>OX333076.1:3266606-3991810 GCA_946863875.1 Alloplasta piceator | reverse complement strand
TTTTAAAATTCAAAATTCTCCAAATTCATCATTTAAAAAAAAAAAAATTCAGAATATTTTTTTTTTTCGTAGTCACAAGTATACTCTTTAAGACGAACCCAGTACGATTTTTTCGTAACTATAATAGTTTTCGAGATATTTAAAAAATAAACTTGAAAGATTTAAAAACTTGTAAAATTTTGAATCTTGCATAACTTTCGAAAAAATTTTTTTAAATTATTTTCTTTTGGTAGAACTTTGTTTTATTAAAAACGATAACTTCTGACCAAATTTTATCGAAATTGAAAAGGGTCGATTCCAACTCCTGGTCGATTTGACATGGAATGACCCATATACTTTGAGAAAATGGAAAAAATCCGATTTTTCGACCCGTGGCGTTCCCCCTAAAGAATATATCCTGGAAAGGAAATTTTTAAATTTCAATAATTTACAAAGTTGCAGCTATTTTATTGACGCATCAGGTTTGCATTTTTCCAACCTTCTCACATGGTCAAAAAATATCTCCATAATATGGATAAAGTACAGCGTCGTATAACGGCGATATCGTTTAAATTGTGAGAGAAAAATTTATATTTCACCGTCGGCGCGTAAGCAGCTTCATCAGTGGCTCAATCAGCCTTGCTATATCCAGGCCTTTTGCAGAGGAAGAAGAAAAAGGCACGAAAAAAGGAGGAAGAAGGATAAAGGATATAAGACAGAGTTTGGAGTCGCTCCGGGGAAAAAGACGCTTGCGCTTATAATATCGTCAGGGAAGAGCGACGAGAAAGGCAAAACGATGAGAGACGGTGAAGAAGGAGGAAGATGAAGAAGAAGAAGAAGAAGAAGAAGAGCACGAAGAAAAGAGTCGCTCACTCCTTCCGCCGCAAAATGTGCGCGGCACTCTCGGTGACTAATGAAGCGTCTTTTCCTGGGTGCTTTATGCGGTCAGACTCTCCCCCCCCCCTCTTTCTTTCTTTCCTTCTCTTTCACTCTCCGGCTCAACGCAGTCCCGTTTCAGCAAATTACAACCATTAGGGGCCACTTATTTTCGCCCAAGAACGACCATCATCGAAATGTCCATCCCCGCTCTCACTGCTGCTCCTGCTGCTGCTGCTGCTGCCGCGCAATTTTCGTTAAATTAAACGAACCGAATCAATTACCAACGCAACGTAACCGCGGGGTAACGCCGACGACACTCACCAGAGTGCGCGCGCGGTGCCACCTTCCTCCGATGCTTTGCCTCTGGTGGTTGCCTCTCCCATCGCGGACGAACAATCTCTCTTTCTACTTGAAATCCATTTTTTTCCAGCTAACCAGTGCATTCAGAGTCGGGCAAAGTACTTGCAAGTACTTCAAGTATCAAGTACAAAGTACCGTAGGTACTTGAAGTACAAAGTACTTGTTACTTGCAAGTACTCGTCAAAACGAGTACTTGAAGTACAAGTACTTGAAAAAATCAAGTACTTTTATAGTTTTCAGGTACGTCTCGTAAATTCTGGTACTTGGGTCATTCCATGTCAAATCGACCGAGAGTTGGAATCGACCACTTTCAATTTCGATGAAATTTGGTCAGAAGTTTTGTTTTATCATAGAACCAAGTTCTACCAAGGGAAAAAAATTAATTTTTTTTTTTTCAAAAGTTATGCAAAATTCAAAATTTAACCATTTTCCAATTTTTTTTCTAAATATCTTGAAAACTATGTTAGTTATGAAAAATCGTTTGTTTCGTCTTGAAGAGTATACTTGGGGCTACGAAAAAAAAATATTCCGACATGAAATTTTGAAAAATGATGAATTTGGAGAATTTTGCATTTTTTTAAATCCTGAAAATCCACAATTAACATCGAATTTTTTGTTCAATTTTTTAAATATAATACCTTGTACTGATTTGAAAAGATCCTGAAAGATTTTCAGAAAGGTGTTTTTTTTTCTCAAAAATATGATTTTTTTTAAGTTGAGCAATCATGTAATTTTGTAATTTTCAGTGGTCAAAATGACATGATCGATCAACTTCACTTAGAGGTAAACAAAAAGTTTTACCAAAATTCAAAAATTCATATTTTTGAAACAAAAAAAAATACGTTTCTTAAAATTTCAGGATCTTTTAATATGATTACAAGGTGTTAGAAAAAAAAAAAAAAACCAAAAATTTAATGTTGATCGTGGATTTTCACGATTTTGAAAAATTCTCCCAATTCATCATTTTTCGAAAATTTGTTTCGGAATATTTTTTTTGTAGCCTTTTGTACTCTTTAAGACGAACTCAGAACGATTTTTTCGTAACTATAATAGCTTTCGAAATGTTTAAAAAATAAACTTGAAAAAATGGTGAAATTTTGAATTTTCGAAAAAAAAATTTAATTCTTTTCCTTTGTTAGAACTTTGTTTTATGATAAAAGAAAACTTCCGACCAAATTTCATCGAAATTGGAAGGGGTCGATTCCAAATATTGGTCGATTTGACATGGAATGACCCATATTCAAATGATCAAAACCAGATGAACCAAGCGGCATTCCAAACCTCCAACGATCACAAAGATAATGAGCTTGAGTTCAAATCGATATCTCAACTAGAAAAAAAAAGTTTCACTCATTTTAGTGAAACTCCGACTGATTCACTCATGCAGATTTCAACATGCCTTGAGCAAACGCAACCAAGATTGAGTTGTACGTTTGTGACAACTATAATTTCGAGATCTATAGATCCGCGATCAAGAGTAAGACGGATCGAGACCTTGAGCGTGAAAATTTGCTTCAATGGTGAGTCCTACCTTGTGTTCTAAGATGAGAGTTTGAATCATGTTGAACACTCTTTAATGCTACGCGCAGACACGAATCTTTGAGTCATTCATGTTTGACCTTTCCAAACTTTTGTGCCAGTCATCGTGTGTCACGCTTGTACAAGAGAATTAATTCAGTTGAGTGTGACCACTCATGGTCGCAACTACTTCGGGCTTTTACGCAGTCTTCCAATGAATCTTTAATCTATGACGTTGTTAGCTCCATTCGATCATAATGTAACCCATGCTTGTGTAATCTTGATAGAAGGTCGTACTTTCGGAATTTTTTTGAGGGACCAAAAGCGTCGTACAAATTCTTTGCGTCAACGACGAAGGTTTCGTGACTTTCGCAGTTACATTTAATAAAATTTCAATTAATTGAATTCCAATAAAATTTCAATTAATTGAATTCCAATAAAATTTAGCACCGACAATTTTTTCCCAACAGTTTTCATTACGTCCTAATGAAGAGAATTAATTAAGGGAATAAAAAAGTACCCTCTTTCAAGTTTCTAATCAACAATTCGCATTCAATTCGTACGAAATATTCAAGCAAAGTCGTTTCTTAGTCGCAAAGTTTCTTAACCTTGAGTTATTCATGTAGAACCAGTTTAATCACAACTACATCGTAAAGTTGACGTCCAGTTTTTCTAACAAATAGTTGTATGCTCTGCAATCATTTAAATGATACGATTGTGCGTAGAAAAGAATTAAAAAATAGACCGTAAAGCAACAAAGAAAACTGGGGCTATTTGACGCAGACGTTGACTTCTTGACGTCATCATGACGATTTCTTCTGTATTCTACAATTTTTTCAACTTTTATCATATTTATATTTCATACAATCAGTGATCGGCAAAAAAAATTTTGGATTTTTAATTAATCGTTATTTACAAAATTAATATTATCATCCATTATTTTTTTAAGGTATTTCGATAATCAGTAATTCAAAGACCAATACTACGAATTATTTGGACATTGAATATGTGTATCCTTTGAATTACTCACTATTGGAAAAATTAGTAATCGTATTCTTTGAAATACTTATCATTAAATTAATTAGTAATTGAATTATTTTAATTACTAATTATTAGAATGATTTTTAATTGAACCATGTAAATTATTGATTACTTCAATAATTAGTAATGTATATATCTAAATTACTATTTATTCAAGTAATTAGTAATTGAACTATTTCAATTACCAATTATTTGAATAATTAATAATTTAGGTATATAAATTACTAATTAATTATAAATTTCTTCACAATTCAAGTGCAACTTGACTACAAATAATTGCAGATGTTATTGGAGTAAACTTGTACAAAAGTTAGAGTATAATTTGTGTACAAGTTTGCCAATAACTTGTATTCAATTACCGGCCTTAGATTTTGATCAACTTGTATCGAAATGTTGCTCACCAAAAACTTACCGTAAACTTAGCGTCAAATTGATTCCAAGCTACGGATTACCAAGTTTTTATAGTACAAGACTTGCTATCAGGGTTCCTTCTTAACTTCACTAAACAAATTTACAAGCATAAATATGCATTATCAAATGATTAATAATTGCAAAGAATAATTAACTAGATTTTTGAAAAATTAGTAATTAGAAGAATTAATTATTTAATTATTCGATAATTAATAATTGGAAAGAATAATTAACTAATCTCATAAAAAATTAGTAAGTAGAGTACTTGAGTATTTAATTATTTGGATAATTAATAATTAGAAGGAACAATTACCTAATTTTCAAAAAAATCAGTAATTCATAAGAGCAAAATTTTAATTACTTATTGAGTAATTATTTCATCTAAATTACAAGTTATAGGTTTATTGGATAATAATCGAACATGAATTATCCAATTTTTGAATATTAGAAATAACTTACTGCCTAATTACCGAGTGCCTTAATAATGAGTAATATTTATTGGAACAATTATAAAATTTTCTGACACAGTAATTAGCGATAATTAAATTGACGCAAATATCGATTTTGCCGATCACTGCGTACAATTAATGAAGTGGATTAATAATCAGATTCGTGATCCAAATACTTATTGAATCATCAAAAAAATGAAATTAAAAAAAACCACACGTGGGAGAAATGCGTCATATAGCCCCAGTCTCTCTGTCACGAGAAATAATAAAAACCATGTCTAAACTTCAACGAGCCCGAGTTTATCGCCGCAAAAAAAAGTACCTCCGTGTCGAGCGTGTCAGAAGTAACGTTTCAAAGTTATTCCTGACGACGCCTTTTTTTTTCTTTTCTTATTCCCGTACGTATGTAATTCCTCGGGCATTCCAAACACTTTACAGATGCAGGCGCCAGTTGCCATTTCGTTTTTCCTCGCTGGTGATTCCACGCCGGTATTCGAGCGAGTGATCTCAGTGGCAAATTGCTCGTGCACATTGCCAATTGCTCTGAAAAAAAAACTTTTCTGACCAGTTCGAGGGACGCGTATATAAGTGTTTGTGCCTGCACTTACGTGTGCACAAAGTAGAAATTGAACAAATTGTATACTGCATGGTTAGAAGGAACTGTGAAATATAATAAGGTGCGATTGACCTTTTGTAACGTCTTGACCCTTTGCGAAAGAAATTATTTTGTTGCTGAAACAAATGTTGCAAAAATGATGAGTTTATTGATTGTTCTTGTTGAGCCCATGTTAAGTACCCCCCTTTTTCGATATTCGGGGACCACTTAGTTCCCGAACGATTTGAGACTATACCCGACAATGTGTATTTGAAATTATCAATTCTAAATTTCTGATGTACATTCTCGGCCAAAAGTTTGGAAACACTTGCCCCGATTCCAGACCGCATAAAAAGTTTCACTGCTCTTTTAAAAATGAAGATATTTCGATTCAACAAGCGGCATTTTGAAGAGGACATATTCAGCATCATTTCGCTTTTGCCAAAAAAAATTTGGGATTTTTTTTGAACCCGGTACGCCTTTTGAAACATGGTCATTTTTCGACTTTTTTCTCGACGTTAAAATTTTTGCGCAGGGCCCACGCAAATTTTTTAAAACTATTTTTCGCATGAAAAACTTATGGGGGAGGGTATAAGCTTCAATTTCGTTTTTTTTTTAAGTTTCGTACGATTTTTTTTCGAAAAACATTCAATCTTTCGAGAAAAAAAACGACTATATTTATAAAATGTAGCGTGACTTTAAAACTACTGGGTTTTCGTGAAATTACTGAGAGAGTAAAAAGTTGCATACAATTATTCTGGATTTAATGCAATTTTTTCAGAATTTTTTTTCAAAACTTCGTTTCAAAAATTTTTTAAGCCAAGGATATTTTCGAAAAAAAAAATTTTGTAAAAAAATTCTGAAAAAATTTCATTGAATCCAGAATGATTGTATGCAACTTTTTACCTTCTCAGTAATTTCATGAAAACCGAGTAGTTTTGGAGTTACGCTACATTTTATAAATATGGACGTTTTTTTCAAAAAATTAAATATTTCTGCAAAAAAAATCGTACGAAAGTTAAAAAAAAACGAAATTGAAGCTTATGATCACTCCCACAAGTCTTTAATATGAGAAACAGTGCTAAGAAAAATGTCATCGGTCATGTGACAAAATTTGAACGCCAAAAAAAAAGTCAAAAAACGAACATGTTTCAAAGAGTTATTGTACCGAGTTTAAAAAAAAAATGGAAACAATTTTGGAAGAAGAGAATTGAAGAGAATTGTAGCTGAATATGTCTCCTCTGAAACGCCGCTTGTTGAATTGAAGTATCTTCATTTTTAAAAGAGCAGTGAAACTTTTTGTGCTGCGCGGAATCGAGGAGAGTGTATCCAAACTTTTGGACGGGAGAGTATCTTGATGATATCAACAACACACTTTTACTATTAAACAACACATTTATACCTCTCACATATAATTGGAACCGATTTATCAAATTTATCGACAAAACAGCACAAAAATGGTCAAATATTTAACTGATTGATAAATAGTATCATTAATTATAAATCAATAAATTCAGGGAGAATCATGCAAGATACAGAAGCAAAAATTAGAAATGAACGTATTAAAACAAATTCATTTAAACCATTCATCTTCGAATTAATTTGTGAAATGGAACAAAAATTATTTTTAAAAAATTGAAAAAAACAAGAATAAATTCCGAAAAATGAAGCCAAATTTGTCACCACCTTTAATTTATTGTTGTATTGTTGTCACTTTTTTTATCATAAACTTTTTAGTGTAATTTATGGCGTAAGTGTTTGGAGCGAATGTGCTTGGAAAAATAGTCTCCAACTTTCACTCTCGGGCACAAACATCCAAAGACAACCACGAATAGAGAGATTCTCGAAAAATGTCCGGACGTTTTTTCTGCGATGCTCGTTTACGCATCGTGGACGTTCGTGATCACGCAGAGACCAAGAATATAACGAAAATTACAGGGATGTCTTGTAATGCATGTAATGAATTTCTCGACTGCAATATCGGAGACAGGGAAAAAAAAAAAAAGAAATCTTCCGCGATTCGCAAATTGCTCGACGAGATAAGCTGTATTCTCGGTGGTTTGTAATGTGCACTAGATGTCATTAGCAACAAACGAGCTCGCGAGTCGTTACGAACTAAGTACGAGGCGGAAGTGAGCGAAAGAGACGCTCGTCCTGAAGAAAATTCCGGAAATGCGGACGGAGACTCAACGCGCGATTTTTTGAACGTTCGAGGCCACCGCCTTAGAATCGAGGCGGAAACGACGCTGTCTGCGATGTATCTGGGTCGTTCCATGTCAAATCGACCACGAGTTGGAATCGATCCCTTTCAATTTCGATGAAATTTGGTCAGAAGTTTTCGTTTTTAATAAAACGACTAGTAAAGGAAAAAAAATTATTTTTTTTTCGAAAGTTATGCAAAATTTCACAATTTTTCAAAAGTTTATTTTTTTAAATATCTCGAAAACAATTATAGTTGAGAAAAATCGTTTCGTATTCATCTTGAAGAGTATACTTGGGGCTACGAAAAAAAATATACCGACAAAAAATTTTGAAAAATGATTTTGGAGAATTTTGAATTTTCAAAAATCCTGACAATCTAAGTTCGGTATTAAATTTTTGGTTCAATTATTTTTTTATATACACGGTCTACATTAAATTTTTGGTTCCATTTTTTTTTTATATAATACCTAAAAGGGGTCGATTCGAACTCTTGGTCGATTTGGCATGGAATGACCCATTTTATTACACAAGGATTTCTGAATCAATGCTCACTCGTACTCGATCTGCCTCTATGATATTGAGCCATTAATGTGTATTCGCGTGTTGATACACATGGACATTATTGTCCGTGACGTACACAAACGAAGAGACATGATTTATCGAGCCAGGCTCGTTATCGTGAAAGCTGAGGAGTAGCCGCAAGTGACTATCTCGGTCTCTTTTCTCTCCCACTTTTTCTCTTTTTACTTCAGACTCCAATAATCATCCTTCTGCCCCGGCTTTTCTGATCTTGTGGGTGTTGAAGTAATGCCATTGTCATTATGAACGTATCTAAGGTCGGTAATATAGGTATCTATAAATATGCATAAGTACCGACAATAATAAGTTTGTATAGCAAAATAAAAAAAGTTTATGAACTTGAAGTTCTGAACGTTCAAATGAACGGAAAATCAAATAACTTATTATTTTAAAGGACGATTTTAAGGCCCTTTAACATTTTTGAAATAATTCTTCAAGTATATTTTAATCTAAAAAATGATTGCTCACCAAGTGTTTGTCCAGCTCTTCTGATTTTTTGTTAAGCAAATAAATTTGTCGATTTTTTGTTCATCTGAACGTTTGAAACTTGAGTACATAAAAATTTATTCATTCTACACGGATCGCAGAACTCTATTTGAAGAAGACAAAGTTTGCAAATGCAAATGGGTCATTCAATGTTAAATCGAGCAATAGTTAGAATCGACCGCTTTCAATTTCGATGAAATTTGGTAAGAAGTTTTCGTTTTTAATAAAACAAAGTTCTACCGAAGAAAAAAAAAATGAAATTTTTTTTTTCCAAAGTTATGCAAGATTCAAAATTTTACAGTTTTTAAAATCTTTCAAGTTTACGTTTTAAATATCTCGAAAACTATTATAGTTACGAAAAAATCGTTCTGGATTCGTCTTGAAGAGTGTACTTGGGGTTACGAAAAAAAATATATTCCGAAAAAAATGTTTGAAAAATGATGAATTTAAAACATTTTAAAAATCGTTAACATCCACGATCAACATTAAATTTTTGGTTCCATTTTTTTATATTATACCTTGAACTGATCTTAAAAGATCCTGAAATTTTCAGAAGTGCGTTGTTTTTTTTTTTTTTTTCAAAAATATGAATTTCTTAATTTTGGTAATTCTTTTTTACCTCTAAGTTAAGTAAAGTTGAGCAATCATGTAATTTTGAGCACTGAAAATTTTAATTAATGACATAAGAATGTAAAAACAGAAACACAATTGAATTTGCGTTTGTATTTAATTGGTAACGCGTTTTAAGCGTAAACTCCAAATTCATCATTTAAAAAAAAAAATTACGAAATATTTGTTTTTCTCAGCCTGAAGTATACTCTTTAAGACGAACCCAAAACGATTTTTCCGTAACTATAATAGTTTTCAAGAAATTTAAAAAACAATCTCGAAAAAATGGTAAAATTTTGAATTTTGCATAACTTTCGCATAAAAATTTTGTAATTTTTTTCCTTCTGTAGAACTTCGTTTCATGATGAAAGAAAACTTCTGACCAAATTTCATCGGAATTGAAAGGGTCCGAATTCCAACTATTGGTCGATTTGACATGGAACGACCCAAATATAGTAGATTCGCTACTATGGTAGGCAACACCGATGGAACTTTGAGTATCAAATTGTGTGAGCTGTGTCCTCATAGCTAACGTGTGCGTATCAGTGTCCCGTGATAAGAAAAGCTAGGAGGAAGGGCGATCGGCGCCGAGATGCAGCTCGTTGAAGAAACCTTATATCGGGCTACCGCGAGCAGGCTCGATTTGTTATCGCACACACCTGCCGGCGTCCCGTCCTGGGACAATAACCGCTATCTCGATCTTCAGCGAACGAGGAGGTCCTCTCACCTTACGCTTCTTCTCCTTTTTCACTCTTTCCTGGTACACATTACTTCTTTAGTAGATACGTATGGGGTATTCCGCGTGAAATCATCACGCGGTCACCGGCCTGACCCCCTCGGATTTTGAAGTCCAATGAATTGTTTGTTTCGTTTGGCCCAAAATATGACCTCAACCCACAATTCATTGGACATCAATTCATTGGACCCACAATTCATTGGACATCAAAATCCGAGGGGTTCAGGCCGATGACCGCGTGATTTGACGTGGAATGCCCCGTATACATCTTCCATACGTTTGCTCTCAGTGTTGCAACGTTCATTGTCCTTCGAAGTTAGTCCACATGGC
Organism: Alloplasta piceator; assembly: GCA_946863875.1. Taxonomy (NCBI): domain Eukaryota; kingdom Metazoa; phylum Arthropoda; class Insecta; order Hymenoptera; family Ichneumonidae; genus Alloplasta; species Alloplasta piceator. The sequence goes on along the minus strand of OX333076.1, from coordinate 3,981,636 downwards.
CAACAGACTCGGGGGCGAAAGGTAAAGGAAGAAAGAACAAACAGCAGAGATGCGAGAGAAGCACGAGCATGTAGCGCATAAGTGTTCAGTGCAAGAGAGTGATAATAATAATTTCTGGAGTATTATGTGGCTGCAAACAGAATGGTAATAACGGCAGATATATGTGTTTGGTTCGGTGTGTATGTGTTATTCAATGTGTTAAAATTCATGTACCATTACCATATGGTCTTATTATTACGTATTCGTTTATTACTCTCAGTCCTCGTATTATTCTTGACACTTGTATGCATACACACTGGGTCCAAACGTGTGTGGACACAGACATTTGCAACTACACGTGAGCGGGAGTCTCCTAACGCAGTTGAAGTATGAAGCATCACACCGCAACTCTTGGAGCTAGAATAGGATTTGTATTTGCGAAATGTGTGCATATGTGTCTGCTTGTACGATCCGCAACATCGACTTATCCCGGACGGCATTACTCTGACATCCGTGATGAACTATAAAAGGAGTTAGATGGGACGCAATGTGATTAGTTTTCTCGGGCAGAGTTGTCATCTCTGCGGGATATTGCAAGTGCCCTGCTACTCCAACATTCTAGCACATGTACACGGACTTCGATATTCATGTGCAACCTCTGTTGGAGTACTTCTGGGATCTATGAGCTACCTCCAGGAGTCTTGGCTTACTGGTAAAGCATTCCCTTCACTTGATGATAGAGTTAGACAAAAGTTTCAACCTCAGCGGCTGAAGTCTCTTAGTTGTTTAGGATTTCTGATGCCTGAATTTATTTTGTGCCTGAGTGGTGGACCACTGGAGTCAATTTTGTACTGTATGACTGATGTCCTACCCACAAAGTATCTTGCTTGATTGACTGACTTTGGCTACCAATCGCTGCTTCCTTTTGATGATCACGGTTCTTCTGATGACTGTGTCCTCTTCTGAACTAACCACATCAACTAGTTCTTTCGCCCAACAGTTCTGGACCACTGGAGTCAATGTTGTACTGATCGACTTCGATGTCCTACCCACAAAGTATCTTGCTAGATTGACTGACGCTGGCTACCCATCGCTGCTTCCTTTTGATGATCACGGTTCTTCTGATGACTGTGTCCTCTTCTGAACTAACCACATCAACTAGTTCTTTCGTCCAGCAGTTTTGGACCACTGGAGTCAATGTTGCACTGATCGACTTTGATGTCCTATCCACAAAGTATCTTGCTAGATTGACTGACTTTGGCTACCCATCGCTGCTTCCTTTTGATGATCACGGTTCTTCTGATGACTGTGTCCTCTTCTGAACTAACCACATCAACTAGTCCTTTCGTCCAGCAGTTCTGGACCACTGGAGTCAATGTTGCTCTGATCAACTTTGATGTCCTACCCACAAAGTATCTTGCTAGATTGACTGACTCTGGCTACCCATCGCTGCTTCCTTTTGATGATCACGGTTCTTCTGATGACTGTGTCCTCTTCTGAACTAACCACATCAACTAGTTCTTTCGTCCAACAGTTCTGGACCACTGGAGTCAATGTTGTACTGATCGACTTTGATGTCCTACCCACAAAGTATCTTGCTAGATTGACTGACTCTGGCTACCCATCGCTGTTTCCTTTTGATGACCACGGTTCTTCTGATGACTGTGTCCTCTTCTGAACTAACCACATCAACTAGTCCTTTTGTCCAGCAGTTCTGGACTACTGGAGTCAATGTTGTACTGATCGACTTTGATGCCCTACCCACAAAGTATCTTGCTAGATTGACTGACTTTGGCTACCCATCGCTGCTTCCACATTACTCCAAAATTGTTCTGCTGGTTATTCGCCATCTCCAGCGAACAATAAGCCTGTGTCCTCGAGCTAAGCTATTATCAATCGTCCGAGTAAAACGGCCTTGAAAACTTATCGTACGCATGAATATATCCATAAAGTCGATGTACGACGTTATTATTCCTCGTCGTATTAACGAGGGACTCGTACATAGCGGGGAAAATTGCCTCCAGCACTCCGACACTCGAAGTTACGACTGCGATCTTCACCATCTTTCTTCCCCTTCTCGATTTTCTCTCGTTCTTTCACTAACGGTTCGCCGTTAGGCCACAGCTGCGCACACGACACACACACACACACACACACACACACACGCGCGCGCTTTCAAGGATCTTAATACCATCCTGAGTCCTGCTGCAAGCCCGCGGTATCCGTATGCAGACGAGGAAGCGAAAGAATCATCATAGCTGATACTATTATAACATACGTATGGGGAATTCCACGTCAAATCACGCGGCCATCAGCCTGACCCCTTCGGATTTAGATGTCCAATGAATTGTGCGTTTCGTTTGGCCCACAATATGACCTCCAATTTTTAGAATTTTTTTTTTCATTTTTAAGGCGCTGCCCGAGCTAAAAAAATCATTAAATCGAGGGAAAACATAAAGAAGGGCCTTTTTCAAATTGATGAAATTTTTTTCACAGAAACTAGGGCCCAAAACAGATATTTTCGTCATAGTTCGATGATGGGCCAAAAATAATTACTATATTTTTTTTTAATTACGTTTGAATCATCTGCTTCATTTCAGGTCGTCGAGGCTAATAAATTTTCGAAAAAAGTTGTCGTTTAAAAAGAAATCAAGTTTCACTAGAAAAATATTTTTGTTGTTGTTATTCTCCCTACAAGAAACAATCGAAATAAGAAATTATAAAAAAAAATTAAAATACAAAAAAAATATTAATTATTTTTGGCCCATTATCGAACTATGACGAAAATATCTGTTTGTGCCCTAGTTTCTGTGAAATAATTTCATTAATTTAAAAAAGGCCCCTCTTTGTGTTTTCTCTCGATTTAATGATTTTTTAGCTCGGGCAACCCCTAAAATGTGAAATAAAAATTTCTAAAAATTTGAGGTCACATTTTCGGTCAAACGAAGCCCACGATTTATTGGACATAAAAATTCGAGGGGGTCAGGCCGATCACCGCGTGATTTGACGTGGAATGCCCCATATATATATATGTATATGTAGCCGTTTGCAATAGTTTGAAAAGAAAAAGAGAAAGAAATAAAGTCCAAGGCGTAATTTACTTGTCCGGCCAGCGGCGATGTCTCGTTAACTTGCGATCGGGAATTAAGGAGATCGATCGGGGCGCGCGATGAATCACGACGGACGCCACACAGCCATTACTACTACTATTACTACTACTACTACTACTACTACTACTACTACTACTACTACTACTACTACTACTACTACTACTATTATTATACGACTACTACTACTATTGCTACTAATACTAAATTCTCCATTCCCTTCGTCTTCTTCTTCCTATTTTTTTTTTCATTTTCCTTTCCGCCTTATCCTTCTTCTTTTTCTTATCCAACGCGACGTCCTGCGAGGACTGTGTCGATGTACGGTTTCGCAATCTCCAAGACGACGAGTATGCAAATTTTCAGCGATGCCCCGACTCTCTTCTCTCACGTTTCTCTCATATGTGGATCTTCATTCGAGCAATATGCAGCAGAAAAAAAACAGATCCAAAGTTCCGATGTGGGTTCCTCTTATCGGATGACAGCGTCAGCTGATTTTCTTGGAAGGGAGATCAACGCATCAAAACCACATTTGTTGCGATTTTGGCAAATTCACTTTATGGGCCGTTAAAATTTTTATCAAATGAACGAACGAGAGAGAAATTGATAATAACTACTAACAAAGTAAAGTAGTAGTAGTAGTAATAGTACTAATAGCAATAATAATAATAGTAATAATAATAATAATAATTTATTTTTAAGAAGAGATTGAACAAAGATAAATTTTTTTGGAAGCTCCTCGAGATTTATACTACTTTTATTGCATAATATTTTTATATAGCGAACGATAGTTTTTTTTAATTCACTCGATCGTGGGTTCCCATCGATTGTCATTCTTCTTTGGGACCCAAAGAAAGAGTGTCAACGGGTCGCGATGCCTACGCTCTGTGACGTTAAGAGCTGTTACACCTCGCGGGCTTACTCACTTAATTGGTCTCTTCTCTTCGCGAACTTTCCGTCCCGTATCATGTCCACTGTATATGAGGTATTCCAGCCCAAGTGTGTAAACCCGTGACCCTGATCCTCTCGGATTTATTTGTTTTTTTTTCATATGATCGCATTGAGTCTAAAATACACCCTTATAATTTTTTTAGATTTTTCCAAATATCCCTTATTTAAAAAATTTAAAAAAACCGCAATTTTTTAAAAATCTAAAAAAATTCTGAAAAAACCGTGATAATATATAAAAAATTTCAAGCTATCACCCGGAGTGGGCAGATTTTTTCTGTATTTTTTGTATTGCATTTTTAAAAAAAAATCGAAAAAAACGCCATTTTTTTTTAATCTAAAAAAATTCTGAAAAAACCATGATAATATATAAACAATTTCAAGTTAACACCCATAGTGGGCAGATTTTTTCCCTGTGTTTTACAAGCTATTAACGTTCTCAAAATTCCAAAAAATTCTCAAATAGCTCACCTTGAGCAGATACTGAATTATTTTGGTGCTCAAATTAATTTCGTTGATGATTTTCGAATTATGCAATACGAATAATAAACCTTAAAATGAGAATAAAATGAGAAGGCATTATTCTCATTTTAATGTTTATAATTCGTATTGCATTATTCGAAAATCATCAACGAAATTAATTTGAGTACCAAAATAATTCAGTATCTGCTCAAGGTGAGCTAGTGGAGGATTTTTTTTTGAATTTTGAGAACGTTAATATAGCTTGTAAAACATAAAAAAAAAAATCTGCCCACTACGGGTGATAGCTTGAAATTTTTTATATATTGTCACGGTTTTTTCAGAACTTTTTTAGATTTAAAAAAAATGGCGTTTTTTTTTTCAAATAAATTTTTTTTTGAAATCAGGGATGTTTGGAAAAATCTAAAAAAATTATGAGGGTGTATTTTAGACTCAATGAGATCATATGAAAAAAAATCAAATAAATCCGAGAGGGTCAGGGTCACGGGTTTACACACTTGGGCTGGAATACCTCATATACACTTCAGACGTACCTGGATTTTATCGGTACAGTCCGTTCCAAATGTTTCCAAGGCGAGGTTCAGGGGCATACATATTGAGCGTTTTGTCGATTAAAAAAATAAATATTTTTACCATTCTTTTTTTTACAACATATATATTAATATTTTTAAAATAAAAAAAAAAAATTTTGAGAACAAAAAATGCAAAATAAGTTATAAGCAGGTCAAGTTGGGGTTAAAAAAAGCTGGCTGACACAATTGCAACCTTTCTAGTCATCCGATACAAAATTTCAAAAAAGATTGTTAATTAGTAACAATTACTTATGAACTCTATCTCAGAAAAAACGAAAAAAAAATTCGCAAAATGGCGACTGTCTGAACAAAAAAAGGCGTTTTTTGACCCTTCTTTCATAGTTTTTAATTTTTTTACAATAGTAAAAAAAACAGTTTTGATACAAAAATGGTAGGAGCGATGGAGAGTTATATATTGAAGATTGGTGAAAAATTTGAAGTAAATTCTTTAAGTAGAACTTGAAAAGAAAAGTAGTTTTGAGAAAAACGTCTGTATAGTCCGATTTGCTACGCCACTAAAAAAGCTATAACTCCATAAATTATTGGAATTAAAAAATTTCCCTTTCTGGATATATCCTTAAAGGTCTAAACTTTGAAAATTTGCACAAAAAAAAATCAAAATTCTCGACCAGAATACCGTCTTAATGATTTTCAAAGGTAAATTCGTGCAAATGAAACCATAATTCTGTATTATTTTGAATCGGCATTATTTCGAAATATCGCGATCTATCGATTCAAAGAATTCAGTGGATGGAGATAGCGCGGAAATTAATTTTTTCGAGCTATCTTTCAAGAACAATACGATTAAATTTTTCATCTTGAGAAGCAGATCGTTAATTAAAGCATTCTTGAAAAAAAAAAACATTCCTTATAAATGGATGCTTTCTTCGTTTAACTTTAATTGAGGAAGTTTTCCCAAACAACTATTGAAATATATTCGATTGATCTGACTGTACCAGCTTGATGTCCTCAATTTCGTCGTTGAGAGATGCGCGGAGATGCGCTTTTTTTTTTTTTTTTTTTTTTTTTTTTTTTTTTTTTTTTTTTTTTTTTTTTTTTTTTTTTTTTTTTTTTTTTTTTTATCGCGCGGATCCCGGATAGTTGCCGGACGTTGTCGCCGCGCGGCATTTTGCATTTTCCCGCGGACGACACTTCTCGCCGATGAGGGAGAAAGAGCGAGAGAGGAGTGTTGATATCCCGTTACGATTGTCACTCTTCGCGAAGGTGAGAGAAACGAGAAGTGTAACGTCGTATTTTCTCTTCGTGTCACGGATGCCACGGCTAATTGGATGCGATAAATTCATGAAAATCACCTTGACCACAGTCGGATCGAGTATCCGCAGGAACCCAATGAGATATCTTAAGCCTCATTGAGAAGCTGTTTAATCGATTTTCCGACCAGTCTTCGCGAGTTTTCCGCGATTAATTCTGCAGCAGACCCGTGAAAATTCTGATTTCTCTCACGAAAAATCATATTCTTGGATGTTTTTCTTGGCTAATGTAGATTCGAATTTGTTTTTTCGGGATTGTACTAAAGTCATTTCAAATTTGCACCACTTTTCTATTTGTTTGTTTCGAAAATTAAAATTGCAGTATTTTTAATACTGTATTAATATTATAATTATTTATAATATTATAAAATATTTTTTAATACATTTGTAATTGGGGATAACTTCAAAAAAAGAAATTTGACCATGACCACTACATTTTTGTTTTAATTTATAAAACGGGTCATTCCATGTCAAATCGACCAAGAGTCGGAATCGAGCCCTTTCAATTTCGATGAAATTTGGTCAGAAGTTTTCGTTTTTAATAAAACGAAATTCTACCAATGAAAAAAAATTGAAAAAATTTTTGTTGACAGTTATCCAAAATTTACATTTTCACAATTTTTCAAATCTTTCAAGTTTATTTTTTAAATATCTCTGTAACTATTAGAGTTATGGAAATTTAATCTGAATTTGTCTTGAAGAGTGTGCTTGGGGCTATGAAAAAAAAAAATCCGAAAAAAGATTTTGAAAAATGATGAATTTGGAGAATTTTGAATTTTCAAAAATCCTGCAAAATTAAGTTGTGCATTAAATTTTTTGTTCAATTTTTTTAATACAATACCTTGTACTGATCTTGAAAGATCCTGAAGTTTCCAGAGAGGTGTTTTTTGTTTTTTGAAAAATATAAATTGCTGAATTTTTAAAAATCGTGTAAATCCACGATCAACATTAAATTTTTGGCTAATTTTTTTTATATAATACCTTGGACTGATCTTAAAAGATCCTGAAATTTTCAGGTTGGTGTCGTTTTGGTTAAAAAAACATAAATTTTTGAATTTTGGTGAAAAAAAAAGTTGTTTACCAAAATTAAAAGATCCTGAAATTTCCAAGATGGTGTTTTTTTGTGTCAAAAATGTAAATTTTTTGAATGAAAATTCCAGGATCTTTTAAGATCAGTCCAAGGTATTATTTAAAAAAAAAATTAACCGATAAGTTTAATGTTGATCGTGGATTTACACGATTTTGAAAAATTCAAAGATTCATATTTTTGAAAAAACAAAAAACACCTCTCTGAAAATTTCAGGATCTTTTGAGATCAGTACAAGGTATCATGTCAAAAAAATTGAACAAAAAATTCAACGTACAACTTGGATTTTCACGATTTTTGAAAATTCAAAATTCTCCACATTCATCATTTTTCAATTTTTTTATTTTCATAGCCCCAAGTATACTCTTTAAGACGAATTCAGAACAATTTTTCGTAACTATAATAGTTTCCGAGATACGTGAAAAATAAACTTGAAAGATTTGAAAAATTGTGGAATTGTAAATTTTGGATAACTTTCGAAAAAAAAAATTTAATTTTTTTCCTTTGGTAGAACTTTGTTTTGTTAATAACGAAAATTTCTGACCAAATTTCATCGACATTGAAACGGGTCGATTCCAACTCATGGTCGATTTGACATCAAATGACCCATATACTGATTATAGGTACTGAATATTGACTAAAAATGAAAAATGTCCACTACGATATTTAAACTCGTGCCCTTAGAAATATAATAATGCAATTGTATCGAAAATCAAATCCAGACGAGAGTTAATTGGCTCATTACACCTGCATGATTGATTGATTATTGTTTCACCGTTGCTCGCGGCAATTCACGATTTAGTCATCGAGTAACACAATTCATCATGCAATATGCGAACTACATTCTGATAAGTCGTATTTATGTCAATTCGTTCATTATTACATGTTTCAAAATCGTAGCGTCCAAAAGTTGGTAAACACTCGCCCAAAAATTTTACTGCTCTTTCAAAAATGAAGATATTTTGATTCAACAAGCGGCATTTCAAAAGGGACATATTCAGCTTCATTTCGCTTTTTCCAAAAAAAAAAATTCGATTTTTTTTTCGAAGAAATGTAACGATAACCTTGAATTTCAGGTAGAGTCGTGAGCTGATGGCGCTGTTCATTTCTACAACGCTGAGTAAAATGACAACGATGGCATCGACTGGCAGACTTCAAGAACATCCAAAGAGTATCGTTAATTTGTAATTAGTTGTCATTTTCCCCTTCCTGCCCGTTGCATAGTGACCGCGAGTCGTTCAGAAATGTCGAGAAGCTCTCGATATTTCGAAAACGTCTCGCGAGTGGCCCCTTAATTTTTTGGTACCTATTTCATGTATTTCAGATGATAGGGTTCATGGTTTTCTCGGCCATTGTCTTGATACGTAATAAAATCAACCAGCAATGGATGTTACATTAATATAAGAGGTCAATTGCAATGACCTCTAAATTTTTTCTTGTTCTCGAGTTGAAGCTTTTTTTTCTATGACAAAAATTAGTTTTTTTCCTTCCTTCGCGAGGTATGAAGGTAAGGTCAGAGCATCGTGATTTTTATTCTCAAAAATGCAGCGTAGTAAATATTTAAATATTTAGAAATTTTGATTCTCTTTTTTGTCAAAATTCAAAAATTGTCGAGTCACTGTTCAAATAGACAAAAAAAACTTTTTTTCATTTTTTCACAAACTAATTCTGTCGAATAAAATAATTTATTTCAAATTCTTTCGGTATAACAGTCCATATAATGCTGTCTCTTCTTCAATTTTTTGTTTGAGTTTCTCATTTTCTTGTTCTCGAGTTAGAGCTTTTTTTTAATGAAAAAAATTAGTTTTTTCGGTCGAGAAGATCCTTCGCGAGGAACGAAGGTAAGGTCAGAACATCGTGATTTCATTTTCAAACATGCAACGTAGTAAATATTTAAATATTTATAAATTTTCATTATCTTTTTTGTAATGAAAAAATTGTCGAGTCACTGTTCGAATAGAAAAAAAATTCTTTTTTTCATTTTTTTTGTAAACTAATTCTGTCGAATAAAATTAATTTCTTTCAAATTCTTTCGATATAACAGTCCATATAATGCTGTCTTTTCTTCAATTTTTGTCAAGTTTCTCATTTGTGATCTCGGCAAAGCGTCACTTTGTTCCGAAGCTCCGAGACGAGCTTCACTCGTTTCGGAGTAAAAAAAATCCATTTCGGGCAGCACGATTTGGATTATTTGATAAATACTAGAAGCTTTTATATTTTTTAAATATTTTTATGTGGAATATTTTTCTAAAATCAGTACGTTTTATAGGCTTTTCAGGTACAATTTGATGTTTATTTTTAATTGTTCGTTGTGCCTCGTAGAGATCTGCCTCTCTACGAGGGGCAACGATAGCGAATTTGCATTGTGCGTCTGTCGGCGCTCCTCCTTCAGCAAGAGGAGCCCCAAATCTCTGAAAGCTGCGGTGTCGGACACGTCCCGGGACGTGACGCTGGTTCAGGAACCGCGTAAGCTGGCAAAGCCAGTTTTCCCTAGGGCAGGCTTGACACCAAAGCGGTGTGAATGAGAACGAGCGATTGTTGTTAAACGTTAATTCGGCGTGGATCCACTTTCAGGGCCTTTTTTGTATGGGGTGTCGCGATTTAAATTTCTTCTTGAACCGATACGTGGGTGAAAAATAGGCAGGATTGTACGCGATTTTTTAATAAAAAAAATTTTTCGAGTGAGTTTCAGCGTATTTGAGATGAAATACAAGGCCGAATTTGTGTACTTTTTTTTTTCCTTACAAATCGTGACTCGATTTTTATTTAAGCATTTTTTTTCAGCTCATCGTGGGAAAATTGTGAGTGTTACCTATTTCCAAAGCATCTTTTTCATAATCACGTCGTCACTATGCAGACGGATGAAACCAAGTCACAATCGTGTGACACCCAAATTTGTTAATTTGCTCCGATATATCCAGAATGGAGTTTCGTCCCGGGACGACTCTGTTTCTGATGGAATATCGTGAATTCAATAGTCGAGGCATTGTTGTGAAAAAGTATGTAAATTCATCCCCAAAAGTCGCGCTGTAAACTGAATTAATTAATATGCCCCAAACTCCAAATGCACTAAAATCAAAATATTAAAAACAAAAAACGCGTAAAAAGTAAGTGTCGCGCGATCCACTCGTTCTATGTGGATCGCACTTTGGCAGGGAATCAGGATGTTTTCTGTTTCAGGTCGCCGAGGGATTTTTTGATAAATTTTCATTTTTTCAGGGATAGAATAATTCTGATTTTTTTGTTCCATGTCTTTGCGAGATTTTTTAATAATTTTTTTCTGTTTCAGGTATAAAAATTGTTTGTTCCGGGCCTGGGCGGGATTTTTGCAGATCGTTCGAATAAAAAAAAGATATTTTTTCATCCGAATCAATTTAATTAGTGTTCGTGTATTTTTAATGTACTTGAAAATCTGAATATTCAGTTGAGTAGAAAATTAGCAAATGTATTTTTGATGAAAAATAGTAAGACCTTAAAAATACTTCATACATTAAAAGCAGTCAGATTTTTTTTTTAAACTAATGCAATCCATTTGTAATTTTTTTGGAACTTGAAGATTTACTTGAAATTTCGAACGTTTGGATGAACGTAAAAATTCACAAATGTAATTTTTAAAGCAAAATTAGTAGACTTGAATAAATTTTTTTCAACACTTAATATTTATTCCATTCTTGAAAATTGGTGGATTGTTTTCTTCGAACGATACTGCCATCGAAAATATTTTCGTGGTTATAAAGTGCTTCAACTGGATTACACCGACCGTCGATTAGTGCCTTTGGATTACGCCGCAGTATTTTTTTAAACACTTTTTTTTTACACATACAAAAGTTTTTTTTCAATCATCGTGATCGACCGAGATCAAATTTCGCGATTTCCGTCGCGAAACGCGTGATTTTTTTTGAGTTTCAATTATTTATTTCAAAAATCGTACGTTCGTTTTCACGCTGGACTCTCGTGTCCCGTTCTTTTCCTCGTCGATGATCTGCAGATCGCTTCATACGGTGAGTTTTCCGATTTTAAATTTTCCTACACATTTCTCCACACAAATATGACACGATTTTGTAATTTTCCAAAAATTATTTTCAAACTTCGCGTAATATTATTTTTAAACTTCACATAAAATATTTCGACAGGAAAAATTTTCGAAAAAAATGTTTCCAAACTTTTGGCCATCAGTGTATGTTACGATATACGTTTTCAATTACATTTCTTCCTCTTTCTACCTGGTTAGCTGCTTTGCGATGTACACACGAAGAGTACGTCAATGAGTCTGCCAATATTCATTTGACGGTTAGTTGTTGCCATCAACGTCAATGTCCGTTGATTTGTGAAAGGAAGCTTTACACGAGATGCTTGCGGCGATGTGCAATATTCAATGCAAAATCATATATGCACTACGTTTTCACAATGAAATGGCCCTACATATTTCCGGTTTCCACGTTTTGCTATCAGATTCATTAATTAAAACTTTTAGCTTACTCTTCATTTCTAATAATTTTCTTTGCGCAGTATAACCTCGACAGTCAATCAATAGGAACAAAAATCGTTCGATCAAAAGAGCAGTCAAAACTGTCTTGCGCTTTTACAAAAAAATACTTTTATTTTTACGAAATTTTTTGTTGTTGTTAACCTGACAGGGTCTTAGTACAGTCAATAAATCATAAAAATACCGTACAGTACATCATAGTAAAGTAAAGTGCGGTAGAGTAGAGTACAGCACAGTATAGAACAAAACGGTACAGACCAGAATAGTAAGTAACAGCACTGTAAAGAACAGCACTGTAAAGAATAGCACTATAAATAACAGTACTGTGAAGAACAGCACTGTAAAGAACAGCACTAGAACAAAACAGTACAGACCAGAATAGAACAGAACAGCACTGTAAATAATAGCACTGTAAAGAATAGCACTATAAAGAATAGCACTAAAAAGAACAGTACTGTAAAGAACAGCACTGTAAAGTACAACACTGTGAAGAATAGCACTGTAAATAACAGCACTGCAAATAACAGCACTGTTAAGAACAGCACTGTAAAGAACAGCACTGTACAGAACAGCACTTTTAAGAACAGCACTGTAAAGAACAGCACTGTGAAGAACAGCACTGTTAAGAATAGCACTGTAAAGAACAGCACTGTACAGAACAGCACTGTAAAGAACAGCACTGTAAAGTGATCAGCAGTATCGATTTTTTCGTCAACGATATTGATTTCATTAATAATTTTTTCGAAAAATTAATAATTAGTCAAAAAATATCATTAATTTTGTATAAAAATTCGTAATTAGCGGAAAAATATTAGTAATTTTTCTAAAAAATTAGTAACTAGAAAAAAATATTTCCAATTTTTCCAAAAAAATTAGTAATTAGTGACAAAATATTTCTAATTTTTCTAAAAAAATTAGTATATAGAGACAGAATATTTCTAATTTTTCTAAAAAATTAGTATTTAGCGACAAAATATTTCTAATTTTTTTTTCTAAATATAGTAATTGGTAAGGAAGATATTACTAATTAATTTAAAAAAAACAGTCATTTGTAGAAAAGTATTGTGTACATTTACGTACTTGTGTGTACGGATTGAGTTATGGTTATAAGCTCGAACAACTCTATTAAAAAAGTTGTTTTATTTTTTATAATATCTAGATCTTTTGAATATTTCACACATTAGTATTTATTGTATCAAATGTCATACGATATCACATAAGTTATTATTAATACGAATATTTAATCAGTACCGATTAAAAAAATGCATTAGTAATTTTTCATTTATTTATTATTTTTTCCAAAATTAATACATTTCTCCAGAAATTATTGATTTTTTTGGTTATTTAGCAATATCTTTCTCGCTTAATACTAATTCTTGGAAAAAATTAATAATATTTTATCGTTAATTACTAATTTTTTTTTGAAAAATCAGAAATGTTTTGTCACTAATTACTCATTTATTAGAAAAATTAGTAATGTGTTACCGCTAATTACTAATGTAAAAAAAAATAATTCTAATATTTTTTCGCTAATTATTAATTTGTCGAAAAGATTGGATAATAAAAATATAGATTTCTTTTTTGCAGATCACCGCCATCGACCTTAAACAACAACCTGTCTCGCACGTCTATTATTTTCCGATTTACTATCGGCATTTTCTTTGCCCTCCTCCAGCCCGTTCTTCGCCTACATCCATCTCCGTGTCGATTACGAAACCCTTCGATCTAGCGTCGGAAACTCGGACCTCGAACGATCGTAATCAATTTCTCATAATTGATTAATACGAGGTATATAAATGAATACTTGGGAATCGCGCTCGGCGATCGATTCACAGAGTGTACGAAAATGAATGGGAGAGTGCAAGGATAGGGAAGGGTTGAGAAAGCTAATGTGGTGCACATCGCTTACGTATGACGATGATTTATCAAGCGTGGGTTGTAGCTCTTGACCGGCGCGCGGTAATTATCGAAGGACAGCCGATTAAAATTGCGGCTGAGATTCTCTCTCTCTCTCTCCCGCTCTCTCTCTCTCTCTCTCTCTCTCTCTCTCTCTCTCTCTCTCTCCCTCTCTCTCCCCCGCTCTCTCTCTCTCCCCCCTCCGCTCTCTCTCTCTCTCTCTCTCTCTCTCTCTCTCTCTCTCTCTCTCTCTCTCTCTCTCTCTCTCTCTCTCTCTCTCTCTCTTCGAGAGAGCCCGCTCTTCGGGCATCAATTTCCAGCTAATTACATGCATTTTCATGTCCATGGGTCGGCAAATGCATCGCACATCCACGCGGTGTGTTCACCCGCGTCCATTTCTCCCGCGCATATAGAAAAGGCATCATTTTCTGTAGCTATACACTGATGATGCGTGGTTTACCAGAGTCTCCGGTGATTTGAAAGAATAAAAATGGAAGATGAAAAAAAAAATTCGGAAAAAATCGCCCATACGTGCAGAAGCGACGACCTCGGCACGTTGCTAGCTCCGAAGCTTTGCATCCAGAAGTGCAATGGTCGAGAACCTAAGAGCCGGTATATTCAACGGCAAATATATACCCCTATGATGCTCGCCCGAGTAATCATTTTCTGCCATTCATGCGAGATGAACCGAGACCGCTTAAAGGTGGCCGTAACTTTTCGAAGAATCCCGCGCGCGCGAGTCAGCGAGGTTTCTTCAAGTATTTTTCTTCATCCTCTTTTACCTTCTTTCTTTCTCAGCTAAAACGCTTTTCTCTTGATTTGTACATCCATTGGCACGATTAACCTGACCAACGAGGAACTTCGATGCTCACAGTTGCCCGTATTATGACCGATGCTTCGGCTCACTTTGTCCGCTTCCGTAAATAATTTGACGGGCAATGGGAATTTTTGTAAATGTTTCTGTGAAGATTTCACACATGCAAAGTGTGCAAAGTAGCGTCATAAATTTTTTTCTACCCAAATAAAATTTTTTTTGAATGATTTTAATTGATTTTTAAATTCAAATAATTCCTGTTACGTTGTCCAATAATGAGAAACATTAACCCTTGACTCACTGGGGTACAAAATACCCCAGGCCTAAATTTCCTTAATTTTGAGTACCTACATTTAAAAAAATGGGACCTATAGCGACATCCGTCGTTGGTTCGAGGATGCAACTACTTCTTCAAGCTCGTAGCATCACTCTGAGACTATAAGTTTTTATGTAGTAGTCGTCCAAAGTCGAGTGGTCTCGCTTGTACCCCAATGTCAAGTAAGGTCAAGTGGAAAAATGTTGTGCGAATTTTTTCCCTGTGATATTAATTCACGACTACTATTTTTGTCTTGTAGTGCTATATATTAAGCAAGCTCGATTAAATTTTTAACCATTTTTGTCGAAAAATAAAAAAGTTATGATTTTTTTCGTAAAAGTTGTTATTTTTCAGTTTTTTTTTTATAGTTAAATTTTATTATCATATTTAACTTCCATATTTTTCTATAAATACTGTATAACTTTGGGAAGTAACCTCTTAAAAAGTTATAAACAAATTTGCGAGTTGAAATATTGAATGGTATATTTTTTATAAGAATTTTTGCCACTGGGGTGCAAACGACCCCACTGTGTCAAGTAAGTTATTCTGCAGAAGTGTGTCAATTAAGGGTTGAAATCGGTAGTTGCAAAATCGATAGATTACAGCGTTTTCAACAATTTAAAAAGGGTCAAATATTAAAAGTCAATTAAAAGTCAATTCCCTAAAAATTTCCTTCTAAAAGTTAATTCCCTATTTTTGTTTTATCATAGAATAATGATTTCCGGAATTTTCCGTGTCAAAATAAATCACCATCGATAAACAAGTATGGCATTGATAAAAAGTATATTTATCGTTCTAAAAGTTAATTCCCTAAAAAATCGCTTCTAAAAGTCAATTCCCTGCCTTTTTTTGATCATAAAGAAATGATTCCCGGAATTTCCTTTATCGAAATAAATCGCTATAGAAAAACAAGTATGTTATTGACAAAAAAATGTATGTATCCTTCTAAAAGTCAATTCCCTAAAAATTCCCTTCTAAAAGTTAATTCCCTATTTTTTTTTATCACAGAAAAATTATTTCCGGAATTTTCTGTGTCAAAATAAATCACTATCGGTAAACAAGTATGTTATTGACAAAAAAATGTATTTATCCTTCTAAAAGTCAATTTCCTAAAAATTTCTTCTAAAAATCAATTCTCTATTTTTTTTTATCATAAAAAAATTATTTCCGGAATTTTCTGTCAAAATGAATCACTATCGATAAACAATTATGGCATCGATACAAAATATATTTATCGTTCTGAAAGTCAATTCCCTAGAAAATCCTTTCTAAACGTCAATTCTCTGTTTTTTTTTTATTATAGAAAAATGATTTCCAGAATCTTCTTTATCAAAGTAAATCGCCATCGACGAAAAAGTATGTTATTGATAAGAAAATGTATTTATCCTTCTAAAAGTCAATTTCCTAAAAATTCCCTTCTAAAAGTCAATTCCTCGTCTTTTTTTATCATAGGAAAATGATTTCTGGAATTTTCTTTAGCGAAATAAATCACTATCGAGGAACAAGTATGGCATTGATAAAAAAAAATGTATCCTAAAAATCAATTCCCTAAAAATTCCTTTCCAAAAGTCAATTCCCTATTTTTATTTATCATGTAAAAACAATTTCCGTAATTTTCTATGTCAAAATAAATCACTATCGATAAACCAGTATGGCATTGATAAAAAAATATATATTTTTTGGAATTATGCGAACTCACCCTGCCTGAACTTCTTCGAAATTTCTGCTCAGCAAATTGTCGTTGAAAATTTTGCAAGTTTTTCTCTTCGTCGCCCGTATCCGGTGTCTCCTTGAACCATGTTTTCTGGAGGACTTTCCGATTGATTGCTTTTTTTTCTCGCGATAATCGAATTCGCGTGTATTTGCCGAAATTTTAGGATGATCTTGCCATTGGTCGTCAAATTTTGAGAACGCCAATACTGCGGTCACTACGAGATCAACCGGACTCGTCTCGTCCCGATCAAAATCGTTACCCAAATCACTCGAATTTTCCATGGAATCGGTATCTACGTTTTTCAATATAATTTCGTCACGCTCGAAATTCGAGATCGACATTATCGGCAATTTTAAATAGGGTATGGCTTTCGAATTTTTTTCCAACTCTCTCGGTGCGAAAAGTTTTCGCAAATTTTCCCCATTTCTTTCGGGGGAATTTTCATTCTTCTGCGCCATTATTTCATCACTAGATCGCTCTGAATTTTTGCTCTCCGAAGCGGAAACCGTCAGAAACGTCGTTTCCTGGCTCGAAGCATCGACAATCGTGTTATCGGAAGAAAATTCCAAAAATCTCGGATCGGAAAAATTTTCCAATCTGACAATATTCCTCTTCAGAGCGGCGATTCGTTGGTCTCGAGTTCTGAGCAATGTCAGAGCTTTCTTGGCTCTGCGCTCTTCGTCCAAAGCTCCGCTGTAACGGTTAAAAATAAAAATACGATTATGCAAATTTGATTGTTAAGATTAAGGGGAAAGTGGCGATGACATTAATCTCGAAAACCGGGCATTAAGATTTTATTCAATTTTTTAATTGAAGAAAATCCTCCCACGTCACTAAAATAGCTAAAATTCCGTAAATTATTGGAATTTAAAAATTTTCTTTCGAGGATATATCCTTGAAGGTCTAAACTTTGAGGATATGCAAAAAAAAAATGATTTTTCAAAATTTTAGATCGGAACACTCCCTTAACCTTCCGCGGTCGGGTTAAAACGAGCCCATGGCTACTTTTTCTTTTTTATGAATTTTTTTTAAATATATAGTCATTCGATTTCTTATAAACTAAGTTTTAATACATCAACTAGAATGATTCAAGGATGTTCTGTAATTTTTTGAGATTTTTCCGACTGATAGTTTGGTCACGATACTTGTTCAAAAATGGCCAAGGTCAAATCGACCCACATCAAGGTCAAATCTGAGCAAATCTCCCTCTCGTCCTTGAAAATTAAATTATTGATCATATTAATAATTGTAATATTGTATGATTACATAATTTGACAATTTTTTTTCAATCTTAGACAATGTCATCATTCAGGAACACCCAAAACGCTGCTACTACGTCTCTTAAGCTTTCTTCGAAAAGTGAAATAAATTACGGACGAGTGTAGAGAGAGAGAGAGGGAGGGAGGGAAGGGGAGAGAGAGAAAGAAAGTGGGAAAGGTGCATATTTAATTCGAGCAATTAATGCCGTCTTGTAAAACACGCTGTGGAAAGAAGAGCAATGAGGAGGAGGGGGCTTCGAGAGTGGATGACGACGAGGCTGAGGGTGTTTCGAGAACATTGGCGATGGTGGCTGGTTGCTGTTTTGCCTGGAAGCAAGGCTCTTTCACTGGCCCCATCCACCCTAAACCCCGTGGCAGTAATGAGTCCGATAAATCAACTGCCTCCGTGCACACTCGAAACTTGGAATAACTTTAAAGCTTTCTCTCTCTTTTTGCGCTTTCGTTATATGCTTTTGCTGGTCTGGCTGGAACGAGGAGCTGGAAAATAGAATCCAGAGTTCTTCGAGGCTTGCGAAAAACAGAGAGAGAGAGACGAAGAAAGAAGGAGGGAGGGGGGAGGGAGGGAGGGGGGGGGAGAGAGAGAGAGAGAGAGAGAGAGAGAGAGAGAAGGGAGGAACTAGAAAAGCTTTTTTCAAGCTTCAGACTAGGCTGCAACTCCAGATGAAGCTTCAGAAAGTGGCAGCCACAAAAAAATGCCCGATAAATTTTCTGTGGACCGCCATGATCAAATTTATAGACTAATCAATGGAGGTGGTCCATATTGTTTGACCCTCTCCTGGGTTCGTATTTTTCGCCAAGAGTTCAGGTTGCCACTCTCAGCCTCAACCAGACCCAGATAGAATTTCCAGTTTTTTTTTTTCACCTGAACAAACTTTGACTCCGCTAATTAACGAGAACAGCAGCAATGGCGGCGATCTGAGTTTCAGGATACTGACATTAGACGACTCATTGGAGTAATAATTAATTATTATTAAAGTAATGATGAATTGAATTATCAAAAGAACTTTGAAATTATCAAAAAATGATTGAGAACAAACTTGTTACAATTTCGCAGTTTTTTCCTGATTTTCTTTTGCTTATTTCCAAAATATTAATAAACATGTTGTAAAAAAGAGAATGGTAAAAAGATCTGTTTCAGGATACTGACATTAGACAATTCAATGGAGTAATAATTAATTATTATTAGAGTAATGATTAATTTAATTATTTTAAAAACTTCGAAATCGTCAAAAAATGATTGAGAACAAATTTATTACAATTACGCAGTTTTTCCTGATTTTTTTTTGTTTATTTCCAAAATATGAATCAATATGTCGTAAAAAAGAAGGCAGTTCATTAGGGTAATAATTAATTATTAGAGTAATAATTAATTGAATAATTGAAAAAAACTTTAAAATCATCAAAAAGTGATTGAGAACAGTAACAATTTCGCAATTTTTTCTCGAACATTTTTTTGTTCATTACCAAAATATTAATATATAATGTCGTAAAAAAATAATTGTAAAAATATTGTTTTTTTTTTTTATCGAGCTCGACAAAACGCTCGAATACAAGTCTTCAGACTGGAATATCGCCTTAATGGGGGCAATCAGAGTGAGGGAATTAAATAATTCGGTAGGATTAATGCGCTATAAAAAATACGCGACCAACCATAGTGAGGGGTTCGCTGTTTTCGTTTCGTTGTGGTTTTTTTTTGTTCACCGCTAATCCTCGACGTACCCTCGAAATTATGACGATCGATGGCGCGTGAGAGAGCGCGGCAGCTCGTTTGCGTGAAAAAAAAACGCCGCTGCAGATTGCCCCTCTTAATCCCCGAAAACCGGCGAAGAACCGAAGAGGGAGAAAGTGACGAGCATGACGCTTCTCGTCTCTGTGATATGCTTTGGACTCGTCCGAAGGAGGGTATATGAGAGCGGGTCGAAGGGGAGGAAGAGGGATTCATTAAAAGCTTGAGCGCCCATCGCATTTGTTCGCGACACTCCCCAAATTCCCAATTAAATAACGTAACAAATGTACCCAAGGGGCAGAGCAATTAAAGTGTGGAGAGGCTTGTTTCAGTCGCGGCTTTGAGAATAATCTATGTATGTAGATATAAATGTGATATAAATAGATATAAATATTCCATTTTTCGCAAAAAACGACCAAATTTATAAAATGTAGCGTAACTCTAAAACTGCTGGGTTTTCGTGAAATCACTAAAAATGTAAAAAGTTGCATACAATCATCCTCAATTCAATGAATTTTTTTTCAGATTTTTTTTCAACAAATTTTTTTTTCAAAAATATCTGAATTGTCAGAAAAAAAATTTTGAAAAAAAATTCTGAAAAAATTTCATTGAATGCAGAATAATTACATGCAACTTTTTATCCTCTTACCGATTTTACGAAAATTTGGTAACTTGACTTAACTTGTAACTCAACTTAACTTTTTTGCGAAAAATGTAATATTTCTGCAAAAAAAAAATCGTACGGAACTTTTTAAAAAACGGAATTGAAGCTTAAACCCATAAGTTTTTTACACGAAAAACAGTTTTACAAAAATTTCATGGGTCGTGCGCCAAAATTTTAAGGCAAAAAAAAATCCAAAAAAACGACCACGTTTCGAAGAACGTACCGGTTTCAAACAAAATCGAAATTTTTTTTCGAAAAAAGTAAAATGTAGCTGAATATGTCTTCATTTTTGAAAGAGCAGTGTAACTTTTTATGCCGCTGTTGAGAAATTTTGGCAATCTTCACAAAAAATCGGACACTTTCCAAGTATTTTTTTTTAATGCAGTGAGATCGAAACTACACTGAGAAAAAAGTTCAGTTAAAACAACTAAACCCATTTAGTTGAAAAATATTTAGTTGATTCAATATTAATTTGTTTGAAATAATGAAACTATAATTAATTCAACAAATGGATTTGGTTAACCATAAGATGTGAGGTTAACGAAATTATTTGGTCAATTTCCAGATACATTTTAGTCCAATTTACACGTTTCTGAGTTGTTGTACAGAAATATTTCGTTGATTTCTAGTATATTTCAACTAAATAAATTTAGCTGTAACAAAAAAACAATTCGTATTTTCAATCACACAATTTATTTGGTACAAAGATATTTATTCGATTGAACTGAAACTTTGCCCATTCGAGCAACGATTTAACCGATTTAACTAAAACTTCCAGTGTATCTTTGTTGAATTACCAAAACGATCTCGTTGAACGTCCGGAAACAAATATTTGGTCGAGTCAAACAAATTTTTGCACTTTCAACAAAAAAAATTTCTCAGTGTATTTTTTAATGAGATTTTATTTCCAATATCTTAAATTACCGTCATAACTCCCTTTTAGTTCTCGACAAGTTACCGTATTATTTTACGAAGATTACGCCTCAAGATCTTATAATCGTTGATTGATCGTTGAATTGTGTACTTGACTGAATACCTCAACCCTTATCAGGATTTTCCGTGTGGAAGGACGATGGAAGCTGTAGCGTTAACACGCGAAGGAGCAAGACGTCATATTATGGCTTATTAAAATTACATGGAGAATGCGAATTGGCGGTGCGACAGAAACAGGGCTGAGGACCGTTTGGCGAGAGGGTCGAAAAAGGCCATCCACCGTCGACCGCATCCTGTCTGGGGATGTAGACCAGGGTGATGTCTCGCTGTGCTGCTAAGACAGCCGAGACAAGGGAGAAAACCGAGTTAGAAAGAGGGGGGGAGGGAGAGAGAGAGAGATTCCCCAAGTACCGATGCTGCCAACCACACTTTCCAACCCCTCTGAGCTGTCTCTTCTCTCCAAAACAGCGCAGAGAGAGTCTCCTCTTTCTACATATATTGCATTGTAAGGGCACGGGGAAACCTCCAGGAAACTTGACCACCAGGGATTACTCGACTGGACTAGGAAGAAGGTCCCGCAAAGATCCTCCTCGAGATTCGCGACTGTGGTGACTCCCAAGCTTGCAGGATTAATGTTATTACTCTGCCAATTTGACCCCAGGACACTTGCAGATCTTACACCCTACCGATGTAACGAGACTAACCAATTTCATAGCAGGGTTGCAAATAATGCATTACTTTTATTAATGCATTTGGGTCATTCCATGTCACATCGACCAAGAGCTGAAATCGACCCCTTTCAATTTCGATGAAATTTGGACAGAAGTTTTCGTTTTTAATGAAACAGAGTTCTACCAAAAGAAAAAAATTGAAATTTTTTTTTTTGAAATCTATGCAAGATTCAAAATTTTACAATTTTTCAAATCTTTCAAGTTTACCTTTCAAATATCTTGAAAACTATCGTAGTTATGAAAAAATCGTTCTGGTTTCGTCTTGAAGAGTATACTTGTGGCTACGAAAAAAAATATTTAAAAAACATGTTGAAAAATAATGAATTTGGAGAATTTTGAATTTTGAAAAATCGTGAAAATTCAAGTTCCGTATTAAATTTTTGGTTCAATATTTTTTATATAATACCTTGCACTGATCTTAAAAGATCCTGAAATTTCAAGAAAGGTTTTTTTTCGTTTTGTCAAAAATATGAATTTTTGAATTTTTAAAAATCGTGTAAATCCACGATAAACGTTAATTTTTTTGTTAAATTTTTATTTATATAATACCTTGTACTGATCTTAAAAAATCCTGAAAATTTCAGGACGGTGTTTTTTTCTTTCAAAAACATAAATTTTTGAATTTTGGTAATTTTTTTTTTTTAACCAAAATACTGTTATTTTTACTTTTTTTACTGTTCAAAATTACCAAACTACATGATTGCTCAACTTTACTTAACTGAGAGGTATAAAAAAAAAAAATTCTTTTACCAAAATTCAATTCTTTATATTTTTCAGTATAAGGTATTGTATAAAAAAAATTTAACCAATATTTTAATGTTTAGGATTTGAACGATTTTTAAAAATTCAAAAATTCATACTTTCGAAAAAACAAAAAACACCTTTCTGAAAATTTCAGGATCTTTTAAGATCAGTGCAAGGTATTATATAGCAAAGAATAAACCGAAAATTTAATACGGAACTTGGATTTTTACGATTTTCGAAAATTCAAAATTCCCCAAATTCATCATTTAAAAAAAAAAAAAATTCCGCAATATTTTTTTTGGTAGCCACAAGTATACTTTTAAAAACGAATCCAGAACGATTTTTCCGTAACTATTATAGTTTTCGAGATATTTAAAAAATAAACTTGAAAGATTTAAAAAATTGTAAAATTTTGAATCTTGCATAACTTTCGAAACAAAATTTTTAAATTTTTTTCTTTTGGTAGAACTTCGTTTTATTGAAAACGAAAACTTCTGACCAAATTTTATCGAAATTGAAAGAGGTCGATTCCAACTCTTGGTCGATTTGACATGGAATCACCCATATACATTTTCAATAACCATTACCTCTTATTGATTAATTGAAATAATTTCAATTAACCATTAGATGTTAATGGTTAATGACAATAATTCCCATTGACCATTAACATTCAATGTTTAATGGAACTCTTATTTTCATTACCCCTTAAAAAAGTATTGAATAATGCATTACTTTTTCATTAAAAAAATTCGCAACCCTTTCATAGTACAAATTATGGCGGCAAATATGAAGGATCCAATTGTAGGTAAAAATTGGGATGCTTATTTACCGGAGACATTACAGCACAACAGTTCTACTGTCTTATGGTCGTTAACGCTTCGGCCTGGACGAATCACTCGATTTTCTCCGACGATTTTCCCGCGGCACGTCCAACAAATAAGGAATGACAATGTATTGCCCGAGGGATGATGACAGAGTGAGAGGGGGGAGACATAGTCTTGACCCGTTGCTTTGGGGAGAAAAGGAGCACGCAGGACGAAAAGGAGGGCAAGGAAGCATTGACAGGGCAGGAAAGAAGGAAAGATAGCGAGAGAGGCGAGAGAGTTAGGTGGTTTATTGCCTCCCGGTAATGACGAAACAGATGGCCTTCCGTTGGATGAGAGAAGAGTGCCCGGTGTGAAAGACCAGAAGATGGGAGCGGGATGGAGGAACAAACCCCGTGAAGAAACGTGTATAATGTATCTGTGTAGCGCGTGAATGTTGTACACACGAGACGAGAGTGTCCCACAGGAAAGGGGGTTTAGAACGAAGCGGCTCTCGTTGATGAAGTGCGGCCATTATTGGCACGGGACAAAACCCACTTCGCCTTCGGTCCGAGCGACTTTATTACCCGCGAACACACCCATACCGACCTTATACCCAACGAACGTACAACCATCACGCTATATAGGTTTCCTTAAATCTTTTTTTTTTTCACCGTTGCGTATATATATGTGTATACCAACGGAAAAGAATGAGCCACAGGGACTGAAAGCTCGTTAACGGGAGCCATCGAAATACACCAGGATAACGCCCAAAGTCTCTGACGAATGAGCTCGCTATAGAACAAACAAAATCGCAATTCCGGAATACAATGAGCGTAAGGAGGTTATAATAACGTCCATAGAAAAACCATAAATTGATGATTTAGTTGGCACAGCTGAAAAGCTCTACCGGAAATACCTTTCTCTACATTCCTGCAATTTCCGTGACAAAAATACATTTCTACCACAAATTCTACCCCTTGACCTCATTCAACATTTTAATCTACCGCATTACAAGTCTCTGAGTCTAAAATACTCCGATACCTTCGGTCGGTAAGTTATCGACTTCGGGGCGACTGTGTGCCTTTCATTGGGACGCGCTTCAGCGTCGGTAAGTTATCGGCCGAAGAGAGAGTTTGAGAGAGTTTTTATTTGGTAGATTGGTAACATGATCCTTTAATTTTTTTTCAAAAATTTGCGTGCTTGAAACACATAAACCGTTCGATATATCAAATTGAAACTTTACAGGGTTTTTGTGGGTATATTGAGATGTAAAAGTCACGCTCAACATTAGTCGTTTTGTCAATATTTCTAATTTAGCCGTTGATTTTCTAAGAAATCTTAAATAGCCCTTTTCTCCTGTTTTTTCAAATTCATGGTAAGGCTGGAAATGTATTTTTCTTCAAAAAACCATCGTCCATCCTTGTAGAGCATTGGATCAAGTTTCTGAATTCCCCTTTTAATATCTGTGCGATTTTTGGTTGCTGCGATATCAATGGTCAAACACAAAAGGATCCTTTTTCATTAAAAGTCCGATATTTCAGCGAAAAATGGTCGCATCGAGGTCTCAAAAAAAGCAAATTGAAGCTAAATAAACAAGCTATCCGTTTCATGCAATGGTTTAGCTGGAAAAAAATTTCCAACTAACTGAAGTCGAAAAAAAAGTAATAAAAATTGGACCCATTTTTTTTCTCACTATTTCTTGGGATTGCGTGAAACCGGTAGCTTTAATTTATTTTTTGCTGAAAGATCTTGAAATTAGAAACTTGAAGCTTCAAAATGCTTTTTCTCAGACCTCGATACGACCATTTTCCACTGAGATACAGCATTGTTAAAAACCACTGAAAATTTTTTTCAATATTTTCCAATAGTGTATCATTATCAACTAATGATTGATAATTTCTAGTTTTTCGAAAATTCAAAAAAAAAAAAAAGTTCTAGTTTTAAATCCACAGTGGAGCGTCGCGTGAGCAATGATCGGCAGGAAAAATCTATCTATTTGTATTATCCAATTTTTTCGAAAAATTAATAATTAGCAAAAAAATATTACTAATTTTTCTAAAAAATTAGTAATTAGTGACATAACATTTCTAATTTTTCAAAAAAAAAAAAAATGAATAATCAACGATAAAATATTACTAATTTTTTCCAAGAATTAGTAATTAGCGATAAAGATATTGCCAAATAACCAAAAAAATCAATAATTTGTGGAGAAATGTTGTATTAATTTTGGAAAAAGTAATAAATAAAATGAAAATTACTAATGTATTTTTTAATAGGTACTGATTAAATATTCGTATTAATAATAACTTATGTGATATCGTATGACATTCGATACAATAAATACTAATGTGTGAAATATTCAAAAAATCTAGTTATTATAAAAAATAAAACAACTTTTTGAATAGAGTTGATTGAGCTTATAACTATGACTCAATTCGTATATACAAGTACGTAAATATACGCAATACTTTTCTACAAATTACTGTTTAAAAAAAATTAATTAGTAATATTTTTTCGCTAATTACTAACTTTTTTGGAAAAATTATAAATATATTGTCGCTAAATACTAATGTTTTAGAAAAATTAGAAATATTTTGTCACTAGTTACTAATTTTTTTTGGAAAAATTGAAAGTATTTTCTTACTAATTTTTTTTGAAAAATTGGAAGTATTTTCTTACTGATAACTAATTTTTTGGAAAAATTACTAATATTTTTTCGCTAATTACGAATTTTCATAAAAAGTTAGTGATATTTTTTGACTAATTATTATATTTTCGAATAAATGATTAATAAAATCGATATCGTTGACGAAAAAATCGACACTGCCGATCACTGCGCGTGAGACGCTATTTCGGTAAATATTTTTTTTTCACCCTCGATTTTGCATTTTCATCATAGTCTTCTAGCATCTCCCTCTTTATTGAGAGCTCACTTTGATCCGAGTAGCTAATGCATTCCATTTCAGTCTGCATTTACTCGAACGATATAATTTTGTTTTTTTTTTATTCACGGCTTTTTGGATGATTTTTGTGGGAATTTTGACGTTGATTCTATCGAGGAAACAGACGATGTGCATCGAATGATCAAACCAAAAAATGTTTGACGATGAGACCCTAGATGGGGATGAAGGGTGAAGAAAAAAATTGAAGAGGAGGGAAACAACCCTCTCACTACGGCAAAGCAAAAGCTCGACTGACGAGGCGATTTTGCCATGACCCCATCGCGATACAATTGTCCTGGTGAGCAAGCCCACTTCTTTTTTTTTCTCTCTCGTTGTAAACTAGGCGCGAGGGAATTTCGTGTTAAGAGGCGGGTGATTAATGACTATGGATGGAGAAAAGAGAAAGGGGGATGAAGAAAAAGCTCTGCTTTAGATCCAGTCACGCCAAACCCCGACGATTTGCCAGTGGAAACGACTCTCGTTTCCCTTTCACGTCAAGCGAGATGTCCGCAGAATGATTTTTCATTTTTGAGACTAAATTATTCGATCAAACATTTGAATTGAAATGGTTTTTTCAATAACAAAAAATCACCCTCGAATTTTGTGCCAACGGGAGATGTTGTAGACTTGTTAGTTGTTAATTAACATCCATCTAGGGACATCTATCTAGGAACATCTATCTAGGAACATCTATCTAGGAACATCTATCTAGGAACATCCATCTAGAAACATCCATCTAGGAACATCCATCTAGGAACATCTACCTAGGAGCATCCATCTAGGAACATCCATCTTGGAACATCCATCTAGGAACATCTATCTAGGAAAATCCATCTAGGAACATTTACTTAGGAATATCCATCTAGGAACATCCATCTAGGAACATCCATCTAGGAACATCCATCTAGGAACATCCATCTCGGAACATCCATCTAGGAATATCTATCTAGGAACATCTATCCAGGAACATCCATCTAGGAACATCCATCTAGAAAGATAGCAGGGCTAAAGATAGTGGTACAGGAGTAAATGTATGACTACTTTTTTGGATAATTTTTTATTTCTAAATTTTTTGGTCAAGCTTTGATCAGCTGAGAAACTGTCTTCGGTTTCTCCGTGGCAACGAAGCAGATATTTTACTATAAATTAAGGGGCAATAGTCACGCTGGGACAGAACTGTCGTAAGTGTAATATTTCAAAGTACTTTGCGATGCCCCTTAAGGGGGAAGAAGAGGTGGCTTAAGCATTCTTCGCGAGCTTCTGGCAACATCATCAACACCAACTCGTACATAAAAGCACGAGGTGAAGAACCATTTTGACAAACGCCAACGCGACAACACGTCTCATTTGTCACGGAGGATTGACGACGTTAATGAGTGACATGGCATGGGTTATATTACAAAAATACCATCGATGGACACATTTTTTTTTCGCTCGCTATTTTTATGCACGATGTGTCATACGAATGCTCGCATCACTGAGACATTTGGGGCGTTTTGTTATTTAACAACGACACTGTTCAAAGTGTTTATTTTTGTTTGGACGCGGGGGACCGTAAATAACATCGAATTAACGATGCTCAACTTGAGGGAGTACTCTGGTCTGGAATTTTGAAAAAATCAATTTTTTTGCATATTCTTAAAGTTTAGAACTTTGAGAATATATCCTCGAAAGGAAATTTTTGGATTTCAATAATTTAGAGTTATAACTATTTCAGTGACGCAGTAACTATGCCCGTTATGCTGCAGCGTAACTTTAAGGGGGTATTCTGGTCTAGAATTTTGGAAAAATCCATTTTTTTTCATACTCTTGAAGTTTAGTCTTTTTAGAATATATCCTCGAAAAGAAATGTTTTAATTTCAATTATTTACGGAGTTATAACCATTTTAGTGATGCAGCAACTATGCTCGTCACCACGAAATCTAACTTTAAGGGGGTATCCTGGTCTAGAATTGGGAAAAGAAATTCTTTTTGCATATTCTTTAAGTTTAGGCCTTTAAGAATATATCCTCGAAAGGAAATTTTTGAATTTCAATAAATGGCAGAGTTACAACTATTTTAGTGACGCAGCAACTATGCTCGTCACGGTGGATCGTAACTTTAAGGGTATTCTGGTCTAGAATTTTGGAAAACTCAATTTTTTTGCATATTCTTGGTCCTTTTAGAATATATCTTCGGAAGGAAATTTTTGAATTTCAATTATTCACGGAGTTATAACTATTTTAGTGACGCAGTAACTATGCCAGTCATGTTGGAGCATGACTTTAAGGGTATTCTCGTTATAATTTTGGAAAAATCATTTTTTTTTGTATATTCTTAAAGTTTAATCCTTTTAGAATATATAATCGAGAAAAAAAATTTTGAATTTCAATAATTCACTGAGTTACAGCTATTTTAGTGACGCAGTAAATCGAACTATAGATGTTTTTCTCAGAATTCCTTTTCTCAACATGGCTGACATGATATCTCAAGTTCTACTGAACTGATTTACTTCAAAGTATAACTCGCTCTATCGCCCCTACCACATTTGTATCAAAATTATTTTCTTTTACTATAATAACAAAATTAAAAACTATGAAGAAAGAGTCGAAAAACGCCTTTTTATATTTAGACAGTCGCCATTTTGTGCATTTTTTTCCCTTCTTCTCTAAAGCCTTTTTTGTAGCCCTAACTTTACCAGCTTATAACTTATTGAATTTTAATTTTTTTTTCTAGAATTTTTTTTTTTTGTTCATCGCCAAAATATCAATAAATATATGATGTAAAAAAAATAATGGTAAAAAAGTTTTTGTTTAAATTGAGCTCGACAAAACGCCCAAAATGTAGGTCTCTAGACCAGAATACCGCCTTAAGTGGGTAAGAACCTTCGAAATCGGTATCTAAAATACCCGTTAATAAAATAATGATTGATAATTCCAAGAATTTTACTGCAATGGTGAATCATTTGGCACAGATTGTTAAAAGTGACCCTTCCATCGAATTGTTTTTTTTTTATTCACGAGCGGTAATTTATAACGAATAACATAACGAGACGATGGTCAGAAGATTTTGCGGTAGTTTCTATATTAGCGGGTAAAGCTCCGGTTCTACCGCGATGATGGAAGGAAGGTATTCGTATAGATCTGTGAGGGGAGGCATATTAGTCCGTCGATGTTTGCAAACAGCAAACAACGCTAATTAAAAATCTTTCGGTTCGCCACGAGTTTTACCCCTCTCCTCCTTCTCTCTTTCTCTCTCTCTCGCTCTCTCTCTCTCTCTCGCTCCTTATGCCTATTTTTTTTCTCTCTCTCTCTGTCCGGATGATCAACGAAAACACCCCGCGGGGCTCCTGGGTCACGTTGAACGCGATGGTCAATGAAGAGAATATACTTTGGGGCGCGCACGCCAAGTCTTTGGCCACCCTTTTGGCTCGGATCCACCCCGAGGCAAGTTCATCCCAGCTCGCTTCCGTTAATATCTGATACCTGCATTTTCACTTCTAAAGTGGATTTAGAGCCCGAGTACAGTTGATTTGATAACGGCATCATGTACTCACAAATAAATACACGTCCATTTCAAAGTATCTATTTTATCGTCCCACCAAAAGTTGGGAAATAAATAAACAATTCTCGTCACGAATATTGCCAAGAACATGGAATATTTTATTATATTATATCAGGAAATCATTATAATTATAATATTAATTATTACTATAATTATATTATATTTTTTAAAAAATGTAAGAGTGCAATTTCTGCAGGTAAAGTTGCTTGAAACTGAGTAGTAACATTTTTGAAAAATGTTTGGCTTAATTTTATTAAAAAATGTCAACGATATTACTGAACTTGAAATTTTTTTATGAAAATTTTCAGGGAAAATTTATGCAAATTAAGTGTGTTCATTACCTCACCATCGTTGTTATTTCAATCACCAAGATTTTATTAAGAGAGAGAGAGTGAAAATTTTGAAAATTTTGTTTTAATCGAAGTAATAACAAAAAAAATTATGAGGCGTAATGAGCGAATTACCTAAATTGATATTTTGATCGATATATCATTTTTTTTTCTCACCGAACGATGTGAGTCTCTATCTTCCTTGCTATCGTTTCTGGTGATTCTAGAATCGAAGTTTTGCCGGTTTCCTTATCCATTGACAGTCTGAAAATGAAAAGAAAATCGTGTTGGTCGAAAACTTGGTAGAACAGTGGCCAAAGCTCAATTTTTTTATTAAATACATTATTCTATTCGTGTGGATTCAAAACGAGTTCATTTTTACTGCTAAATCAACTGAATAAAAAAAAAATAGAAAAATCCTATTTCGACACCATCTTATTTCAATATTTTGACGATTAAGTAGAACTTAGAATATGATGAAAATGTATAAAGTAAAGAATTTAATATATAATCCATAAATTCCATACTAAATTGTCATTTTTCATTGAATTGAATTACTTGAAAATATTCTATCTACATTTATTATATTTATAATATTTTTTATATTAATAATATTAATAAATATTATAAATATTAATATTAAAATTCTAAATTTTAATAATATTTTAAATATTAAGGATGTTGAGTCCCTATGAAATCTTTTAATGTTAATTGTTCAATAAATAGCTTCTCAATCGTCGTGAAATTTTTATACGACCTCCTGAATACTTCATGTATAAAAACATATTAAATTTTCAGAATTTTATCGTCATTACTTCAACCTCCTTAAGGGTTAAAATGAAAAATGATGAGAAAATTCTGAAAATTTGGTATGTTTTTGTATGAAGTATCTGAGAGGTCGTGTAAAAATTTCACGACGATTGGGAAGCTCGTTATTAAAATATTAACATTTTGTTGAGAATAAATTTTTAAACAAATAAAAAAAATATTCATCAATAAACTTCGTTTTGTTTCCGTTGCTTTCAATATAGTGTAGATATTGACTAATTGAGAGGTCAAAAAAAAACTTATCGCAAAGTTATATCAATTTCCATAAGACTACATTTAATTTAATTTAATTTGTTGATGTTAATTGTTCGATAACGAGCTTCCTAATCGTCGTGAAATTTTTACACGACCTCTTAAATAATTCATCCAAAAACATACCAAATTTTCAGAATTTTCTCATAATTTGCGATTTGGGACTCAACATCCTTAATATTACAATTGATTTTTAATATAATGG
Source organism: Alloplasta piceator (assembly GCA_946863875.1). Taxonomy (NCBI): domain Eukaryota; kingdom Metazoa; phylum Arthropoda; class Insecta; order Hymenoptera; family Ichneumonidae; genus Alloplasta; species Alloplasta piceator. The sequence continues at coordinate 3,949,986 of OX333076.1, read as the reverse complement.
TCTTTAACATAAATCAATCTTTCATCACATTGCACCTTGAATCTGGAATCTCAAACAACTATAATATATACAGTCGATCGCGAGCTTTTTTCTGAAGTAGCGTTCGACAATGGAGGGCTGCTTGAAAAATCGTGCGGGACGTATCACTGAAGAGAGGAAGGCAAGATTACGTATACATGGCCAATATAGATCCCACGTATGAGTGAAGCCGTGAATTCTGTCTCGAGGGTAAGAAAGCACGCGTCCCGTTGGCGCCGTTTGCGCTTCGATATCCGTCGATGGCTTTCGTCGTCGTCGTCGTCGTCGTCGTCGTTCCACGAGAAAGGGACGAGGACTGAGCGAGTAAAGAAACATTTATAAATTCAGACATATAGAGGGTAAAGTAGGGGAATATAGCTCAGGTTTTTGCAGGATGGACTCCAATGTTTTATGGTTGCTAAAGTATGCGGAAAAATAGAACAGGTCATCGAACTACGTAGGTTAAAATAAGTCATGAATTTTGCCCCCTTTTTATCGAGTGAAATTGGTCAATTAATTAATTGGTAATTAATTAATCAATTCTTAAGGCGGTATTCTGATCGAGAGACAGATTTTGAGCGCTTTGTCGATTTAAAAAAATACGTATTTTTACAATTCTTTTTTTACAATATATTTATAACATTTTGACTGTAAACAAAGAAATTTTGGAGAAAAAAATGAAAATTAAATAACTTATAAGCTTAAAGTTGGGGCTACAAAAGGGCTGTGCTGGCTGACACGATTGCAACCGATACAAAATTTTGAAAAAGATTCTTAATTAGTAAGAGTGTTGTGATAGCTCTTACCCCAGAGAAAACGAAACAAAAAAAATTCGCAAAATGACGGCTATCAGAACAAAAAAATACGTTTTTCGACTCTTTTCACAGTTTTTAATTTTTTTACCATAGTAAAAAAAAAAATTTTCATACAAAAGTGGTAGAGGCGATAGAAGGTTGTACCTTGAAGGTTGGTAAAAAATTTGAACTAAATCAGTTGAGTAGAACTTGAGATATCATGTCAGCTGTGTTGAGAAAAGTTTTGAGAAAAACGTCCATTTTCTTGCTATTTCACTAAAATAGTTATGTCTCCGTAAATTATTGGAATTAAAAAATTTCCTTCCAAGGAAATATTCTTAAAAGTTCCAACGTTAAGAAAATGCAAAAAAAAATGATTTTTTCAAAATTCTGAACCAGAATACCGCTTTAAAAATTTCGGTCAATACTTTACGAAATGTAATGAACATTTTCCAATTTTATTTTTCTCGTTACTCGATCGTGATGCAAAATACTTCTCGTTTTTTGCTGAATCCGATTACTAAAAGAAAATGCTCATTCGAGAGTTAATGGACTAATAAATACCAAAAACGTAGTTCTATTTTCATTAGGGATGTTCGATTTTTTCGAAAGAATCGATTCTCTAATCGATTTGGAAACGAATCAAGAAGATCGATTTTCATAAAAAAATGAATCCAAAGAATCGATCTCGTAAGAAGCGACTTTTAAAAATAGTACAAAAAAATGCATTGCTAATTATAGCTTACGTAAGTGTTTATCAAGTTTTTGCTATGGAAAATGGTTAAATTGGATGAATTTATTTTTAATACAAAATAACAAATATAAAGCAGTTTTCATTCTGCCTGAGCATAGTTGGATTCTTTTACAGATTTGCACTTTTCAATATATTTTTAAAAATATTATGAATATATTTAACGACTCAGATTTTTCTTCTATTACAAAAGTTTCCATTGTTCTAAGATATTTTGTATATTTTAACTTTTAATAATTTTTTTCGTTGGATCATGTTTTCAATATTTTAACTTTTATTTTTTTTTTTACTCTTCTTCTCACGTTTTCACATTTTCACATATTTTTTTTTATTTTAACCTTGACGTTGATGTTTCATAGACTCTTGTCAATCTTTATTTAATTGCCAATCTTCAAAAAATAATGCATTACTTTTTTTAGTGCATTTGCATTTTCATTAACCATTAACCATTAAATTATTTTCATTAACCATTAACCATTAAAATGTAATGGTTAGTGGAAATTATTTTCATTAACCATTAAAATGTAATGGTTAATGGAAATAATTTTAATGGTTAATGAAAATAATATCCATTAACCATTAAATTTTAATGGTTAATGAAAATAATTTCTATTAACCATTAAATTTAAATCGTTAATGGAAATTAATTTCATTAGCCATTAAAAAAGTAATGGTTAATGCATTACTTTTTCATTAAAAATTTCGCAACCCTGTTGCAGACCAAAAATTGGACCTTTTTGAAATGCGGTTCTAATACAAATTTGGTCGGCTCATATTACCCAGCTTCAAGCGATACATATAATCTCGCGGTAAGAGAATGAGACGGAGAGTCGCTCGACGCGACTCGCTATTAATAATATCGGCCAAGAGCCGGCTGAGGCTCGAGCTTTCTCGGAGAACTCGTTGACGATAACCGCGTGTCACTACTAACGAATGGCTCTCTCGTGACGACAACGACGTTGACTTTGTTTGGCACGCGACGTCCAAACGGTTGACAAACATGATTCGTGCTGGTGAGGAAAGACAAAAAACCCAAGCATTGAAAAAAAGAGGAAAAAAGGAGGATGAAAAGCTCGAGAGAAGTTGGGGAAAACGAAAGAGAGAGAGAGAAGATACAAAGAGCCAGAAACTGTATGAGAGGACAAACGGTGGGGTGAATCGTCGGTATGTTTTTACAGGCTGTTACTCATCGTCGCGTAGATCTCCCGCGAGTTTTGACGCACTTGAGGAGGGAAAGACCAGGGCATGGGTGTACACATTGAACCGGGAGGAAAGGGGAATGGATATTTGAGGGAACGAGCATAAGGCCGCGGCGTAACGACGAAAACTGGACCGAAAATAGAAGCATCGTCGACTTCGAAAGAATTTCCCTGATATCTTTCGACTCTTCCGATATGTCTGCACCAAATGACGCTACTTCGAAAAGTAAAACGATACTTTGGAATCCGATGGCAAAAACCATCCGCCATTGCGGCCAAAAATTCTCGAGGATTTGTCTATCGTTTAATGGATCCGAGAAACCGTTAAAAGTGCAAACTGCAACCGGGCGGAGAAATGAAAACGTCGGAGAATACAGAGTGGGTTTGTCAACGACTTTGTCGGAGTTGTGTCAACAAGAGAAGGAAAAAAGATAGAGAGGCTGGGGGCCAACAGCTGGTACGGGCTGTTGCTGTTCATGGTTATTTCAAAATTTAACGACTACGGCAGCGTCTTTGACCTCGTGACTTTGACGTTGACGGCGGAGTCGTCTTTGTTGTCCCCATGTTCGTAACTGACGATGGAATTCGATGAATATCCGGTGAATGTTCAATAATAGTCAATGATGGTGATGAGGGACCATTTTTTAGGGTTTCGTAGGTCAAAAGGAAAAAAGGAAGCCTCGTAGAATCACTTTGTTGTCCCACGGTCTAAAATCATCGAAAGATTTGGCCGATTGCTTTCAGTTTTGAAAATGGCGGTCCAAATTACTTCTGGACGATTTGTACCCAGGTCTAGAAAGTCATAAGGGATATTTTTGCGAAAATTACTGGTTATACCAACAATACTTTGGCAACTGAGACAGAAACCATATTGTTCTTTTTAGAGTTCCGTACCCCAAAAGAAAAAAAGGAACACTTATAGGTTCACTTTGTTGTGTGTTTGTTCCTCTTTCTGTCAATACCTTTTTTCTGAGGTATTTTACTTTTGCTAAAATTACTGGTTATTCCAAAAATACTTTTGCAACTAAGACAGAAATCATATTGTTCTTTTTAGAGTTCCTTACCCCAAAAAATGGAACACTTAAAATTAATAACAAATACACTCAATCGAAAAATTAAAGGAACAGCACAATTTTCGAGATTTTTCAGTGATTTTCCAAAGGCTGTAATTTTGTTAATTTTGGTCGTAGAAATTAAAAAAAAAAAGCATCTTGAAGCTTGAATCTTCTAGGTCTGGAATCTTGAGTCAAAAAAAATTTGTGGGCATCACCCTCGATGCAGTCGGAAGAAATATCACGGTAAAAATTTTCTTGAAATTTTTGCTTTTTTCAAAACAGTCGATGGGCTTCAAAACCAAATCTTCGATATCTCTGGAAAAAATGATCGTACAGCGAGTAAACGATAGGTTTCAGAAACTTGAATCTACCCTCTATAAGTACCTGTTACTGGCATAAACGAAAAAAATTTGTTTCCGTGCTTAATTTTGACTTGAAAAAGTCCAAAAAAAATAGCTTTTTTTCTTGTTTTGGAAAATCTACCACAACTTTGCAGATATTGCGAAAAATACCAATGTTTTAAGGTTTTTTTTTAGCTCAATACATACCTAAAAACCGAGTCATCAAACTTTTGGAAAAATTGAAGCTACACGTTTATTGATCCTTAAAGACCAATTAATTAATGCTGTCAAAAATGATTTTTTTTTTAAATCTCATATTCGCATTTACCAAGCGTGAAAACTAAAAAAAAAACCAAATTTCGAAAAAAAAATTTTTTTTTTAATTTGAAAAAAAAAAATTATTGCCATTTTTTCCAAAATTTTAATTCGATATTTATTAAATATCGAATGCAACATTGTGGAAAAATGCTAACACAATTTTTTTTCTCAAATTAAAAGAAAAGATCCAAAATTTTGAAAAAAAAACTTTTTTTCGAAATTTAGATTTTTTTTAGCTTTCACGCTCGTTAAATGCAAATTTAAGAGGGGAAAACATTTTTTTTTTATAAATTTTTAATAACATTAATTGGTGTTAAAATCTTTTCCTTTTCCTAAACTTATGTTTTGCTTTCTAAGATTAATTAGACTGATGAAACATCGATGCAATCCAACTCCGGAAAAAAAAATCCTGCAAAAAAATTAATTCAGGCTAATGAGCAATTTGTAGACGAGCGTGGTATCATTTTTTTGTTTTATCTGGATATCAAAATTTTTTTGGATGCGATTGTTCAAAAAATTGTAGTCTTGTCACAAGCATCACATAAAGTTCAATTTTCAGAGAATTAAAATTCTTGATATTATTTTACCGGATCACAGAATTTGGTTCGTCAAAGACTCAGATGTGAATTCTTTGAGGACTCGATGATGCGATCACGTCCAGTAAACTTCCTCGCTACATTTCAATCGAGACTGCGAGTAAAAAGGGCGTAACTCGAACGTTTCTCTTTCTGTCTCTTTAAAGTCTCTCTGTGACAGTGTCAAGGCTCGTCTATCTCATTGGATTCACAGAAGCGTCGTAAATACACCGTTTCTCAGATCATTTTACGTCCCCTAAAAGCTATTTTTTTCTCGTCTCATTTTCATTCATCCAAGATGCTCGTTTTTACGTTTGGCACCCGGTGCTTCTTCTACGTTACAGTCTCAAGACGCATATACATAATTCTGCGGGTGTTGAGAAAGATGAAAAAAATGAGAAGATGGAAGCGAGAAATACTAGTCTCGAGTTAACACGCAGAAGCTGTCAACGTGTGGAGTCCTCGAGAGGAAAGCGAGAACCGGTATTAGCTGCCGATAAAACAAACAATTCACGAAACATACATCGAAAAGAGAGAGAGAGGCTCAAAAGCTCCATCGATGACGGAAAATTTTGATCTAACAAATTCAATCTCGCTGCAACAATTTTCCTCTCACAAGAAAAAAAAAATCCTTGGTTCAAATAAACCCAAAAAAGTGAAAAACCAAAAAATTATTTTTGGCCTTTCACTTCAACTCGATAGAAATTGTCAAAATATAAAAAAAATTATAACCACAGAAAAAACCGTGGAAATTATAAACTTGCTCTTAGTTCTTACATTTTAATTTATTTTTCAGAACATTCTTCATGAAAACGTATACTTTTCAATTTTAGCTTCTATAACCATGATTTTAGTGAACGATAAAAAAACATTGAGACCTAAAATCATCCATACTTAATTTTTTTTTGTCTTTTCGTATAAAAATATTGAATTATGTGAATCCAGGATTATGAAAAAGCATAAGCATTACTTACGAATTCCGAACGCTCATGAAAATTACTATCGTTAAACATCATCCATTATTTCCAAAACCAAAAATTCTTTACATCGAAATGTTGGCCTGAAAATCTCAAAAATACATTTTCCACCCATACAAATTGCTCTCTCGATGATTATTGAGAACATGAGCTTTTTGGGTTGAAAAAATTATAAACCATTTTGAATATTAATTAATAATTTAAAATATTATTTTAAATTATTAATAATTTATTAACAGTTTAATTAATAATTTTATAATTATTAAGTAAATAATTAAGTAAATTAATAATTGATAATTATTAATCATAATAATATTACTCAATAATTTAAAAAATTATTTTAAATTATTATTATTAAAAAATTATTTTAAATATACAATTCGACACACGTTCCGAATGCCAAACCTAGATTTTTTCTACTATTTCGAAAAATCTCTTCAACAATTCCCCACAACGTATTATTCATTTTTCGCTTGTACGAACGCGCATCAAAAAAAAACGAACCATCATCGATTTTCCGGATGAAAGTGAGAACCACTTTACGGAAACGCGGGTGTACAAATACACCCGCTCGAGGAACAGATGACTCCGCGATTTTTTCGCGTTAACCGAAAATCGTTCTCTCGTTAAGGCCGTGAGTCGGAAAGAAAAACGCAATAATAACTCGAACCCAAACCCCTCCCCCGAGAGCGTAAGTAAGAGAAAGAGAGCGAGAGAGAGAGAGAGAGAGAGAGAGAGAGAGAGAGAGAGAGAGAGAGAGAGAGAGAGAGAGAGTCATATATAGTAAAAGTGATCCAACGCTACCAAAAAACTTAGTACTTTTATATGGGCCATCCCAAGTCGATTAGTCAAACGCTTGACCCTCATTTCCCTCACGCATTCGAATCTTGATTGTTCCTCCGATTGATTTAAAACCAAAAAACTTTGTTGCCATCCAATTTAATTTTTCTTTTAATTTTCACCAAACAAGAATGTCGCAATTAATTAATTATTTTTATATCAAATCAGTCTTCTTAAGAATTTGTTAAAATTTTTAAATCCCACCTTCCAAGCTTCAGGAATAAAAAAGACATTTGAAAGAATCATCAGCAAAAATAATATTGGCCCATTTTTGGTGTGTCTTTGAAATTACCAAAAACGTTTTTTACAAAACAGTGGAAAGATATATTAGACCTATTTTGGCTCATATTTCATGAATTTTATAGATAGAGCCATTTCAAGAATTATAGCAGATGTTTAAAATTTATCTTTGAGGGGGAAAACGGAATTGGACCGACATGGGAAAAAATTAAAGGTGCTTATCAGTAAAATCGTAGGAGAAATTTTACCCCAAATCTCTTTGGCTGTTGCTTGGTTTGGCGCGAAACGACCCATAGACACGTTTATATATCTTACCCACGCAATCGAGGCGTTATTAATTGTGCCGTGACGAACGTTTGATCGGGTCACGCAACAGACTCATATATTTTGTATGTGCGTATTCCTGTGCATTTCCCCAAGTCCTGCTGAGTAAAAGGACCAAAACCTTAAATCCGACGAATCAGTTGATGTTGATTGCGCCTTTTTGCTTGTCAGTTCTGGTCGGATGTGCCTGTGTGGGTCTGTTTATGTGCGTTTTGTGGCTGCGGGATGGATGATCGAACGTTTCATCTTGGCTCTGATTGAACTCTCCCGCGGGAGCAGAGTTCGTTGTATTTCTCTCTCTCTCTCTCTCTCTCTCTCTCTCTCCCTCTCTCTCTCTCTCTCTCCCTCCCTCTCTCTCTCTCTCTCTCTTGTATCATTGGACACACACAGAGGCACGATCCATCCGATGCTTTAGTCTCTCACGTACTGACGCTTATATCCCGTGAGAAAGATGTCTCTAATGGATGGGCAACGCGCCGTTCCAGCCAAGCTCATAGACTTACGCACACGAATTTACACGCACGCGCGAATACATTTTGCCGGACCGCAATCAGAGGACATAAAGCTTTCGAGTGAGCCAAAGCGTTTCCCCTCTCGTATAACACGCGAGATGGATGTATATTTTCATTATATATATATATATATATGTGTACGGTAGAGAGGGGTTGGCAAAATGGACACCATAAGAAGATAACGCAGCTGGGACTGTACGCGCAGAATAAATTTCCTGTTTTTCATCTGAGAATTAGGTTTTCATCGAGAAGACTGCGCGTCGTCAGAAAAAAATTAGGAATGCAAAATGGCAGCCCAAAAATTCTGTTTTTTTTTCGAAAATTCAAGTAAACGACGAAAAACATGGAAAAAAAAATTTTCCCTCACTTCTCACAACATGATAATGTCAAAGATGAGTCCCTATGAAATCTTTCAATGTTAATTTGTTCAATAGCTTCTTAATCGTCGTGAAATTTTTACATGACCTCGTGAATACTTCATGTAAAACATATTGAATTTTCGGAATTCTATCATTACTTCAACTTCCTTAAGGGTTAAAATGAAAAATTATGAGAAAACTCTGAAAATCGTTATTAAAATATTAACATTTTGTTGAGAACAATTTTTTAAACAAATCAAAAAATATTTATCAATAAACTTCGTTTTGTTTCCGTTGCTTTCAATATAGTGTATTAAAAAATTGAGAGGTCGAAAAAAAAAACTTATCGCATAGTTATATCAGTTTCCATAAGAGTACATTTAATTTAATTTAATTTGTTAATGTTAATTGTTCGATAACGAGCTTCCTAATCGTCGTGAAATTTTTACACGACCTCTTCAATAATTCATCCAAAAATATACCAAATTTTCAGAATTTTCTCATCATTTGCCATTTGGGACTCAACATCCTTAAGTATTTGACGAATTCAATTTCAATCGTAGCTGCATTGTCCAATACTTTTTTTTAAGATTATGGAGGCGGCCATCTTGCTTCCGGTACCTAATTTTGCTCTAGCTCTCAGATTAAGTATTTTAGTAAAAGTGAATTTCCCATAACACTTTTAGAGTATGTTGGGTTATTTTTTTTTATGCGATAAGATTGAGAATTTTGAAAAAAAAATTCAAACTATTGTTTGACAATTGTCATGAAAATGTCGGAATCTAGATCTGACCTTGCATGATGTTGAAGTTTGCATCGTTGCAGTGCAACGAAAATAGATTTTTTAAATTCATTTTTCGTGAGATTTAAGTTTTGTTTGTGCATTTAAAATCCCAAATCCTTAATTAAGGTACAAAAATAAATTGGAATGATTTCCAATTTAAACATTTCTTAGGAAGAATGGAATTCTATAGAATAATTGCCGCTGCATTACAGCGATGTAAACTTCAGAATCATGACCTTGCGTAGGTGAGTCTATTCAGGTATCAACGCCATTTTTAATTCCCTCATTTTCTCATTTTTTAAGTTTAAATTTTTTTTCCATAACTTTTGATGGTGTCCATTTTGCCCCCCCTTCTTCTATATATTTAGGCAGAGAGAGGGAGAGAGTCACCCTCTGTAATACGTCTTACATGATTGAGAAAGCTCTTCGCGATACGTGACGTTTAGATAATTCAGTCGCAAATCAACAAAAAAAAGAGATACACGATTTACCTCTTACAGCGCAGTAATCAGGATTTGTACGCAATTAGATGCTGGCGCGCTATAATTTTTACATTGATGTTAATGCGCATAAAAAAAAAATTAACGCGCGTGCATTTTTTTTTGAAGCAAATTGTTTTTTGAATATTTGTAATACTTAATTTTTTTTTTTTTTGCAATACTTACATCATCAATGAGAAATCTTGTTTCTCGTGAGAAAAAGAATCAGCAAATCAATCTTTTGTGATCATTTCGATCCCTCAGAATATTACTGGGGCTGGATATTTTACTTTTGGTTTTTAAATTGGTTTAATTAAACAGTTGATGTAATAAAATTGTCGAATCCACGAAGATCATTGAAGAATCGGAACCCCGAAGGCTGGGGCAAATCTAGTTGTTCTTAGCACTGTTGCATGGCTTAATGAAGCGAGACGAAAGTTGGTTTTTTTTTTGTTTTTTTTCCCCTGAATGCGTGGAAACACTCCTGCTACAGAGTCCAATGGTTAACGACGACGAGGACGACGTTTGGCCACTTTCCCACGCGGTAATTACTCCCTCGGACGTCTTTCTCCCTTAAGGTGAAGGTCGATAGTTAACCAAGGATATATACCCTTGTCGAACATCGCATCTTCGAGACCGTCGTACGTATATATATATATGAGGCATTCCACGTCAAGTCGGCCACCCCAAAAAAATACAAAAAATTTTCTTGTTCGATTTTGTAACTCGAAAATTATTCATCGTACGAAAAAAAAAGTACAGCATGAAATTTAGGATTTTCAACGTATTTTTCACTGAAATTTTTTACGAACTTCTCCAAAAGCTCTATATGCTATTTTCGGAGCAAATGTTTTGATATTTTTTTTCTCAGAATTGACATCTTCGATTTGTCCGCAGTTTCAACAGTTTTTTACTTGATATATTTACATACTATAAAAAAATTGGCTCAGTGGAGAATCCATTCCTTCCCATGCGTTTTTCATCCCAAACGAATACACAAATTTCTCTGGGCATTAACAGGGTTGAGACTATCCACAGATACTTTCTAAAGCCCGCATTTTTTTTATTTTTTGTACTTTTTCAATTTTTTGAACTTTTTTCATTTTCATTTTTTAAAAATATCTTTTTGTACATTTTAATAAACTTTATCAATGGACCCATGGACACCGATAAAGTCTATTCAAATTAGAGTCAAAGGCTACTCACGTTTGTCGATTGCAAAAAAGAATTAATGTACCCTCTTTGGATACACCGACGTTTCTATGACCAATGAGTACTTTTTTAGTTCGATTTGGTCATGATTTTTGGGAATGAAGCAATGATACTGCTTTGCTCCTGGAATCATCTTCGCAGTATCAAAACGAGATTATTTTTCCCTGTCTACGATTAATAATGATAAAATATCAATATCTACGCTATTTCGTTAAATCACTTTATAATGATAGATTGTATCAATAAAAATGCATTTAAAATAATGGGTCCTCCACTACGCCAATTTTTTCATAGTCTGTAAATATAACAAGTAAAAAACTGTTTGAACAACCGACGGATCGAAGATGTCAATTCTGAGAAAAAAAATATCAAAACATTATTTGCTCCGAAAATGGCATATAGAGCTTTCGGAGGAGTTTGTAAAAAATTTCAGTGAAAAGCACGTTGAAAATCTTAAATTTCATGTTGTACTTTTTTTTTTCGTACGATGAATAATTTTCGAGTTACAAAATGGGACGAACAAATTTTACGGAATTTTTTTCTGGCTAAAAAAGGTAATTTGAAAATCTGAAAAAAATCACAAATTTTCTTGATAGTTGGAACTGCTTTCTAAAAATTTGTATGCGATTTTTGGCGATTTTAAAAAATGGGTCGGCTGACTTGACGTGGAATGCCTCATATGTATGTATATATATACGGCATCGGGAGATGATACGCTCGCTCTCGGGGAAAGACCAAAGGCGACGGGGCTGTTAATTACTTCCAGTCTCGGTATTGGTAGTCGAGCGACACAAGGGAGTAATGGTTTATATCCAGCGCGATTCTCATCACACACTCCCATCATTTATGTTTCGTCCCAAAATGCACTCTCTTTGTGACTCAAAAGAAATCATCATTAAATCGCGATTCGCCCACCCTTCCTCTCAATGAGGACCCTAGAAAATGCCTCAGAACATCATTTTTCATATTGTTTCATCGCATTAAAAAAAAAAGATAATAAGATAAAATGTTGATTTGCTCATAGCTCATACTCTTCCTGATCGCTGCTCATAGCTCATTCCTGATCGTTGAAGCTTCAAATTGCTGCTTGTTTCATGCGATTCCGATCATTTTTCGATTTTTGGGAGATTTTTAAAGTTCGACTAGTGATTTTTGCAATTTTTTGAAGGCAAATGGAGCCAAAATTGAGCAAGAATGTTTTTGATGAAAATTCATGAAAATTTTGATTTTTTGAGAAAACTATTGGTAGATTCGTGTTCAGGGGGGCAAAATACATTAATATAAGATTTGAAAAAAGTGAATTAAAAAAAAAAAAAAATTCGCATTTTGGCCAAAATTGAATCGGTTTACTAAAATGAGTGTAATTTTTTTTCAATGTCAAGTTTCGAGCTGAATTTGAGCTTATTCTCTTTGCGATCGTTGAAGCTTCAAAACCCGGCTTGGTTCATCCGATTCCGATCATTTTTCGATTTTTGGCAGATTTTCAAAGTGCGACTACTGATTTTTGCAATTTTTTGAAGGCACACCCCTTTCCGTTTTTTTCGGCGATTTTCAAAGTACTCGCATTTATACAAAAATTAAGTTATCGAAATCAACCAAACGCCATTCTCTAAGTTTAGTGACAGCCTTTAAGTACGAAAAAGAAATTTTGGAATCGGTCCAACTGAATCAAATTTATAAGCGCTTGAAATTTCGTTATTTTGAGGTTTCCGAGAAGTCGTCCAAAAATGAGCAAAAATTTTTTTTTTTAATTTTTAACCTTTTTAAACGTTATTTCGATGGGAAATTCACCGCTGATTGCAAATCACGCGGAGTTTATGTCGAAAAAAAATGTCTTCGTGAGAAAAAACAGAAAAACTAAAAAAAAAATTTGTTTTTATGAATTTGAAGGTTCATGAATTATAAAAAAAAACCACCCTTAATTTGAAGTTTAAAAAATTTCTAAAAACATCGATGACAAGAAATCTGAAGTGATTTGGAGATTTTTTAAAAATCCAATATTAATAATGATCTATTTTCTCTAGATTTATTGACAATTTGGGACGTTTGTCCTAAAAAATTTGACCTCAAAACCCTCAAAAAGCTCTCTAAGAACAATGATAGGGAATTAAGCTACTCTCGACATTTCATAATCGGTGACGAACGTCATTGGACTTTGGAAAATGCACTGAGAAAATTTTTTTGTTGAAAATTCAAAAATTTGTTTGACTCAACCAAATACTTGTTTCCGGACGTTCAACGAGATCATTTTGTCAATTCAACAAAGATACAGCGGAAGTTTTAGTTAAATCGGTTAAATCGTTGCCTGAATGGGCAAAGTTTCAGTTCAATCAAATAAATATCTTTGTACCAAATAAATTGTGTGATAGAAAATACGAATTGTTTTTTTGTTACAGCTAAATATATCTAGTTAAAATATACTAGAAATCAACGAAATATTTTTGTACAGCAACTCAGTAACGTGTAAATTGGACTAAACTGTATCTGGAAATTGACCAAATAATTTCGTTCACCGCATATCTTATGGTTAACCAAATCCAATTGCTGAATTAATTATAGTTTCATTATTTCAAACAAATTAATACTTAATCAACTAAATTTTTTTCAACTAAATGGATTTAGTTGTTTTAACTCAACTTTTTTCTCAGTGTGGACATTGAGATTTTTGTAAATCGATTATCACGGTGTCAGGGTTTGGGTTTGGGTTTTCATATTAAACGGGGGGTGCTCTGCTTAGCGTGGGCTGTTGGTGGTCTCTACGAGGTCTGCGATTGACGTCGATTAATCACATCAACGGTTCGCACACAGAGTCAACGATCATGTGCTGCGGCGAACGATGCGATGCTGACTCGCTGTTGCCGCCCGTGTGATATTAACGCGATAATTGAAAGATATCCGGCCGAAAAGCTCGTCCAATGATCCCTTTTCTGTGGTGTCACTGCTTACGCGAGAGATCTCGCTCTCGCAAGACTTAAGGCCGCGGTAGCTGCTGCGGCCAACGATCTGACGATGACTTGCAGGTGACTAAACACGCGTTTACACACTTGACTAAGTTCCTCCTCTCTCTCTTTCTCCGTTTTCAGAGAATTCGCGTAAAAATTTGTCAAAGGATTAATCCATTTCTAGTTAAGTCGTATTTTATGCTCAAACAATTGAAAAAGTGGTTGATCAAAAATAAATGTCATCAAAAATACTTTGGTTGCGGTTTGAGAAAATACCGATCACTTACAGTTTGTTGGTAAAAATTGAAATTCGAGTCAGCAATTGAAAATTTCTTGTACGGGTTAGTAATTGTTTCCTGAGTGATTATTAATTTGCACGTGAAATGGGTAATTTTTTTTTTGAATCAATTCCAAACGATTTGTTTGTTACGAAACAATTAAAATATCCGAAGCAATAGATGATTTGATTGTGAATAATTGCAAAATTCGACAGAATTTGTAATTAATATAAAAGTGAATTGCCAATCGACGAGAAGTTAATAATTTCCAGGAATTTAATGGTAATTCAATTAACGATCGACAAAGTAAAATTTCGATAGAAATTGTACAAATCGAATTTGAAAAAATTGACAATTAATTAATTGTAATTGATTTCAAAAATTTAAATCAATCGGTCTAGAGGGAATCTTGGGACCTCCCTTTGTGCAATGCACTTTTGATTAAAATGGTTAAAATTGACAAAGTACAATTCTTTAAACGAAATTTAAAATTGATAAAGTATAATTTTAACAATTTTGAAAAAAAGTGCATTGAACAAAGGGAGGTCTCAAGATTTCCTCCAGATTGATTGTTTTCAATTTTTTAAATTGATTCCAATACATTAATCACAGCACAATTAATTGACAAAGTACAATTTCTATTGAAATTGTACTTTGTCAAATTCAATTTGTACAATTTCAATAGAAATTGTTTTTTGTCGATCGTTAATTAAATTGCCATTAAACTGTTAAAATTGACAAAGTACAATTCAAAAAATATAAATAAAAAGTGCACTGACAAAGGGAGATCTCAAGATTTCCTCCGAATTGATTGATTTCATTTTTTTTAATTGGTTACAATACTTTAATTACAGTACAACTAATTGAGAAAGTAAAATTTCGATTGAAATTGTACAAATCGAATTTGACAAAATTGACAGGTAATTAATTGTAATTGATTTAAAAAATTGAAATCAATCGGTCTAGAGGTAATCTTGGGACCTCCCTTTGTGCAATGCACTTTTGATTAAGATGGTTAAAATTGACAAAGTACAATTCTTTAAATGAAATTTAAAATTGACAAAGTTCAATTTCTATTGAACTTGTACTTTGTCAAGTTCAATTTGTACAATTTTAATAGAAATTGTACTTTGTCGATTGTTAATTAAATTGCCATTCAATTGTTTAACATGACAAAGTACAATTAAAAAAATATCAATAAAAAGTGCACTGACAAAGGGAGGTCTCAAGATTTCCTTCAGATTGATTGATTTCAATTTTTTTCATGCCAACACTTTTATGTGGAAAAAATTCCAGGTGACTTGGGATAGTTATAATTTTTATTCGTAATTACATTCGCTTGGATTATTAATATTAATTTTTTTAAAAGTACTTTTAAAAAATTACAATTTGAATAATTGCTATTAAAATTAATTATCCTTGAAATCATTCGTCAAATAAAAAAAAAACATTTGTTTCATAATTGATTCCGAAACAAACGATACCAATTATTTTTGAAAATGTACCTATGGATCTATAAACATATTTAAAAAAAAAAAACAAAATTCAATGTCCACTGATAAGTTGGATTCTTCAGTCCCAATATTCTACTATTTTCCTTTAATTGATTCAGACAATATTAGTTACGCAAAAAATACTTTCTAAATTGTATCCAAAGAATCCTTCACTTCACAATTGCCAAAAATTAAATCCACTACATCGTGTTTTACAAATAGAAAACTGTGTTTCGAAATTGGTGAAAAAAAACGTTATCTCACACATTGCCTTAATAGTCTTCGGCTGTGTTCCTGATTCACGAGGGCCATCATCTTGCACGGTGCTAGATGCTTTAACTACATACATGCTCGCGACACCATAAACAACGACCCATTCTCTCTCCCTCTCTCGCTCTTTCTCTTCCACTTTGCGTTATTAATAATAGCCGTCGAGGATCGAAAGAGGGGTCTGCTTCACTGGTCTCGTTGTGTATGTCCTCCCCCCCCCCCTTATTCGAGTTATAACGCTCCTCGTCACGGAACCATCACGAGCCGTTGTACCGCGTTTACGAAAACATTCCTCGTCGATTTACTTTCGGAAATTCTCGTTCGGGTAAACGTTGACGTATTTAAGGTTTGCCAGTAAACCATCTATTTTAATCGCGACAACGTTGTCTCAATGGGGTGCGCCTTCCTTATACCATAGCTATGAAGATGTACGATGTGACACACTCGTTCGATTCACAAAATAGCTCAAACAAGACACTCAAAATATTCCCACTGGTTATTAACAAATTTAACCAAAATTTAACCAAATAAAATATTTGGTTAAATTTTTTTTGCAATCTTCATGGTCTGCCCTTACAGTAGAAGTATTCAAGAGTGTTGAGGAATTTTGTCAGATTTTTTCATTGCAAATTACGTGTTATAGCACGCCCTGGGTCTCCAGAGACCCACGATAACCTGAGAAGGTGTCGAAAAAGACGATAACCTGTTCAGGTTAAGTAAACCTTATTTTTGGTAGAGTTAACTTGACTTAGACTTAGGTAGGCTGTAAATGTGCAATTTTGCAGGGTCCTCCATCAAAACACAACTAGCAATTTATGGCAGGGTGGACAAAGTAGTCGCGTTTGTAAAACGTCGTTGGGGATACATAAAACGGCGATGAGAAAGCAGTGTCGAGTAGGGACATGCATAGGGCGGATTATGGTTGCTCCATCGAGGAGTTGCTATCGCTCGGTCGTTGTGTCCGCCACCGTATTAACTGTTTGCTGCGGGCAGCGGTGCAGATACCGTGGTTAGGTTTTAAGCGCGCGTCTCTCGGAGCCGGGTTTCTCGTACGACAAGGAGTTATGATATCGGCACCGATCGCCACGCCAAGTGAAAATACAGTGGCGTGAGTAATATAGAACCGACGGCGGTTCATATTTTTTTTCCTCCCGCTTGTACAGAGATAGAGCGGACCTACGACTGAGAATCCTCTCGGAGTGTCTCGAAGACCAGCTCTCGATCTTCTGGTCACTGGACGATTGCTATGATCCACGAACTAGTTGGGATCACATGTATACAAGGTGTTTCACTTTGACCATTGCAATGTGGAAAGATTGAGCTAGTTCAGTGGTAGGTCAAAGACCCACTTCTAAGTCAAGGCAAGTCGAGGCTAGTTAGGCTTAGTTAGGCGTAAATTGAATTGACTATGTAGTTAGGCTTAGTTAGGCTTAGACTCAGTTAGGCGTAGTTAGGCTTAGTTTTAGGCCTTAGAGGCTTTTATAGAACTCTATTGGTATGTCAAAAGATTTATTCGAAATAAATCTCCTTGAAATGTCCTTGAAATCGGCTTAGGCTTAGTTAGGCGTAGTTAGGCTTAGTTTTAAGTCTTAGAGGCTTCTATGGAACTCGATTGGTATGCCAAAAGATTTATTTGAAATAAACGTCCTTGAAAAGTGCGTTAATCGATAGAGGTTAAACACCGGAGGCCTGATGTCATCAACTCAACCTTTAATTATTCTCTGACAATTTGTTTTCATAACGTTTTTCGAGAGGTTTTTGTACGAAGATTAAACTCGTCCACCGTATATGTCGTATCAGTTTGAATGTACATGCAATATCAGAAGATCGTATCATTGGACAACCCTGAAGAAGGAAAAAGAGAGCTGCGCAGGGTCAAGGATAAGCGATCCCGGAGAACTCCCGAGCTTCCATAGTCGTAAATAAGAACTAGCTACCACCCAATGCCAATTCACCGGTGGTTTAGTCGTCTGCGACTGCTGTTTTCGCTAACTCCACACTCTGGCACTACGTGATCCTGGTGCTAAATCTTTGATCGTGTTGCGATCGATTTTCGAAAGATGCAGTTGCTGCGTCACTAAAATAGCTATAACTCCCTAAATAATTGGAATTAGTGGACTCTTAAATGGTAATTGATTACAGGGGTAATTTGTCCTAACTCTGGGCAGTTAATTCAATTCCGGTCGGTTAAATAGCTTAGGTAGTTTGGGTAGGACAAGTACAGATTAAATCAACTTGACACGTGAAGTAGGAAGTATCAATAGGTTCGTTAGGTCGGACAAATTGGTTAGCTATGTTTGATTCATTTTAACCCTAGATATGTACACCGAAGCTTTAGGTTTCTTATTTGGGTAGTTTTAAGCCCAAAGTTTTAAGCCCAAAACACTGGCTCGATTCTGCCCAAGTTCTGACTTCTTACACTTGCAAAATAAATGAAAACGGACACAGTTATAAGAGACATTTTTTATTTATTCTTTGGGAAAGAAGGAAAAAAATGGCTCTCGACAATAAACCATCGTAGTCCGTTGATCCCGAGAAAATTGGTCTTCAAGACAGACCGAGAGAGAAGGAAAAAGATAGGGAGAGAAGGATAGATCACTGGTTGCAGCTGTGGCCGCCGAGTCTCGCCTTTCTTGAGATTGGCACCTTTGCTGTCATATCAGAGCGAGAAGAGAAAGAGAGATAGAGAGAGAGAACAGAGCACGGGTAATCAGAAGCGGAACCCTGGCTTCATTACCGTTCGCTTATTACCGTCCAAGTCTCGACCCCGAAATCTTTCTATACTCGCAACAACACACGAACTAAAGTTTTCACAGGATATACAGACACCATGCAGCCATAGCATAGCGCCACACCGTGCTTGTTTCGAAACTGGGAGGTTCCTCGGCAAAGCCAAGATTATTACGCGGCACGGCATTAGACGTCTGAGCCCTATCCAACTACTATACAGATTTGAATGATTGGACACTCGAGATACGAAAAATATCAGCGGCGATGATCATGCACGTAGACACACTCGCATATATCTACATGCATATGGGTCATTCCATGTCAAATCGTCCAAGAGTTGGAATTGACGGAATTGGAATTTCGTTTTTCATAAAACGAAATTCTACCTAAGGAAAAATATTTTAAATTTTTTTTTCGAAAGTTATGCAAAATTCAAAATTTCACAATTTTTCAAATCTTTCAAGTTTATTTTTTAAATATCTCGAAAACTATTATAGTTACGAAAAATTATTCTAAATTCGTCTTAAAGCGTATACTTAGGGCTACGAAAAAAAAAATATTCCGAACAAAAATTTTGAAAAATGATGAATTTGGAGAATTTTGAATTTTCAAAAATCGTGAACATCCAAGTTCGACATAAAATGTTTGGTTCATGTTTTTAAATATAATACCTTGTACTGATCTTAAAAGATCCTGACATTTTCAGAAAGGTGTTTTTTGTTTTTTCAAAAATATGGATTTATGAATTTTTAAAAATCGTGTAAATCAACATCAACAATCAACATTAAATTTTTGGTTACATTTTTTTTATATAATACTTTGTACTACTGATCTTAAAAGATCCTGAAATCTTCAAGATGGTGTTTTTTTGTTTCAAAAATATAAAATTTGAAATTTAATTTTAAAAAAATTTTTTGTTTACTAAAATACTGTTACTTTTACTTTTTTTTACGGCTAAAAAATTACAAAACTACAGGATTGTGCAACTTTACTTAACTGAGAGGTAAAAAAAAAATTTTTTTCACCAAAATTCAAAAAATTTAAAAAATTCTTGAAACAAAAAAACACCATCTTGAAAACTTCAGGATATTTTAAGATCGGTACAAGGTATTATATAAAAAAAAATTAACCAAAAAAATTTAATGTAGATTTGCACGATTTTTAAAAATTCAAAATTCTCCAAATTCATCATTTTTCAAAAAAAAAAAATCAGAATAATTTTTTTTCGTAGCCCCTGTTTACTGTTTAAGACGAATTCAGAACAATTTTCCGTAACGATAATAGTTTTCAAGATATTTCAAAAATAAACTTGAAAGAATTGAAAAATTGTGAATTTTGCATTACTTTCGAAAAAAAAAAAAATCTTTTCCTCTGGTAGAACTTCGTTTTATTAAAAACGAAAACTTGTGACCAAATTTCATCGGAAATTGGAAGGGGTCGATTCCAATTCTCGATCGATTTCACATGGAATGACCCATATATTTGTATGTGTATAGAACGATGAAATAGCAGCTTCTCTATCGTTGCAGTGGCGTGTTCGTAATCGAGCTCTGTCAGAAAGACTCAGCACGCACATATCCGTGAAACGAATAGTCTCGAGGAGAAAAAAAGGAGAATTTCGCGATGGTGCACATTGAGAAGGGAGAAAGAGAGAGCGAACGATAAATTCCCCTCCTTGGTTCGAGCGATTAAACGATGGTGGAAACAGTGGGATGGGAAAGGGGTGGCAGGAAAAACGATGGGAAAGGGGTGGCAGTCTCAGGAGCGAAAGATGTGTCTAATCCAGCGAGATATGGTCCACGAAACCGTGACGGGTCTCTATTATTAATCGGCTGCAACGCGCCTGTTAAACTCGTCGATTTTTTCATCGATAATGGTTTTATAATGAAAGCGTACGCGCCTTACCCCGTTATTAATTTGATGATGGTCGGGATGATGGTTCTAGGCTTGGACGAGGCAGCAACCCTCAAACTGTGACACGAAACCACTATTTATTTTGCCGCAATGTTCACTTTGTTCGGTATGTTTTGTTTTATCCTCCGAAGGAATCAACTTCGCTCCGAATTTCTCGATTTTCCATCGATTTCAGAATTTAATAACGGTAACGCCGTGAATTGGTGGTTATTTTCGTAGGAACAGCTGCCAAATCCCAGAGAAACTTGCCGAGAAGTTTTGAGGTATCGTTTTGTAGTGTCGATGAATTTTAGGGTAGAAAAGTAGTGTCAGTGACAATTGTCTGCAATCGTTGTTCAGATAATTGAAAAAACGACATCAGGTTTTTCAATTAATACTGATAGATTTATAGATTTATGATTTTATGGGACGTGTTTATTCGATGTCAACATTCAATTTTTCAATTCAATTTTTCGGCGCGTTTTGTCAATGTGACAATTGTCTGCAATCGTTGTTCAGGTAATTGAAAAAACGACATCAGGTTTTTCAATTGATACTGACAGATTTATGATTTTGTGGGACGTGTTTATTCGACATCAACATTCAATTTTTCCATTCAATTTTTCGGTGCGTTTTATCAATGTGACAATTGTCTGCAATCGTTGTTCAGATAATTGAAAAACGACATCACGTTTTTCAATTGATACTGATAGATTTATAGATTTATGATTTTATGGGACGTGTTTATTCGACATCAATATTCAATTTTTCAATTCAACTTTTCGGCGCGTTTTATCAATGTGACAATTGTCTGCAATCGTTGTTCAGATAATTGAAAAACGACATCAGGTTTTTCAATTGATACTGATGGATTTATGATTTTATGGGACGCGTTTATTCGATATAAACATTCAATTTTTCAATTTAATTTTTCGGCTCGTTTTATCAATAGTTCACTTGGATTTTTGTTTTCCTCCGGATGTAGGTGAGCATAATTTTTCATCTCGTAAACTCTTTCAGCCGATATCTGGTCATTATTAGCTGAAACATAATATCGTTTGTCATATTGACACTGCCGTCCAAAAGTTTGGAAACACTCGCTCCGATTTCGCGCCGCGCTAAAATTTTCACTGCTCTTTTAAAAATGAAGATATTTCAATTCTACAAGCAGCGTTTCATCATTTCGAGTTTTTCAAAAAAAAATTTCGATTTTTTTTCAACCCGGTACGTTCGTTAAAACATGATCGTTTTTTGGCTTTTTTTTGACGTTAAAATCTTGGTGCACGATCCATGAAATTTTTTGAAACTGTTTTTCGGATGGAGAACTTGTCTGGGGAAGTATAAGCTTTAAGTTCGTTTTTAAAAAATTTCGTACGATTTTTTTTCGCAAAAATATTCAATTTTCCGTAAAAAAAAACGACCATATTTACAAAACGTAGCGTAACTCTAAAGCTACTGGGTTTTCGAAATATCACTAAGCGGGTAAAAAGTTGCATACAACTATTTTGCATTCAATGAAATTTTCTTCAGAATTTTTTTTCAAAATTTTTTTCTTCAGGACAGAAAAAATAAAAAAAATTTTTTAGAAAAAAATTCTGAAAAAATTTAATTGAATCCAAAATGATTGTAAGCAACTTTTAACCCTCTTAGTGATTTCGCAAATGCCCAGTACTTTTAGAGTAACGCTAAATTTTACAAATATGGTCGTTTTTTGCAAAAAATTGGATATCTTTGCGAAAAAAAATCGTATGAAACTTGAAAAAAAAGAAATTGAAGCTTATACTTCCCCCAATAAGTTTTTGATGCAAAAAACAGTTTTAAAAAAATGTCATGGGTCGTGCACTAAAATTTCAACGCAAAAAAAGCCAAAAAACGACCATGTTTCAAAGGGCGTACCGGGTCAAAAAAAATCGAAATTTTTTTTTTGGAAAAAGCAAAATGAAGCTAAATATGTCCTCTCCGAAATGCCGCTTGTAGAATTCAAATATCTTCATTTCAAAAAGAGCCGTGAAACTTTTTGTGCGGCGCGGAAGCGAGTGTTTCCAAACTTTTGGACTGCACTGTACATCCGCTTGATTCTAAACATTTGAGGAAATTAATTACCTTTTTGCTGGCTTCGCTTAACAATTTTTGAATCCTCGGAAGTTTCCTTCTGGCTCATTGAACTCGATGCCTCCACCTCAATTGACTCGGGATTTTGTACAAGGTCACTTGTTTCTGTAACAAGAAAATTATCACCAACTGTGTAATCGTTCGGTCAAGATAAACGCGCAGAAACGGTCAAACGAATTTACGTTCTTTCGACGGAAGATGCTCGTCGTTTTCGCGTTTGGGTGGCGTGATATCCGGATGGATAGTTCGCACTCGATCCGTCGGCTGTTCCGCACCAAAAGTCTCCTTCCTTGGCCAATTCATCGACTTCAGCTTGTCCTTCCGACCCGCAAAATTCTTCGCCCTATCCGCCATGACCCAAGCTTGAGACTTCTTATTGTCTGCGAACACGAAAAAAAGATGGTTCTCCACTATTTAACTAAAATCATTAATCTAATTAAATTAATTAATTAAGTTGTTTAAGATTAATATCTTCAGAACGCAAATTTGGCCATTGCATTTTTCAGGGCTGATAATCCAAAAGCAGTCGTTTCTTTCGAGTGGTCATTTACTCCGGGTGCAATGATCGTTATTCTCGAGAATCATTGTCAGCATTTATTATTAAAGCATGTATTGTCATTAATCCATTGATTGAAGTCAAAGTTGTTAAAAGTTCACTGAGAGAAAAAATTATTAAATTTGAAAACATGAATTTATTCATTAAATGAAAGTATTAATTCGATTATTTATTTGTTGAACCAAGAAAATCACTCTTCATTTAAAAAAATATTTTCTCGGATCTATTACTCCATTATATTAAACTCTTATTTAATAGTAACAATTAAATGCATGATAGATTTGATTAAATTTCTATTCATTGGATTAATTACATTGATCGCATCATAAACATTACATTATTTGAATCTAAAAAACGACTTCAATACGAAATTATTTTTTTCGAAAAAATTATTTTCTTGCAATAAAGTCATTATTATTTTACTTCAAAAAATATTTTTATTTAAATAGATTTGATTGAATCTGTATTTTCTGATTAATTACATTTATCTCATTATAAATATTACATTATTGAATCTAAAAAACGACTTCAATACGAAATTATTTTTTTTTAAAGAAAATTATTTATGGCATCATAAACATGAGAATATTTGGATCTAAAAAATGACTTCAATACGAAATTATTTTTTTCGAACAAAATTATTTCTTTGCAATAAATTCATCATTATTTTACTTCTAAAAATATTTCTGTAGTATTTTCAATATTTATTAGATATAAAATTGATTGTGATTATTTTGAAAGAAGCTGTAGTAAAATAAATAACATATTATTTTATTCCAATAGAATTTGTTTGGAATGATTGAATTTTTATTTCCTTCAAGCAAAAAACTATCATTTCTATAGTATACTAGTATACATAAATTATTGAAAATTAAAAAACTGGTTTTTAAAATGTTTTCTTATATTCGAATCTTCATAACTCCTAACTTTTTTCAAGTGCATAGTAGTAGTCGATAGCGTGATAGGTAGCGTGTTAGGTAGTTAGGTAGGATAGGTATGATGGTAGGTAGGGTCGAGGGTTCGAATCTCGGTCGGACAGAGAAATTAGATCGCAGAATTGGCGCAGATTTGTCTTTTTTCCTGTTTATCTCTTTTTGGGGTCACTAAACTATGCATATTCAATTATTTGGCAAGGGCTATTTATTCTTCATAAAATGTTTAGCAACAATTAATAAACACGCATTTGATTGAATCAATCATTTTTCCTGTTGATTTGACTAATTAATTTGTCGATTCAACAATTTTTTTTTCTCAGTGCTTCCTGTATTAAAAGACACGCATGTTTTGAATGATAAAATGTGTTCTTGATTCAAACAACATATTGCATATAATTGATAACATATTGTTAGATTCAAGTAAATTCGTTTATTGAAACAGAAATTTATGGAATTGACTGACAAAAATGAACCAAGTAAATATATAAGGGAATCAATCTATGTTTTGGCAAATAATGAAAAAAATGATTTTTTGCCTTAAAAACTTTATTTCATTGGTTCTGGTAACTTTTTTTCTCAGTGTTGCATTTTGATGATCGACATAATCGTGACTTGTTTTTAAGCATCCCGGTGTAAACACTCACCGTGGACTATCGTTTATCTCGGGTGGTTTCACTTTCGGCACATCGTCGTTAACGATTGGACACTTTCCATGCGGAACTCGCCACTTTTCGTAATGTTCACGACTGTATGGATAAGGATCACCAGGAATTCTGATGTAGTCTTCATCGTTACCCTTTTTTTCTTTCTTCTCTTTGCCATCATCTTTGTCATCGTTTTCTTTCAATTTTAAAATCGTCTTGTCCAACTCTGTGATCTCGTTATTGCCAACGAAGACTTTGCTCAACGGTTCGTCGTAATCTTGCTGCCCAGATTCCGTTGATTGTTCCATTGGTCCAGATGGAAACGTTGATATCTCCACTGAGGTTGGCAGCGTTGTTCCAGTCTCTTCGGGACTTTCTTGTTTGTACGATAACAGGACTTCCATTTCTCGTTGTGACAATTCCTGCAAAACATTGTTCAAGTCTTCCTCGACTTTTGGAACAATAACGTTTTTCGACGAACCTTGAGGGTCATTTTTGTCATTGCTCCTAGCTAAAGCGATCTGCTCCGACTCTGGTGGAAAAGAATGCGTGTCTTTTCTTGACCTTGAAGTAGTGGAGAACGACTTGGACCTGGCGAGAGAATGGAAAGTACTGGCCGATATTCGATGTCCAAGAGACTCCATTCCTTGAGTGTGCAGCTTCTTCGTCTCAGTTAAATTCGACCCACTGTTATTTGTCCTCAGGTCCAGCATTTTAGGGACATGTTCGGAATTTCCAATTTTATCAATGGACATGACAACCCGAACATCGGTCCGTGGTTCCGGTGGTTCAGGTTGTATCGAAATGTTTTCCAGCGGATCTTTTCGAAGTTCCGCTGCCAACGCCATTCGTCGAGCTAACTCTTCCTCATGGCGTAACTTCGATCTGGTGACGACGTCCTGCCAAGCGGATATTTCATCTTCCGGAGGAATTTCTTGGGGAATATTGTAATCGTCGTCCCCATTGACGTAAGCTCCCGGTTTTGATTGAACTGATGGACTTAATTTTGGTCCGAACGATGCGAATTCGTTCTCCCTCTTCTTTGTTATGATGGGAGACTCCGAAACTCGAGAATCGATGTTGGAAGACAATGATCCTAGATCTTCTGGAATTGGTTGATCAATTGGCAAGACAGCTTTCACTGGCTGAGTTACGATAGTTTTTGAGGAGTTTGGTTCAACGGGAAATCCAGTCAAAGTGTTTATGACGCTGGAATCTTTTTCTTTGCTCGTCATCACATCGACTCCCCATTTTTTAGTCACTACCTTTGGCGACTTTTCATCAGCTCGAAGCTGCGGTATGTCCGGTACTTTGACACCCCACTGATACTTGTAAGCCTGCTCCTCGCCTTTCCCACTGACTTCCCTATCAAATTTTATCACAGTCCCTTTGTCCCTTTGCTCCTTCCCATTGTCTTTGACTGATTGATGAATTGTCATCGGTGCGAGATCCATGACACTACGAATTCTTGGAGTCGTCGGGGTTACTTTTTCTGTCAAATTTTTTAAGTATATACACTTGAAATATATATTTAATACAAAAAAATATATCTACGCGAGAGTCACGGTTTTTTCAAACAGTTTTAAAGGTTTACATCACTAATTAAGGGCCAGGGGCTCTGAAATTAAGTTTCGAGGGGTTACGTAACTTATGAGGGGTCAGGAATGCTGGAATTAAGTTTCGCGCGGCCTTACGTAACCTACGACGGAACAGGGGTCGCGAAATTAAGTTATGAGAGGTAACTTAATTTACGAGGGGTCACTTGAGTTAAGAGGGGTCAGGTATTCAGGAATAAAGTTTTGAGAGTTTACATCATTCATGTATCACACAAGTAGAGGGAGGTCATGAGTAGTCGGTACCGTAATAGTTAGCATGTTAGCTAGTTAGGTAGGATAGGTAGGATAGTAGGTAGGTTCGAGGGTTCGAATCCCGGTTGGAGAGAGAAATCAGATCGGACAATTCGCGCAGATTTTTTTTTCTATGAATCTTTTTGTCCAACGAATCCAGCGAGCATTCATCGTAATCAATATTTTTCAAAATTCATGATTTAGATTCTGACGCTAACTCTTACCTTCAGAACGATAGAAGACGCTCTTCAATCTGGACAAGAGTCCGGATTTTGGCTCGGTACTTGAAAGTCTGATGCACACTAATTTGTAAGAATAAAATTACAATTTTTTCTTACTTTTACCGAAAGAATAGAACTGTTCAAATCGTCACTAACCTCCAAAGATGCCTTTACGAAATCGAGGAAGTGACGTATTTCGCCTTGGAATGATCGAGGCCATTTGCAGCTGAAATATGCGACATCGCACGCACAAAGCTCGACTGTGCATTCTTTCTTCTCACTTGTTGAAATTTTGGAATTTTAATGGCCTAGTCCTTGAAGATATATTGAAACTATCCCGTGCTGAAAGTCACCGCGTTTGGTAATCAATCTTCCGCCAATCTGTCACTTCCGCAGATTCTCAACTTTTTCGATACCAACGATTTTATTTGTTTCCTAAGAAAAATATTTTCATGTATACTCCGAGTTACGGAAACAATGTGACTTGGGTTTTTCTCAGCAAAAAAAAAGCAGATAAATGATTTGACGTTTGTTACACGAAAATGGAGTATCGACTCCCGACTTCTTAACTTCGGTTAATCATTGGCAAAACTTTTGCTCTCTCGAGACTACGTGACCCTCGCACACGTTTCGGTAATGGCATAATGGACACTCCGAACAAGCTCTCTTTTCTCTCGAACGCTTTCATCCCCACGGTTTTATCGATCAGCCACGGACTAATGTGCATGAACAAGTCTCAACGCCGAAACGAACGTCGCGAATATGAGGCTCAATTTTTATCCAGAACGTTCGTCTAATTTATATTTAGAATTCGCGAAACTAATTCGTTAATACTAATAAAAATACTTTTAGAATCCACAAAATTTTTATAAAATTGTTAAATTAATTTTCAATCGGACAATATTTGAAAAAATGTTAAGAAGGAAAAAAAATTTCGATAATTTCTATTTAGGATTCGTGCAAATAATTCGTTAATACTAATAAAAATATTTTTAGAATCCATAAAATATCCATAAAATTCTTAAATTAATTTTCAATGGGACAGTATTTGAAAAAATGTTCAGAAGGAGAAAAAATTTAGCTAATTTCTATTTAGGATTCGTGAAACTAATTCGTTTATACTAATAAAAATATTTTTAGAATCCATAATATATCCATAAAATTGTTGAATTAATTTTCAACGGGACAATATTTGAAAACATGTTCAGACGGAACAAAAATTTCGCTAATTTCTATTTAGGATTCGTGAAACTAATTCGTTAATACTAATAAAAATATTTTTAGAATCCATAAAATATTCATAAAATCACCACAATATTGTTCAATTAATTTCCAGTGGGACAAGATTTGAAAAAATGTTTAGAAGACAAAAAAATGTCGCTAATTCCTATTTAGAATTCGTGAAACTAATTCGTTGATTCTAATAAAAATATTTTTAGAATCCATAAAATATTCATAAAATCACCATAATATTGTTCAATTAATTTCCAATGGGACAAGATTTGAAAAAATGTTTAGAAGACAAAAAAAATGTTGCTAATTTCTATTTAGAATTCGTGAAACTAATTCGTTAATACTAATACCAATATTTTTAGAATCCATAAAATATCCATAAAACCACCATAACATTGTTAAATTAATTTCCAATAGGACAATATCTGGAAAAATGTTCAGAAGACAGAAAAAATTTCACTAATTTCTATTTTAAATGTGTGAAACTAATTCGTTAATACTAATAAAAAATTTTTTAGAACCCATAAAATATCCAAAAAATCACCATAGAATTGTTAAGTTAATTTCCAATGAGACAATATCCGAAAACATGTTTACAAGGGACCAAAAATTTCACTAATTTTTATTTAGGGTTCGTGAAACTAATTCTGTAATGCTAATAAAAATATTTTTAGAATCCATAAAATATCCATAAAATCACCATAAAATTGTTGAGTTAATTTCCAATGGGACAATATTCGAAAACATGTTCAGAAGGGACCAAAAATTTCACTAATTTCTATTTAGAAATCGTGAAACTAATTCGTTAATATCAATAAAAATATTTTTAGAATCCATAAAATATCCATAAAATCACCATAAAATTATTAAATTAATTTCCAATGGGACAATATCTGAAAAAATGTTCACAAGACAAAAAAAATGTCTCGTCCATCGAATAAATTTCCCGAATACCTATAAAAAAAAATATTTGTGGACCAACGTTATGCGAGAACTTGCGTGAAATAATGGCAATGGTCATTCGTGCCACGTAACTGTGATAACCGTTGATAAAAGTTTAAGGTACGTTATCGGGTGGATTCGTGGGACATTAAAAAACGCACGTGTCCCTAACGGGCTGGGTCGACGATGCAATTTTAAACAGCTATTCCATGCCTTTCCCTCTTGGCTTCACCGTTGTAGACACACATAGAACCTTAACGGGGCAATCGTTTCGGAGGGTCCTGTGACACATGTCCCCAATGCCAATGGGATAGCTATACACACTAACCGAGATATTTTCGTGTGAAACGTGCCGCGATGCTTTCGAATACCAATCGCATACGCTTTTTACCCCCCCCCCCTCCCCTACCCCCCCGATTCACTGAGGATAAATGTTTATGGGCTTGGACAGATTATTCGTCACACAAACGAGGCAACATTCGTTCGAATCGATCGACAGACAAGATTAAAGGCACGATGGTCACTTTTTCATGCAGAGTGTTTTCTTTTTTTTTTGTTTTGTCAGAGAAGCTTAATTTTGTTGTTTGTTTCATGTTTCACTAATTTCTTGATATGTCTGTAGAGGAAAAGTGTTGAAAATGATCCCCTTAAGAGAAAAATTCATTTTCAATATGGAAAATAGTAATACACTCCCGCTCGAAAGTTAAAAATATTTTTTATGATTTTTTCTCGCAAAGTTATTTCACTTTTGGCTAAAAAAGACAAATTTTGAAAGATGCGACGTAACTCAAAAACTATAGAGTTTAAAAGAAAATGTCAAGTATAAAAAAAGTAGCGTACGTATACACGGAATTGCCTGGAATTATTTCAGAATTTTCCTATGAAATTTTTTTTTTTTACTATTTTCTCTCGAAACAGCTGATTATGACGTCTCAGCAAAAAGTTGTATCCGATTGAAATTTTCGTACTTCGTGATGCAATAAAAATCTAAAAAAATTCAGCAACATTTGGCATGTTACAAACAACAATTATCAATAATATTGTAACCCAAAAGTTGTTAATAAATTGTTTGAACAATTGTTTAAACAATACCAAACGCAACGATGGAAATATGAGTGACAATATTTCGCCGCAGAGAAGCCGAAAGACACTGCATGCGGGACCATACATCGGAACATTAGCAATAAATTTGGATGGTCCCCAGTGTCAAATAGCGCAGAGGTTAGGGGTTGCCACGCCAATTGTATAAATTGGCTACGACAAACTTATCGTGCCTGTTGGGGTTCGTGAGCCACCTTCGCCCTCCTGACTCGCTGTTTTTACCGTATAACGCCGGGCACGAAGTGTGAGAGGCACATATTTTGTCGACCCACGTGGGAAAAGTCCGCATTTGACGCACGGCCGATAGTTCCATTTTCTTCGGTAGCGTTGGAAAAACGTGTATCGCGAAGCACTGAGAAAATACAGTGAGTGAGAAAGGAGGAAGAGAAAGGGGGGTGTAAAGAGGGGAAAAAACGTGGCGCCGGTTCTTGCTGTAGGTGGAGGACGCGGTTGCAGGTGCGTGGCTGATTCTTCTCGTGGCGGACTCCCCCGTGGTCGCTTTGAGACATCGGTCCCGCGAGGCCAACGCCGGAGCTCAGAGGTCCCGAAAACGTGACGTTCCACTTTTGCCACCAGCACGTCCCGCACGATACAAACTATTTATATATATTATTATATGGGGCATTCCGGATCATTTTGACCAGTGTCCGGGCTTGGACTACCTTGATTGTCAAATAATTTGAGAAATTTGTATATTATTTGCTGGTGAGTAATAATAGGGGGTGAAAAATCTACAAAAATAATAGAAAGTTATTTTTTATTAATTTTATTGATTTTGGATTACCGTGTTGATTTTTATTGATTTTTTAATTAATTTAATAATAATAAAATAACAGAATGGTCCCTAGAAGTAGTAATTATCCCTGGTGAGTAATAATAGAGGGTGAAAAATCTGCAAGAATAACAGAATGTTATTTTTTATCAATTTTATTAATTTTGCAAAACCGTGTTGATTTCAATTGATTTTTTTATTGATTTTTTTTATTAGTTTATTATAAAAAAATAACAGAATGATCCGTAGAAGAAGTAATTACCTTTTGAGAGAAGTAATAGGGGGTGAAAAATCTGCAAAAATAACAGAATGTTATTTTTTATTAATTTTATTGATTTCTTAATTAAGTAATTAATAATAAAATAACAGAATGAAGTAGTAATTACTCCTCGTAAGTAATAATAGGGAGTTAAAAATGTGCAAAAATAATAGAAAGTTATTTTTGCTAAATTTTAATAATTTGTTATTACTTCATTAATTCTTATTAATTTATTAATAACAAAATAACATAATGGCTCGTAGAAGTAGAAGTTTAGAGAGAAAATTCGCAAAAGTAGGGCTTTCTCACGTTGATAGCAGTTTGAAGTAAAATAGTTCGAGGGTCAGACACTGATGAAATTGATCTGGAATTCCCTGTACACGTGTAGATCGTGTAGAACGTTCTACTATATATTCCAAGAGCAAGCGATGGTGTCTGTGTCAATGCGTGTAACCGTATAAAAAACATAAAGGCAGAGACAAAAGGAGCAAACGGACATGACATTTATCGTGACGTGACACGGAAGAGGATCCTTAAGGGCTCGATTGGGCCAGATTTGACGGGTCACTTTGTAGTACAAATAGTAAGGACATGTAGTAAAAAAAACCCTGATGGAAAAAAATTTGCTCTCGGAGATGCAATATTTCTGACCCATTGACCTTCTGATCAACGAAGGTCGAAGCTTTGGTAATCTTCGAATAATTTCCAACTCAATATTTGACCTTCAAGATGTTTCTCATCATGGGCCATCCGTAAGAAATTTTCTCCCTATAAAAAAATTAATATAAATGCTTGTTTTCCATTCTTCACAATTGATATGGGACCTTCTTTTTGCACGGGGCTTTCCAAACAAGTCCCAATATTTGATCAACATCAATGACAATTGTTTAATCGGAAGCAGCAATTTGCTATGCGGAATATTTTATACGGTTGGGAAAAAAAAAGAATGAAAGTCGAGAAGAGCGATAGGGTGATATTCCCCCTTTTCTACGAGGGGGTTGCGGCGGAAAAAGAGTTTGAGGCTCAACTGGGCAGAGGTTGGTGAATCGGTAGTGAGTTTACATTCACCAGAGGGCAACGATGGGACCGAGAGGGGAGAGAGTGAAAGAGAGAGGGAGAGGGGGGGAGGGAGAGAGAGAGAGAGAGAGAGAGAGAATGCTTTAAGCGGGGTGGAGGGTGAGAAAGCTCGTTTATCAGTAACCGACTCTAGTGAAAGCGACACCGAGGGCCGTACGCGCCGAGAATAACAATCGGCGCGGGCTATGCGGTGGTTTCAGAGGTTCCGGAACACGCTCTGGCGCCGCAAAGCTACGCCATGGATGTAGGCATACATGCACACATACATAAATATATTAGGGTGACGATATTCTCTATTTTATAATTATTATAATTTACTACTATTTTTTTAGATTATTAATTATTTATCAATTATACAAATTACTATTGTTTTGGTAATTATTGGGAATTATATTTGGTACTCATCGGAATGGCGCATCCAAAATTTGTTTTTTTTTTTAAATTACATTTTATTTCAAATAGAATAAAGGAATTTAGCTACGAGAACAGATATCCCCGATGCAGAGTTTCTCTTTTTTTGGGTTCGATAAAAAACATGGGATGCAAAAAAATGATAAAACATACTTTTTATAATTTTTTTTTTCATCGTTTTTTATCAAACCCAAAAAACGATAGAAACTCTGCAACGCCGATATCTATTCTAGTGGCTACTCCTTTTTTTCCTTAAAAAAGTTAATACTCCTTTAAAAAAATCTAATTTATTAATTAATTAAAAAGTTGGCCTCTCCCGAGCTAATATATTCTTTTATCATTATCTGATAGAATACAATAATTTAAAAAAAATGGGGTGATTTTCCGATGAGTCGCACTTCCCAATCTAATTTAATAAATTTGAATCTAATTTTATAGAGAAAATAAATCTTGCAAAGAATCTGAGGCAGAATAATTATCATGAAGTAGTTTCAAGTGAAAATTGACATTTTTGCCGAAAATCAGTTGTTGACTTGTTCTAGATTCTTGTCATTATAATTTATTATTATTATTTTTAATTATAATTGATTATAATTTATTTATCATCTATTTATCTTTATTATAAATCATTTCATCATCAATTTATTCAAGATTAATTTTATCCCTCATCAATTTTATACGCAAGATTGACAGAGGTAGACAAAAATAAAAATATATTTAATGCCAACAATGAATGATCGTCTAGTTTGCAGTAATCTACGTCAATCTTGGCAGAATAATTTTCCAACTTCATTTCCAACTCTTCAAATACTTTGTCACTTCTTATTCATGCATTTGTGTAACCAATTTCTAATTTTTAACCAATTACACAATTTTTTAAGGGGGTTTCTGGTCTAGAATTTCGACTTTTTTAAATCTCAAGTTCTACTCAACCGACTTACTTCAAATTTTTTACCAACTCGATCGCCAACTCTCTATCGCTCCCACCACTTTTGTAACAAAATTATTTATTTTACTATGTTCAAAAAATCGAAAACAGAAAAAAGAGTCGGAAAACGCCTTTTTTTGTCCAGGCAGCCGCCATTTTGCGAAATTATTTTTTTTCTCTGAGGTACGAGCTATAACAACATTCTTACTAATAAATAATCTTTTTTTTAAATTATGTATCGGACGACTAGAAGGGTTGCAATCGTGTCACCCAACCCACCCTTTTTTTACCCCCAACTTTACCAACTTGTAACTTATTTAATTTTCTTTTTTTTTCTCGAAAATTTTTTCTGTTTATTGTCAAAATATTAATAAATATGTTGTAAAAAATCTAATGGTAAAATTATTCTTTTTTTTCGAACTCGACGCTCGTAAATGTATGTCTAGACCAGAATACCCCCTTAAAAATGATCGAAATGAGAAAGATGAAAATTCTAAAGTCAAAAGATGGCCACCCTGATATATGTGAATGGGGGGGAGGCCTATCAACATCATACACGAGTAAAACGCGAAAAAGTATCGACCTCGGTACTATTTCGAGCGATCGAACCGACTGGAACGTCATTTATTCGACCTACGACCGCGGCTCTTTCTTTTTCATTTTCAATCCACTCAAGGATAGACTCGCCCCTTCCCCCAATACAACTTGCCGATCGAAAACGAAATTTTACAGTCTCTGTATATCGATCGATGTCGTTTGGGGCCTTTTGGTTTTCAGTAATCGACGTATACTTCTTTCTATTGGCTAGACCTGGAATCAGTTATCAGCAAATTTCCGGGGAATATATATGGCGATCAGCAGTTGGAAAGCCACCTCGACGAAGAGCATTGAGTACCTATCGGAGAATACCAACCCCTCTGATAAGGGGGAAAAAAAACCTAGAATTAACCCCCAAAATTTCTTTCCCATGAATTTTGCATTCGTTCAGCGAATCGATAGGTATCTTTGGAAATCACTAGACTTCGACTGGAGAGAAAACATATACGTGGGGATGTAAATTTTCTTTTGTCCAAGACGATCGGGCAGATGAGACCTGATCCAATACTTCTGGAGTTGCCTTCAACCTCGAATTAAAGGCAAGTCCGGTACATCCCACTTCAGCTCCAATAGAGCAGACCCTTGTTTTGGCCTCCTCCTTTCTCTCTTCGACTCTGTCTTCCTCTCCCTCTGCATCCATCTCGGTCCCTCCCTCAAAGTCTTTTTGGCAACGAGCTCGGCAGTAAACCAAAACAGCGTTGGAGATACGATGTTGAGGCCTTATTCTTGTCGCCCCATTTTGCAAGTGTCGTCGGTACGCCGGGCTAATTTGTCAGTTGTCGAGTTAGCGTCCTCGCGGGGATTCCGACGAGGGGTGAGGCGAAAGGCCAACCCTGGATGAGAGGGATGAGAGAGAGAGTTGTCATGAGTAAAGGGCAGGGGTTGCACGCGGCCTCCTCTCTTCTCACCCTTGTTTATATACATGGAACGACTTTGGGGCGGTAATCAACCGGTGAATATCTGAACTGCCTCCTTTTCTCTCTTTCTCGTTACTAGTCGATACGACTCAAGAGCCCCCGATCTTACACAGTTTTCTCTCCTCGATACACTCTCATCCCCCGACGTCCGTCGTTTTCTTCAATTTGTAAAGAAGAGGTCCAAGTCGACGGAAGGCGATTGATCGCACACGATTTTTCATTCCAGCGAATCTTCTCATCGCGAAATTCCCTTTTCCCGCTTTGCCTTCTTCTCGTATTGAGGATGTCGCTCCCAAACATCAGACGAAATCAAGCTGATTAATTATTCGTAACGAGACATTCTTAAAACCGTTTAAATACCAGATCATGGGAATTAATTTGCAACTAAAGAGAATGCACTAAAATCTGTAATTCTAAATTTTTATTTTTGAACTCCGATTATGGATCCTTTTATTTACCTGCTAACACTATTTTTTAAATCGTAAGGCGGATCCTTCAGAAATGAAGTCTCTTGACCGTTACTTGACCCACTGGGGTACAAAACACCCCAGGCCTAAATTACCTTAATTTTAAGTAAATGAAAAAAATTTGGACCTATTACCATTTAATTATTTTACTACTACTATTTTTTTCTTGTAGTGCTATTAAGCAAACTCAGTTGAATTTTTAACCATTTTTGTCGAAAAATAAAAAAGATATGATTTTTTTCGTAAAAGTAGTCATTTTTCAGTTTTTTTTTGATATTTAATTTTTTTTATCATATTTAACTTCGATAATTTACTATAAATCCTGTATGACTTTGTGAATTAACCTCTTAAGAAGTTCTAAAAAAAATTGCGAATTAAAATATTAAATAATATATTTTTCACAAGAATTTTTATCGATGGGGTACAAACGACCCCAGTGTACGTTATTTTGCAGAAGTGTGTCAATTAAGGGTCAATAGTGCATCGATTTCCTTCTTTTTCAGTAAAGATGAAAATCCCTTGCGTCAAATTTTATTTTATTCAAGTTTCGTTAGTGCAAAGTCTTCTAAAAAAAGTTCGGAAAATTTGCAGAAACCTCATTTTTCAAACGAAAAGCTGCAGCGTTTGTCTCAATCAACTGATTATTTAAATACAAACTAGGTTCTCAACATTAATCGCACCAGCTCAGAAATTATTAAAAATAAATTCAAAATCTTACTCTTTAAGTTATAAAACAAACGCATACAGGTATTTTCTTAATTCAAAATTTTCCCCGTGAAATTGCGATAATCTTAATTGATTAGTAAAGATTTTACAAGCATTTAAAATTAATAAATAATAATAATAATAAATTAATAATAATAATTGATTAGTCAGGATTTTACAAGCATTTAAAATTAAGTAATAATTGATATTAATAATTTTGAAGCTACCAAACCGAATTGTTATTAACAAATGAATCGAGTGACAAGAGCTGTTGATATCGAATATCTAAAGAATGACTTTGGGAGTTCGGAAATTATAAAATACTGGTATTTAAATTTTCGATAAAGTATGAAAAATACAAATTTGCAGGAAATTCATTTTTCACGCAATCACAAAACGTTTTTGTTGATATAAGAAAAACAAACTGTAGGAGAGTTTCTATTTTTGCACTTGCAAGGTTTTAGGTATTGGAATAAAAACTAGAAAGTACAAAAATAAAATTCCATCTTGGAAAAGTACCTCGTGGAAAGCATCACCGCGAGTCAATACGAAACAGGATCCACTTAAGCTACTTTTCCAAATCTTTGAAACATATTCGACCAATTTCCCGTGAAAACATGTGAAAGAGTGAGTCTCGGTAACGTGAGAAACTGCTGGAAATAAGTTTTGAGCTGTATAAGCGGAAGAAGCGCTGCGAAAGCTAATGGAGCGAACTTCTACGCATACTGACGCCATGAGGGTCGTTCGTGGCGAGCAGGTGGAACGTGTCCCGTTGTCACGGGGTAGCATACACGCTATAAACCGAGAGCGAGGGCGTTTTGCGGCACGGTTATACAGTCTCTCTGTTTCCCTCGGATTTGAAGGCTTTGTAGTCATCCATTTCCCGGGCTTAAACCCCCCTCGCGTTCATTATTTAAATAAACAGAAGGAAAGAGGTGTCGGGGAGGGTGCCACTGTGTAACCCCCAAGATTGGCCATTCTCCGCTCCTGCAGCGAGCGAGACAGAGACGGAAAAGTCTTCGTCTCGATGTTTCCAGTGACGAACAATTATCCCCACCCGCTGGATCGAGCACACGCGTCTCTGAGTGTATCTACTGCCGGCGTCGGTGCGTTGGGCGAAGTAGAAAGGGAGGGGAGAGCGCGCGCGAGCACCCTCTGTGGGTGGCGTCGGTGAACCAGCGCGACTGACTGAGTGACGGACGGGGGAATGAAGCGACACCGCGCCTCGAGAAAGGGGGAGAAGGGCGAAGAAACATCTCCTCTGGTCTCGGGCTCTGCCGGCAGTATAATGAATTTTAAATTGGCCAACATTTATAATGCAAAGCAGCGATGACAGTCAGGATGAGACGGAGATGACAGTGTAAAACGTTTGATAAATATATTCTATTTATTTTCCCATTTATTCTGTAATTCATCGTGAAAATATGATGTTGCAGGGTATGTCGGTAAATGGTTAATATACAGTGTAGAAACAATTGTAGAAATTAACTTGGAGGTTTGAATTGACGAAAGTGTGGATAGCCGAAATTACAGCATTATTTGGACAACAACGATCATATTGATTTTTGCAAAAAATCATTTTTTTTCATATTATACACTCTCCCAAGGGAAAAAATGTATGGGGCGTTCCATCCCAAATCGGACAGCTTGTAAAACTTTTTTTTCCTCAAATTTTTTATAATTTTTACTACCCAGAAAGACCCTTCCTGTTAAATTTGAGATTTTTCTGATTACCTGTTCACAAGATATTGGATTTTTTAAAAACCGCTCTTTTTCGGTTTTTTGGTCATAACTTCTTTAATAATGGCCCAAATAAAATGTTTTTTTTTCAAATTTTTGTTTTTCTATGGCCTTTTTCAAAAAAAAATACAAAACAGAATATTCGACGTGTTTGTGAATAAGTTTTTTGAGTTTTAAACTTTGAATCGTGTTTTTAAAAGTGAGTGCATATTTTGATTTTTTTTTTTAATCTTTTATCATACAGTTCTATCTGTTCAAAAAACTTTTAAGACCAGTCCGATCGTGCGCCCTTCATAGTTACTTTTTTTCGATTTTTGAAAATAAAAAAAAAATGCTATAAATCATTATGAATATCAATTTTTGTTGCTGTATACAGTGTATAGTCTTTTCTCATTATTTGGAATTTATTTGGACACTTTTTTTATTATTAACAGGTTCTAAAAATTAATAATTAATCGTTAAGTCTGTTTATCAAAAATAATAACAATAGTTTT
Source organism: Alloplasta piceator (assembly GCA_946863875.1). Classification (NCBI taxonomy): domain Eukaryota; kingdom Metazoa; phylum Arthropoda; class Insecta; order Hymenoptera; family Ichneumonidae; genus Alloplasta; species Alloplasta piceator. The sequence goes on along the minus strand of OX333076.1, from coordinate 3,911,644 downwards.
TATTTATTCCTTTGCCAATACGTTTCCGTTGCTCATTGGAATTATTGAATGAAATTTTTGTAAATCTTTCTTTTGCATCTAAATAGTTTTTCTCGGGTGAAAATTTGACAGCAATATTCGGTTAACTATTTAGGTTCGATGCCAAGTTATACAATTCTTGAACTGTTATGTGCTCATCGATTAATTATTAATTATCAATTTAAAAAATCAGTTAACAAATAAAAAAGTGTCAAAATTAATTGAAAATATTTTCAAAAATATTATACAGTAACAAAAATTATTATTCATAACAATTTACGGAAAAAAAAATTTGATTTTCCAAACAATTAAAATATGTACTTTTGAAATCACGCTTCAAAGTTTAAAACTCAAAAAACTTATTCAAAAACATGTCGAATATTTGTTTTTGTATTTTTTCTAAACAGGCCATAAAAAACGAAAATTTTTAAGAAAAACACTCAATTTGGACCATTGTTAAAAAAGTTATGACCAAAAAACCGAAAAAAGAGCGGTTCGTTTTTAAATTTAATATCTTGTGAACGGGCAATCAAAAAAATCTCAAAATTTAACAGAAAGGGTCTTTTGATGGGTACTAAAAAATATAAAAAATTTGAGGAAATAAAAAAAAAAAATTGTTCAAACTGTCCGATTTGGGAACGCCCCATATACTAAATAATAATAATAATTTTAATATTTTGAAAAACGTGAATCACGCCGACATATCATTGACCGAGAGGAATTAGGCAATGGCAAACAGGTAGTTACGTACAGGCCAGGAAATAGAGTACTCGGCCGAAAATAGCTGACGGTGATCGGCCATCTGGACAATGTCTGCGAGTTTCCTACCTATACAGAGCGATAAATACACACGCTTGTGTGTAACCACTGCAGCAAGAATACCCGCCTGGAAAAACTCTCGTGTGGTTTTGGGCTATCTCTTTGTCGAGCCCCTTTGATCTTCCGGTTGGTGAATGTCGATGGACACGTTGTCCAAAAAGCTATTCGACATCACCAATCGGTCGTTAAAATAAGACGGACTCATTGACGGACGATTAACTCTCAGTTAAAAAAGTATATTAATTTATTTAGTGTATTTAATATTGATTGATATTAATTGATATTAATATTAATTAGTATTAATTGATTAAATGTTAACATCGTCTTTTGGGACGCAGACATAAGTCTGCTGTATGCAATCAGAAATTGGATTGAAAAATTACTTCCACCACTAACATTGAAACATTGTTTGGGAAATGTCTTGGCGATTCCGATGCTTCGGGCTAAAATAGTACCGTATTGTTTCAGCTCGGTATAACTTGGTATAACTTGGGCACACGTTTTGTTTTGCCAGTTCTGGCTGCAATATCCATCTATGAATGTGAGATGTTGGGCCGATGATGCACGACGAAACGTTATTGCCCCAGGCCACGTAAAGTCCATCGTTACAAACTTGACTACTTGTAATTACCTTACTTGTAATTACCGTGCATCAACGTCTCTCTATAAACTATTGCCTTGATATTGTGGATATGTGTACAGAAGCCCGAAATCACAGATATCAGTACAGCGTTGAACAAACAACATCATTTCACTGTATAAGAGGCATTCCATCCCAAATCGGACAGTTTGAAAAACTTTTTTTTTTTTCCTCATTTTTTTTATATTTTTGAGCACCCATCAAAAGACCCTTCCTGTTAAATTTTAAGATTTTTTTGATCACCCGTTCAAAAGATATTGAATTAACAAAAAAACCGCTCCTTTTTGGTATTTTGGTCATAACTTCTTTAATAATGGTCCAAATTAAAAGGTTTTTCTTTCAAAATTTTTGTTTTTCAATGACCTTTTCAGAAAAAAATACAACAAAAATATTCGACGCGTTTTTGAATATGTTTTTTGAGTTTTAAACGTTAAATCGCGTTTTTAAAAGTGAATGTCATTTTTTATTTTTTCTTAAATTTTTCGTTTCAAACATCTATTTTTTTCGATTTTTGAAAATCAATAATTTTTTTTTTATCAATTATTATGAATTTATTATTATGAATATAATCGCATATGTAAGGTTTTCAAAAAAATACGTGAATAAATAAAAACTGTTGTTATTATTGTTCATAAACAGACTTAACGATTAATTATTAATTTTAAGAACCTGTTAACAATACAAAAAAAGTGTCAAAATAAATTCTAAATATTGAAGAAAATACTATACAGTAACAAAAATTGGTATTCATAATACTTTATTGAAAAAAAAAAAATTTTAGCTTCAAAAATCGAAAAAAATAGTAGTTATTGAAATTCCACGATCGGATTAGTCTTAGCAATTGTTGAATGGATAGATGTTTGAAAAAAAAATGAAAAATAAAAAATCAAAGTGACATTCACTTTTTAAAACGCGATTTAACGTTTAAAACTCAAAAAACTTATTCAAAAACACGTCAAATATTTTTGTTGTATTTTTTTCTGAAAAGGCCATAAAAAACAAAAATTTTGAAGAAAAAAAACTTTCAATTTGGACCATTATTAAAGAAGTTATGACCAAAATACAAAAAAAAAAGAGCGATTTTTTTTCGTTAATTTAATATCTTTTGAACGGGTAATCAAAAGAATCTCAAAATTTAACAGGAAGGGTCGTTTGATGAGTACTGAAAAATATAAAAAAATTATGGAAATAAAAAAAAGTTTTCAAACTTTCCGATTTGGGATGGAATGCCCCATAAACAATCCTCTTGCTGGTGCATCCATCGTCCTTGAATTGATTTTGTCAATTATTCTTCTTTTTCAAATCTTTTCTCGATTGTAAATCAATCAATATTTATCATCATAATTAATTCTTTATATCTTTAGAGAATGAATTTTGCTAATGCATATTATATTGCTGTCTCAGGTTGACCATTTGACCTTGAAAAATATTTTCTTTATTAAGTTGAATTGAAAGTACAAATATTAGTGAAAAATCTTAGTATTTATTATTTGGAATAGCAATTTATTCCCACTCATTTGTGTAAGAAAAAAAAATGGGAATTTCAATTTTTTTTTTCGACATTACTCAGTCTCAAGGAGAATAAATTCGTCCAAACCGCGAAGTGGAAATTCGTGGGAGTAAGACGAGCAGTTCTCGTAATACAACCCTTCTTTGGAGCTTGCACGAAGAGATATTATGAATGTCAGTCGAGCCGCGAGAAATCTGTCACCCAGCTGACGCGAGACGTGTCCTGCGGTTTTTTTTTCTTCTCCCGTGCTTTCGTGAACAGCTTCTAAACCACCGTCTCAAGAGGGGACTTGTTCCTGCCGGGGTGGAGCGAGATTTAAAACAATTACAAGGAAAAAGGAGGGCGAGAGGGTAGGTTTGCCTGGTCGCGAGCGTTTATATCGGCCTAGCTCACACCCTCCGAGTTTGGGGGAGAGTTAATCTTGAGGGCGGTTTAATTAAAAGTGGTGCCAACTGACGGGTGGCCATCGATCAACACTCCTGGATAAAGGTTGCTACAAAGATCCATACCAACACACCTACAGAAATATATATGAGGAATTTCTGATCAAACTGGTCAAACGCCAACCCTTTCCTTTTATTGCTGATTTTTTTGTTTATTTCAACTTCGACTCGCTAGCAAATTGGGATTTAAAAAAATATATATTAGACAAACCACAATTCTATCCCATACTGAGAAAACATTTTATTTGTAGTCAAAAAATATATTTAGTTAGAACTTTTACTTAAATATGTATTCTAAAACTGTTACAAAATTTGTTAGTCGTTAAGAAATATTTTATTTGTCTCAAAATTATTTAATAACTGTTAGAAAATGTTTATTTAATTCATTAAGGGTTAAAAAATAATTGATTTCACCATATTCAACTTTACATTTACTAACAGTAAACAAATCCTGGTACATTGTTTTTTCTGATGTACAAATTTTAAAAAATCCTAGAAAATAGGATTTTAGATGATAGGAATACTTGTGACTACTGAAAAAGTAGATCGACATTTTTTTAAAATTGTTTCGGTGTAGGATGAATATCGGTTTGGTCAGGAATGCCTTATACATAAAAATACAAGCGTATACAAATATTGTGTAGGATACTCTGCAGGATACTTTTGCCCTTTTTTTCTGTCGAGGGATGGTTTTAACATCCTTGCACCGATCGTCCAGGACACGCAAAATCTCTATCGGAACAATTATTCGGTCATTTTTTCCCACGGTCAACAACGCGTAATGATGGATTGAAAAATAAAGATCATGGCTTCTGAATCGTTACGAGGTTCAGAAATGTATGAAACTTTTATTAATACTCACCACATTGTTTACAAACAAAAAAAACAACATTTGTTGTACATTCAAAACAATTGTCTTCACCTTAAAATTAATAAAAATATATCTATGAAATTTAAACATCTCTTGAAAATTTCGGATGTCACTTGAATCGTTATTTTTGAAAATAAACGATTCAACAAAAATTCCGATAGAATTGAAATCGAAATTCAACCAGCTCTTCAGTGATTCTTCCAATAATCAATGTAGATTTTTATCAGTAATTATCAATTTCAAAACTTATTTGATACTTTTAGCAGCAAAAAAATTAATAGATCATAATTTTCATGATGAATATTAATAATAATCTGTATTATCAGTTTCTCAGAATTTAAAAAATTAAAAAATTATAATTTGTGCTTTCTTGATTGCAAAAAAAAGGAGTTTAAAAATTCTTAGCTTCCGCTTAAGAGTTTCAAGTTTAAATGTTTTTTTTCTATTTTATCTTTTATGTTACATTTTATAATAAAATATAATGAACATATAATAAAATATAACATATAACATAAAATATAAAATATAAAAAAAAACATCCAAACTTGAAACTTTTAAGCAGAAGCAAAGGATTTCTTAAACTTCTTTTTTTTTTACAATAAAGAAAGCTTAAATTAAATTTAGTGCACAAAATTATAAAGATCATTGTCCTTGAATTTGAAAGGGATCCTTGAACGACTTGAAATTTTTGAAAATTTTCAAATAAATGATATCAAAATATGTAATATATTTGAAATAAAAATATTACATGATTTGAAAGCATTTGTTTGAAAATTTTCAAAAATTTGAAGTCCTTGAAGGATCTCTTTCAAATTCAAGGACAATGATCTTTACAACCTTGTGCACAAAATTCAATCATAATAGAAATGGTCCATAGTCCATTTACGAATGTTCTGAGGAGATGACGAAAGAAATCCGGGTCCGGACCGGATGCTGACGACGGCTCACGTTCAAGAGCTCCTTGGAATTTGAAGTATGTCCGATGTTATGGGAAAGCAAAGATCGCACACACACACACACACACACACTCCAGATATAAACACACGCACAAAGACGCGAGAATACGTGCAAATATCAGTGAGTACGAGAGTGGCGGATGGCATCCCGAAATCGCTCGGAATCTGCCACGAGAATGTCCGGCAGGTGACGGTTTTCAACGCCCTCACACTTCCGTGTCGCATCTTCGCCAACAGCCCAAATATCGGGAGTCACCCTTCTCGCTGCACGAGAGATTCGCCCGCGTGTCCTGCGATGATGCACAGCCCCTTCCGCAACGCGGATCCGTTGGAACGTCTTCCGACGAATTTCTCGAAATCCTCTTCACGACAGTCCAAAGTTCCCTCTTGCTGCAGAGAAGTAACGACTTCGAGACAAATAGCTCGCGAAGACGTACAGCGCATAGTGAATTCTTCGAGCTCTTCTCGCCGTCTCCGACGTAAAACGTGACGGCAACTTCACATCTCTACCGTTCGAAACTCTACCTTGAATTTATCATAGGGCTACTCAACACTACCTTGAATTTATCATGAAGCTACTTAACACTACCTTAAATTTATCACAGGGCCATAACGTTTATGATAGGGCTATCATTAAATTGTATTCAATGATGGCCCTATTGTTCTTTGACGCAAAAACCTGGAACTTTTTTTTTTATCATCCCAAAGCTTCCCGTTTGAAACTCTACCTTAGATTTATCGAAGGGCTACTCAAAACTACCTGAAATTTATCATAGGGCTAATCAACACTACCTTAAATTTATCATAGGGGCATAATATTTATCATAGGGCTATCATTAAATTGCATTTGATGATGGCCCTATTGATCATCACAAAGCTTCCCGTTCGAAACTCTGCCTTGAATTTATCATAGGGCTACTCAACACTACCTTAAATTTATCATAGGGCTACTCAACATTACCTTAAATTTATCATAGGGCTACTCAACACTACCTTAAATATATTATAGGGCCATAATGTTTATCGTAGGGCCATAATATTTATCATAGGGCTATCATTAAAATGTATTCAATGATGGCCCTATTGTAATTTGACGCAAAAACCTGGAACATTTTTTTTTATCATGACAAAGCTTCTCGTTCGAAACTCTACCTTAAATTTATCATAGGGCCATCATATTTTTCATAGGGCTATCTTTAATTTGTATTTAATGTTGGCTCTATTTTTCTTTGACGCAAAAACCTCACATATTTTTTTTAACATTGCAAAGCTTCCCTTATAATAAATATTTACTTACCATAAAATTTCAAATGAGTATATAAATAAATTTGATCTCAGGTATTAATCACAATTTTCGCGGATAAAGTTAAATAAAATTTCCCTCGGGCAATTTTCAATTCATTTAAAAATGTATTTAAATAAATTCCTACGTGGGCGAGTCTGGTACATCAATTGGAGTCTTTCAGCGATTCCCCGTAGATTTTTTTTTCACGTTCCGTTTGTGCTTCACGAGAACACTAAAATAAAAGTAAATTTTCCAAAGCCCAGATTTCAAACCGTCAGGCTGCCCTTTGCGCCAGCGGTGGCGATCAAAGGACCCCGCGGCCAATTCGAGAAAGCTTTGGCCCGGGCTTACTCTCAACTCTCCCGAGCTCCACTATCCTACAGAGTGAAGGTTTTCCATAAAATGTGTTTGCTTTATGCCCACGCTCTTTGCATTCAAATATCCAACTTGAGCGAGGTATATATATATACACGTAGCTTTCTGATTATTCACATATACCTTTTTGGATGTACATACTCAACCAATATACCGGACACGCCATTTTATTTCTCATCACTCAAACCTTACTCATCAAGAATTTTCGTAGCTTTCAAGATATTTTGAGCGACTGATGTCCAAGTCGACTTGGTTTCGCTGATTCGTCATTTTTAATGAAACATCTCAATGTGTAACGTTTTTGGACGTTTGCTTGAGCAAATTAATACAGTTTGCATAATTTTTATCAACCAAAAATCAATTATGAATTTAAATAATTCTTGAATATACTTCTACTAATTATAATTTCAATAATAACTAACCATACAAGTAATTGTTTATGTTATTTATATTTACGTTTTTAAAAAAGGGGAAAGAATAGTGCAAATTAAAATTTTGCTCTTTTTCCGGAAGCAGTGTGGAAATTACAGTTCTGGAATTTTAGTATTCATATGACCTTTATCAGGTAGTCCAAGGAGGTTTTTGCTTACAAAATAATTCTTTTCGATTTCCACCAAGGATAACGCCCCACTGAATGACGAAGGAAGATGAGTCGATGTGCATTGTGCGAAAGAATAGAGAGAAAAAGTTTATCCGACGGACTTCCGGAACAATGAAGAACGGCGGGGAGAGGGTCGGAAGAACGACTGCTGGGAAAGAGAGGGTGGATGGCGAGAATTTGAGAATACAGGGGGTGGTAGGATGAAAAGGATCATGGGACTTCGCGTGCAGCGGGGTCATCCCTCGTCTCACCGTCCCATCGAGAATTTATGCTCGTTGTCCCTAACACACGATCCTAACTAGTCCACCCACTTACTTACTCACAAACCCTTAGGACTGTTGCGAGCGACGAAGAACTAGGAGAACAAGGCGAGGCGATTTCTCGGTTGTTTCTGGGTGGGTTGGAGGTCGGAACAACGGTGGCGAGTGTTCAGTAGAACATATATATATATATCTACGTATATATAACACATATACTTAGTCCAGCGAAGAGGATAGACTGGACACTCCCTTAAAATATCACCTTCTCCGGGGTTTCGCCTCAGAGTCACCATAAATTTGAGCATATATGGTCTTTCATGACAACCCCTTCCCCAACATCTAATTTTTTCTCCCTACCCCTCAATATGATCAATCCCCAAAATTGATCAATCCTCATTCCCCTCTTCAGGAGGCGAAGCCTATTATTTTGAAATGTTTATTCATGACTTTCGTTCGTCCCATTCGGAAATCTCAACTTGATTCGTGAGGGGAAAATCTACTTGAGTCAAACAGTTTTATCAGTTGCCCAAAGGTCATGCTGCAATCTCGAGTCTCTCTTCTTCCGATTACGACTGACCAGCAAGCTTTTCCCTTTCTATCTGGCATCTTTAGCCCTCATGAGCTCAGATGCACGTCTACAAGACATTCGAGTCTCTACAATGGAAGGAAGCATGGAAATTGGGTCATGGATTGAGCCTGCACAGCCTCGTGATGGATTTATGATCATCCTCGAGGATTCACGATGGTGAACCCCAAAGTTGCAAATCTGCGTACTCGAGTTTTCTCCTTTTTCCTCGTGAAAAGTAGCAGAGCGATGAACGATTAGGTAGGATTTTACAGGATTTTGGAGGGTTGAAGCAGAAGGATGGAGCAGGATTTCCAAAGTTTCGGGGATGTCGAATCATAGCTTGATAAAATGCTAAGTCTTCTTTGGCCTTTGAAAAAGAATGAAGCAGTTGTCAATGAAACCTCGAAAAATTATCCTACATAATAATCCCACGATAATTCACGGTATTCTATATATGGCTGCATTTAGTAATTTTTACCTGCAGCTTTGAATGCGAGTTACAAATCACCGGATTTGTAACTCGCAATGCTGTAATACTGGACTTAATCCATACTGGACTTTTTCCCGTATACTAATTAATGGACAACACAGTGATAATTACTGAAATAGTCGGTAGTATTTAGAAAAAATTCAGTACCAATTCATGAACAAGGTAATGAGAATTACTGAAGTGTTCAGTGATATTCTAATATTACTGGAAATACTCTAGTACAATAATACTTAAATTTTACTTAAAATAAACTATTACTAATTATACAGTAATATTCAAAATTACTTAAAAATCACTGTATTTCAAGCATCCGTATTAATGTAACCAATTCATGAATAACTTGAGGGTAAGTCGTCTCGTCAAGACTATTAAATGTGGTAGTAGTTACTAGAAAAAAATCAGTAATAATTCATGCACAAGACAGTGATAATTACTGAAGTGTTCAGTAATACTCTAATGTTACTAAACTAGTTGCAGTAGTTTCGGCTCCTGCGCTCAGTAAAAATTAAGGACCAATGAAAATTACTGGAGCGCTACAGTAGTTTTTACTATCAGCTCCAGTAATATGTACTATTCAAGCCATGAAAATCTATGATAATGTACCAATGGTTATTACTAGACTACAGTAAATTGTACTAGTGATTTGACCTCGGATTATTTTCCGTTTAAAATTCATGAAGTACTCCAGTAATTTTTACTGGCAGCTCCCCATGAAAAATGACTGGATTTGCAGCACGAAATGCTTTGGTACTGGATAGTAATTTTTACTGGTAGCTCCCCATGAAAAATGACTGGATTTAAAGCTCGGAATGCTCTAGTACTGAACAGTAATTTTTACTTACAGCTCCCCATAAGAAATTACTGGATTTGCAGCGTGGAGTGCTCTAGTACTGGACAGTAATTTTTACTGGCAGCTCCCCATGAAAATTACTGGACCTGCAGCTCGGAATACTCTAGTACTGGACAGTAATTTTTACTGACAACTCCCCATGAAAAATTACTGGATTTGCAGCTTGGAATTCCCTAATACAGAACTAATCCATGAAAAATTACCGAACCAATTCATGAATAAATACTACACTTTTTTTTCGTGTCCAGTAAATTGTACTGATAATTCGATTACTGGTTCCTACTCGTTCAAAATTCTTGGAGTACTCCAGTAAATTTTACTGGCAGCTCCACACAAAAAATCACTGGATCTGCAGCTTGGAAATCCGTAGTACGGGTCCAATCCATGCATCATCACTGCACCAATTAATGAATAACTGGACTTCTTTTTTCTCGTATATTTTGCAATGTGAAACGAATGAACGCAGGAGGTTTTTTGGAGGATCGAATTCTAATAGGTAGAAAAACAAGAATTATCCTCTACACCGCATGGTCTCGTGTTTCAACTTGATTTTCAGAGGGTTATCCATCTCTCGGTGAGCGTTACGCCATTGCGGCAAAGGTATACAATGGTTACATATGGACACCGGAGGTAACTTTGGTATACGGCCTCGTAAGGATTACCTACAGTTGGTAGCAGAGTACGCGTTACACAGAAGCTGAGTGAATGAGAGAGTAAGCGGGAAGTGTGCTTCGTCCGAATTGCTTGTACTATGGGCGCCTTAACGGCCGCCCTGTTACGCACCCCTCGGGGCTTTAACGAACCGCAAATGCGTTGTTTTAACGACGTCGTTAATATTTAACCAAATATCCGGGCGCTACGGCTATTCGCGACTCTCGCAAGCACACACATACACAGGAAGCGAACCGGCAAACGATGCTCCTCGTTCTCTTTTGCTCTCGCTTTCTAACGCTGAAGGTAGATGCACGGTATGTGTGCGCCAAACGTTTCGCTCGTGGTCCTTAACCACACGAAGGGGTATGTACAGGGGTCAGTCGAGGGATGAAAAAAGCTCAGGCTCTATTAGCAAACCTTGAACGAGAAATCTCACTTGGAGCCTGCGAAAATTAATACCGCGTATCGCCAGTCATATACTCCTGACTCCAATTACCGGATGAATCCATGGGGATGGTTTTGGGAGGTCAGATTTTACAAAATCTTGAATTCAACAAATTTAGGGTTGGCGAATAGCATTTGAATCGAATCGAATAGTGATGTTCGATTCGAATTATTCGAACTATTCGAATTATTCGATGATGAAGCTTGCATCGTTGCAATGCAACGAAAATAGGTTTTTTTAATTCACTTCTTAGTGGGATTTAAGTTTTGCTTGGGCATTCAAAATTCTAAATCCTTAATGAAGGTACGAAAATAAATGTTAATAATCTTTAATTAAAAAATTTCTTAGGCCCGGATTTTCAGTTTCTACCCTGAGAAAAAAGTTCAGTTGAAACAACTAAATCCATTTAGTTGAAAAAAATTGAGTCGATTCAATATTAATTTGTTTGAAATAATTAAACTATAATTAATTCAACAAATGGATTTGGTTAACCATAAAATATGAGGTGAACTAAATCCTTTGGTCAATTTCCAGATACAGTTTAGTCCAATTTACACGTTACTGAGTTGCTGTACATAAATATTTCGTTGATTTCTAGTATATTTTAACTAAATAAATTTAGCTGTAACAAAAAAACAATTCGTATTTTCAATCACACAATTTATTTGGTACAAAGATATTTATTTGATTGAACTGAAACTTTGCCCATTCAAGCAACGATTAAACCGATTTAACTAAAACTTCCACTTGTATCTTTGTTGTTTGTCCGGAAACAAATATTTGGTTGAGTCAAACGAATTTTTGCATTTTCGACAAAAAAAATTTCTCAGTGTAAGGATCCTATCTTAGGATCGATCTTAAGATCAAACTTTCCATTCAACTCAAGTTGGAACTTAAGATCGAACTTGAGTTGAATCTTAAGATGAATCTTAAGTTTGAACTTGAGTTTCATTATAAGTTCACACTAATGTTTGAACTTAAGTATGAATTTATAATAAAACTCAAGTTCAAACTTAAGATTCATCTTCAGATTCAACTTGAGTTCGATTTTAAGTTCCAACTTGAGTTCAATGGAAAGTTTGATCTCGAGTCCGATCTTAAGATCGATCCTAAGATAGATTTTAGGAACTGAAAATCCGGGCCTTAGGAAGAATTGAATTTTATTGATAAATTGACCGTTGCATTACAACGATGCAAACTTTAGAATGATATTATTCGAATAATTCAAATTACTCGAATAAATCGAATAATTTTTTTTGCTCTTAAACTGATTGATTTCGATGAAGAAGTTATGTTGTTCTATCATATATTTAACTTAATCATAATATATTTTTTAAAGCTCACCCCTGAAGTAATACAAATTTTAATAAAATATAACTTTCAAAAGAAAGTTTCATTAGCAACCTTTTAATGAAATGTAAAATTTAAAATATTTTTTTTTTATATTCTGAAAATACATCGTTAGAAAAATTAACTGATAAATTAAATACGCTGATTATTAGTAAAGTGTAATTGAGTTTTCAAAAGTTATACTTGATTATTTATCTGTAATATATTTCTCCCAAATTTTGAATTTTTTTTCTTATGCCGATAAAAAAAAGACGATCGTTATCTTTAGTTTCTCTTTCTCAGTTTTAACAATTATTCATTGATAAATAAGAAATGATTTTTCATTGTTATGATCGATGACTGTTTTTCCTCCTCGTTCTGAAATCTGGCTTTATTATCAGCTACTGACATTAATTTATTCAATAAATTTGACAATGCAATGTTTATTTAGGTTTTCATCATAAACAGTCATTGCAATAACATAGTCTCTTATTTTTTTACTAATATTCGAATATTCGCACACCCCTAAAAAAATGGCTTCACGACGATGATACCTACAATTTTCTAGGTATTCGAAATTCGGCTAACTCAATAACACAAAGATATTTCTAAGTATAATCATGTTTGGTTCGTTGCTTGTGAATAATCATTTTTTGATTTTGGAAAACTATTTTTTCGAGAAGCATTGCCATCCATTGGCTCCTTCGTCAGTAGTACAAAAATAATTTCGTCTCGCCGTATGGTTTTATTTTCTCCTCGGCACTTTCTCATTGTCTACTGGTATGTTTGTTGGATTTAGACCTTAGGCCTTCGAGAGTGCTGCCAGTTGTGGGCGGACGTCACGAAATCCTAAGATCCTGTGTGCTGCCTTAATTGCCTCTATTTATGCCCCTTTGGTGCCGATCTCCGAGCACAGCCGAGAGATTTTCCTCTTCTAGTCCATAGAGAAAAGAGACCTAAGAGAGGGAGGAAGACAGAGAGAAAAAGAGTGAACTACGTGACATGTTTATGAAGTGAACAGAGTGGAGAAGGCAAACGCTCACCTAATGCCCGATGCCCTCAATCAAGCTATCGCACTCCACCCGGTTTCTTGCTTTCCACTTTTGCCATGGGCGCAGCATCCCTGAACCACCCTTTTGCCATTCCACGACGACTCGATCCACTATATATGGGGCGTTCCATCCCAAATCGGACTGTTGGAAAAACTTTGTTTTTTATTTCCTCAATTTTTATTTTATTTTTTAGTATCCATTACAAGACCCTTCCTGTTAAATTTTGAGATTTTTTTGATTACTCGTTCAAAAGATATTAAATTAACAAAAACACTGCTTTTTTTTTTTGGTATTTTGGTCATAACTTCTTTAATAATGGTCCAAATTAAAAGTTTTTTTTTCAAAATTTTTGTTTTTTTAGGCCTTTTCAGACAAAAATTCAACAAAAATATTCGACGCGTTTTTGATTGAGTTTTTCGAGTTTTAAACGTTAAATCGCCGTTTTAAAAGTGAATGTCATTTATTATTTTTTTTAATTTTTTGTTTCAAACATCTATCTATTCAACAATTTTTAAGACTAGTCCGATCGTGGGATCTCAATAACTACTATTTTTTTCGATTTTTGATAATTAAATTTTTTTTTTTTAAATAAATTATTATGAATACCAAATTTTGTTACTGTATAGTATTTTTTAAATCATTTTGAATTAATTTGGACACTTTTTCATTGTTAACAGATTTTAAAAATTAATAATTAATCGATGTGCAATTAACAACAGTTCAAGAATTGTATGAGTGGGCATTGAACCTAAATAGTCTACCGAATATTGCTGTTGAATTTTCACATGAGAAACATTATTCAGATGCAACAGAAAGATTTGATTTGCGATAAAATACCGCGAAGTCAATCACAGGGGGACACAAAAATTTTATTCAATTATTCCAATGAGCAACGGAAACGTATTGGCAAAGGAATATTCTAATACAGGAAATAATCATATGTGTAAGGTTTTCCAAAAAATACGTGAATAAATAAGAACTGTTGTTATTATTGTTCATAAACAGACTTAACGATTAATTATTAATTTTAAGAACCTGTTAACAATAAAAAAGTGTCAAAATAAATTCTAAATCTTGAAAAAATACTATACAGTAACAAAAATTGGCATTCATAATGATTAATTTAAAAAAAAAAATTAATTTTCAAAAATCGAAAAAAAACAGTAGTTATCGAGATCCCACGATCGGACTAGTCTTAACAATTATTGAATAGATAGATGTTTGGAACAAAAAATTAAAAAGAAATCAAAAATGACACTCACTTTTAAAAACGCGATTCAAAGTTTAAAACTCGAAAAACTCATTCAAAAACTCGTCGAATATTTTTGTTGTATTTTTTTTTTTTTAAAGGCCATGAAAAAACAAACATTTTGGAAAAAAAACTTTTAATTTGGACCATTATTAAAGACGTTATGACCAAAATACCAAAAAAAGAGCGGTTTTTTTTTGTTAATTTAATATCTTTCGAACGGGTAATCAAAAAATCTCAAAATTTAACAGGAAGGGTCTTTTGATGGGTACTAAAAAATATAAAAAAATTGAGCAAAACAAAGTTTTTCAAACTGTCCAATTTGGGATGGAATGCCCCATATACTCAACTTGCTCCCCATCGCCACAACACTATATATAATACAGCCCCTCGCGAAATCGCTCGGAGAGAAAAAGAGGGAGAGAGAAGGTCTCGTTCCATCCAGAAACGTATTGATCTTTCGAGGGTGTGCTTTGATCTAACCCAAAGGGCCTCTCGCTCCAACTTCAACTTTCGACCATCGCGGCCAATGAAGCGAGTGTGAGAAAAGTACGCGAGAAGAAAAGAGAGAAAGGGAGTAAAAAGGAAGAATGAGTCTCTTGACGCGCGCGTCTGCACTGTACACACACAAAAACACACAGACACACATTCAGGGAAGCTTTCCACCAACCCTAAAATTCGCAGAGCAGAGAAGTGCGCGCGTGTATGGACCAAGTTCATCCGAACGAGAAACCACGTTCGTACGCCTAAGTTTATCAGTGACTTGGCACCGTCTTTTCTTCTCCCAAGATCTTTCTCTCCGCTGAAGGAAGAAAAAAAAACACTGCCTTTTTACCAACGACAGTAGTGTGGTAATTAGAAAAACGAGTTAGCTCGTGCAATGCTGAATCGCAGGCGCAGAGCTTCGATTTTCCGCAGGAAATTTGCTAGATTGTACAAAAGTTTTCCGGAGTGGTGACATAGATATAATTTTGACTCAACGTTGGAATCGCACATCGCGTTGAGACTCTTGTGGGCCCTTAAGACTGCCTCCCATCTCAATTAACCGAATTGTACGGATCTATTAAGGCGGTATTTTGGTCTAGAGAGATACATTTTGAGCTTGTCGAGCTCGATAAAAAACAAATATTTTTACCATTGTTCTTTTTGACAACATATTTATTAATATTTTAGCAATAAACAAAAAAAAATGTACCCAATTTTAGCCCTATTTTTAGAAACCTCAGAATCGCGCAATTTCGAACACTCATAACTTTTGATCGGTTCGACCGATTCCAAAATTTCTTTTTCGTACACTAAGGTTGTGACTGAACTTGGATAATGCCGTTTGGTTCATCCCGATAACTAAATTTTTGTAGAAATGAGAGCAGCTTGAAAATCACTTAAAAAAACGGGAAGGAACTTCAAAAATTGGTGAAAATCGACGGTGAAACTTTGAAAATCTGCCAAAAATTGAAAAATGATCGGAATTGCACGAAACAAGCGGAATTTTGAAGCTTCAATGATTACGAAGAGCTTTCAGGAAAGTTGAAACATTATCTAGAAATTACAGTCATTTCAGTAAACAGTTTCAATTTTTACCAGAATCAGAAATTTTTTTTTTATTAATTTCTTTCAAACCTTCTATCAATGTATTTTCTCCCCCTGAACACGAATCTACCAATAGTTTTCTCAAAAAATGATTTTTTTTTACGAATTTTCATCAAAAACACTTTTGCTCAATTTTGGCCACATTTTCAGAAACCTCAAAATAGCGAAATTTCAAACGCTCATAACTTTCGATCACTTTGACCGATTCCAAAGTTTTTTTTTCGTACTTAAAGGCTGTCGGTAAACTTGGAGAATGGCGTTTGAATTATTACGATAACTAAATTTGTGTAGAAGTGGGAGCAGTTGGAAAATCGCTGAAAAAAATCGAAAAGGTATGCCTTCAAAAATTTGTGAAAATCGAAGTTCGAAGTTTGAAAATCTGCAAAAAATTGAAAAATCATTGGAATTGGATGAACAAAGCAGCATTTTGAAGCTTCAACGATTAAGAAAGAGAATGAGCTGTGAACGAACAAAAAATCTCATCTAGAAAATAGATTACAACCATTTTAGCGAACAGATTCAATTTTAGGGAAAAGTCGAAAAAACAAATTTTTTGGGTTTATTTTTTTCAAACCTTATTTCGATGTATTTTATCCTCCTGAACGCGAATCTACCAATAGTTTTCTCAAAAAATCAAAATTTGTATGAATTTTCATCAAAAACGATTTTTTTTAATTTTAACCCTATTCTGACAAAACTTCAAAATCGTAAAATTTCAACTATAACTTATTTAGACGAAAACGTCAATGTTACTATTTCTGTGAAAAATCAGTCACTATTCTACTATTTTTGACTCTCTGAACGCTCGCAACACTGAATAATATAACATTTTGTAACTTTTCGAGTAAAAAAAGGGATAGATAACGATGTAATTTAGGTTCGTGATAAAACACGTGTATAATGCCTCGTAAATAGGAAGGTAATATTGCCAGCAAGAAACGTTTATAGATCACCCGACTTCGGTGCGAGAATATTCAGGGAGTTAATTGCTAATATATTTTATTAGAATTGCCGGGAACAATGTCAGAGTGAGAGAGAAAGAAGGAGCATTCTGAGCCACGAGCTGTCTCATAAATCCCTATCCTACCGTTTTCCGTTTGCATACTAACTTTTCGCTCTTTTGGGTCTCATCCTCTTTTATCTCTTTGCAATTCGTAATTAAATACTCGTGGAATTTTCATTCTCGTGTAAGAATAAGGAAAAGCTTGAGTAGAAAGGCAAAGATATTCAGCAAATTCAAAATTGTTGCCCCCTTACTTTTTTTTTTGGAGAAGTCAAAAGGCTTTCTTTATCAACATGTGAAATTTCTAACGCGGGGGTCTTTTAGAGGGAGCTTTATTTTCATATACGCCAGCTTATTAACAATGATCTTGTTTCAAGGTCAATTTCTTTTCGAATTTTTTCGTTGCACGATTCGCTGCTCCGGATCAGTCGTCATCTCCTAATATACACGCATTGTATTACGTTTGTAGGTGCACCCTCGCGTAATGCCGCGGTAATTAAACTCCGCAAGACTCGACGACATGACCCGGGGCTTCAATGAGTGTAGTACCAAGTTTCCCGTTTGTAGTCGCTAAATGCGTTTGACAACGGAAGCCTCCTCGTGTGTCTCTTACCCTTCGGCATTCTGTCTTCTCTTGGCTCTCCTTATTTTCGCCTCCAGCGCATTCGTCTGTCTCCGTTATGAATAATCCTTTAAGTCGGAGATATACACTACCGCTCAAAAGTTTGGAAACACTCGCTCCGACTCCACGCCGCACAAAAAGTTGCACTGCTCTTTTAAAAATGCAGATATTTCAATTCAACGAGCGGCGTTTCAGAGCGGCCATATTGAGCTTCATTTCGCTTTTTCAAAAAAAAAATTTCGATTTTTTTTGCAACCAGTACGCCCTTTGAAACATGATCATTTTTCGGCGTTTTTTTTTTGACGTTGAAATTTTTGCGCACGACCTATGAAATTTTTTTGAAATTATATTTCGTATGAAAAACTTGTGGGGAGGAAGTATAAGCTTCGATTTCATTTTTTTAAAGTTTCGTACGATTTTTTTTTGTAAAAATATCATATTTTTCGGAAAAAAAACGATCATATTAATAAAATGTGGCGCAACTCTAAAACTGCTGGGTTTTCGTAAAATCACTTAGAGGATAAAAAGTTGCATCCGATCATCCTGGATTTAATTTAAAAAATCCGATTTTTTTTTCAAATTTTTTTTTCAATTTTTCTCGTCATCGATATTTTTTATCTTGAAAAATCGGATCTCTTACCTCATCCACGCGGGTTTTTCGATGAAAAGATCATGTAGATGAGGTTTTTCAATGAAAAAGCCGTGTAGATGAGGTAAGAGATTGTTAAAATATTAAAAAAAAATCTCGTTGACCGGAAAAATTTTCGAAAAAAAAATCTTTGAAAAAAATTCTGAAAAAATTTCATTGAATCCAGAATTGCTTGAATGCAACTTTTTACCATCTCAGTGATTTCACGAAAACCCATTAGTTTTTGAGTTAGGCTACATTTTATAAATATGGTCGTTTTTTTGCGAAAAATTGGTGAGAAAAAAAATCGTACGCAACTTTTTAAAAAACAAAATTGAAGCTTATACTCCCCTCCACAAGTTTTTCATGCAAAGAACATTTGATAAAATTTATCATGGGTCATGCGCAAAAATTTCAACGCCAAAAAAAAGTAAAAAAACGACCATGTTTCAAAGAGTGTACCGGGTTAAAAAAGAAATCAAAAAAAATTTTTGGAAATACCGAAATGAAGCTAAACATATCCTCTTTGAAACACCACTTTTGTTAAATCGAAATATCTTCATTTTTTAAAGAGCAGCGAAACTTTTTGTGCACCGCGGAATCGGGTCAAGTGTTTCCCGACTTTTGAAGGTCAGTGTACATGTAAAAGTGGCACCGTGGAGAACGGAGTAACAAAGACGGATTATTGAGGTTCACAAAGGGAAAACGTAAGATGAAATGATAACATTGAGTACTTTCAGTACTTTCAGTACTTTCACTGCTGCATGCAGTAAAAATTACTGCCTGAAGAAAATTACTGGAGTAAAACAGTAATTATTACTATCAAGTCCACTAACATCTATTATTCAGGACAAGAAAATTAATGATGACGTAGTGATTATTACTGGACTGGTACAGTCAATTCAGAGTAATACTCCAGTAATTTTTTCTGGCCCATGAAAAATTACTGGATTTGCAGCTCCGAATGCTCGAAAAGATTTAAAAAAAACAAAACAATGGATGACACATATGACCTTTAGCTTCTGGTCGCCAACATTTGATATTTGGACACAGGTGTTATGATACATAACTTGTCAAGTAATAAAGATAATAGATATATAGATATTCTCTCATTCGATTGTCCATCACGTATTAAGGATATAACGTCCGAAACGTTTGACCAATGTATACGTATAGCTATATAAGCATGGTATTAAGGGAAAAAGGGTTGCGAGCAAATCCTCATGGGAAAAGCGTCGTTTCCAAATAAAGGAATAAAACGCTTGGACACACGAGAGTGACCCTTCACTCATACAGGTCACTATATGCTTGGATATGCCAGTCACTCAAGGGCAAAGGAACACACCCCGTATTCTATCATCGTACATAAGTCCTAGCGTCTCGTAATATTAATTTAATAACATAGACGTATATACATATATATGTAAGAAAAGCTGGAGCGATTGACAGGCTATAACTGCCTGGCAATCAAGAGACTTTTGGCTGCCCCTGACGAAACAGACCCCTGTTAGAGAAAAACCCTATTTCGTGCTCTCCGGAAAAAAAGGGTGAAAGGTTTCGGACATCGAGGAAAACTAAGCTATACTCGCATCAAGCGTTGATAAGCAAAAGGGCGTAACGAACGTTCATTAGGTATGAATTCGTGTTGAATTGGGATCTTCTGCTTACAAGAGCTCTAAATACGTGTACACAAGACGGCGCAACTTGGATTTGGTATATCGGAAAGCAAGAGGGTCAAAGTGCCTGAGGGTTGACGCTTACGACGAAGTAGAGAACCATAACAGCCCCTTCAACCCTTTCACGAAGTGTGTCACTCCAAAGCTCTTTCTCTTCTTCTGGTTCTTTCTCTCTTACCAACTGTGACCTCTTATATCCCTCGTTAGAGGGATGGTTATTCTTGTTGATTTCAACACGCGCGTCTCGTAGTTCCGGCGAACCCTTCGAGAATTGGAGGTGACCCTTTCTGGCCCAGGAACTGTCGTAGAAACACCAGTCTGGAGGATATGAGGCCTTTTCAAGGATCACACCCAGAAAAAAGATCTAGTCGTAGGTACTATAATCGTTTATTTGATTATTTTTTTTAGTTGCTTTAAAGCAAATTTTCTTTTCATCCAATTTTGGGTGATATTTACTTCTACTATATTTATTTATTCGAATTCCCTGTCATCGAGAAACAGGCGTCGAAGAAAAATTCTATTCGTTGTTACTAAATACCTGTTCACCCGTAATCTCATCCGATCGTATCTGCAGATTTGTCAGTAC
This sequence comes from Alloplasta piceator, assembly GCA_946863875.1. NCBI lineage: Eukaryota > Metazoa > Arthropoda > Insecta > Hymenoptera > Ichneumonidae > Alloplasta > Alloplasta piceator. The sequence continues at coordinate 3,891,124 of OX333076.1, read as the reverse complement.
CCCAAAAATCCGCCAGGTGGCTACCTCTCGCACAAGCGAACCTGCCTCTCGACGCCTATATATCCTTTCCAAGCTCGTCTATGTTTGATATCCTTATTTTTCATTATCGATATTTGATACATTGAACATTGCGGCAAAACGCAAAATGGTCGAATCCCCGAAAAAGACTCCCATAAAAAAAGGGTTTTTTTTTCTTTTCCCTTCTGTTGAAGAAAAGACGAAGCTCAACGAAATTGTAGACTTCATATGTGTAGCTATACATTCAAAGATTGAAATGTTTAAAAATATATATTGTGTAAATATTTAAAAAAAAATTATTTCATTTAAATACATATTTGTTCAGTTTGAAATAATATTTATCAATATTAAATAAAAATTTATTAGATCGCAATATATTTTCCTAGTAGGTTATTAAAAAAAAAAAAATTTCGTTGATATGAATAGAGTTGTATTAGGCCGGCCTACAACTAAAAAAATTTATTTGGCTTGACTAGGATTTAGTTAAATGTACTAGATCTTTTTTCTGGGTGCAGGGACACCTTGTCTTCTTTTTCACCACGCATGAAGGATTGGCAGCAAAATTGGACACTTGGTCATCGACAGAATTTGGCATCATTTGCACTGATGACATCGATATCCCTGACTTTTGTCAGGGATATCGATGTCTATACCATTTAATATTTTAACTTGGAAATTTTTTAAAAACTTCTTAAGAGATAACTTCCCAAAGTTATACAGGATTTATAGTAAAATATCAAAGTTAAATATGATAAAAAATTTAAATATCCAAAAAAAACTGAAAAAATGACAACTTTTACGAAAAAATCATAATTTTTTTATTCTTCGACAAAAATGGTTGAAAATTTAACTAAGTTTGCTCAATATATAGCACTACAAGAAAAAAATAGTAGTAGTAAAATAATATAACAAGAAAAGAATTCGCACTCGACCTTACTTGACCTTGAGTACAGACGAGACAACTCGACCTTGGAAGGCTACTATATAAAAACTTATTGTCTTGGAATGATGATATAAGCTTGAAGGAGTAAAGGCATCCTTGAAGTAAGTACTTTAGGTACTTAGGTAATGAATTCAGGTTATTAAAATTAAGGAAATTTAAGCGTGGGTTCTTTTGAACCCCAGCTTAAGAATCTTTTTTATTTTTCGACAAAAATGGTTAAAAATTTAACTAATTTTGCTTAATATATAGCACTACAAGAAAAAGAATAGTAGTAGTAAAATAATGTATCAGAAACAGCATTCGCACTCGACCTTACTTGACCTTGAGTACAGACGAGATATCTAGACTTTGGAAGGCTACTATATAAAAACTTGTCTTGGAATGATGATATAAGCTTGAAGGAGTGAAGGCATCCTTGAAGTAATCACTTCAGGTACTCGAGTAATGAATTTAGGTTTTTAAAATTAAGGAAATTTAGGCGTGGGGTCTTTTGTATCCCAGCTTAAGAATCTTTTTTCAAAGTATCATGACCAGAAAGGTCAAAATCGTGTCATCTAGCACACCCCTTTTTTACCCCCAACTTCAGCAGCTCCTAATTTATCAACTTTTCATTTTTTTTCTCGAATTTTTTTTTCGTTTATTGCCAAAATATTAATAATAAATATGTTGTAAAAAAATAATGGTAAAAATATATTTTTTTTATCGAGACCAGAACACTGCATTAATCAATTTCGTGGCTATTCCTACTTTCCATTACTTCTACTATCGGTTTTACTTTGCTTTTTTTTTTTCATTTTTTATAGTCAAGACAGAACATACAATTCAATCTGTACTCAATGTTGAAGCATCGCGCGTCTCGTGTCTCGAGGGTGGTAGATTAATTTGGATATTCTCGGGCTTTACTCCCATAAATCACACACTCGAAGAGGCAAAGTGTATACAGGGCTCACGGACGCGTCTTTCGAGCGCGATGCGATATGGCGGGTGGGGGCCATTTCGACGTGAAAAAATAGCTCGAGAGGAGAGCGGATAGGCGAGGGAAGAAAAAAGCTCGAAGGTGAGGAGCAGCAGAAGGAGAAGCATAAAAAGGGGAAGACACGGAGTCACGGGTGGCGACGCCGTCTCTGTGTGTATTTGCGCTGCTCGTGGATGTGCCATGTCGTGAGGTCACCCTGAGCTTCGGTATAAATATTTAAAGTCCCGAATTAAGTCGAGATGATAAAGCGTTTCCAAGTAAGCACGACGTGCTCTGGATACTATCAACAGTGGTCCATCAGCCGCTCTTTCTCTCTCTATCTCTCTTTTTCCTCTTTGCCTCTTTGCCAGCCATTTTGGTCATGTCTCTTTCTCGCAAGCCAACCGATGGCACTGTCGATGGAAATTCCAATCACCCTTCTGAGCTTTTCTTCTTTCATTCGCAGCAACGCTTGTACGATTTTTTTTGCTTCCTGATGGAGGAAGCTTCGTTTCCATGAAAACTGGAAATGAAATCAACCGGAAATCACGTTTTGTATGGAATAGTCTCCCAAAATTCTAACAACTATAATTAGGTGTAAAGAGGCTATAATGAGGAACTTTTGTGAGAATTATTTCAAGAGAGAATTTTTCAAATAAAAAGTAAAGCAATCTAAATTTTGAAAATAACATTATATTTGATCGAATAATCATTCATGCTGTGATTAGTCGGTTAATTTAATAAGTTAAAATCAGGGTTGCAAATAATGCATTACTTTTTTTTAGTGCATTTGCATTTTCATTAACCATTAACGTTTAATGGTTATTGGAAATAATTTGCATTAACCATTAAAATTTAATGGTTAATAGAAATTATTTGCATTAACCATTAAAATTTGATGGTTAATGGAAATTGTTTTCATTAACCATTAAAATTTAATGGTTAAGAGAAATTATTTTCATTAACCATTAACTATTAATGGTTAATGAAAATGCAATTGCTTTCAAAAAAGTAATGCATTATTTGCAACCCTGCCAATTACAATGTAGTGTGTAATAGAAAAAAATTCCATTACCCACTGCAATGTAATGTGTAATGGACAAAAACTTTGATTGCAATTTTGGGAATGGAAAAATATAGATGAATAAATTATTGTAGTTTTGCATTACATTTTGTTGACTTGGGACTTAGATTTTTAGAATTATAATGTATATGCTTTATAGAATGTAAGGTGAAAATCTAAGTCCTAAGTCAATAAAATGTAATGCAAAATTGCTATAATTTATTCATTTATATTTTTCCATTCCCAAAATTGCACTCAAAGTTTTGTCTATTACACATTACATTGCAATGGGTAAGAGAATTTTTTTCTATTACACACCACATTGTAATGGGCAGGGTTGCAAATAATACATTACTTTTTTTTAATGCAATTGCATTTTAACCATTAACATTCAATGGTTAATGGAAATTAATTTCATTAGCCATTGAAAAAGTAATGGTTAATGCATTACTTTTTCATTGAAAATTTCGCAACCCTGGTTATGATTAATGAATGAGGTTACATGTCTACGGATCACTTCCAACCTTGTTAAAAGATCAACATTGCTCGGTAACTCGCGAAATTAACATGGTTTATTATTCTTCAAGTGATTACAAATCGTCCCTCGGTCAAGTACAGATCATTGTTGGCGGAAGGACTGAACCACTAGAAGCAAACCGGTTGCGCGTGTAAACGCGCGTGTTGGACCCTAATATGTTGAAAAATTGATAGGACCGAAATTACGGGACTGCTAAAAAAGAAAAAAGGGCTTCGGTAGTTGGGGCCAAGCTGACTATAAAATTCATTGAAGCTATTATATGGTCCAGGAATGCCTGGCTGATGTGTCGGTAACCTTTTTATCAAATTACATTTTTCAATCCCGTTGGCAATGAATAAACAATGACGACGGAAATTCAATTGACACAAATCAAGTTACGGATTGTAGAAAACAAAAAACTACCTCCTCTATAATAGTTAATGTATATATTCCGCACCGCACAAAAAGTTGTTGCTGCTCTTTTAAAAATGAAGATATTTCAATTCAACAAGCGGCGTTTTAAAGGGAACATATTCAGCTTCATTTCGATTTTTCGAAAAAAAAAAATTCGATTTGCTTTAGACCCGGTACGCTCTTTGAAACATGGTCGTTTTTTGGTTTTTTTTTGGCGTTGCTATTTTAACGCACGACTCATGAAATTTTTTTTAAACTATTTTTCGCATGAAAAACTTGTGGGAGATAGCATGAGCTTCAATTTCGTTTTTTAAAAAGTTTCGTACGATTTTTTTTCTCAAAAATATTCAATTCTTCGCAAAAAAACGATCAAATTTATAAAATGTAGCCTGGCTAAAAATTACTGGATTTGCGTGAAATCACTAAGTGGGTAAAAAGTTGCATATAATTATTCTGGTTTCAATGATATTTTTTAGAATTTTTTTTCAACATTTTTTTTCCAAAATTTTTCTTGTTAAGGAAATAATACTGTATTTACACAATTGGGTCTATTACCTCATCTAGACGGGTTTTTCGATGAAAAAGCTGTGCACATGAGGTAAAAGACCCAATTAAGATTTAAAAAAATATCTCGTTGGCAGGAAAAATTTTCGAAATATAAAATTTTGAAAAAAAAATTCTGAAAAAAATAAAATTTTGAAAAAAAAATATTTAAAAATTTCATTGAATCTAAAATGATAGTATGCAACTTTTCACCATTTTAGTGATTTCGCGAAAATCTAGTAGTTTTAGTTACGCTACATTTTATAAACATGGTCGTTTTTTTTACGAAAAATTGAATATTTTTGCAAAAAAAAATCGTACGAAACTTAAAAAAAAACGAAATGGAAGCTTATACTCCCTCCTATAAATATTTTATGCAAAAAACAGTTTTTAAAAAAATTCACAGGTCGTGGGCCAAAATTTCAACGCCAAAAAAAAGTCTTTTGACTTTTTTTTGGCGTTGAAAAGTTTCAAAGAGCGTACTGGGTTCAAAAAAAATCGAAAATTTTTTTTTAAGAAAGCGAAATGAAGCTGAATATGTCCCCTTTGAAACGCCGCTTCTCGAATTGAAATATCCTCATTTTTAAAAGAGCAGTGTAACTTTTGGTGCGGCGCGGAATCGGGGCGAGTGTTTCCAAACTTTTGGACGACAGTGTACATATATTATATATAATAAATACGTATAACAGTCTAACCAGTAATTTTTGCAAAAGTAAAATAGCTGAGAAAAAAGGTCTAGACGGACAACGAAGTGATCCTATAAGTGTTAAATTTTCCCTTTTAAGGTACGAAAACCTAAAAAAAATTGAATTTTGGTTTATTTGAACGGATCTTGCTTCTGGGTGTTCCGCAATGATTGCTTGTACTGGATGTCGTTTGTGTATGTTGAACCTCGCGTGTGCCGAGAACTCTGCGGATATTTCTGGTACGAGCACGTGCGACAGCGAGTTTGGAGGACGCACTCTCGCGTTATCAAGACTTGAGACGCGCCCCGTGTCTGCAAGTTATCTCTTCGTCCGACGAATCGCGTTATCCGCGTTTTCATGCGTGTTTTACGTCACAAGAACGACGCTTGGATCAAACCATCTCGAAGTCTGCTCTTGCACATGTGCGACTCGCGATTCACACTTGCATGGATTTTCCTATCGCCTCGTTTTAGCCTTTTTTTTTTAACTTCCTCAATCAACTATCAATTCCGAACGCCAGACACAGCTCTCGAAATTACCGATTAATTTCGGCTACGGTTCTATAATAAATTCGTAGTTTGTTCAGCAAACTTTGACATACGCGAGCATTTGGTAAAATTTCCATTGGAATTTGTCGAAACCTCGTGCCTTTTTTTTATCAAGCCTTCGATTTTCGTGAAATCAGGTGTTACTTATGCTTTCAAAAATTAGGAATTAATAATTACTTTCAGCTATAAAGTTCGAGCATTAATATAAAAAATTCTAAACTCTTTCTGTTTGGCTTTGAATTGTTTCAGATGGTGAAAAAAATGGATGGATGGACGACTCGTAAGTATTAAAATTGAAATTCAGACGACTGATTTTGAATTAACATTTAGGACGTATTATATGAGGTATTCCCGCTCAACGGGACCCTTTTTTAGGCCGACCTCTTTCGATTTTCTTGAAACTCGAGCATGTTTTAGTGTTGCCTGAAAGTATATTGTACACCAATTTTCAGATCTCTAACTATAATTACTCTTTGGAATACACCAAAAGTTATATTTCAAACTTTCTGCGTATTCAGCGCTTCGGAGCTTTGGCACGGCGCGAAATAAAATCGAAAAAATTCTTCAACAATAGCTTTCGATCGGAAATTGCCTGCGCTTTTCGAAAAAAATATCAGCGATTCCGAAAAAAAAAAACGAATTCATTTGAATTTCGGCCAAAAAACGAAAAAATTGATTTACAAAAAAAAGAGCATAATTTAATTCAGCGGGACAATTTTTTTCATGTTTTGTATATATCTGAGAAGTCACGATATAAATTTCAAGTTGGAACTCAACAGTATTCAACAGTTCTATGATATATAGTTTTTTTTAACGAATTTCGAATTTTATAAATTTATTAAATTCAAAATTGAATAAATTTGATTATTTAATAAATTTAATTTCATTAATTTAATAAATTTATAAAATTCAAAATTCGTTGAAAAAAACGCTATATAATACATCAGGGAACTGTTGAATACGAAAAACACGACATTTAAGAATTTTTATTCTACTAAAAGACTTGGCATTGGTAAACGGATGTGAGTTCCAACTTGAAATTTATATCGTGACTTCTCAGATATATACAAAACATGAAAAAAAATTGTTCCGCCGAATTAAATTATACTCTTTTTTTGTAACTCAATTTTTTCGGTTTTTGGCCGAAATTTAAATGAATTCGTTGGTATCGCTGATATTTTTTTCGAAAAGCGCAATAAATTTCTGATCGAAAGTTAATGTCAAAGAATTTTTTCGATTTTATTTCGCGCCGTGCCAAAGCTCCAAAGCGCTGAATACGCAAAAAATTTGAAATATAACTTTTGGTGTATTCCAACGAGTATCATAGTTAGAGATCTGAAAATTGGTGTACAATATACTTTCAGGCAACACTAAAACATTCTCGAGTTTCAAGAAAATCGAAAGAGATCCGCCTAAAAAGGGGTTCCGTTGAGCGGGAATACCTCATATAGACTTTAATTAAAGTTGACGAGACTATCTAAAATGTGCAAATATCTTTCTCCAAATGTTTTTAGAATGCTCGATGTCTGTACCTAGTTTTATGAAAGCGCAAAAATCGACTTCATCTTCACAGAGAAAGTTTTATGAAAATCGAGAAGGAACGAGAACGGCAAAAAATTTACAAATTCGCAATTTGCTCATCGATTCCTCATTATTTTTATGCACTAGATGATCCACTTCTATGACAAGTAGTTTTCACAGTTTTTCATAGAGGAAACTTCGTAAGTAGAAAAAAATAATGAGGAAAAGATGTATGAATTTCGAATCTGAATTTTTTTCAATTTAGGGATGATTTTTTAATTTAAACAATTTTTTTTTTAGTTTAGGGATTAATTAAGGGATGAGTTGACGTATCCATCCGCCTCTTTTAGCCTCCAATGCAAATCCTTCGTATCCACGACATATTTTAACAACAAAATCATTTTATCCCACGCTCGACTTACTCATCAGGCCCCTTTCTACATCTAATCCCTTCATTTTGCTCTCTCACCGAGTCTACTAACGTCTCTAATGAGAATAACTTCGTGTACACACTGAGCACGAGAGACTACAAAAAAGACCATGAAAACCTGCTCTTAGCTTCGAGTAAGATTGCACATATATAAATACGTGTAGATTTGTATGGGGAATTCCAGGAAAACGAGCTTTGGGCCCTAAAAGATTTTTGGAGATTTTTCCCAACCCTAACCTTCGACTAATGATAAATGAGCACCACGAAAAAGATCATTTTTCAAATGCATAAGTGAAATTACACAAATTCTATCCAAAAAAATAAGACTTTTTATAAACTGAAAGTGGAACTCTGACTGTAAGCATTATTTTAAGCTCCAAACCCGGATTATTGACAAACCATTTTTAAGCTTACATTTTGTCACTAACAACAATTCTTGGAATACAAAATCAAAATTCCATGCTTTTTAAATAAATAATAAAAATCTGCGAAAATTTGTAAACGTTTTCCTGGGGCCTCAAAAAAAATTAATAAAAAGCCGGACACTGGTCAAATTGAGTTGGAACACCCTGTACATACGTCGCACACAGTTACATGCAGACTGGCCAACGTGGTAATTAATTTCCGTGCTCTCATCTTACGATCAAGTTATGTGACTGCTCTCTTTCTCATTCTGACTCTCGAGAATCTCACACGTAGAGCTCCATGGATTCATTGAGAATTTTCTGCTCCATAGACGTGTATCAAGGGCTGAGAAACAAAAGGGCGTATCTCACGTCGCCCCAGACGTGTTGAATCATCCGAAAATGAGTCTCTCAGATTTTCAGAGGATGCGCGTAAAGTAACAAAAGTTTAATCGCGTGTGTGATGCTGGAAATTGGATGATGTTAGTGATCGCATTACATTTCTAGTGTCCCACGGTTCGCTGCGGTAGTCCGCTGTAGATTACATTTGCGATTTTATCTTTGATTGAGCTCTTTTTGCCGATTTCCATTTATGGCACTAAAATAAATTAAAAAAATAAATCCGTTGGAATACTGGACATCAAGGTCACCATCCTGAAAGGCAATATCTCAAAATTTAATGAAATAGCGCACTTCCACATTTGACCTTCTCAAAATTAGGAAACATTTTTGAAAATAAACAAGGAAAGTATTTTGAATTAAAAAATTGCCGTATTGTGGACTCTCAGGTCTTTAATCCAGCGATTCCTTACTTACCGGCTGCTGGGCTCCTGTGTTTTCTCACTGGGGCGGGCTCTGAGGTCGGTAAGTTACCGGCCAAGTCTACCGAACTCCACTTCAGTGGCGACTTGAATATAAATGCTCACATTTTTGTCTATCAAGACAAAGTATCGCACTATTATCTATTATTATCTGAATATCGTCTATTATTATAATGGAACAGTCGTAATTATGGTACTATGAACATTCTTTTGCTAGCTTAAATCTAAGGAATGATGCTTTGTGAAAAATGCAACGCCAACGTCGTCGAGGCGATTAGTGCGCTATTGACTGTGAGATTCCTTCTTTGGGATAATTTTTTAGTGACTGTCACCCGAGGGAAAGACAATCTTCCGTGTCTAAATAAACTCAAAATGGCAAATTTCCCCGTATGCCGTGATCCAACTATGAGAATACGTAGATTCGACTACACGCACCGCCAGAGCTATCAAACTATCAAGCACACGTACGCTACCCACAGCCTTAATCCGCACTCGAAAGATATCGTATATTACACACAAATGTATGTGCGTATATGGGGCATTCCACGACAATCGACCACTTTTTAACCCGACCCCTTTCTATTTGGCTGAAAGTTTTTTTTATCCTTTTCTACCCTATGAAAAACGTTTCTCAGCATTTTTCCAAATTTTTTTACCCAACCCAAAAAAAGTAATGAATTTTTGAAAGCAAATACAAAAATATTATTGAAACCCATCTTCAGCGTTTTTTTCTAGATTTTCGGAAAAAATCGAAAATTTCTCGACGATTACCTTTTTTAATTTTTTTTTCTTTTTATTGTATCAAACTTTGACATTTTCTGCAAATCTTCAAATTGTTTCATAGTGGTGTTTTTTTTTATTTCTATTTTTTTTCTATTGAAATTTTTTTTTCAACTAGCCTTATTTCTCATAACACCATTCTGAAAACTTTTAAGGATGTTCAGAGAACTTCCACGTTTGAAAAAAAATTAACAACAAAAATTGAAATTAGTAATTATCGAAAAAATTTGATTTTTTTCGAAAAATTGAGATAAAAAATAGAAGGAATTTCTGAATAATTTTTCAATATTTTTTTCAAAAAGTAGATTTAAAAAACAAAATTTTTGAAAAAAAACGTTCTGAGAAGTCAAATTTTGAAAAAGTTACAGCTATTTTAAAAATTTTTTTTTCGATAATTACCACTTTCAATAATCGTTTTTATTTTATTTTTTTTCAAATTTGGAGGTTCTCTGAACACCCTCAATTTGTTCAGAATGGTGTTATAAGAAATAAGGCTAGTGGAAAAAAAATTCAATTGGGAAAGAAATAGAAATAAAAAAAACACCAGTTTGAAATTTTTTTAGGATATACAGAAAATGTCAAAAGTTCGATATAATAAAAACAAAAGAAAATCAAAAATGGTAATGATCGAGAAATTTCGGATTTTTTCCAAAAATCTAAAAAAAAAAAAAAAAAACAATGAAGATGGGTTTCAATGAATTTTTTGTATTTTTTTTTCAAAAAGTACATTTAAAAACGAAAATTTTGATTTAATAAAAGCGTCCGATAATTCAAATTGTGAAAAAGTTATAGCTATTTCCAAAAACATGAAGCAATTTCTTTTTCAAAAATTCATAGCTATTTTTTTGTTGAGTAAAAAAATTTGAAAAAATTCTGAAAACCGTTTTTCATAGGGCAGAAGAGGATAAAAAACTTTCAGGCAAATCGAAAGGCGTCGGGTTCAAAAGTGGTCGATTCGACGTGGAGTGCCCCATATACACGATTACTAGGCGTCTCACTGGCGTTATTCGCTCTGGTAGCAGAAGAGAGGAAAGGATAACGTTCGAGAGAGGCACAATCCAGTAGGACGTGCCTTGATGCGGCGTGGTGGTTCAAGATACGTGCGCGAAGATGCTACCTTCTTCCGTGCAACTATGGGCATATAATGCACATCGGGAAAGAGGGAGGGAGAGGGAAAAAGAGGAGCTCGAGAGAGCGACGTAAGAAGTAGAAAGGCTCCTCCGCCGATCCTCTTTGTTGGAAGTTGCTGCTGTTGATGCTCTGACCGAGTACATTGCATCGAGCTGCAACACAGTAAGTGCATCGAGAGCACAAGAATAATTTGCCCTCCAGAAAATAACAGGGTTGCGTAGCGTCGATTCGCTCCCTCTGAACGACCCTATCCCTCACTATATACACTGCGCGTCCTCTTTCTCTTTCTCCCTTTTCGCAAGTTGCATCGCCCTTTGTACAGCCAATGCTACACTTATTCGTACTTTGACTCAAATAAGTATGGGCGAAAACTACTTACGTCTGTATTTGTGTATATCTTTGAAAAAAAAATTCCAAAAATCAATATTTTCACTATTTTTCAATTAATTGTATCATTATATAAGGTAAATGTACCAATTATTGAACAGGTGCTAATTATTGAACACTATCTTGTATTTTTATTATTTCTCATTCACCTGCATGCATTTACTTATTTATAAAAATTTCATTACATATATGGAACTTTTAGCTATCGAAATGTTACCTTACTTGTGCAAAAAAAAGCTTTAATTAATAGAGAAAAAAATTATTCAATCAGCAACGGTGACCCGATCCTTATCGTTTTTGCTAAGACGCGCTGCTTCACGCGTAAGGGCATAAAAAATTCAAAAACTGTCGCATCTCAAAAAGTAAAGGCGTTTCAGGTTCCTCAGAAAATTTGTGACAAATCACAATTAAAAAAAAAAAAATTTAATCCATTATTTGTTAAAAAATACGGTGTTCGATCATTGGGACATAGAAAATGCAGTGTGTCCCAATTATTGAACACTCGAATTCTCCAAGATGGCGTCATTAAATCCATCAATACATCGAGACAGTTAACGCGTGACAGATCGTGTGAATCGGATTTATTCAAACAAAAACTGTAAGTTCCTGAATAAACTTACCTTTATTCTTTTGACAATAACTGTAACATCGTCAAATATATTTTTTATTTGTATTTCCGTGCAATAAACATAAAAAGAAAAGTAAAAAGAGAATATAACCTAAATGTAACCTAAAAATACGAATGTAATGTTCAATATTTTTTGCTCTCCGATATTTCAGTCGAAGAACAAAAAAGTTGCGACAAAATCAAACAACAACGGAACATAAAATCGAGGAAGCTGAAAATAAAAATAAAATAAAGTTCGAGTTGAAAAGTAAAAATAAATTAAATGCCAATGAACCAAAAACCTGTCAAAAGAGACTAGATAAATATTTTTGTATTTTTACATGATTAATAAAAGATTATTCAAGTGTTTGATTTTGCTTTTATTTGTTAATATTGTACCCAAAATAATATTTTCACAACGGAAAAAGAATTCTCGAGAGTGTTCAATAACTGGGACATGCCTGTTCAATATTAGGGACCTATGTACTTCCAGTGTTCAATAATTAGGACATTTGCATGCTTCACATTGTTATTCTTTTTTTTTCATTTGAAATCATTTAAAAATAATTTAAAGGGTGATTTTTCGAAAGTAAAAATATCAAAGTATCATTTGAATATGAAAACGATGGTTTTTATTTTATTTTATTTTTTTGGGACATTTACCTTATAGAGGGCGCGCCGGACGTTTAATAACGCCATTTTTAGCGTTAAATTCACTTCGTCACTGATTAACGGAAACATATCATTCAAAGAAGTCTGCATTTTTTATACAAGACGCCCAGATATGTACTCTCTCAAATCCATATTTACTGATCATTAACAAACGGTTCATATCTTTGAAAAAAAAATCTCCAAAAATCAATATTTTCACTATTTTTCAATTAATTATATCATTACATATTGATTTTTCTCTTCTAAAACGTTTTTGTATTTCTTTAATCTTTTTTCTTGTAAAATTCGGTATCAGTATTGCTTACAATGCGAAAATTGCTAAAAAATAAATCTTTATTTTGGAAATTTTCATATTTTATTTAAAAATGAAGACATAAAGAAATTTAATATAAAGAAATAAATAAAGTACAACAGATAAGATGCTTTAGTGGATTAAATCATTGTAGTTACAAGAAAATCTCCATACTTGGACTAAATATTTTTTTTAAATCTGGTTTCTCTAGATATTTGAAGGGAAAAAAAAAGTTTTCAGGCAGACACTCTAAAAGTTCGTAATAAATGCGAAATACTCATTATCATATGTTTCGATGAATTATTGGTTTTAATTCTATTATCTCACGGAATATTTTGCGGGATAACACCTTGAAAACGAAATAATAATAATGGAAATACTTAACTAATTCACTTGGTATCGTGATAACCTATTTTACGGCTCTGTCGACGATTTAAGGATGTTTTGCCCGTACCGTCCCAGCCAAAAATTGTATCTGATGGAAATTTTTGTACTTCGTGATACAATAAAAGCTGCAAAAATTTAGCGTCATTTGACATGCCATAAACAACAATTATCAATAATAATATTGGCCAAACGTTATCAATGAAATTGTTTAAACAAATAATTATTCAACAATTTTTCCGTAAGTTCGTTTTTTTCTTAAACAAATCGAATGTGTTAATTTTTCCGAACGCATATGAATTTTTTCAGAATCTTCTCTCTATTTTGAAATTTCCATTTTGAAATTTTTAAAATAGCTGTATTGACGTATGTATGACACTAGGCCAAAATATTTTTGAAACTTTGAAACTTTTCAAAGAATTTTGTACAAAATTGTACAAAATTTGTACAAAATTGGCAGTTTTTTGTTTGTATTTCAGAATGTTTTTTATAATATTTCAAAATAGAGAGAAAATTCTGAAAAAATTAATATCCGTTCAGAAAAATCGAAGCATTCGATTTGTTTGAGAAAAAAAGAACTTATGGAAAAATTGTTGAATAATTATTTGTTCAATGGATTTATTAATAACTTCTAGACAATATTAATATTTACAATTGTTGTTTGTGGAATGCAAAATGTTGCTGAATTTTTTCAGATTTTTTCGAGTCCTTATTCGATAATATCTATTTTATAGTTCACACTGCGCATTTTCCGACGCTCGAATTTTATTTCAATCAATTCTTAGAGCACATATTAGAAACCCGAAATATTAACAAGAGACGAAGTTGTCGCCAGACTCTTTATCTTAATCCCTTCGTCTCTTTTTTTGTCATCGTATGCTGGAACATGAAGTTGTGTCGTTTACCTACATCGTAAATAACATTCGTTCGTATCTCAGTGAAATCCATATCGTAAAAAATCAAGATTTTCGGAAGATTGTACAAACGATTCGGAATTAACAAGAACAATTTTCTTCAACTGTAGGTTATTAATGTCGTAGGTCCACTCGTGTAATTTTCTTCCGTTCTAACGTGGAAAAAAATCTATATTTGTCGAAGGATTATCATATTGGACTCTCGAAAATGTCTACACGATTCATAAATCATATTTATTCTCTGTCAGGCACCTTTTTTACAGCTTAAATTTTTTAGAAATGTTTCTGTTGATTTTCCGCTCAAAATTATTATTTCTTGAAAAGTATCGGTCGTATCAAAAAAAGTTACAGTAATAACTTTTTTACTTCGTTTTATTTACTTTTTTTTACGGTCTTATTTACAACGTTTAAAAAAACGTAGTCATCCGAATTTTATTCCTCCATCACACTGATCTTAAGATGAAAATTATCTGCAACATTGAATTGGCAATTTTAGTTTCTTCCAATGCCATTATTTTTATTTTCATCAGTCTGGTATCGCAAAAATTTGCAAAAGCTAGATTTAGCTTCCTTATTAAAAAAATTGGAAAAAAAATTTGCACAAAAAGTTTTTGCAAAATGTATAAAAAACACACACAGATTTTTGGTAAATTTTAAACAGATTGACATGAAAATTGTATCAAAAAATTTCACGAAAACAAAATGTTCTCAACACTTTTTTTTTCGCACTGGTCTGGAACTAGAAAACTGATCGAATCACACACACTTTACTTGGAAAATAAATGGAAATTATAATTATAAATTAGAATGGAATTAAAAAGAAATGGAAATAAGAGAAAATGGACTCAATAAATTAGCTTACGAATTGAAAAGGTTTATTTGGCAAATATCGTGCTGCTCGTGGCTAGTATTCCCGACTATCCAAGACATACTAATTAGCGAACACTTGGGTACATATACTCGATGACTTAAAATCTCGGTGACGATCTTATCTATGTCTTGCATATATATGTCTCGAGCGAGAGATGGCATATTATAGAAGGGAGTTTTCGGAATTTTCACACATTATGCTAAAGTACTTGACACGTGGGACAGCAATAGGGATACATCCTCGTCACATCTCCAAGCCTCGGAATTGCGCCAGGCGCGCAAAATAATAACTCGCAACTGAAATTTACAAATTAGATAAAAGTCCATGAGGAAGTCAAATACACGAAACTCATGTCATTTACACCCAGAAAAAAGATAAATAAAGATGAATGAAGGTGAATAAATAAATGAATTATTATTAATTAATTAATTATTATTAATCAATTAATTATTATCAGAGTTGGGCAAAGTATTTGAAAGTACTTCAAGTATCAAGTACAAAGTACCGTAGGTACTTGAAGTATCAAGTACCGGTGGTACTTGGAGTACAAAGTACTTGTTACTTGCAAGTACTCGTCAAGACGAGTACTTGAAGTACAAGTACTTGAAAAAAATCAAGTACCAGTATCAAGTACTTTTCAAGTTTTTGGGTACATCTCGTAAATTCTGGTACTTGGGTCATTCCATGTCAAATCGACCGAGAGTTGGAATCGACCACTTTCAATTTCGATGAAATTTAGTCAGAAGTTTTGTTTTATCATAAAACCAAGTTCTACCGAGGAAAAAAAATTATATACCTTTCTTTTTTAAAGTTATGCAAAATTCAAAATTTAACCATTTCCAAATTTTTTTTCTAAATATCTTGAAAACTATGATAATTATGAAAAATCGTTTGTTTCGTCTTGAAGAGTATACTTGGGGCTACTAAAAAAAAATATCCCGACAAAATTTTTTGAAAAATGATTACTTTGGAGAATTGTGCATTTTTTTAAATCGTGAAAATCCACAATTAACATCGAATTTTTTGTTCAATTTTTTTAATATAATACCTTGTACTGATTTGAAAAGATCCTGAAATTTTGAGAAAGGTGTTTTTTTTTGTTTCAAAAATATGATTTTTTTAAAATTGAGCAATCATGTAATTTTGTAATTTTGAGCAGTCAGAATAACATGATTGATCAACTTCACTTAACTTAGAGGTAAAAAAAAGGTTTTACCAAAATTCAAAAATTCATATTTGGGAAACAAAAAAAAACACATTTCTGCAAATTTCAGGATCTTTTAATATCAGTACAAGGTGTTATATAAAAAAAAATGAAATAAAAAATTTAATGTTGATCGTGGACTTTCACGATTTTGAAAAATTCAAAATTCTCCAAATTCATCATTTTTCAAAAATTTGTTTCGCAATTATTTTTTTTCGTAGCCCCACGTATACTCTTTAAGACGAACCCTGAACAATTTTATCGTAACTATAATAGTTTTCGAAATAATTAAAAAATTAACTTGAAAAAATAGTGAAATTTTGAATTTTCGAAAAAAAATTTTCATTTTTTTCCTTTGTTAGAACTTTGTTTTATGATAAAAGAAAACTTCTGACCAAATTTCATCGAAATTGAAAGGGGTCGATTCCAAATATTGGTCGATTTGACATGGCATCAGAAAGACACGTTCAAAAGTACTTGTACTTGTAATTGAAAAAAGTACTTCAAGTACAGAAAAGTACTTGAAATTTTCAAGTGCAGTACTTCAAGTACCGGAAGTACTTGAAAAATGCAGGTACACTACTTGAAGTATTTGCAAGTACCGAGTACTTTCAAGTACTGCACAGCTCTGATTATTATTAATTAATTAATTAACTGAAAAAAGTTTATTTGGCTCCTAATTGATTAATTA
Source organism: Alloplasta piceator (assembly GCA_946863875.1). Lineage (NCBI taxonomy): Eukaryota > Metazoa > Arthropoda > Insecta > Hymenoptera > Ichneumonidae > Alloplasta > Alloplasta piceator. The sequence continues at coordinate 3,874,328 of OX333076.1, read as the reverse complement.
TGAGCCAAATAAATTTTCTTAGTTGCAGTGGTTGTAGTTTTTTAGTTGTATTTGAATGTACCAAGTATGAAATACATTGTGATCTAATAAATTTTTATTTAATATCAATAAATTTTTTTTCAAACTGAGCAAACATGTATTTGGATGAAATAATTTTTTTTTAACATCCACACAGTATTCTAAAACACTTCAATCTTTGAATAAATATAAATGTACAATTTCGTAAAGTTTCGTCTTTTCTTTAAGAGAAGGTAAAATAAAAAATACCCTTTTTTTCATGGGAATGCTGTTTCTAACAGTGAATTCATATAAATAAGTATATTGGAAGTAAATATTGCCCAAGTTTGGATCGAATAAAAATATAGTTGGTGGCAAGAAAATTTTCGTTCAATTAACTAAAAAATGATCAAATAAACGATTATAGTATCTATGACCGGATCTTTTTTCTGGGTGTACGAATAATAAGAAGGAAGACACTGAATGACTCCAAATTTCTTTCACCGTAAATCATGATAAAACAGATCGTTTGTCTGTAAATAGAAATGCATCTGACAAAATAAAACGCACGAAAAATGTATTATAAATTCATGTAAAGCACCGTTGAACGTAAATTTTAATTATTAAAAATATGCAACACTGGCGCCATTTATGTTGCCCATAATTAACGAAATTAATTTTAGTCTTCACCATCACCGATCAGTCACATGATTTAAGGTACTAGTCTACTTTAGGAGGCCCCAAAAAAACGCAAATTTTAAAAATTTTTTTTTTTCTCAGCTCCTTTATCAGATAAAACTGTTATTACAACATTGTTTCATCCTGCAAAAATACAAAAATGAATTCATTTTTTATTTTGATTCTTTGAATAATTTATAGAAGGCGCCAAAATCGAAAATGTCTGAAACAGTCTGAAACAAAAAAATAAAAAAGCATTCTGAAGAGGAAGATTCCTTACACAACAATCTACCACCGTTAATGAAAAATTGATTTAAAAAAAATGACGGATGTTTGAAATTGAAATTAAAATTTTTGCCACTATTTATTTCAAACATCCGCCATTTTTTTTTGTTCAAATCGATTTTTCATTAACGGTGGTAAATTTTTGTGTAAGCAACCTTCCTCTTTAAAATGGTTTTTTATTATTTTGTTTCAGACACGCCAATTCTGAGATTAACTGTCGGCCATGGGACAAGACATTTTTTATTTTGGCGCCTTCTATAAATTATTCAAAGAATTAAAATGAAAAATAAATTTTTGTTTTTTCGAAGGATGAAAAAATGTTGTAACAACAGTTTTATAGCCATATATCTGATGAAGGAGCTGAGAAAGAAAATCTTGAAAATTTGTTTTTTTTTTCTAAAGTAAACATTAATAATATTTATTTATTGTACTCACAAATGATAATTTATGTCAGGTGATCCATTCGAAGATCTGTGACAATCTATCCGGACACATATGCGGAAATTGTACCATGGAATGTCACGTGGTTCACAGTTACCTGCGTCCAAAAGCATACAATGACGCCAAAATGAAAATCATGAATATCCATCGTGCAAGAGACGGTGAACTAGAATCGCACAAACTGTGGAACCAAACCCTTCGTATATACCTGTCACTTGTGCGAGAATAGCCGAACATAGCGTTGTATGAAATGCCAAAAAAATAACCAGACAAACGAAAATTTGGAATTTCATTCTCGAGACGTTGGTAATTTTGTCGTTATTGCGCAAACGGCACCATCCACTAATTCTAATACGACTGATATCTTTCGAGCAAGCTCGTTGTCTTATACGTCGTGTCGTTTTCATGGCCCAGCAATCTTTTCCTCGTTGCGTAATCTTCGAAATCATCCGACGTTGAGATTAAATTTCAATAGTGTACATCGTGAACCGAGCCTATGGTTTTTGCCATGATTTCATACGTCAGAATGACATCTCAGAATATTCAAATTGCGAAATTATTGTTCCTACACTCAAAATTCCCATTGGAAAAATATTAATTAATTATTGGCACCGGAGCTGGACAAAGTACTTGAAGTACTACGTACTTGTTTCTTCAAGTACTTAAGATTTGAAGTACTTGAAGTACAAGTACTTGAAATATCAAGTATCAAGTGCTTTTCAAGTTTTCAGGTACATCTCGTAAGTTCTGATACTCAAATTTGATTTAACCTTGATTTTGATTTTCACCTTGTGCAAACCACTGAGATTGGGCTGAGGCAGATTGGAACAGAACTATTCGAACAAAGAGAATTAAAAATCATTCAAAAACAGAGTTGGGCAGTACTTGAAAGTACTCGGTACTTGCAGGTACTTGAAGTACAGTACTTGCAAGTACAAAGTACTTCAAGTATTGTACTTGAATTTTTGAGTACTTCATGTACTTGAAGTACTGTACTTGAAAATTTCAAGTACTTTTCTGTACTTGAAGCACTTTTTTCAAGTACAAGTATCTGGTACTTTTGAATGTGTCTTGCTGATGGTTGCATGTGCGAAGCCTTTGAATATGGGTCATTCCATGTAAAATCGACCAATATTTGGAATCGACCCCTCTCAATTTCGATGAAATTTGGTCAGAAGTTTTCTTTTATTATAAAACAAAGTTCTAGCGAAGGAAAAAAATTAATAATTTGTTTGGAAAATTCAAAATTTCACCATTTTTTCAAGTTTATTTTTTAAATATTTCGAAAACTATTATACTTACGAAAAAATCGTTCTGGGTTCGGCTACGAAAAAAAATATTCCGAAACAAATTTTTGAAAAACGATGAACTTGGAGAATTTTTCAAAATCCTGAAAATCCACGATCAACATTGAATTTTTATTTTTATTTTTTTATATAATACCTTGTACTGAGATTGAAAGATCCTGAAATTTTCAGAAATGTATTTTTTTTTTGTTAAAAAAATATGAATTTTTAAATTTTGGTAAAACTTTTCGTTTACCTCGAAATTGATTGAAGTTGGTGAATCATGTAATTTTGACTGCTGAAAGCAGTCTTTCAGATTTTTTTTAGATTTTTATCTTAACTCTTCTCACCGCGATAAATTTTTCAAAATTTCACACCATTTTTTTTCTTAATATCATAACTTTTTGAGAAACAGAGATATCAAAATAAGATAAAGAATCATTTTTTTTCGTCTTGAGTTGCCGTTTTATGAAAAAACTACAAAAAAAATATCAAAATTAATTTTCATATGTTATTTCCAGTTTTAAACGCGAAATATTTTTTTTTTAAGTTGGACCATTTTGATTTTTTTTGAAAAAATTCACCACTTTTGAAGAGACATTTTTACAAGTATTAAAAAATTTGCATCTTGCGAACTTGTATTTTTTTTGTCTATTTTCGAAGCTATACGTTTTGAAGTTATATTTTTTAGAGTTACCTGTAACTTCAAAAATAGACAAAAAATAAAAGCTATCAATATTACAAGCAGCGAATTTTTCAGTACTTATAAAAATATTTCTTAAAAAGTGGTGAATTTTTTCAAAAAAATTAAAATGTTCCAAGTTAGAATAAAAAATATTTTGGGTTTAAAACTGAAAGAAACATAAAAATTAATTTCGACATTTTTTTGCATTTTTTTTTTTTATATAAAACTACATCTCAAGACGAAAAAAAAATCTTGTATCTTATTTTGATATCTCCATTTTTTGAAAAATTATGAGCATTTAAAAAAAAATTGTGTGAAATTTTGAATAATTGATTGTCGTTAGAAGGATTGAGACAAAAATCTCAAAAAATTCTCAAAGACTAATTTCAGTACGTACAAAAAAATAAAAAATTGTCGGGGGTCAGTTTCATATGGAATGTCCCATATATTTATATGCGAGGCATTCCATACCTATTCGACCTGGGTCTGACCCTTCACCTCTCCGATTTTGTCCGCAATTTTTTATGGCTATGTATAGTACCTCTGAAAAGCACTCTGGACTTTTTTTCATTTTGTTTAAAATTTTTTAATTGATTTTTAATTTTATTGAAAAATTACTGTTAGTCCGAATTTAAAAATCTGAAAAATCTGAAAAATCTCGCTTCTTGTATGAAAAATTTCAAACATTGAGCCAAAGTTGGCTCAATTCTTCTGTTTGTAACAAGCTTTTTCGAAAAAAAAAATTTCGTATACGAAAAATGAAAATGAACTGCCTCGGCGTTCGATGCCGGACCAATCCCTTCCACTTTCTTCGAATCGCTTTTATTTTTCTGTCGTAATACCCGATGACTTCGTAGTTAATCACAGGAAAGGATTAAAATGGGACACATATATATCAAACGGGGAAAAAAGGACGAAGGGCAGCGCGTGAGCTACGCGGCAACAACACGGCATCGTGAGCTGGTCGTTTAACAAGGAGAACTCATTACCATTCGTCAATTTGAGGTACGTTCGTACTGAATGACCAATGGCTCTCTATTTCGCGTAATGGCCGACCGCCCGACATCAGTCACGAGGCGGTAAGTCCGGGAGAGCGACCTGCTGCTGCCGTTTCTCTCTCTCTCTCTCTCTCTCTCTCTCTTTTTTGGTTGTGTATGGCTTTTGCTTGTGTGTGAGGTTCTTCCTGCACAAGCGGACATCTCCGTGGCAATGGGAAAAGCTCCCTGTTGTTTTATATATATGATTGATTTTTCAAAATACCAGCTTGACCTTCATCCTTGAGGCCTTAGACTTAATTGTAGAAATTGACCAATTTATAGTTGAAGGAACCACCGTAAACTTTTTTTAAAATTTGTTGCCCCTCCGCAGAAAATGTTCTGGTGACTTTTTTTAAAAATTTTTGGTATTACAATCGTTTTCACAGCTTTTTTCAATTGGCTGAAGGTCATATTCTTGCTTGATTGAATTCTTGAGCTTGAAATAAAGTGCCTAATGTCCAAAGTCGGTTTGGTCTTTGAAAGAATCAGTCATATATATGTATACGGACATTGTCGAGCATTATAACGACTGTTGGGCACATTACAAACGAACCGATGAACGGTGCTACGACCGGGAATCCCCTCGACGCGGCGTCGACGAAATTCTCGACGAGAGCGACAGGAACACGCAAAAGGGGGTTGCGCCGTTGCTTTTCGTTTCGGTCCGGTCACAGAATTGCAACCGACGATAGGGTGACCGATCCCCTACAAAAGTTCTCGGTGACCGAGCATTTGTCTCGAGACCGCGCTGTTCATTTGCCAAATTGTAACGTGAAAGACACTCTCGTTGAAATTGTGACACGGCCAATGCTTATTTTGACATTGATCGGTCTTCTCGTGTATATATACACGTGCTGGCTAAAAAATTGCTCTCTCCTTCCTCGGCTCTAAACTTCTTTGTACGATTTGCCAATAAAGTTGATATGCTATGGCTATCATGGGAGTTAAATATTTGAGGGGTCATTCTGGTCTAGAATTTTGAATTTTTTTTTGTGCATATTTTTAAAGTTTAGATCTTCGAAAATATATCCTTGGAAAGAAATTTTTGAATTCCAATAGTTTACAGAATTATAGCTATTTTAGTGACGCAGCAACTAGGACAGTCACTCCGGAGCCTAACTCTAAGGGGGCATTCTGGTCTAAAATTTTGAAAAAATGTATTTTTTTGCATATTCTTAAAGCTTAGACCTTTGAGAATATAACCTCGAAAAGAAATTTTTGAATTCCATTAATTTACGTAGTTATAGCTATTTTAGTGATGCAGCAACTATGCCCGTCACGTTGGAGCATTACTTAAAGAGGGTATTCTAGTCTAGAATATAAAAAAATTTTTTTTTTCCCTATTCTTAAAGTTTAGACCTTTAAGAATATAACCTCGAAAAGAAATTTTTGAATTCCATTAATTCATGGAGTTATAGCTATTTTAGTGATGCAGCAACTATGCCCGTCACGTCGTAGCGAAACTTTTAAGGGGATATTCTGGTCTAGAATTTAAAGAAATTTTTTTTTGCATATTCTTGAAGTTTAGACCTTTAAGAATATATCCTTGAAAGGAAATTGTTAAATTCCAATCATTTACGAAGTTATAGCTATTTTAGCTCTTCACGTCGGAGCCAATCGGACCATGGACAAAACTACTTTTCTCAACACGGCTGACACGATATCTCAAGTTCTACGCTACCGATTTACTTCACATTTTTTACCAATCTTCAATATGTACCTCTCCACCGCTCCTACTACTTTTGTATCAAAATCATACAAAACCTCAGAATCACTTCATACAAAAACATACCAAATTTTCAGAATGTCTCATCATTTTTCATTTTAGCCCTTAAAGAGATTGAAGTAATGATAGAATTCTGAAAATTTAACATGTTCTTATATGAAGTATTCAGGAGGTCGTCAGGGTTGCCAGTGCTTTAGAGGGTCAAAAATAGTGGAATAGTGACTTACTTTCACAGAAATAGTGACATAATAGTGACTTCTTCGTTTAAATTTGTCATTTTAGTGATACCATATGAAAGAAAATTTATTATACACTTACCATAGATTTATAACGATCTGAGGCTAAACTAGATCCTTCTACGCATCAATACGAACAACTTTTTCTATGGGAACTCCTCTGAAATAGTGAAAAAAATGTCAGCTGTTCCATACATTTTGGATCGAGTAGGTATCACATTTAGTATGAAAGAGCTGAATTTTTTTTTACGATTTCAGAGGAGTCTCCGTAGGGAAAGTCGTTTGTATTGATGGGTAGAACCACCTCTTAAAAAAAGCCGTATCAAAAAGAACACGGTGTATTGAAATATATATTATTTAGTTTTTCCTTGCTTTTTCTCATGAATACATTTTTTCGACAAAAATTGTGCGTGATTCGCAATCAGCGGTGGATTTCTCATCGAAATGATGTTTGAGGACGATAAAAATGAAAATAATTTTTTTTTCTCAATTTTGGCCCGATTTTCAAAAACCTTAAAATAGCAAAATTTCAAGTGCTCATAACCTTACTTCAGTTTGACCGATTCCAAAATTTTTTTTCGTACTAAAAAGCTGTCACTGAACTTAGAGAATAGCGTTTGGTTCATTCCGATAACTTGATTTTTTTAGAAATGAGAGCATTTTGAAAATCACCGAAAAAAATGGAAAGGGGTATGCCTTAGAAAATTGGCAAAAATCGATGATCGAACTTAAAAAATCTGCCAAAAATTGAAAAATTATCCCAATTATATGAACAAAGCGGCATTTTGAAGCGTAAACGATCCCGAAGAGAATGAGCGCATGTAGAACGCAAAATTCTATCTAGAAAATGTATTACAGTCATTTTAGTAAACCGATTCAATTTTGACCAAAATGCGAAAAAAAAATATTTTTAATTTTTTTTTTTCGGGCTCCATACCGATGTATTTTGTCCCGCTGAACACAAATCTACCAATAGTTTTCGCAAAAAATCAAAATTTTCATGAATTTTCATCAAAAATATTTTTCTTCAATTTTAGCCCCATTCTCAGAAACCTCGAAATCGCGAGATTTCAAGTGCTCATAACTTTACTTCGGTTCAACTTTTTCCAAAATTTCTTTTTCGCACGTAAAGACTGTTACAAAACTTAGAGAATAGCGTTTGATTCATTCCGATAAGTTGATTTTTGTAGAAATGAGAGCACTTTGAAAATCACCGAAAAAAATGGAAAGGGGTATGCCTTAAAAAATTGGCAAAAATCGATGGTCGAACTTAAAAAATCTGCCAAAAATTGAAAAATTATCCCAATTATATGAACAAAGCGGCATTTTGAAGCGTAAACGATCTCGAAGAGAATGAGCGCATGTAGAACGCAAAATTCTATCTAGAAAATGTATTACAGTCATTTTGGTAAACCGATTCAATTTTGACCAAAATGCGAAAAAAAAATATTTTTAATTTTTTTTTTTCCGGGCTCCATACCGATGTATTTTGTCCCGCTGAACACAAATCTACCAATAGTTTTCGTAAAAAATCAAAATTTTCATGAATTTTCATCAAAAATATTTTTCTTCAATTTTAGCCCCATTCTCAGAAACCTCGAAATCGCGCGATTTCAAGTGCTCATAACTTTACTTCGGTTTAACTTTTTCCAAAATTTCTTTTTCGCACGTAAAGACTGTTACAAAACTTAGAGAATAGCGTTTGATTCATTCCGATAAGTTGATTTTTGTAGAAATGAGAGCACTTTGAAAATCACCGAAAAAAATGGAAAGGGGTATGCCTTAAAAAATTGGCAAAAATCGATGGTCGAACTTGAAAAATCTGCCAAAAATCGAAAAATTATCCCAATTAAATGAACAAAGCGGCATTTTGAAGCGTAAACGATCCCGAAGAGAATGAGCGCATGTAGAACCCAAAATTCTATCTAGAAAATGTATTACAGTCATTTTAGTAAACCGATTCAATTTTGACCAAAATGCGAAAAAAAAATATTTTTAATTTTTTTTTTTCGGGCTCCATACCGATGTATTTTGTCCCGCTGAACACAAATCTACCAATAGTTTTCGCAAAAAATCAAAATTTTCATGAATTTTCATCAAAAATATTTTTCTTCAATTTTAGCCCCATTCTCAGAAACCTCGAAATCGCGAGATTTCAAGTGCTCATAACTTTACTTCGGTTCAACTTTTTCCAAAATTTCTTTTTCGCACGTAAAGACTGTTACAAAACTTAGAGAATAGCGTTTGATTCATTCCGATAAGTTGATTTTTGTAGAAATGAGAGCACTTTGAAAATCACCGAAAAAAATGGAAAGGGGTATGCCTTAAAAAATTGGCAAAAATCGATGGTCGAACTTGAAAAATCTGCCAAAAATCGAAAAATTATCCCAATTAAATGAACAAAGCGGCATTTTGAAGCGTAAACGATCCCGAAGAGAATGAGCGCATGTAGAACCCAAAATTCTATCTAGAAAATGTATTACAGTCATTTTAGTAAACCGATTCAATTTTGACCAAAATGCGAAAAAAAAATATTTTTAATTTTTTTTTTTCGGGCTCCATACCGATGTATTTTGTCCCGCTGAACACAAATCTACCAATAGTTTTCGCAAAAAATCAAAATTTTCATGAATTTTCATCAAAAATATTTTTCTTCAATTTTAGCCCCATTCTCAGAAACCTCGAAATCGCGAGATTTCAAGTGCTCATAACTTTACTTCGGTTCAACTTTTTCCAAAATTTCTTTTTCGCACGTAAAGACTGTTACAAAACTTAGAGAATAGCGTTTGATTCATTCCGATAAGTTGATTTTTGTAGAAATGAGAGCACTTTGAAAATCACCGAAAAAAATGGAAAGGGGTATGCCTTAAAAAATTGGCAAAAATCGATGGTCGAACTTAAAAAATCTGCCAAAAATTGAAAAATTATCCCAATTATATGAACAAAGCGGCATTTTGAAGCGTAAACGATCTCGAAGAGAATGAGCGCATGTAGAACGCAAAATTCTATCTAGAAAATGTATTACAGTCATTTTGGTAAACCGATTCAATTTTGACCAAAATGCGAAAAAAAAATATTTTTAATTTTTTTTTTTCCGGGCTCCATACCGATGTATTTTGTCCCGCTGAACACAAATCTACCAATAGTTTTCGTAAAAAATCAAAATTTTCATGAATTTTCATCAAAAATATTTTTCTTCAATTTTAGCCCCATTCTCAGAAACCTCGAAATCGCGCGATTTCAAGTGCTCATAACTTTACTTCGGTTTAACTTTTTCCAAAATTTCTTTTTCGCACGTAAAGACTGTTACAAAACTTAGAGAATAGCGTTTGATTCATTCCGATAAGTTGATTTTTGTAGAAATGAGAGCACTTTGAAAATCTCCGAAAAAAATAGAAAGGGGTATGCCTTAAAAAATTGGCAAAAATCGATGATCGAACTTAAAAAATCTGCCAAAAATCGAAAAATTATCCCAATTAAATGAACAAAGCGGCATTTTGAAGCGTAAACGATCCCGAAGAGAATGAGCGCATGTAGAACCCAAAATTTTATCTAGAAAATGTATTACAGTCATTTTAGTAAACCGATTCAATTTTGACCAAAATGCGAAAAAAAATATTTTTAATTTTTTTTTTTCGGGCTCCATACCGATGTATTTTGTCCCGCTGAATACAAATCTACCAATAGTTTTCGCAAAAAATCAAAATTTTCATGAATTTTCATCAAAAATATTTTTCTTCAATTTTAGCCCCATTCTCAGAAACCTCGAAATCGCGAGATTTCAAGTGCTCATAACTTTACTTCGGTTCAACTTTTTCCAAAATTTCTTTTTCGCACGTAAAGATTGTTACAAAACTTAGAGAATAGCGTTTGATTCATTCCGATAAGTTGATTTTTGTAGAAATGAGAGCACTTTGAAAATCACCGAAAAAAATGGAAAGGGGTATGCCTTAAAAAATTGGCAAAAATCGATGGTCGAACTTGAAAAATCTGCCAAAAATCGAAAAATTATCCCAATTAAATGAACAAAGCGGCATTTTGAAGCGTAAACGATCCCGAAGAGAATGAGCGCATGTAGAACCCAAAATTCTATCTAGAAAATGTATTACAGTCATTTTAGTAAACCGATTCAATTTTGACCAAAATGCGAAAAAAAAATATTTTTAATTTTTTTTTTTCGGGCTCCATACCGATGTATTTTGTCCCTCTGAACACAAATCTACCAATAGTTTTCGAAAAAAATCAAAATTTTCATGAATTTTCATCAAAAATATTTTTCTTCAATTTTAGCCCCATTCTCAGAAACCTCGAAATCGCCAGATTTCAAGTGCTCATAACTTTACTTCGGTTTAACTTTTTCCAAAATTTCTTTTTCGCACGTAAAGACTGTTACAAAACTTAGAGAATAGCGTTTGATTCATTCCGATAAGTTGATTTTTGTAGAAATGAGAGCACTTTGAAAATCACCGAAAAAAATGGAAAGGGGTATGCCTTAAAAAATTGGCAAAAATCGATGGTCGAACTTGAAAAATCTGCCAAAAATCGAAAAATTATCCCAATTAAATGAACAAAGCGGCATTTTGAAGCGTAAACGATCCCGAAGAGAATGAGCGCATGTAGAACCCAAAATTCTATCTAGAAAATGTATTACAGTCATTTTAGTAAACCGATTCAATTTTGACCAAAATGCGAAAAAAAAATATTTTTAATTTTTTTTTTTCGGGCTCCATACCGATGTATTTTGTCCCGCTGAACACAAATCTACCAATAGTTTTCGCAAAAAATCAAAATTTTCATGAATTTTCATCAAAAATATTTTTCTTCAATTTTAGCCCCATTCTCAGAAACCTCGAAATCGCGAGATTTCAAGTGCTCATAACTTTACTTCGGTTCAACTTTTTCCAAAATTTCTTTTTCGCACGTAAAGACTGTTACAAAACTTAGAGAATAGCGTTTGATTCATTCCGATAAGTTGATTTTTGTAGAAATGAGAGCACTTTGAAAATCACCGAAAAAAATGGAAAGGGGTATGCCTTAAAAAATTGGCAAAAATCGATGGTCGAACTTGAAAAATCTGCCAAAAATCGAAAAATTATCCCAATTAAATGAACAAAGCGGCATTTTGAAGCGTAAACGATCCCGAAGAGAATGAGCGCATGTAGAACCCAAAATTCTATCTAGAAAATGTATTACAGTCATTTTAGTAAACCGATTCAATTTTGACCAAAATGCGAAAAAAAAATATTTTTAATTTTTTTTTTTCGGGCTCCATACCGATGTATTTTGTCCCGCTGAACACAAATCTACCAATAGTTTTCGCAAAAAATCAAAATTTTCATGAATTTTCATCAAAAATATTTTTCTTCAATTTTAGCCCCATTCTCAGAAACCTCGAAATCGCGAGATTTCAAGTGCTCATAACTTTACTTCGGTTCAACTTTTTCCAAAATTTCTTTTTCGCACGTAAAGACTGTTACAAAACTTAGAGAATAGCGTTTGATTCATTCCGATAAGTTGATTTTTGTAGAAATGAGAGCACTTTGAAAATCACCGAAAAAAATGGAAAGGGGTATGCCTTAAAAAATTGGCAAAAATCGATGGTCGAACTTAAAAAATCTGCCAAAAATTGAAAAATTATCCCAATTATATGAACAAAGCGGCATTTTGAAGCGTAAACGATCTCGAAGAGAATGAGCGCATGTAGAACGCAAAATTCTATCTAGAAAATGTATTACAGTCATTTTGGTAAACCGATTCAATTTTGACCAAAATGCGAAAAAAAAATATTTTTAATTTTTTTTTTTCCGGGCTCCATACCGATGTATTTTGTCCCGCTGAACACAAATCTACCAATAGTTTTCGTAAAAAATCAAAATTTTCATGAATTTTCATCAAAAATATTTTTCTTCAATTTTAGCCCCATTCTCAGAAACCTCGAAATCGCGCGATTTCAAGTGCTCATAACTTTACTTCGGTTTAACTTTTTCCAAAATTTCTTTTTCGCACGTAAAGACTGTTACAAAACTTAGAGAATAGCGTTTGATTCATTCCGATAAGTTGATTTTTGTAGAAATGAGAGCACTTTGAAAATCTCCGAAAAAAATAGAAAGGGGTATGCCTTAAAAAATTGGCAAAAATCGATGATCGAACTTAAAAAATCTGCCAAAAATCGAAAAATTATCCCAATTAAATGAACAAAGCGGCATTTTGAAGCGTAAACGATCCCGAAGAGAATGAGCGCATGTAGAACCCAAAATTTTATCTAGAAAATGTATTACAGTCATTTTAGTAAACCGATTCAATTTTGACCAAAATGCGAAAAAAAATATTTTTAATTTTTTTTTTTCGGGCTCCATACCGATGTATTTTGTCCCGCTGAATACAAATCTACCAATAGTTTTCGCAAAAAATCAAAATTTTCATGAATTTTCATCAAAAATATTTTTCTTCAATTTTAGCCCCATTCTCAGAAACCTCGAAATCGCGAGATTTCAAGTGCTCATAACTTTACTTCGGTTCAACTTTTTCCAAAATTTCTTTTTCGCACGTAAAGATTGTTACAAAACTTAGAGAATAGCGTTTGATTCATTCCGATAAGTTGATTTTTGTAGAAATGAGAGCACTTTGAAAATCACCGAAAAAAATGGAAAGGGGTATGCCTTAAAAAATTGGCAAAAATCGATGGTCGAACTTGAAAAATCTGCCAAAAATCGAAAAATTATCCCAATTAAATGAACAAAGCGGCATTTTGAAGCGTAAACGATCCCGAAGAGAATGAGCGCATGTAGAACCCAAAATTCTATCTAGAAAATGTATTACAGTCATTTTAGTAAACCGATTCAATTTTGACCAAAATGCGAAAAAAAAATATTTTTAATTTTTTTTTTTCGGGCTCCATACCGATGTATTTTGTCCCTCTGAACACAAATCTACCAATAGTTTTCGAAAAAAATCAAAATTTTCATGAATTTTCATCAAAAATATTTTTCTTCAATTTTAGCCCCATTCTCAGAAACCTCGAAATCGCCAGATTTCAAGTGCTCATAACTTTACTTCGGTTCAACTTTTTCCAAAATTTCTTTTTCGCACGTAAAGACTGTTACAAAACTTAGAGAATAGCGTTTGATTCATTCCGATAAGTTGATTTTTGTAGAAATGAGAGCACTTTGAAAATCTCCGAAAAAAATAGAAAGGGGTATGCCTTAAAAAATTGGCAAAAATCGATGGTCGAACTTAAAAAATCTGCCAAAAATCGAAAAATTATCCCAATTAAATGAACAAAGCGGCATTTTGAAGCGTAAACGATCCCGAAGAGAATGAGCGCATGTAGAACCCAAAATTTTATCTAGAAAATGTATTACAGTCATTTTAGTAAACCGATTCAATTTTGACCAAAATGCGAAAAAAAATATTTTTAATTTTTTTTTTTCGGGCTCCATACCGATGTATTTTGTCCCGCTGAATACAAATCTACCAATAGTTTTCGCAAAAAATCAAAATTTTCATGAATTTTCATCAAAAATATTTTTCTTCAATTTTAGCCCCATTCTCAGAAACCTCGAAATCGCGAGATTTCAAGTGCTCATAACTTTACTTCGGTTCAACTTTTTCCAAAATTTCTTTTTCGCACGCAAAGATTGTTACAAAACTTAGAGAATAGCGTTTGATTCATTCCGATAAGTTGATTTTTGTAGAAATGAGAGCACTTTGAAAATCACCGAAAAAAATGGAAAGGGGTATGCCTTAAAAAATTGGCAAAAATCGATGGTCGAACTTGAAAAATCTGCCAAAAACCGAAAAATTATCCCAATTATATGAACAAAACGGCATTTTGAAGCGTAAACGATCCTGAAAAGAATGAGTTCAAGTCGAAACCACTATTTCATCTAGAAAAAAAGCTACAGCTATTTTAGTGAACAGATCTAGTTTTGGCCAAAATGCGAAAAAAAAAAAATTTCATTGTTTTTTTTTTTAAACCTTATATCGATGTATTTTTTTCCCTAAACCCGAATTTCCCAATAGTTTTCACAAAAAATCAAAATTTCTAAGAAATTTCATCATAAACCTTTTTCGTTCAATTTTTGCCCCATTTTCCAACACCCTAAATTTCAAGTGCTCATAACTTTACTTCGGATTGGCCGATTCTAAAATTTCAGGTAGAACCATCTCTTAAAAAAGGCATATCAAACAAAAAACGGTGTATTGAAAGCGATTCCGCGCGGACAAATTTGTCCCCCACGCGAGTTTATCCTAATGAGCGAGTCCAGGTACAAATTTGTCCCCTATTCTAACCGGCACCTCTATTCTAACTACTTCTGAGCTCTGAAATAGTGACAACAGTGGCAAAATTTCGAAAATAGTGAGATAAGTGACACGATTTTAAAATAGTGAAAAATAGTGACAATAGTGACTCACTGGCAAGCCTGGAGGTCGTGTAAAAATTTCACGACGATTAAGAAGCTATTTACTGAACAATTGACATTAAAAGATTTCATAGGGACTCAACATCCTTAAAAAAAGGTACATTTTTGAAATTTTTTTATCGAGCTCGACAAAAGGCTCAAAATGTATGTCTCTGGACCAGAATTCCGCCCCAAATCCTACAACCTTTGATGACGCATTTTTATGTACGAGTACAATGTAAAATAAAAATCAATAACTATTGTTACAATGTTGAAATACTCACGTATATTCGAAAATCGAAAATCAGCTCGCGTATTTTGATTGTTCCCACAAACCGTTGGCTTGGCAGGATAAATTGTTGAAAATTCCCAGAGGATAACCGGAATTCTGGGATTCTCCGACGTTCCATCGAAATCAGCTCGTATGCTGTACAGGAAATTCCTGAAATTAACGATATATAGATATAGATGGACCGGCAGAAATGGCCCATAGATTCAAGAGGCGGTCTCGAAGTCTTTCTCTATCCCTGGAGTCCTAAAACGTTCGAATTCTCATGCGAACTCGCCGAGAAAGCTCAAACCTTCTCCGGCAATACCTAACGGACTTTATTCGACATTGTTAAATGGCGGCAGTTGTAAAAATGATAACGAATGACCCGAGCGGAGCGAGGGCTCTCGGGTAATGAAGTACGGTCAGTATGGCCTCTGTCGTGAGTAAAAGAGAGATACAACTGAGCCTCTCTCTCTCTCTTCAAGATTGAACCAGCCAAACTGACATCACCAGAATAGCTTTACATAGAACATTTTAGATTAAAAAAAAAATAAGTGCTGAATTTTGCAATATTTTTAATTATCCGACCCCTATTTCCCCTTTCAATTGAATTTCGATTTGAAGCAGAGTTGTAAAAATAGTAATGTTAAAGTAATGCATTACCCATTACTTCAAACAATGTGTATTGGATAAGTTTGCCATTACAAATTACAAAAGTAACGTGTAATGAATGAATATTCCATTACAAATGAAAATAGTAGTGTGTAATGGATGCGTGTCTCATTACAAAGAAAAAAGTTATGTGTACTGTGTGCATGTTCCATTACAAGCAATAAAAGTAATGTGTGATGGATGCATGTGTCATTACAAATAAAAAAATAACGTGTAATGAATTAGTGCTTCATTACAAATTACAATTGACTAAAGGTAATTTGTAGTAGAGAATATTCCATCACATATTAGTGTGTTTTTACCACAATTTGGAGCAGGTACTATTTTGTTCAAAGGTAAGTCTATTAATTTTTCAACCAAAATAATTTGTATGTATCAAGTTTTTGTTAACTTTACTATCGTAGTGGTGGATGTAAAAATTACAATTCAAGAATGGAGCAAAAATTACTCCAAAAATTCACTGTTCATTCATTTATCACTACGATAGTAAAGTTAACAAAATCTTGATACACACCAATTATTTTCATTGAAAATTTAATAGACTTACCTTTGAACAAAATAGTACCTGCTCCAAATTGTGGTAGAAACACACTAATTTGTAATGGAATATTCTCCACTACAAATTACTTTTTTTTTCAATTGTAATTTGTAACGGAGCATTCATCCATTACATATTACTTTTTTATTTGTAATAGCACATGCATCCATTACACATTACTTTTTTTTAATTTGTATTGGCACATGCATTCATTACACATTTTTTTTAATTTGTAATAGAACATGCATCCATTACACATTACTTTTTTATTTGCAATAACCCATGCATCCATTACACATTACTTTTTTATTTGTAATGACACATGCATCAATTATACATTACTTTTTTTATTTGTAATAGCACATGCATCCATTACTGCATAATGAATACTGCATTATTTACAACTCTGATTTGAAGTAAGTAAATTACAGCGCTATTCGTGTAAAATCTGGTAATATGGAATGTGTAATCGTTTGACACTTTATTGATCCAAAATTGCGAAATAAGATAAGTACGGGTTCCCTTCTTGATGTTACTTGCAAATGTAATGACGTTCGCGAAATAGTCCGGATGCATAAGATTTCGTCAGGAAGACACTGAGCGAGATGCTTTATTGCATTCCCACTAAAAACTGGGCTGAGAAGGTGGAGGGTGCTTATTTCAAGTGACGACGGTCACAAAACACCGCGAAGTAAGAGGCAAACCGCGTTGTTCTCAGATTGCACTGTATATAGGTGGGTTCTATCCATAAAGTTGCTGGCTATTACCGGGAAACAAGAGGGTAACCTGTAATTAGCACTTCACGATGCATTAGTGCTTCCAACCCCACAGAATCCTTCTCTCGTCTTCTGTTTTTCTTTCGGGTCTTTCTCTCCTTCGACCTTTTTCTCTCCCACACTTTCGGTTTCGCCTTTTCGTGTCTCGAGGCCCCACATTCCCAAAGGACGGCACACACGACGATCCTGCAAGGGATGAGACTGAGAAAGAGATGGCAGGAATATGGGGAACGTGAACGCCCTTGCAATAAAGTCGAAATGACTTAGCACCGTACGAAAGAAATGATGGAGGGCGTGGAGGGAAACAAAATCAGAAGGGATGGGATTCAGAGAGAAAAAAGAGAGATAGCGAAAAATGGGGACGAAACGTTTTTCTCGCCGGAATCGAGTCAGTTATCGCCAATGAATTTGGGAGCATTCACTCTTGCCAAGTTTTCGACGAATTAAATTTGTAATTTAAGTTTGTTACAGATGAGTTGCAATTGATTTTGTTTCTCAATGATTGGAAGATGGAAACAATTTTTTTATGAAAATAGAGTTACGACCCTGATCGATTTTTTTGTCGATTCAGAATCTAGGAGATGCAAATCGGTGGAAAATTGAGAAATTTGTCAGCATAGGAATTTCTTCAGAGAAAAAGGCAAAGGGTGAGAATATTGTCAATGTTTGAGGTTTTTTTCTACAGATGTATAACTAATAATTATTGTTATTTATTTATTACAAAGCTGGGCAAAGTACCGGAAAGTACTTGAAGTAAAAGTACTTGAAAAATCAAGTACTTTTCAAGTTTTCAATTATATCTCGTAAATTCTAGTACTTACATTTGATTTCTTATTCTCATTTGATTTTTATTCGAGTACTTATTGTATTCAAATTTTTTTTCACCTTGCGCAGGTTCAAAAAATAAGAAGTAAAGAATATAATACATGGATTGTTAAAACTACCCAAAATTCGTGTTCGTCTTCAAAAAACTGTCGTAGGCGACAGTTGAGGGACAAAAATGTTGTCCATACGTCACGAAATATTATTTTCAATTACACATTCAAACGTTTTGTACACGCAATCACCAACAAGACACATTCATGAGTACTTGAAACTTGTACTTGAAAAAGTACTTGAAGTACAGAAAAGTATTTGAAATTTTGAGTACAATACTTGAAATACAGGCGAAGTACTAGAAAATTTAAGCACAATACTTGAAGTACTTTTTAAGTACTCGAAAATTTAAGTTCAATACTTGAAGTACTTTTCAACTACTTCACTGAAAAAAATCTATATGGTATATGGTAGGCGATTTGCATAGTAAAATTTTGTTTGAGTAACCCCGACTATATTTTTGTTGCCCGTTACCATAGTTATGGTTAGAGGCAATGAAAAGAAGATGTGATCTACTATGCTCTTCCGACTGTGGCGCAACTACTAGTTTTTAATACAGATTACTACAAAGTATATAGGGCGCTACCACAATTTGGATTGCTCGGCTATTAATGTATAATAATTCCAACTAACAGCTTATAATTCATCCAACAAATGCTAAATGTATGTATGAACATAATTTTCTTGGGAAGTACCCAACTGTTTGGCAATATTTATTATCGTGGAATGGTTGAGTGTACAATACAATTGTGTGCGATCTGATTATTGAGGAAGGTATCATTTACTATAAGATTTCATACGAATTACAAGATCGTTGGTACATTGGACATCTACTACGTAAGTGGACGCATTATTTGGTTCTCTCCGGTACACCAATTGATTCACGTAGCACACGTAGTTGTAACATACATACCTTGTTTTGGAAAATGCACTACATGATAGTAGGGATTACCATAGGATATGGTTATTCGCTTAACCCGCTGTTCTATTTTACACATTATATCGTGCACTAAACTTCCGTACATAGTAGATGTTACCATATTCATCCTAATGGTAATAAATATTATTTCAAACTAAACACATATGTATTTAAATGAAATAATTTTTTTTTCAATTTTTACACAATATATATTTTTAAACATTTCAATCTTTGAATGTATAGCATATGAAGTTTATAATTTCGTAAAGCTTCGTCTTTTCTTTAACAGAAGGGAAAAGAAAAAATACCCTTTCTGATGGGAATCCTTTTCGGGGATTCGACCATCTTAGGTTTTGCCGCAATGTTCGATGTATTAAATATCCATACTGAAAAATAAGGATATCAGACATAGACGAGCTTGGAAGGATATAGGCGTCGAGAGGCAGGTTCGCTTGTGCAAGAGGTAGCCACCTGGCGGATTTTTGGGGTATTGACAAATCTGCAGATATGATCACTGAGAGGAAAAGGGGTTATAGTGTGGTTAATCATATTCTATGACTGGACAAGCAATAATATGGTAGTGCTTATCAAGTAATAATATGGTAGCGCTTATCATATTATTGCTTGTCCAGTCATAGAATATGGTTAACCACACTATAACCACTTTTTCTCTCAGTGATCATATCTGCAGATTTTTCAGTACCCCAAAAATCCGCCAGGTGGTTACCTCTCGCACAAGCAGACCTGTCTCTCGTAGCCTATATCCTTTCCAAGCTCGTCTATTTCTGATATCCTTATTTTTCAGTATGGATATTTAATACATTGAACATTGCGGCAAAACGCAAGATGGTCGAATCCCCGAAAAGGATTCCCATCAAAAAGGGTCTTTTTTCTTTTCCCCTTCTGTTAAAGAAAAGACAAAGCTTTACGAAATTGTAGACTTCATATGTATAGGATCATAGAATATGATTAATCATACTATAACCCTTTTTACCATAGCGGATGTTTGAGCTCACCATGGTTTTTTTCTCTCAGTGTATCTTTGTTCGGGGCTGTTAACTATGCATATTAAATTAATTTGCAAGGGCTATATATTTTTTATAACATGTTTAGTAACAATTAATAGAGACACGTGATGACCCGAATGCAAGATAGTAATTTCAGCAGTTTGGTTTGTTACATTAAATCATTAAATAGCTAGAAAGATTAATGTAGATAGTGCGTTTCACTGAAAAAAATGGTAATTCCAAACATACAACCTGAGCGACGGAAATGGCTAGTTTTAACATATGAATGTTACCTGCGACAATCCAAATATTCAATTTGAACACTCGTTCAACTATGTTGGTCTGTTAGACCAATTTTTTTAAATGTAAAGATAAAAAATGACAGATAAGATATGGGATTATGCGATCTGGTAAAAACAACCATGCCAAACTCATTGTTCTCACCATAAATACGGTGTGCATTAAATAGCTGCAATTATCATATCAATTGCTAGGAATACCACATTTATAGTTCATGCAACTATTTTAGATGTTGTATGATTTTACTATAAAATATAGAAGTTACCCGAGTTACCATAATTTATAGTAAAATGCATGGTATGGCCAACCATAATTTCTTTCAGTGTTCAAATTTGAATCACTATAAAAAGGCCTTTTACACAGTCTGTTTGTGTTTCTTTGTTTCAATAACCAATCAGATCGATTATCGAATTAATATAGTTCCGCAAGAATACTTGAATATAATATATATGGGGCGTTCCATCCCAAATCGTACAGTTTGAAAAAAATTATTTTTTTATTTCTTCAAATTTTTTATATTTTTTAGTACCCATCAAAAGACCGTTGCTGATAAATTTTGATATCTTTTTGATTACCCGTTCAAAAGATTTAAATTAACAAAAAACCGCTCTTTTTCGATATTTTGGTCATAAATTCTTTAATGATGGTCCAAATTAAGAGTTTATTTTTGAAATTTTTTGTTTTTTATAGCCTTTTCAGAAAAAATAGAACAAAAATATTCGACGTGTTTTTGAATTAGTTTTTTGAGTTTTAAACTTTAAATCGCGTTTTTAAAAGAGGGTGTATATTTTTTGATTTTTTTTTAACTTTTTGTTTTAAACATCTATCTATTCAACAACTGTTAAGACTAGTCCGTTCGTCGGATTTCCATAACTACTATTTTTTTCGATTTTTGAAAATTAATTTTTTTTTTATTTAAAAAGTTTTAAAAAAAAGTGTCAAAATAAATTTTAAATAATTTAAAAAAAAAATATTTTTAAAAATCGAAAAGAAGTAGTAGTTATGGAAATCCCACAATCGGACTAGTCTCAAAAGTTGTTGAATAGATAGATGTTTAAAGCAAAAAATTAAGAAAAAAATGACAATGGACATTGATTTTTAGAAACGCGATTTGAAGTTTAAAACTCAAAAAAGTAATTTAAAAACACGTCGAATATTTTTGTTCTCTATTTTTCTAAAAAGGCCATAAAAAACAAAAAATGTAAAAAAAAAAACTTTTAATTTGGACCATCATTTAAGAAGTTATGACCAAAATCCCGAAAAAAGAGCGGTTTTTTGGTCTTTTGAACGAATAATTAAAAAAATCTCAAAATTTACCAGCAAGGGTCTTTTGATCGGTACTAAAAAATATAAAAAACTTGAGGAAATAAAAATTTTTTGTTTTTCAAACTGTCCGATTTGGGTTGGAATGCCCCATATATATAAAATATTCGAGATATTTTTAAATACGTATTAGTTGTGAGGCTAAAAAAACGTGTATTAAAAAGAAGAGACGAAAAAATGTGAAGCGTTCATCGATACGCGTAAAATTGCAATTATTTCGTTAAAAATCCGGATAATTTGTGTATTGCAAAGTGCGAAGGAGGGTTAAGGCAATCGACAGCGTGAAAAATTCGTTAAAATTATATATTTCTTTCGGATAAATTATGACGAACGCGTCGATTCTCTCTGAGCTTGCCTTTGACTTTCCGCAGCTTTTATTTGCAGCTCGTTTCATCCAAGTTTCTCGCAGCGAAAGACTGCCCTGTGCGGGTTATCGAGAGTGAAAATTGCGAGGCATTAGCCGCCGTTGGATACCTCGTCGCTCTTCCGAGATCAGAAAAAATTTTCTCTGCCATACATATATTGCCGTATAAGTTTCTTTCCCTTTTCACACATCCTGCGCGATAAAGAAGGATATGTACATTAGGGCGGTCCTTATTTAGATCTCGGGAAAATTTTTCATCAGACGCCCCCCAAATCGACTCCAAACAATTCAAAAACAATACCCTAATTTTTTCAGATTTTTATCTAGACTTTAACCCCTCCCGAAAAAGGGTAGATTTCCCCATTTGAAATACACGCGTTTCGGCCATATTCCCAGGATATATTTTATTCCAAGTGTTGTAATTTTTATAAAAATCTGTAACTCCAAGATTTTAGTGTTCGGTACTGCTACTATTTGAGGAAAAATTCACATCATCATACGGGTCAATCTAGACGAATTGCAATTCGTCCAGATTGACCCGTATGATAATGTGAATTTTTAGATCAGATAGGGTTAGATTTTAGATAAAAATCTGGAAAAATTAGAGTATTGTTTTTGAATTATTTGGAATCGATTTGGGGGGCGTCCGATAAAAAATTCGCCCGAGCCCTAAATAAGGACCACCCTAATATACATACGTAAATACACATTCGTACGAGGCTGCGTGGAAGTTGGGAGGATATGAGCGTGCGCCTGTCGGTATGTTCGAAGCCGCGAGGTCAAAGTCGTATCTGTCGTGGAGTAGAGTCGTTACCGCGAGTTCTTGCGCACCCTTAAATTGTCGATATTTCGTACAGCGACTTCTCGCGCCATATTTTACCTGTCATTACATACCGGTTTAGCCGAGTCCGCTGGAGCTCTGCTGAAGAGCTGCGTATCGCGTAGCAAAGGCTTTCCCGTCTGAAAATATGCGGCAGAATGAGTATACTCAAGGGTTTGTTTCGAAATCTGTCTCTTCACGAACGCAGAGATTTTCATTTTGGGCATTATCGCCAAATTGGGTCCACTATTTTCAATTTTCAATGTTGGATATCAAATTCAATTGCAGAAAAGCCAAACCTCCCGGACTATCAAAGTTTATGTCCACTCGGATAAAAAGTCCAGTAGTTATTTATGAATTATTTATTATATTTATTTGTACACTGTCGGCCAAAAGTTTGGAAACACTCGCTTCGATTTCACGCCGCACAAAAAGTTTCACTGCTCTTTTAAAAATGAAGATATTTTGATTCGCCAAGCGGCGTTTTGAAGGGGACATATTTAGCTTCATTTCGCTGTTTCCAAAAAATTTTTGCGACTTTTTTTGAACCTGGTACGCCCTTTGAAACTTCGTCGTTTTTTGGCTTTTTTTTTTGGCTTTGTAATTTTGGCGCACGACCCATGAAAATTTTGTTAGACTATTTTCCGCATGAAAAACTTGTGGCGGGGAGTATTAGCTTCAATTTCTTTTTTTTTAAAGTTTTGTACGATTTTTTTTCACAAACATATTCAATTTTTTGCAAAAAATGACCGTATTTATAAAATGCAGCGTAACTCTAAAACCACTGGGTTTTCGTGAAATCACTAGGGGGGTAAAAAGTTGGATACAATCATTGTGGATCCAATGAAATTTTTTCAGATTTTTTTTTTCGAAAATTTTTTTTTCAAAAATTTATCCTGTAAACGAGATATTTTTTTATCTTAATCAATGGGTTTCTTACCTCATCTGTACGGCTTTTGCATCAAAAAACCTCATTTACATGACTTTCATCGAAAAACTCTTGTAGATGAGGTAAGAGCTCGATTGTTTGAGATAAAAAAATATCTCGTTAACAGGAAAAATTTTTGAAAAATAATTCTAAAAAAATTTCATCGAATTTAGAATGATTGTATGCAACTTTTGGTCTAAAAAACTTTTTCATTGAAAAACCCATGTATATGAGGTGAGAGACTCGATTGTTCAAGACAAAAAAATATCTCGTTTACAGAAAAAATCAAAAAAAAAATGTTGAAAAAAAATCTGAAAAAATTCCATTGAATCTAGTATAATTATATGCAACTTTTTACCCTCTTCGTGATTTCACAAAAAATCCAGTAGTTTCAGAGTTACGCTACATTTTATAAAAATTTGTCGTTTTTGCGAAAAATTGAATATTTTTACGAAAAAAAAAATCGTACGAAACTTTTTAAAAAACAAAATTGAAGCTAATACTCCCCGCCACAAGTTTTTCATGCGAAAAACAGTCGAAAAAAATTTGCATGGATCGTGCGTCAAAATTACAAAGCAAAAAAAAAAGCCGAAGAACGACCATGTTTCAAATGGCGTGGTGGGTTAAAAAAAAATCGCAAAATTTTTTTGGAAGAAGCGAAATGAAGTTAAATATGTCCCCTTTAAAACGCTGCTTGGCGAATCAAAATACCTTCATTTTTTAAAGAGCAGTGAAACTTTTAGTGCGGCGTGGAATCGGGGCGAGTGTTTCCCAACTTTTGGCTCACAGTGTATATATATCTATCTATACCCTGACTTGTCCCTATATGTGCTTATCACTGGTAGTTTGTGATGGTTCAGAGTAACGTGCACCAGTCTCGGCAACACACACACGTACCGAGAGTTCAAGTACGTGTACTCATAGACCAAGAGAGAGAGAGAGAGCAAGAGAGAGAGAGAGAGAGAGAGAGAGAGAGAGAGAACAGAGTGTGGCTAATACACTACGATACACCGGCACGAAGATACATAAAGGGAAAGAAAAATAATAAAACGAAAAATTCCGGGGCAGAACGAGAGAAGAAATGAGTGTGAGTGAACGGATGACTTTTTTTTTTTTACTCCACGTCCGCGTAGCGATCGCAAGTAGTGGCGTTGCAAAGCGTTGCAATCGTCTCTCGGTGGTGTGCGACGAGGGCGAGGGGGGTCGCGGGGAATGGATCGTCATTACTCCGGCGTGCATTGCACGCGCTCCCGGTTCATCTCTCTGCGCGCTCCGCGCTCTCTCTCTCTCTGCGCTCTGCGCTCCCTCGCTCTCTCTCTCTCTGCGCTCTGCGCTCTCTCTCTCGCTCTCGCTCTCTCTCTCTCTCTCTCTCTCTCTCTGCGCTCTGCGCTCTCTCTTCTGTTGCAGAAAGAGAGAGACAGAGAATGAGAGGATAGCGCGCGCGGGATTTCTTTTACGGTGGGCGCGGCTCCCTCTCCCAGTCGGAGAGAGAGAGGCCGAGAGGTCGCCTCGGAGCTGCTGGGAACCGGCGATTGTCGCTCCTATATACCAGTTAATGCAGCATCATGCAGCAGCCAAGGAGTTGGTCCAGTGAGCACCGGCTCTCTTTAGTTCTCTACGGCTTCCTCCTCCTCCTCCTCCTCCTCCTCCTCCTCCTCATCTTCTTCTTCTTCGTCTTATTTTTATTATTATTATTCCTTGTTATTATTATTCCTCTTCTTACTCCTCTATTCGGCTCATCGAGGAGCACGCACTCGCGTTCACCGACGAGAGCCGATACGTGAGACGCGAACGGCAAAATCGTGTTTCGCTTCTGCACTCACGCATACTCTCCTCTACAATGTGGGTGTCCATGTATTTGCGAACACCCATTGAAAATACACGATCACGGATACACACGCGCCTTCGTCGAGGAATTACACGGGAAAAAAAAAACGCTGATGGGAAAATCTTGCCCCGTTGATGATGTTGGGAGTATCGGAGACCGTCCAGGGTAAAATCGACGTTCCACGTGCCAATGAAAATATGGAAAAAAAAATAATAATACGTGGGGTCTAATTAGTGTTCTCATGATTAGCCACGAGTGTATCTTCCGGGCAACGAATGATGCAATGCAATGTCAACGGAGGAATTTGTTGCTGTGACAATTTTAGACAATATTTAGGATGGGACTCGGTCAAGGAGTCCGGATGAAGCTGGAGAATTTATTTTTCTTCCTTCCTTCTTATAAGAGGAAGGATATTAGGATACTTTTCACATTTATTCACTCTGAATTTGTAGTAATTGATTTCTAATTTTTCCGTCTTATCTTGAATTATTCTCGCTGATGATTTTATTAATTAATAATTAATTATGTTATTTATCAATCGATGAAATGATTTTTGTTGATCAATGAGTTACCTTCGAATTTTATTTTTATTTTAGCATTTAGAATTGATAATTTTTAATTGAATTTTGAATATTTCAATATTCATAAGCAACTTAATTCTCGAGCAATTTCAGACTTCGTAAATAACAGGCTTTTTCATCGTTGTTGCGGATTTACAATTCCTCGTCTACGTGAAAAACTAACATTGAAAAATGATCGATAAGGGAGATTTTTTTTTTACCGATGCGACGCTAAAATTGTAATTAGCAAGTTCAATGTACGCCGTTTGTTACATAGTAAAAAATAGCTTCCTAAAAAAAGCTGTTTTATTTCTATTTCGAAGTTCGAAGGTGTTGAAACGATGCATTAGAGATGTTCCGAATGGGAAGAAGATGTGAAAAAATGTGTTTATTTGAACGCGCATGTTTATAAATCGACGCGATGAAAATCTAACAGTTCCACGAAATGTAGAATCTAACGAATAAAGAAAAAGAATTGATTCATTTGTGTGAATGGAAATTTTATCTATTCTTTTTTCTTCGGGAGTCTACTCAACTTGGGACTTCCAAAATTGTTTGCTATGAATAAATGTCAGCTGAATTTATTCAATCGCGACATTGATGCACTATAAATAAATTAGATGCAAGTGAAACTGATTTTGAATTGATTGACGCAAACATTAAACCTACTTTTGCGAGGAATTTGTGAAATCTCAAGAATTGAGACCCCACGCTTTTTCGTTGTTTTTTAGATAAATATTTTGAAGAAAAATAAAAATCGATGTAGGAAAGCTATATCAACCAGGTTGAGGTTGCGTGCTGAGGTCGTGAGAGTTCTCGTTCATTTTTTTCTTTTCTGCAAAGGAATGAGAAGCGAGAGAAAGAGAGAGAGAGAGAGAGAGAGAAAACAGCAAGCAAAATCAATGTGCAGGTGCAATTGACGTTGACCGTGGCTTCCATGGTCCGGCGCTGGAAATTGTCGAAACAATTACAGATCGTGCCGATGCCACTGTCTGTGAGTGCAAGGCCACATAAATGGTGTGCAGTTCTGTGCAGCACAATCGTGAACTCGAAGCATCCATACGCGAGAAAGCTACCGGTCTCGTGTAATTGCTCGATGAACCGGTGATGCTTTCTGCTCTGAGCATTGAAATAAAAGCTCTTTGGCTCTAAGTTTCTTCGGATACATTTTTTTTTGCGCATGGTGAAAAAAAGAGATTGGACTTTTATTTATTAAAAATAACCTTAAAGGCGGTATTCTGGTCAAGAGACATATAACTTCTTAAATTATTGGAATCAAAAAATGTCCTTCCGAGGATATATTTTTAAAGGTCTAAACTTGAAGAAAATGCAAAAAAATTTTTTTTTTCAAAATTCTATACCAGAATACTGTCCTCAAGTTACGCTCCGATGTGATGGGCATAGTTGCTGCATCATTAAAATAGCTATAAATCCGTAAATTTGTAGAATGAAAAAAAAAATTTCGAGGATATATTCTTGAAGTTCTAAACTTGAAGAAAATGCAAAAAAAAATTATTTTTTCATAATTCTATACCAGAATACTGCCTACAAGTTACGCTCCGATGTGATGGGCATAGTTGTAGCGTCATTAAAATAGTTATAACTCCGTAAATTTTTAGAATAAAAAAATTTTCTTTCGAGGATATATTCTTGAAGATCTAGACTCTAAGAATATGCAAAAAAAATTGATTTTTTCATAATTCTAGACCAGAACACCGCCTCAAAGTTATGCTCCGATGTGATGGGCATAGTTGCTGCGTCATCAAAATAGCTACGTCACTGTCAATTATTGGAATTAAAAAATTTCCTTTCAAAGATATTTTCTTAAAGGTCTAAACTTTAAGAATATGCGAAAAAAAATGATTTTTTCAAAATTCTAGACCAGAATACCGCCTTCAAGTTACGCTCCGATATGATGGGCATAATTCGTGTGTCACTAAAATAGCTATAACTCCGCAAATTATTGAAATGAAAAAATTTCCTTTCAAGAATATATTCTTAAAAGTCTAAACTTCAAGAACATGCGAAAAAAATTTGATTTTTTCAAAATTCTAGACCAGAATACGGTCTTAACGTTACGCTCCGATCTGATGGGCATAGTTGGCATGTCACTAAAATAGCTATAACTCCCTAAATTATTTGAATCAAATAATTTCCTTTCGAGGATACATTCTTAAAGGTCTAAACTCTAAGAATGTCAAAAAAAAAATGATTTTTTCAAAATTCTAGACCACAATACCCCCTTAACTATGTATGGGCAAAAATCGTTTCCTTCAAGAATGCATCATCCGCGTGTTTGAAGTAATTACCGGATCAGGTGTGAATCGATATTTTTTTTCAAAATTTCGAGGTCTAAAATGAGACTGTTGAAGAAAGAGAATCGTTCCTTCCGCCCTATCGAAGCCATGGCATCGATCACGAAAATTTTATCGCAGCCTTGCACAGGAGGCTCGATTATGAAGTCCCACGTCAGTAGATTTATGTGCGATCCTCCTAGTCGATAATAAAAATCGATACCAGATTGAATCGAGAATTTTCGCACGCAGTCTATTCGTGGCAATTGCGAGCGCGTGTGCGTCTATCTGTCTGTGTCTATGCTTCCAACTTTACCGAAAGACACGGTAAAATCATGTACACAGACACACGCGCGTATAACTTCAAGTAGTATAAAATCGACTTGTACGAACATATCCCGCTTGTCTCATCCCCGAGCCCGATGCCGAAGAAATCGTGAGGTCAAGGATAATTCCATAGCGCGTTCTAAAGTAACGACGTTCGAACGTCCTCGTAAAATATCGGCGTTTTCACTGTGCAAAGACGTAATATAAATTTTGTCGGGGTGAATCTCGCGCAAAACTATCGCTGTATACGAGTCCACACGATGGCACGATCCACGAGATAGCGAAGAATTTTATCCCTTTCTATCTTAGAGAGAGAGAAGGAGAGAGAGAGAGAGAGAGAGAGAGAGAGAGAGAGAGAGAGAGAGAGAGAGAGAGAGAGAGAGAGAGAGAAGAGATTATCCCTTCTCTCTCTCTCTCTTTCTCTTTCTCTCTTTCTCTCCTTCTCTCTCTCATTCTCTCTCTCTCTCTCTCGCCCTCTCTCCCTCCCTCTCTCTCTTCTTCCTATCAATTTCTCTCACTCGTTGTCTCGCGATGCCAAGTGCGCTGTAGCGCACTCTTTGTGGTCATTATCCTTTTATTACCCCCCTCGCGTTATTTAGAGACGAGATATATAAAAAAAAAAGTCAGATGGAGAAAGAGAGATGGATAGAGAGCAGCAGCCGGACCGCGAACATTAGTCGAACGTTCGCTCGACTGGAAAACTACCCGTGTACGAGGTCGAGAGAACATCAGTTCTCCTATGAACTGATATAAAAGTTCTATATAGGTATATACCTATGGATGTAGAAATAAGCGTCAGGACGATGATCTTGTGCCTGCTGCATTGGCGGGTATTTATACTCGATATGCTCTGCGAGACACAGTGCATTCGATCTCTTTCTTTCTTATTCGTTATCCCTTTCTTTGTCTCAACTCTCTCGAACGAGCGGAGCGACGACGATTTATGAACATCGCCATAGGAGGAGGCGAACCCTCGTATTACCAGTTTACCAAAATTAAAGTCCGATAGTCCGATCCCAGACGTCCTTAAGGGAAGGAAACCCCCTTCCTCCCTCGCCCCTTTCCGTTGCTGCGAGTGGGAGAGAGATTGCTTCACAAGGATTGTCTTAAGAAAGAGAGAAAGAGAGAGGGAGAGAGATTTAAGGCGGTATTCTGGTCCAGAGACATGCTTTTTGAGCATTTTGTCGAGCTTGATAATAAAAAAAATCTATTCTTTTACCATTCTTTGTTTACAACATATTTATTAATATTTTGACTATAAACAAAAAAATTGTTGAGAAAAATAAAATGAAATTATAAGCTGGTAAAGATGGGGGTAAAAAAAAGGTATTGGTTGACACGATTGCAATCTTTTTAGTGATCCGATACAAAATTAAAAAAAAAAAGATTATTAATTAGGAAGAATTTCTTTATAGCTTTTGCCTCAGAGAAACCGGAAAAAAAATATTTTCGCAAAATGGCGACTGTCAAAACGACAAAAAGCGTTTTTTGAGTCTTTTGTTCGTTGTTTTTCTTTACCATAGTAAAAAAATCAATTTTGATACAAAAGTAGAAGAAGCGATAGAGAATTATACATTGAAGATTGATAAAAAATTTGGAGTAAATCGGTTGAATAGAACTTGAGATATCATGTCAGATGTTTTGAGAAAAAGGTCCATAGTCCGATTACTTGCTGCGTCACTAAAATAGCTATAACTCCTTAAATCATTGGAATTTTGAAATTTCCTTTCAAGGATATATTCTTAAAGGTGTAAAATTTAAGATTATGTGAAAAAAAAAATTCTAAATTCTAAACCAGAATGCCGCCTTAAAGCTACGCTCCGACGTGGCGGGCATAGTTGCTACGTTACTAAAACAACTATAACTCCGTAAATCATTGGAATTAATTGATTTCCTTTCAAGGATATATTCTTAAAGGTCTGCACTTTGAGAATATGCAAAAAAAAAATTCTTCAAAATTCTAGACTGAAATACCGCCTTAACGTTACGTTCCGACGTGATGGGCATAGTTGTTACGTCACTAAAATGGCCATAACTCCGTAAATTATTGAACTTAAGACATTTCCTTTCAAGGATATATTCTTAAAGGTCTGCACTTTGAGAATACGCAAACAAAAATTTTTTTTTCAAAATTCTAGACCAAAATACCGCCTTCAAATTACGCTCTGACGTGACGGGCATAGTTGCTGCGTCACTAAACAGCTATAACTACGTAAACTATTAGAATTTCAAAATTTCCTTCCGAGGATTCTTAGAGGTCCAAACTTTAAGAATATGCAAAAAATAATAATTTTTCGAAAATTCTAGACTAAAATATCGCCTTAAGGTTACACTCCGATGTGACGGGCATAGTTGCTGCATGAAAATAGCTATAACTCCGTCAATCATTGGAATTGAAAAATTTTCTTTCAAGGATATATTCTTAAAGGTCCAAACCTTGAGAATATGCAAAAAAACATTAATTTTTTCAAAATTCTCGACCAGAATACCACCTCAAAGTTACGCTCCGACGTGACGGGCATAGTTACTGCATCACTAAAACAGCCATAACTCCGTAAATTGTTGAAATTGAAATATTTCTTTCCAAGGATATATTCTTAAAGATCTAAAATTTGAGAAAGTGCAAAAAAAAATTAATTTTTTCAAAATTAACACGATGTACATTGTGCATGTGTGACCCGTGCCGAAAATCCGAGATCAGCGGGATCTTTTGTTGATGCGAATTAGCGATACTGCAAATATTTTGACTGCCAACTGCAACAATGTCCATCAGAATGCTTCGGAAAGCCTACCCTTCCTTCTTCCTTGAGTATCGATACAGATATGTATATAAAATGTGTGGCCGAATGAAATGTGTTGTTCGAGTGTCCGTTTGCTCTGTATGCCAACGGGAAGACCTTCGATCCCGGGGCGTTGTGAACAAGCATTTACTATTTGCGGGGTGGCAGAGATAATACGAGGGTGAGATTTATATACATATATATATATATATATATGCGCGTGTCCTTTCCCCTATAGAAGAGAATTCGCTCTGGGATGTCCGGTTCGACGATTCGACCCTCTCTCGCACAATCGACGAAAGGACTCGCCGCACACCGGAATTTTCTGTGTCTTCTTTTTTTTTCTCTCCTTTTCCTTCCTTTCTTTTTGCACTCACGACACGTATCGTCGACTACGAGCTATTCCAGCCTCGATAATGGCAAACACTGTCAGTCTCGCGCTATTTACCAAAATTCACGAAAATATTCTTTCTTCTGCTCAGATTCTCCTTAAAGTTCGAAATTAATCGTTGTTGATGTTCGATTCTATTGATTGACTATATTGGAGTATCGTCAATTACACAAATTTCTAATTACAGCGCGTGAGAAAAAAAAATACATTCTTGTACTGCAATTTAATTACATTATTGTTCTCATAGGCTTTGTTTGAATTCTGTATAATTTCTCTTATTGGGAGGGCCCAACTATGCCGATGTTATTTTAAGCACAAACCACCTGAAGCAGGTTTTCCGCATCCTTGGGATGTTGTACTATCGTTTGGTGCGGCAGATATGTAGTTAAAAAAAAAATCACACATCCATGTACGTATTTCCACGTGCATATATTCAGAGAGATGGTTTAGAAAGGAATGTTTCCCGGGTTGAGCGAAAAATTTCAAGTCCTTCTTGTTGCAATTACCGCGAGAGCCAGGAGAAGCTGCCGTTCTATTTTCCACGCTGAAGGCGTGCGTAGAACTTGTACTCGGATTTGCAGTTTACAGTGTACACGAGGGACTTGAGGTTGTTTAGAAGCTATGAAATTTTTGAATGTTGATTGTTCAATAAATAGCTTCTTAATCGTAGTGAAATTTTTACACGACCTCCTGAATACTTCATCTAAGAACATACCAAATTTTCAGAATTCTATCATCATTACTTCAACCTCCTTAAGGGTTAAAATTAAAAAATGATGAAAAAATTCTGAAAATTTGGTATGTTTTTGTATGAGGTATTTAAGAGGTCGTGTAAAAATTTCACGACGATTAGGAAGCTCGTTATTAAGACATTAACGTTTTGTTAAAAACAATTTTTTAAACAAATAAAAAAAATTATTATCAATAAACTTCGTTTTCTCTCCGTTGCTTTCAGTATATTGCAGATATTAAAAAATTGAGAGGTCAAAAAAAAAACTTATTGCAAAGTTATATCAGTTTCCATAAGACTACATTTAATTTTATTTAATTTTTTAATCTTAATTATTCGATAACGAGCTTCCAAACCATCGTGAAATTTTTACACGACCTCTTAAACACTTCATTGAAAAACATACCAAATTTTCAGAATTTTCTCATCATTTCTCATCAACTTGACCAATGTTAAGTAATACCGAGAGCAATGGTTTACTCGAATTAAATAGGAATGTAAATAAAATTATATCTATTTGAATTGAAGACTTTTCAAATTAAGGGTGGTTTAATTATGTGAAAAAGTTGTTAGGAAATCACTCCGAAACTAAATTCATACGAATTTATTATTATTTAACCGTTGAGTCTCTGTAATTTTAACCCTTAAAATGAAGAACTTTAAAAAATTTGTGAAAATTGATTGTCGAACTTTGAAAATCTGCCAAAAATTGAAAAATGATCGGCAACGTTTGGAACAAGCGCCATTTTGAAGCTTTAACGATTATAAAGAGAATGAGCTGTAAAAAAAGTCGAAATTTTATCTAGAAAACAAACTGCAGTTATTTTAGTAAACAGATTTAATTTTGGCCAGGATGGGAAAAAACAAATTTTTAATTTTTGTTTTCAAACCTTATATCCATTTATTTTCTCCCCCTGAGCATGAATCTACCAATAGTTTTCTTAAAAACTCAAAACTTTTACGAATTTTCATCAAAAACACTTTTGCTCAATTTCGGCCTCATTTTCAGAAACCTCAAAATAGCGAAATTTCAACTGCTCATAACTTTACTTCGGTTTGACCGATTTGGAAATTTCTTTTTCGTACGTAAACTTTGTAACTAAACTTAGATAATGCCGTTTGGTTCATCCCGATAACAAATTTTTTGTAAAAATGAGAGCAGTTTGTAAATCGCTGAAAAAAACGGAAAGGGGTGTGCCTTTAAAAAATTGCGAAAATCGATGGTCGAACTTAAAAAATCTGCGAAAAATTGAAAAATGAGTGGAATCGCATGAACAAAGCGGCATGAACCAGGCTTCAAAGATAACGAAGAGAATGAGCGCAGTCTAGATCCAAAATTTTGAGTAGAAAAAAAATTGAACCGATTTTAGTGGACAGATTCAATTGTGGCCAAAAAGCGAAAAGAAAAAATTTTTTTTTCAAACCTTATATCGATGTGTTTTGTCCCCCTGAACATGAATCTACCAATAGTTTTCTCAAAAAAATCAAGATTTTTATGATTTTTCATGAAAAACATTTTTGCTCAATTTTAACTCCATTCTCAGTAACCTCAAAATCGCGAAATTTCAACTGCTTATAACTTTACTTCATTTCGATCGATTTGAAAATTTCTTTTTCGTACTTAAACCTTATGACTAAATTTAGATAACGCCATTTAATTCATCCCGATAAAAAAAAATTGTAGAAATGAGGGCTGTTTGAAAATCGCTGAAAAAAAACAGAAAATGCCTTCAAAAATTTGTGAAAATCGATGGTCGAACTTTGAAAATTTGCCAAAAATTGAAAAATGATCTAAAATGCATGAAACAAGTGGCATTTTGAAGCTACATTGATTACGAAGAGAGTGAGCTGTCGGGAAAGTCGGAATATTATCTAGAAAATAAATGACAGTCATTTTAGTGAACAGATTCAATTTTGGCCAAAATCGGAAAAAAAATCTTTCAATTCTTTTTTTTCAAATTTTATTTTTATGTATATGGCCCCCCTGAATAACATAACAAATGCAAAAAATAAATGAATATTAAAAAAGACATGTAACCATGAATGAGAATCGAATATTCTCTATTGAATTAATATTCGAATTATCTTAATTCGAATATAAATTCAACGAAGTCAGAGAGAAAGAAATAGGATTTTCGAGACTAATCGAACACGCCTGGGGGCAAAAAACACTCTTTGTACGAGAAAATGCTCGTTTTCATTTTGACCTGAGCCTAATGATTGCTGCTATAAAAGCAAGAGTGACTCATGTTAGGAATGCGAAATTATATCGTTTTATTTTTCTGATCTCTACTTTTTGTATTACGAACGTAAACGAAAATACGAACGGAAATAACAATTTAAGGATTGATAATTGATAATTGTCATTGATTGTGAATAATATCAGCATTATCAATGACAAATAATAATCATATTCCTGTCCAAGACATTAATCGATTGTACGACTGGCTCGTCTGGAATTTAGGAAAGTATGTTTTTCTGTTTGGCTCCTTAGATAACAAACGTAATGAAGCTGACGCAGAGTTCATTGTTTTTTTTTTTTTTTTGTAAATGACTGTCAATGACCTCACGTGATAAAAAATCGTTTTTGATACGACAAACTGCAGGTGATTAATTCCACTCGAGCCAAATGGCTTTTGGTATAAAAACGGGAGATTTTCCATTCTTCATCGTCAGTTGACGCAGTTTGTCAAACTCGAACCGTCGTCAGTTGACGATTTCACGAAGAACTGAATATCGTGCAATTACAATTGAAATATAGAAACCTGCAAAATGCGTTTCCAAGTGACGATTATTCTGGCGGTGAGTATAAAAGCCACGACCAACCAAATTTCTACAATCTTGCTGGTTTGACGAATCACAGCGTCTCTTGGTGAGTGATTTGTGGGATTATGAATAATTGTTCAATCGTCGCAACAGGTCATCATGGTCGTGACGGTATCGCCAAGCCATGGTTTCGGTATGAACAGAACATCATCCTTTCTCGACTTTCCCGTCAATTTTCTGTCAAACGTGAAGAACGCGACGACAGGTGTCAAGTCGGATGTGCGGGAAAACGTTCAGCACTTGGCCCAACGTCTCAGAGAAGTCGCCAAGGCGAAGCAGAACGTGATAACGAGCGGTGTGCGAAGCATCGCTGATATCATCAGAGAACGCAAGGCAGGACTGTTCACGAGTCCAACCCGGACACTTGGCATTTTTGGTGGTAACGGTCAGTAGTGACGGCTTTGAGGATGCAGATATTGGCATTCTTGAGAAGCATACTGACCAGGGTTGCACGTAATGCATTACTTTTTGTAATGTAATTGTCATTTTCATTACTCATTACAATGTCGTGTGTAGTGGAAAAAATTTCCACTACCCATTACAATGTAGCGTGTAATAGAAAAAATTTCCATTAAACATTAAAATGTAGTGTGTAATGAAAAAAATTTCCATTACCCATTACAATGTAGTGTGTAATGGAACAAATTTTCATTACCCATTACAATGTAGTGTGTAGTGGAACAAATTTCCATTACCCATTAAAATGTAGTGTGTAATGGAAAAAAATTTCATTACCCATTAAAATGTAGTGTGTAATAGTAAAAATTTCTATTACCCATTAAAATGTAGTGTGTAATAGAAAAACTTCCATTACCTATTGCAATGTAATGTGTAATGGACAAAACTTTAATTGCAATTTTGGGAATGGAAAAATATAGATGAATAAATTATTGCAATTTTGCATTACATTTTATTGACTTGGGACTTAAATTTAAGGTACCTAAAAATCTGTCCTAAGTCAATAAAATGTAATGCAAAATTGCAATAATTTATTCATCTATATTTTTCCATTCCCAAAATTCCAATCGAAGTTCTGTTTATTACACATTACATTGCAATGGGTAATGGAATTTTTTTCTATTACACACTAAATGTAATGGGTCATGAAATTGTTTTCCATTACACACTCCATTATAATGAGTAATGATAACATTTTCCATTACACACTGAATTGTAATGGGTAATGAAAATGTTTTCATTACACACTACATTGCAATGGGTAATGGATTTTTTTTTCATTACACACTACATTGTAATGGGTAATAAAAATGTTGTCCATTACACACTATATTTTAATGGGTAATGGATTTTTTTTTGCATTACACACTACATTGTAATGAGTAATGAAAATTTTTTCCATTACACACTAAATTTTAATGGGTAATGGAAATTTTTTCCATCACACACTACATTTTAATGGGAAATGGAATTTTTTTTCCATTACACACTACATTGCAATGGATAATGGATTAGTTTTTTCATTACACACTACATTGTAATGGGTACTGTAAATTTTTTCCATTACACGCTACATTGTAATGGGTAATGGAATTTTTTCCATCACACACTACATTTTAATGGGTAATGGAATTTTTTTCCATTACACTCTACATTGTAATGGGTAATGAAAGTTTTTAGATACTGACAGAATTAACTGGATTTTCCACAGGTGGAAACACCCTAGCGACAATCATCACCAACATCATCAACAGCATCTTGGCAAACCTTGGACCTGCCTTATTCACCAGATTGTTGGGTCTGTCCAGAGATCTTGATCTCGTCGCTGGTAATGATTTCCGTTACGATGACCTGATGGACATTGACGACATCACGACCATTTCACCAGAATCAACGCCTATCACTGATCCAGGGACTACTTCCTCTCCAACCAAGTCCACTCCCGTTGCCATTGAGAATCCCCAACGTGACACTGTCTACGTTCTATTCTCACCAACGAGTGACCAATCTTCACCGACGCCCTTGAACATCCTTGCATACAAGAGTCAACCTTTAAGTCCGATTATCGTCTCGACCGATTCACCTGCTACAACTCTTCGTCAGCAGGAAGCAGAAATAACACCCCTGACCAGTCTGCCAACATCCCCGAGAACGACGCCATCCTCGCCATCGACGACCTCGCGGAGTGGAAACGTCCTCCGGTAGACCATCAGTAATATATTTTACGAATGTCGATATCTAGTTATGGAAATCCATGTACTTTACATGTCTAATATCGTTGTGTAAGTTCGGTAAGGACGGTCAAAAGGTAAAGGTCAAAAGGTAGAGGTCAATTGTACTCGAAAATGTCCTTGGGCAATGTATATTGATTAATCAGTCAATTTATTAAACTGAACTTATTGAGAAGATGTAATAAAATGTTATTAAAAAAAACTAAATGCTAATTTGATTGATCGTACGAACTTGGTATTGATTAGCAGTCAATAAGTCGTGAAAATTGATTAAGATTTTATTATCGAAGTCAGAAATCTACCGTCAAATATCTTGGAGTCAACCATTCCAAAAGTTGAGCTGCTAGTCACTGTAAGTTAGATCTAATTTAGAACAAGTATCGAAAAAAATAATATACCTACTTAATTCGATCACCACGAAAATCGGGAACAGAATCGAACTTTCTCGTCAAACTTTTTACTTTGGTTAAACTGTGCTTCATATCAGATTCCAGAGGAAATTAAATCTCGTTTAGTTCCATATTTTTTAATGCGTAAATCGCAATGATCGGAAGTTTGAGAGGCGCCAGAAAAGTTTTTTTTCCTCAGGATCAGGATGTTCGTCTTTTGGTGGTATGAAAGCTTGTGAAAAGAAAACCAGGAGTTTCCAGAGCCTGCGTGCGTATGTACATACCTATACAGTAACTGCTTGGAGCGAGGGTCTCTCATCGAGGGACTGGGAACCCTTCTTCCGACCGCTTTAAACAATTTTAAGGCTCATTTCCCCCCTTAAAGCGAATATCCTGCGAGGGTGGACAGGCTCTGGGAGCCGCAGGCATTCCGCTGTGCCCCCGTAACCACTCGCCACCCTCTCTTTTCCTATATCTGTATATATTTGTGGGTCTATGGGCAATTCAAGGTAAAGAGGAAGGATCTTTTGGTCCAGGAAATTTTTCCTTTTAACTCGCAGTGGATATGCTACATATTATTTGTACATTGCTTCTCTGTTATTTGTTTGCACTTGACAAATTTTTTTTAATGCCAAAAAGTAACTATCTCATTTTTAGCTTTCCCAAATCCAAATCTTCGTGAAAAATAGAAAATAATTTAAAAAATAATGGGCTTTAACTCCATTGAGTTGTCTTTTTTTAATTTCTTCATCGATATTAAGTACTGACTATGTTTCTCATGCATAAATTTGAGAAGGAGAAATGGACATTATCGTTTATATCAAATTCTAATAGACCATTTTGTGCAGTATAGCCCATATATAAGGAACGTTCCATCCCAAATCGGACAGTTTGAAAACTTTTTTTTTTATTTCCTCAAATTTTTTATATTCTTTAGTACCCATCAAAAGACCCTTGCTGGTAAATTTTGAGATTTTTTTGATTACCCATTCAAAAGATATTAAATTAACAAAAACCCGCTCTTTTTCGGTATTTTGGTCATAACTTCTTTAATAATGATCCAAATTAAAAGGTTTTTCTTTGAAATTTTTTCTTTTTCGATGGCCTTTTCAGAAAAATATTCAATGAAAATATGCGATGTGTTTTTGAATGAGTTTTTTTACTTTTAAACTGTAAATCGTGTTTTTAAAAGTAAGTGTATATTTTGATTTTTTTTTCTTTCGGTTTTAATATCTATGTATTCAACAACTTTTAAGACTAGCCCGATCGTGGGCCTTCCATAACTACTATTTTTTTTCTGTTTTTGAAAACTAAAATTTTTGTGTATTTAAAAAGTTTTATAAATGAGTATAAAATAAATTCCAAATAATAAAAAAAATACTATACAGTAACGAAAATTGGTATTCATAATAATTTATAGAAAAGACAATTTTTTAATTTTCGCAAATCGAAAAAAAATAGTCGTTATGGGAGGCCCACGATCGGACTAGTCTTAAAAGTTTTAAAAACGCGATTTAAAGTTTAAAACTTAAATAACTCATTTAAAAACAGGTTGATTATTTTTGTTGTATTTTTTTCTGAAAAGGCCATAAAAAAACAAAAATTAAAAAAAAACTATTTGGACCATTGTTAAAGAAGTTATGACCAAAATACCGAAAAAGAGCGGTTTTTTGGTTTTTTTAACGAGTAATCAAAAAAATCTCAAAATTTCCCACCACGGGTCTTTTGATGGGTACTAAAAAATATAAAAAATTTGAAGACATAAAAAAAAGTTTGTCAAACTGTCTGATTTGGGATGGAATGCCTCACATATATTAGTCTGATTAAAAAAAACAACCATTTTGTTTTATATTTTTGACTCCTGAAATGTGGTTAATTAATTAAACGTTTCAGGGGTTTAAAATATCAAAAAATGACAAAGGACTTTTCTACTCAATATTAGGTTAATAATTTATTAAATTAATAACAATTCAGGCATTAAAAATATCAAAAAATGGCAAAGGACTTTTCTACTCAATATTACGTCACGAATCCACCCTCACGGTATTGCCCTTCATTCCTGAGACACCCTATATATATGTAACTACATGTACACATCGAGAGAACCGTAACTTGGTACAGTGACGTGAATCAGGACCCCTTTTCGTTTCATCCAAGGAGTCTCAGATATACCCGGAGGAAACGCGTAACCCTCTCTCGTATTTACCAATTACCTAAGTAATCTGTGGCTTCTAGACTACCGAACGTCTCAGTGAACTGTCCTTACTTCTTGCACTGTGCAATACAATATACGTATATCAAATATAGGGGTGAATGAATAGAATGGTTCAGTTCTCTGAGGAAGGATCTTCCAAAAGGGGCGGGGTCGAAGAGTCGACTAACCAATATTTCGAACGGCCGAAGTCCCGAATTTTACGATTACGAGCGTTAGAATAACGAAGCGCCGAAATCCCGATCGCCAGAAAAGAGAAAGTCGAGACAGCCGCCCCATGCGTAAGAGAGAGAGGAGGCGCATCTCTCTCTCTCTTACGCATGGGGCGGCTCTCTCCGCTGTCGCTTTTCTGGCGTTCGGGATTTCGGCGCTTCGTTATTCGAACGCTCGTAATCGTGAAATTCGGTATTTAGGCCGTTCGAAATATTGGTTAGTCGACTCTTCGACCCCGCCCCTTCCAAAATATGGGTTCGAGATAAAGCGAGGGCAGTCCAAAATTATCGATTATAAAATGAAAATTAATAATATCATCAAATTCATGTCTTTAATTAAAAAAACTTTTGTTTCTGTACGACATACAAGAATAATATATTTAACTTAAATTTTGTGTACCAACATGGATATATTCCTCATATATTTCAGATTTATATCGGGTAAATAACCAATATATCAAAGATATATTGACTAAATTAACTAAATTGAATAAATAATCTATCATTTGTATGTCGTGATACTATATTTCAATTATATTAGTTTGTATATGGGGCATTCCGTCCCGATTCGACCTGGGTCTGACCTTTCACCTCTCCCATTTTGTCCACAATTTTTTATGGTTTTATAGTACCTCTGAAAAGCACTCAGGATTTTTTGCAGATTTTTTTTGGAGCAATTTGACTTAATTATAATTTTATAAACAAATTACTGATAGCCCAAATTGAAAAATCTGAAAAAAATCCCGAAAATCCCGTTTTTTCAACGAAAAATTTCGCGTCATGAGCCAAAGTGGACTTTCCTTCTGTTGATAAGAAGCTTTTTCGAATTTTTTTTTTCACAGAAAGAGAAACCTAAATTGAGTGGGCTGTTATCAAAACATTTTTGTATGAATTGAAGGTATTTAAAAAAATGCTCTGATAAGGGCCCACTCAATTCAGGTTTCTTCTTCGATATAAAAAAAAATTCGAAAAAGCTTTGAATGTATCGGAAAGTACAATTTTAACTATACTTTATTTTCATGGGGAAGAACAGTTTTGTTCCAACTTTTATCGCGAGAATCTCGACTCCGAATATTATGAGATCCGTGGCTTTCTATGTATAACGTACGATCTGCTCTGCTTGATGATTATATTGCGTAATGAAGGCTAATTATCGTGCCCTGAGACGCTATGGCAAGCGCCTTCTTCAACGCTTTCCGGGCTGGAATGGGCAGCCGAAGCATCGGTTTCCATCGTATTACGTGCGAGTGTGTTTGTCTGTGTTCGTTTACCGTGCGCTGTGAATGTGAACCGCATTCAGGAAAGCATTTCGCGCGGCGCAGTATCAGGTGCAGGTGCGCGTATCTATCTTCTATGCGCAGGTGATATCGAGATAGGGGAGCGTGGGGCTAGTTGTAACAGTTTTTGGAAAAAGGCCTGTAACACCTAAAATATGTATGCTTTTGAGATTGTGAGTAAGAGAGTTTGTAAAGTATATATCTGAGCACTAATTCCAATTGAAAAATAATTTTTAATCTTTACCCATTTTTTTACACGAGACGTTTTTTGAAAAAATGGGAGCTGTTACAACTTACCCCATGTCTGGGGCAAGTTGTAACAATGAAAAGACTGGCAAAATTTATAAGAAAGAACGCAAATAATTTGTAATACTGTGTAATCACTATCCTACAAGTTGTAATAATATTATTTATACGTACATATTTTAAGAGCACAAAAAAAAATACACGCGCATTGGGCAAGTTCTAACATGTTACAACTTGCCCCATGGGCTCATTATGTCTACTCAATGAAATATCTCAAAAATTACAAACTTTGGAATAATTTAGAAAAAAGCTAATGAAAGCCAGTTAAATTTACGATGTAACAAGGAAAAAACAATAAACAATTAATTTAATTTTAATAGTCAAAATCAAAATTTTCGTAAGTATTTTTTGTACGAAACCTGGCCGAAATAGAGCTCGTGTGCATATCCTCTTATTTTGATGTCTCGCGGGGTATTAGCGGTGTTAACGTTATGCCGCGTGTTATAACAAGCACATTCAGCAAAAAAATTACATCAAAATGTTTTAAATTCCCGGTCAAAATTGAGTGTTACATCTTACCCCTGTTACAACTAGCCCCATGCTCCCCTACTTGAGATTTGAGAGAGAAAGGGATAGAGATAGAGATAGTCATAACTCGCGGTACGTAACTATATGGCAAATCGCT
Source organism: Alloplasta piceator (assembly GCA_946863875.1). Lineage (NCBI taxonomy): Eukaryota > Metazoa > Arthropoda > Insecta > Hymenoptera > Ichneumonidae > Alloplasta > Alloplasta piceator. The sequence goes on along the minus strand of OX333076.1, from coordinate 3,831,815 downwards.
TTTGCTCCGTATCCGCCGAGAGACGCTCTCTTCTGAGTTTTGCGATGCACGGCGATACGTGATAATGCAGATATGAGGAGTTCTTTTTTAACCGGGCCACTTTTTTTTCACCCTCTCCAATTTTTTTCAAAATTTGCCAGCTTGAAATATTAGTCAAAAGAAACGTCTGTGATTTTTTTAAGATTTTTTTAGGCGTCCGTTCAAGATTTTCAATTTTTCATTACGAACACTGTATCTCAAAAAATATTCATCAAACAAAAAAAACATAAGTATAAAAACTTATTTATTTTTTCCACTTTATCGAAAAAAATTAAAAACATAATTTTTCTGCATTGAGAATATTGAAATTTGGCAAAAAAATGAGAATACATTTTTTTTAAACCTAACAACACACTTTCGATTTCGGTACAAATTTTACAGGATGTCTGTCATTGGGTAAAGAGTCTGCAAAAAAAAATTCAGAATGGCACCTGCAATGGTTACGATGAAAAAAAATAAAAACTCTGCGAAATCTCATAACCGCATAAAGATTTCGCAAGGTTTTTATTTTTTTTTCATGACTGTCATTGGGTAAAGAGACATCCTGTAAAATTTGTACAAAATTTGTACCAAATTTTACAGCAGTGCAGAAAAATTATGATTTCAATTTTGTTCGATAAAGTGGAACAAATAAGAAAGTTTTTATTCTTATGTTTTTTTTTGTTTGATGAATATTTTTTGAGATACAGTGTTCGTAATAAAAAATTGAAAATCCTGAACGGACGCCTAAAAAAATCTTTAAAAAATCACAGACGTTCCTTTTGACTGATACTTCAAACTGGCAGATTTTGCAAAAAATTGGAGAGGGTGAAAAAAAAGTGGCTCGGTTGAAAAGGAACTCCTCATATACAAGTCATTTCAGGCTAAATCAGTGAACGTTTAAAACCTGACTCTTTCAAACATCATCACTGATTTTTTACAAATAAATTTGCCACTGAAGATTTTTCAATTTTTCATGATTTTTTATCAACAAGACATTGGTCATTGTTTATTATATATTCAAAACATTACCCCAAATATATTTCTGAAAATATTTCCCAAAATAGATTTTCAGGTATCTAAAAAGCTTGCAACTATATAAGGAGAGAACGAGCTTCCTTTTGATTATTAAAAGTAAAGAAAAATTTAAGAAAAATTAAATTTAAATTAAATTAAAAATAAATGGAGAAACTAAAGATGAACTAAAAACTAAAAACAATGAATTCTGCAAACCTGAACTTTCCTGCAAAGTAAAATGTAAACGTTTCCTTGATTAGAACAAATTCCTTCTGATCTGGCTGAGAATTTTTTTTTTTTAATTTTCATTTAAACGTAGTAACTTCATTTTTATTGATATTAAACTTTATTCAATTGATCTTCATTCAATTTTTACAATTGCATTTACACATTCCACATGTTGCATCGCTTATCTGGATTCATAGGGCTTTTTGCTGGACATTCGAAAGCCGTGGCAAATTCTTTCATATTGGAAAACCCGCCCATTATAATTGCGCTTGAGGGAGGATGCGATTGTTTCGTGTAACGCTTTAGCAAATACGATGGGCTTGAATTTTCACAAAAATACTGTGGAAAATACGAAAGCATATTTTTTAAACTGTCAAAATAGATAAATCAAATAAATAAATCAAAAGGACTCAAAATTTGAATCACTACTTTGCTTTTGATAATTAGGTATTTACCAAGGATGAAAGAAATAATTAGGTAACTTACGTTTGCAACGCCGTAGAAAAATAATTGAGTGTCTGTGAAATTCTTCAAAGCTGGAGTCGTGTCGTTCCTGATTTTCCGATCGTCTACCATTTTTTTGTAAGTTTGTAGTGCGATCGAAAAACCGGTACTGGTTGAAATACTTACGGCCAAAGTATCTCTACCATTGATCTTTACATTTTCCATTGTAATTGCCATGTAAAAAAACAAACGAGCACAAGTTATTCGAGGCTCACGAGCTGATTTTCGTCATTCTTGTACGCAGGCAAATTTCAAAGTAAATATATTTGTGAACATTTTCACTTTTAATTTTTTCAATTTGGAAATTATACGCGAATGCCATTTTTAGGAATTAGAAATTAACAAAAATTCCGATTTTAAAAATGAAAAAAATCATTTCATTTTTGACTGTGAATCTTTCATTTAATTAAAAATGGAATTTTGTGTACCAAAGTGATCCTTTCGTACAGAATGACGATGGAAAGTTTTTCTCTATTTTTAAATTCAATTAATCAATTTTTTTTAGTCTGGAATTAAAATATCTGCACTGAGCAGAGATTTTGATAATCAGGGCTAGGACAAGCTTTATGTAAGGCTGCTGAACATTATTAAAACCTGATAAAGCAGGATTGAAGTAAGCTTAAGAACGATAACATGGCAAAGAATCTCAATATTGACAAAAAATCTTTGATTTTTCGAAAATTAGTAAACAAAGGAAATGATTCTGAAATATCAAAATTGAACATGCCAAACAATGAAAAAATTTGAATGAAGAACTTTTTTTTATGAACAAGGTTGAAAAATGAATCACACAAACGAAAAAAACTTTTTTTTTCAATAATCCTGATAAATATTTAAATAATAAATACTTACGTAAGTTGAAACATTTGTCTTAGGATCTTCGGCGAGTTTATAATTGTTGTATTGATTGACGAAACACTCTGCTCGCTGTTCGTATTTCTCGTCAGTGTTCAAATGGAACAATCGATTTCTGCCGACTAAATCTTTTTTTTCGTAGGTGTAATCTGCATAAATGACGAGATCAAATCATAACTTAATATTTAAAAGAATATACAACACGTTTCCAATTTGGCACTCTTAATATTATTAATGATTCTAAAGTTTGCATCGTTGTAATGCAAGGGCCATTGTCAATTTATCAATAAAATTCCATTCTTGCTAAAAAAGTTTGTAATTAAAAAATCATTGAAATTTATTTTTGTACCTTTATTAAGGATTTAGGATTTTTTACGCACACGCAAAACAGAAATAAATAAACATAAATAAACGATGCAAACTTCAACATCATTATTATTATTATTATAAATTGTTCATCAGAAAGACTTGCTCGTAAAATTCTTCAATTAACTCTACTTTAGCGAGTAATCTGAGATGCTAAAAATCTATCGAGATATGCAATAATATTTATAGAAAAATTAGTTTACCTCACAACTTTACAGTTATTCAAGATAACATTATCATTCCCAACATCGAATTGAACTATCAAGTCTTTTTTTTACATCTTTTTATTTTTTAAATAATTCTTGATTTGTTATTTAAAGACTCATGCCCCATTTTTATTTCCAACAACTGATGCAGTCTCCAAACTAACTAATCCATTTTAAAAAACCTAAAAATTCGGCTGAGGAATCCCGTTCATAATTTATCGATGATATTACATCTCACCATGAATGTGTAGCTCACGGGTCATCATTGTGGCCAATGTTTGTCCAAGTCTCGCAAAATTTAATACTCTGGAAATTACAAGAAAAAAATAATGCAAAATATCGATGAAAGAATAATAACAATAATACAAATAATTACTAAATTAAATAAATAATAATAGTTATGTTATTAAACTTACTCTGGTCGATCGAAATATGAGGACTCTATTATAGTCGCGCCTGTTACATCTGTAATGAAATTTTTTTGTTCATATCTTATAATGCAATTAGATTGTATGAGTTACAGCAAAATATTGGTATGACAATGCCAGGATAATTAGTATCCATTTTCTCATGTCAAATTCATAATAATTAAAATTATTATGAATTTGACATGAAATTATTATTTTAGTTAATTATTATTCGTCGGCTTTTCGATAATCGAATTCAATTTTCGTTTATACTTGTTATTCGAACTCGCAATTTTTAAATGGCCGATTATTCCTAAAACCAATATTCGTAGAAGAAAGTAAATGCATTTTGGGTGCAAATTTTTTTTTTTGTTTTGCCGTTTTGGAAACTTACACCATGTATTTTTGTTCACAGCGTACGTTACTTGGCTCTCGAAGGATTGAACATCCAGTCTAAGGAAAAATGTGAGTCATCTTATTGCATATAATACCTTAGTAAATTTAAACTCGTTGACTCGCAAACTTACTCCAAGCTTCGAAGCTTCGGTACTTCTCGTTTCATATGGAGGAACCCATTAATGACGTTCTCGAAATATTCTGGACCGATAACGAACTACGGATAAAATATATCGAACGAAAAAAATATCATTAAATGCATTTTTCTGCGCCAATACTTTAAACTTTTGTTCCCACTTTTGCAACGCTTGATTCAATGAAATATAAACTTACGTGAGTGTAGATCTCATTAACTATCATTTTCTTATCGTGCCAATCCGGATAACCGATCACGTATTCCGTTTCGTCGATCGATCGTAGCAATTTTTTTTTAAGTTTCTTTTTTAACCATTCATTTCGACTTATCACTTGTGTGAATTCTTCCGACATGTCCATTATCATTATTGTAGCCTGTATTCGATTTTTATAGCGATTAGCTAATTTGTACTGGTTAAAATTGTTCGCCAGCCAACCTCATTGATCACTAATTGGGTTTGGGTTTGGCGCGATATATTATATTTCATATTTGACGTGGTTTCACACAGCGATCGACAGTATCGATTTTTTTCTCAATTATATTGGTTATATTAATCATTTTTTCGAAAAATTAATAATTAGTCAAAAAATAGTACTAATTTTTAATCAAAATTCTAAATTAGCGGAAAAATATTAGTCATTTTTCTAAGAAATTAGGAATAAGTAAGAAAATATTTTCAATTTTTCAAAAAAAAAAAAAAGTAATTAGTGACAAAATACTTCTAATTTTTCTAAAAAATTAGAGTTTAGCGACAAGATATTTCTAATTTTTCAACAAAAAAATAGTAATTAGCGAAAAAATATTACCAAGTTTTATTTCTACATACAGTAAACAAATATAGTAAATATGGTAATTGGTAAGGAAGACATTACTAATTAATAAAAAAAACAGTAATATGTAAATCATGGTTATAAGCTCAAACAACTCTATTGAAAAAAATTCTTTATTTTTTAGAATAACTATAAGATCTTTTGAATATTTCACACATTAGTATTTATTGTATCGAATGTCATTCGATATCACATATATTATTATTAATACGAATATACATTAGTAATTTTTTATTTATTTATTACTTTTTCCAAAATTAATACAACGTTTCTCCACAAAGTATTGATGCTTTTAATTATTCAATATCTTTCTCGCTAATTACTAATTCTTGGAAAAAATTGGTAATATTTTATCGTTAATTACTAATTTTTTTAGCAAAATTAGTGATATTTTTTTGCTAATTGCTAATTGTTTAATAAAAATTTAAAATATTTTGGCAGTAGTTACTATTTTTTCGAAAAATTAGTAATATGTTCCAGCTAATTACTATTTTTTTGAAAAAAATTAGAAATATTTTTTTACTAATCATTAAATTTTCGAATAAATTGGGTAATAAAAATGGATAGATGTTTTTTTTGCCGATCACTGGTTTCACAATGATAACGTGACTCTTGATACATCCAAATCAAACTTACATGTATTTTGTATCGTTCATCCAAGTGCGAATGCTCCCAAAGATACGACAAGGCGACCCTCATTGGATGATTTTCGACACACAGCAACCCTCTAAAAAGACATTCTGATGGAACCATTTCGTGCATAATATCGAAGAAACTATTTGACCTCTTTCTCTCTTTCATCTCTTTTATTTTCGCACGGTTGATTTTTCAATTTTAAATAATGTATCATACTTATTATTTTTTTATTTTTCTCTCCAGGAAAAGTAATGCTGATATCAAAAGAGGAGAAACGTGGATAATTTACCATTATTTTTTTTTATTATTCTTATTTCTGTTTTCGTTTCGTCAATTAAATTAATGCATCGAGGAATGGATGGGTTTTTTGTGCAAAATGGATAACCAATAAACTCAATGTTTTCATATACTTACCGATAAGGAAACTTTGGAGGGAATGTGGGATTGTATCGTGCCTCGATATCACGCATCTTCTTATTGGTCGAATGCAGCACACTTCTGATCCACTTCCAATGGATAAAATTCACTATAAATAATCGAAATCAATTGAGTCGATAAACAAGCCATTAGATTTTGGTTTTGCATCAAAGGAATAAATAATTATCGATGTACCGATCGTTCGAACATCTCTTTGTAAAAGAGCATTGGCCAAGTCTTCGAGATAATTTCCTGGAGATACAACCACCGAAGTGCTCGCCGTGATCATAATTCCTTGATATGCTAATCTGGTTTCGATAATATCCAGCCAGTCAACCTTGGAAGATTCAATTAAAAATATATCGATTTTTCCGTCAACGATATTGATTTTATAAATCATTTTTTCTAAAAAATAATAATTAGTCAAAAAATGTTACTCGTTTTTTTAATAAAAATTCGTAATTAGCGAAAAAATATTAGCAATTTTTCTAAAAAATTAGTATTTAGCTACAAAATATGTCTAATTTTTCCAAAAAAAATTAGTTATTAGCGAAAAAATATTACCAAGTTTTACTAATTAATTTTTAAAAAACAGTAATTTGTAGAAAAGTATCGTGTATATTTACGTTCTTGTGTGTACGGATTGCGTCATAAGCTCAAACAACTCTATTAAAAACATTGTTTTATTTTTTATTTATTTATTTATTACTTTTTCCAAAATTAATACAACATTTCTCCACAAATTATTCATTTTTTTGGTTATTTAACAATATCTTTCTCGCTAATAACTAATTCTTGGAAAGAATTAGTAATATTTTGTCACTAATTACTAATTTTTAGAAAATTTAGTAATATGTTCCCGCTAATTACTAATGTTCAAAAAAAAATTAGCAATATTTTTTTGCTTACTATTAATTTTTCGAAAAAATTGGATAATAAAAATAGATAAATTTTTTTGGATTCATTACCGAGAAAACTGAAGATTTTCCTACAAGGTCGTCCCATAAAATCTGCATTTCACTGATCTCGAGGAATTTTGGTGCCTGTTTTGTGCCACTTATCTACGAATAAGAACGATAAATCAATATCTCAAAGGTACTTTCTTCATTTTATCGCTAATTATTGTACCAACCTCTTCGAGTCTTTTTTCAAAATCAATCATATCCAAAACGTCGCTCTTCAGCTTTTCTGCATCGAGATAGTTTCCGCGAGAATCGCTCAAAGCCTTGACGACAGAGGTGACGTAATCCACGGTGGAATTTTCGATCGACATCGATCTTTTTCGGAATCGATCTGGGCGACGATCCTCGTAGAAGAACTGTTGAATTTTTCAGTATGAAAAAAATTATCGATTGTCTTGAATCAAGCTAACGAATAAACTCACCGATATTAGCCCACGGGTGGTGTGAAGTTGTTTGAGTGAACTTAAGAACGAGGATCCGAAAAGAGCCGATACACCGGTTGTCTCGGCTATACTTTCGTGAATCGCTGACCATGTCATGTTTTTTTTATTATTTACGTCAATTGTAACGTTCATGAGCGGCCATTCATCATTGGCTCTGAGAATTGCATTGAGAGGTTCCAATCCTCTACGTTCCAATCGATCTACAAAACGAGAGGGAAAAAGATAATTCGTTTTGCCAAAATTTACGGATAAAATTGTTCGACGTTTTATATATTTTATATGGGTCAAAAATTCCGAGAGGCAGCATGCGTTTGGGCCTCCTAGTCGACGATTGTTTTGTAACTTCAGGGACATAGTTCAGTATGAGAGTACACTCTGGAATTTTTTTTTTTTATTTTTAAATCGACCAGTTTCACTGTATCGATGACGTCATTTTTTTGAAATTTCTCGAATGTCATGTTTTAGTCAATTTCTCTAGACCCCTGTAATTGAAAAAAAAAAAAAAAATTCGACAAATATTTTCATCGAAAAAGATCGCAGCAAAAAAAAAAAATATTTCCAAATACGTATCAATTCGTATGAGCATAGAAAAATAGGTTTTTTCCTCAAAAAGGCGTTTCATCGATGAGCCTACACTCCAATCTGTTTTGCCATATTTTTTTCGGGTTCCTGAGGTTTTTTTACACGAAAAAACTCTTTTTCCAGAGTGGGATCTCCGCGGCATCAGACCGTTATATATTTAATATAATCTGAGGTGCTGTAAATATCGAGAAAATAGTGCGGATGCAATAATGCTTTACTGCGCTAGTATTGTATTGTATTGTTACTATCATTTTTTATCGAGGTCGTTATGGGTTTTTAACTTAACTCTTGAATTATTAGTACTGTAACAGGAGGATTTGACTATGAGAAAAAATAATAACACCCTGAAAGCAATATAATATACACGATTCCGGGGAATGGGTGTGTAAACAAACTTTGAAAAACATCCATTCATCTTTTATGAAAATATTTATTGACGCATGTTTAATTTTGCGCAAACAAAAATTATTTAACAGTTTTTACTTGTTTTACATTGGTTGCTTTTGAGTACACTCAAAAAACAAATTAACAATTTCTTGGCGAAAAATTAACTATACGTCAATAAATATTTCCATAAAAGATGAATGGATGTTTTTTAAAGTATGTTTACACACCCATTACCCGGAATCTTGTATATTACATTGCTTTCAGGGTATTATTATTTTTTCTCATAGTCAAATCCTTCTGTTACAGTACTAATAAATTAAAAGTTAAGTTAAAAACCCACAACGACCTCGATAAAAAATGATAGTAACAATACAATACTAGCGCAGTAAGCATTATTGTATCCGCACTATTTTCTCGACATTTACAGCACCTCAGATTATATCTAATATATAACGGTCTGATGCCGCAAAGATCCCACTCTGAAAAAAGAGTTTTTTCATGTAAAAAAATCTCAGAAATCCGAAAAAAACATGAAAAAACCGATTGGAGTGTAGGCTCATCGATAAAACGCCTTTTTGAGGAAAAAACCTATTTTTCTATTCTCATACGAATTGGTACGTATTTGGAAATATTTTTTTTTTAAGCTGAGATCTTTTTCGATGAAAATATGTGCCGAATTTTTTTTTTTTAATTTAATTACAGGGGTCTAGAGAAATTAATTAAAACATGACATTCGAGAAATTTCAAAAAAATGACGTCATCGGTACAGTGAAACTGGTCGATCTAAAAATCCAAAAAAAAATTCCAGACTACTCTCATACTGTACTATGTGTCCCTAAAGTTACAAAACAATCATCGACTATAAGGCCCAAGCGCATGCTCCCTTTCGGAATTTTGACCCATATATTTTATATATTTTATATATTTTATATATTTTATATATTTTATATATTTTATATATTTTATATATTTTATATATTTTATATATTTTATATATTTTAATACCTAAATCCATGCAGGACCTGAAAAACATCTTGGCTTTGCGTATGGCTTCGATATCGCTGTCAGTAATATTCGCTTCCAACAATTCTGTTGACAAAATTACATATCTCTTAAGGGTCAATCTAATTAACCATTATAAGTGCTACCGTTAATTGTCAGGATTAACCGACCTCGCAGCTGTCGATCAATTTTACTTTTCTCCAGATCACGTCGATTCCTAATTGCGGTAGTTGCCGATATTGGATGGTTGGCATTCCACTTGCCACACGCGTGCTCATAGAAATTATCACAAGGATTCACCTCATCATTCACGTACCTAAAGAAACTTTCACCTGATACAAATTCATCAGACAAATCAATGATATGTCCATTTTTATCACTGATCAAAAGAGTAGTATTATGTTATTAAGGCCATGTACATTTTAAACAAAATATGTATTTGGTTTATTATATCGGTCATTCCATGTCAAATCGACCAATAGTTGGAATCGACCCCTTTCAATTTCGATGAAATTTAGTCAGAAGTTTTCTTTTATCATAAAACAAAGTGTTGCCGAAGGAAAAGAATTAAAATTTGTTTCTTCGAAAGTTATGCGAAATTCAAAATTTCACCTTTTTCAATTTTTCAAGTTTATTTTTTAAATATCTCGAAAACTATTATGGGTACGAAAAAATCGTTCTGGGTTTGTCTTAAAGAGTATACTTGGGGCTACGACAAAAAAAATAATCCGAAAAAAAGAATTTGAAAAATGATGAATTTAGAGAATTTTGAATTTTTTTAAATCGTGAAAATCCACGATCAATATTACATTTTTTGTTTAATTTTTTTTATATAATACCTTGTACTGATCTTAGAAGATCCTGAAATTTTCAGAATGGTGTTTTTTTTTTAATATGAATATTTGCATTTTGGTAAAAAAAAGAGAAATTTGAATTTTTTTAAATCGTCAAAATCTACGATCGATATTAAATTTTTAGTTCAATTTTTTTAATATAATACCTTGTACTGATCTTGAAAGATCCTGAAATTTTCAGGATGGTGTTTTTTTTTCAAATATGAATTTTTGAATTTTGGTAAAAAAAAAATTTCACCTCTAAGTCAATTCAGTTGAATCATGTAATTTTGTAATTTTAAGCAGTAAAAATTTCAATGAATGACACAAAAATTTCAATTATGTTTCTGTTTTTACATTCTTATGTCATTAATTAAAATTTTCACTGCTCAAAATGACAAAATTACATGATTGCTCAACTGTACTTAACTTGATAAAAAAATTTTTTTTAATCAAAATTCATATTTTTTGAATAAATAAAACACTATTCTGAAAATTTTAGTATCTTTCAAGATCAGTATAAGGTATTATATTTAAAATTGAACCAAGATTTGAATGTAGCTCGTAGATTTTCACGATTTTTGAAATTAAAAATTCTCCAAATTCACAATTTTCAAAATTTTTTTTCGGAATATATTTTTTTTCGTAGCCCCAAGTATACTCTCTAAGACGAACCTAGAACGATTTTTTCGTAAATGTAATAGTTTTTGAGATATTTACAAAATAAACTTAGAAATTTGAAAAAATGGCGAAATTTCGAATTTTGCATAATTTTCGAAAAAATATATATATATATTCTTTTTCCTTTGGTAGAACGCGACTTCAGCGGGCAAAAGCTGATGGTTTCAAGAGCTATTTTATTTTCAAATATAAAGCAAACAAAATAGCAAAACTCTGGTTCACCATTATTTTCGTTTAGGTTTGAATTACCTGCCTCTCGGCAAATCTCGTCGGTACATCCAGTCAGGTACTTTTTGGCCGACACCTCACTATCGGCACGCACCGTCGTGAAGATGAGCACAGAAATTGAGAACCCATAAAATCTTTTGAACATAAAAAAGAATATAAACAAACAATCAAAGGAAAATGGGAAAACCGAACGAAATACCTAAATCTTTCATAAACAAAGCTTGCAATAAGGACGGTAACTTTTTTAAAATTTAAATACATGTACTTACATCAGTGAAGTCATCGTCATCGTTGCCGCGCAAGTTCAACGGAGCGATTGAACGATTTCTCACGTGATTTCCCTCGAGTATAATTTTCGATACTGGATTGTTCAATTGATTTTCTAGCTATGATGTCTGAGGGATTTTTTTTTTAAATTTATATACAAAATACATATTTATCTAAATCGTGCGTCAACGACATTAAGTGGGGAGCGCACGTGATCGGTAAAATTTTCACAAGTGCGTGGAATTGGTGAAAACCGAATAGATAACTCTACGAAAAATATAATTTTTGTCTCCAATACAAACGAAGCTGTATTGAGTCAGGTGTTCAGAATCTCTAATTGGGTTGTTGAACGTTTTTTTTCGAAAGTTTATATACGTCTTTTATTGAGAAGTAATTTTTTTAGTTATTATTAACGAAGAAATAGGGTTTTGAAAAATGAATCATAAATTAACAGCTGACGACGCGCCGATCATGACATGCCCGAAGTTACCCGAATGGTCCGTGACGTCACAATGTTGAACTGGGTATACGATATTTATTCCAAGCACGAATTTTAATCTAAAATAGCAACGATAACATTGTGACGTCCAGGGTTGCGAAATTTTCACTGAAAAAGTAATGCATCAACCATTACTTTTTTAATGACTAATGAAATTAATGATTAATGGAAATTATTTTCATTGACCATTAAAATTTAATGGTTAATGGAAATTATTGTTATTAACCATTAAAATTATTTCCATTAACCATTAAATGTTAATGGTTAATGAAAATGCAATTGCATTAAAAAAAGTAATGCATTATTTTGCAACCCTGCCCATTACAATGTAGTGTGTAATAGAAAAAATTTCCATTACCCATGGCAATGTAATGTGTAATGGACAAAACTTTGATTGCAATTTTGGGAATAGAAAAATATAGATGAATATATTATTGCAATTTTGCATTACATTTTATTGACTTAGGACTTAGATTTTCAGGTACCTTAAATTCTCGAAAGCATCTATATTATAATTATAAAAAGCATCTATATTATTATTGCAATGTAATGTGTAATGGGCAAAACTTTGATTGCAATTTTGGGAATGGAAAAATATAGATAAATAAATTATTGCAATTTTGCATTACATTTTATTGACTTAGGAGTTAGATTTTCACCTTAAATTCTAAAAAGCATCTATATCATAATTCTAAAAATTTAAGTCCCAAGTTAATAAAATGTAATACAAAACTGCAATAATTTATTCATCTATATTTTTCCATTTCCAAAATTGCAATCAAAGTTTTGTCCATTACACATTACATTGCAATGGGTAATGGAAATTTTTTCTATTACACACTACATTGTAATGGGCAGGGTTGCAAATAATGCATTACTTTTTTAAATGCAATTGCATTTTCATTAACCATTAACATTTAATGGTTAATGGTTAATGAAAATGCAAATGCATTAAAAAAAGTAATGCATTATTTGCAACCCTGGTGACGTCATTTCATGATCATATGAAAAATTTGAATTTTTCGGACATTTCAATTATTAATAACTATTTACAGGCTTACGCAAAACCAATTTATGTTCAGTTTTGGGATCTAATGCAATAAATGCTTCATAAAAAAAGTTAAAGATCAAACTTTTTTTTTTCAACAACCCAATTGTAAATGTGGTACACGTGCCTGGCTAGTACAGAAAAATAAATAAGATATAATTGGGCCGCTTTACGCGTGCAGAATAAATATGTCGCTGATCAAACCGATAAGATATCAAGAAGAACAAACAATTGAGCTTGGAATGAAAAAGGCACCCTTTTCTCAATGAAATATCAACTTATCTCACGTTGAACTTCAATGGAATCGAGCAAATTGTCTTATGGAAAATTGAATGGATAAGGTATAGTGAAAATGTTGATCCATTGAACTATTTTCCTGAACTCCAATTTTTTAGTCGCCATTTGCAAATTATTTTTTATCCAGAAAATTATGCCGGTAAAATCCGCGATTCACGCGAAATACTCCATATTCAAATACCGCGGAGTCCGACAAATATATACGAGAGAGGGACTATCACACGACATAACCGTAGATTCAACCGTGTTGCATATTTGATGTTGCATGGTCCGCATGATCGGCGCCCAAAATTTTACCCGGGTGGATCGTGCCCGGGTCATAAGATCCCTCAGTGATTGAGAGTTAGGGCAAACGACCCCACATTTATATCTATATACTTATCCGTATGACGCAAGTATATACAACGAGGGCCTCTCCACCTTGGCATTAACTTTTCATCGTTATGTAATTCCGGTAACGACGATGGGTTTGCTTGTGTCCGTTGCTATGCGCGCACGCGTGTGATATGATTGCCTTTTCACGATTGCTCTATTAATTCTCTTATTCCATGACCACTCGATTCCAAAATTCACTGAGAAGAATTCTCGTCAAAGCTGCTATGAAAATAATTGTAATTTCTATGCACTGTAAAAAAGGTCACAAACCTCAGATTCTCAAAATACTTCCGATATCCAAAGTTATTAAGTGATTAATAAAATATTTTCACCATTATTTTTTTTATAAAATATTTATTAATATTTTGACTATGAAATAAAAATTTCGAGAAAAAAAATGAGAATGAAATGAGTTATAAAAGTTTCAAGTAAATCGGTTGAGTAAAACTTGAGATATCATGTCAGCTGTGTTGAGAAAAGTAGTTTTGAGAAAAAAACGTCTATAGTCCGATTTGCTTCAACGTGACGAGCATAGTTGCTGCGTCACTAAAATAACTATAACTCCGTAAATTATTTGAATTAAAAAATTTCCTTTCAACGATATATTCATAAAGGTCTGAACTTTAAGAATATGCAAAAAAAAATATTTTTCAAAATTCTAGACCAGAATACCGCCTTAAAGTTACGTTCCGATGTGATGGGCATAGTTGCTACGTCACTAAAATAGTTATAACTCCGTAAATTATTGGAATTGAAAAATTTCCTTTCAAGGGTATATTCTTAAAGGTCTAAACTTTAAGAATTTGCAAAAAAAAAAATAATTTTTCAAAATTCTAGACCGGAACACCGCCTTAAAGTTACGCTCCGATGTGATTGGCATAGTTGCTGCGTCACTAAAATAGTTATAACTCCGTAAATCATTGGAATTGAAAAATTTATTTTCGCCCACATTCTTAAGGGTCTAAACTTTGAGAATATGTAAAAAAAAAATATTTTTCAAAAATTCTAGACCAGAATACCCCTTCAAGTGTACGAATAATTAGTACACTGTCCTAATAGTACAAGTTGGCTTCTATTTTGATTTTTATCTCTTTTTTTTTTTTTGGGAAAAAAATCAATCTTCAACTGCTTCTTACAAAGTCGATGGTTTTTGCTCATCCTTTTATTGGGCTTTGCATGATAAAAATAAAAAAATATATTTTTGTCTAAGAATCAGTCCTAGCAAAGGGCGATGGCTTGAAATATCCGGATAGGCCATATTCCCCAAGTTTAGACTGTGCAGACCGTGAACGTTCGTCCCTTCGGATTTTTCTCCATTCGAGAAAAACCAACGACTATGGAGCAAACACATACTGATATATATATATGTCGTAGCTCGGCGTTGGTTGAAGCGAGAAATCGATATCCGGGATAAGGAATGCCCCTCGCTATGCGGCTGCACCCTGCACTCGGACTGGTTTTGCCGACTCTCCCCCTCGCGAACCGATCGATTCGCAATTATCGAGGCTATTCGTCGAACTATCTCGTATTTGCGGCAAAATGAGAGACTATTTATATGTATACCTATATATATATGTGTGTGTGTGTATCTATATATTCCGGTTATTCGTGAGAGATGGGGTCGTGTGTGATATCGTGGCAAAGTCCGTGGCAGGCAGATTGCCGAATTTATGGTGGGGAAACAATCGCGATGTGACGAGTCTATCGCAAAACAATTTCTTTTTCATGCAGCTTTATCAAAGTTGTTCATCCAGAAGTGGCCAATAATAATATCGAATTTGAGTAAACAACTGTGACGAGCAATCAAATTGCACGGTCAAGTTCGATTCAACAAAAATGATAACGATTTTGAGTGAATTACTCGTGAAGTAATTCATTTGTTAATATTTTGCACAAACACGTTCATGGAACATTTATTTATGGGATTTATGGGATGGTGATTAGTTCGAAGCACTAATGAGAAAACGCCATTATTTTTACATAATTGCAAGGTAATTAAAATAAATTGGATGTAGAATGAGTCCGTCAGTGATTTTTTAAATTTTAAGACATTTTTACTTTACAATAATAAAAAACTTTGCTTACGAAAAAATTAACAATCGTGTGGCCCTGAAATTGATTACTAGAAGTACACCTCTGGTCATTTATTTTAGAACTTTAGAATGTTCGAAATTTAAGGGTTTTTTAATTTTTTCAACCGAATTTTTAAATTTTAAGAAATTTTCACTTTATAAAAATACTAAACTTTACTTACAAAAAAACAATCATATGGTTCTGAAATTGTTTACTAGAAGTACACCTCTGGTCATTAATTTTAAACCTTTGGAATTTCAGAAATTTTAGGGTTTTGAAATGTTTACAACGGAATTTTTAAATTTTAACAAATTTTTAATTTAAAAGAATAAAAAAATTTACTTAAAAAAAACAATCATATGGCCCTGAAATTCATTACTAAAAGTACACTTCTGGTCATTAATTTTAGAACTTTAGAATTTTAGAAATTTTAAAGTTTTAAAATTTTTAAAACCGAATTGTTAAATTTTAACCAATTTTTACTTTACAAAAATAAAAAACTTTACTTACAAAAGAATAAACAATCATATGGCCCTGAAATTCATTACTGAAAGTCCACCTCTGGTCATTAGTTTTTGAAGTTTACAATTTTAAACATTTTAGGATTTTTAAATTTTTTAAACCGAATATTTAAATTTTAACAAATTTTTACTCTAAAAAAATTAAAAACTTTACTTACTAAAAACAAACAATCACATGTCCCTGAAATTAATTACTAGAAGTACACCTCTGGTTATTTATTTTAGAACTTTAGAATTATTAAAATTTTAGGGTTTATAAATTTTTTACACCGAATTTTTAAATGTTAACAAATTTTTACTTTACAAAAATACATAACTTTACTTACAAAGAAATAATCATATGGCCCTGAAATTGATTACTAGAAGTACACCTCTGGTCATTAATTTTAGAACTTTCGAATTTTAGAAATTGTAGGGTTTTTAAATTTAAAAAAATGTTTACTTTACAAAAATAAAAAACTTAACTTACAAAAAAATAATCATATGGCCCTCAAATTTATTACTAGAAGTACACCTCTGGTCATTTATTTTAGAACTTTGGAAATTTAGAAATTTTAGATTTTTTTTTTTGAAAACTTTTTTCTGTGATCGCGATCGAGGCTGGTTGAATAATAGGCGAGAATAAATAATACCGGAGATGTGTCAGGAAAAAGCATTAACGAGATAGCGAATGGGCAAAGGGGTGAATCGAATTGGACCACCGTGGACGCGGTGGGCAGCCACACACACACACACACACACACACACACACACACACACACACACACACACACACACAAACCTATTATAAACGCGATGATGTCGCCGAAGAGATCGTGCGGCGCTTTAAAAGGATTTGTCACAGCGTTGATGAGAGTGTCCTCGGGATTTCTCGGAGGCGTGTCGCGCTTCTTCTCTCATCTCGGCAATATTATATCTATATACTTCCGTTATGGATGCCGCGAGACAGATCGACCTTGAGATCGGCTCGGGATCGAAGAAACGGCCGAGGAATCGACCGAGAAATCGCGTCGTGATCGGGTTGGGAATGGGGAGGGAAAAATGGACACTGCAGTCAAAACGGACACCTTTCCAAAATAACCAAATTAAAAATTAATTTATTATCAATTAATTAATTAAATAAATGCTATTTATCTGTTATATAAAATCCATCAGGAATAACCTGTTTCAATCAGTGACATTGTATCAGTTCGTAAGTTGGATTCTTCGAGAGAGTCTAGACACTACTGACCTAGTTAAGGGGAAGACAAGCTCGGGTCATGTGACGTCATTTTGTATACGCTTCCTGAGGGTAAATTTCGTATGTTTCGGGGGAGAATTCTGCTTCTGCATAGCGGAAGAGAGGGCGGAAGAGAATTTGGAGGATCAATATTTTGGAGCAAGGGGTGAAGACAGCCTCTGGCGAAAATTTTTATTGTATGCTTTCCTTCGTGTCAATTAAAGGTCACGAAGGAAATATCTCTAATTTACAACGTAGCATTATTTTTATGATAAAAAGTATTGATTAAAAATTGATATTCGATGCAATTTAGCGCCAATTCCATCGTACGATTGAACAGATTTTTCTTCGCCATCTCGACACGATCCCTCGCAGTCAATAGATGAGAAAAAAAGGCAACGAAGAATAGGAAGGGAAAAAATCTGGCAGGCGCCAGATTTTTTGCTCGGCCACCGAATGAGGCAGACCGATTAAAACTTCTGTAATCCGTGAACGGATCATTGGTCACCTCGAGTTTGGACGCTTGGGGCGCAAATACCAAGTGACAGAGTTCGCCCCGACTGAGTGAGTCAAGCGAAACCCTCGATACCGCTTTTTTTTTTCCCCCACAGATCTTTTCTTTGGCCCGGATTTGGACGAGAAAAGCCACGACGGTGATAATCGTCTTTTGTTTTTTTCGCGCCTCGACGTCGGGCTCGCCGTTTCTCAAAAGACATCAGGGGTGTATCTTCCTCTGGTCCATCACAAAATACCCAAAACTTTGTCCCCCAGTCATTAAATATCGGCTCTATCGCCAGAATTCATTCGTTTATTGAAAATGAACGATCAATAAACGAAAGAATCACGAATACAATTTTTCATTATAAAATTACAAAACAGCTGGAAATTTGTCTGAAATTCCACTATTTAATAGAAACTTACTCCCTCGAGCAATTGCTGATGAATTTTATAAATATTAAGTTTATTATCGAAAGTAATTGTCAAAAAATGTTCAGCATTACTGCTGGAAAAACCTGAGAGTGTTCCGGAGCAATTTGAAAAAACCCTGCAAATTGGGCATTTGCACATTGCTTCCTAATCTTTAAACAGCTTCCGTTATCACAAAGTATGGCGATCAAATTTGGCTTCCTCATAAAGGAAGCTTTGTTAACTATCGAAAAACATGAGTAATCAATGTGCAAATTTGCCAAATTCTTTCAAATTTACTTCTTGCCAAATTTGATTTTTGCCTAATTCAATAGCGAACAACCTTGATCACTATTTTGAATGTGTACAAAATTTCAGTACAATATCTCGCAAATAGCCGAAGTTGACTAATTAAAAAAAATTTTTTTTTATTAAATCTTAATCATTCGATCGATTTTTGGCAAATTTATTAACGAACATCCTCGATAGCTATATTACAATATTAGACACAAGCTGGAGCGTTGACGCTATTTTTCAAAAAATTAAAAATTTCATAAAATTTTCATCCCTCGATGGATTTTCGCCAAATTCAAAAGCGAACAACCTTGATAGCTATATCAGTCCCTTACAAAGTTTCACTGCAATATCTTGAAAATTGTGCAAGTTAGAGCGTTTACGCTATTTTTCGAAAAATTCCAAATTTTATAAAAATTTAATCTTTCGATCGTTTTTTGTCAAATTCAATACCAAACAACCTTAATACTATACTAATTCTGTACAAAGTTTGAGTGCAGTATCTTGGAAATTGCACAAATTAGAGCGTTTACGCCATTTTTGCAAAAACGAAAAAAGTCGATAAAATCTGAACACCCGTTAGAATTAAGACAAAAAATTTTCATAATAAAGGGCAATTCGTGCAGACCAAGCGTACCAAATTTATTGGCATAAAAATCTCGAAAAAAAAAAATTTCACGAAAACAAAGCTTCCTGAGGAAGCAAAATTACAAAAATTCTGATTATTAACGTTATAATTTGTACATAAACCCAAGTTCAAATCATTCGATACTTTATGATGGACAGCGGGGAATTAAAAATAACAGTATTAGAAAATATATCATTCATTCCTTACCGGAAAACTTTTATGCAGAAGACGCCGCTTTCATGTCAACGAAATTTTTTTTTTTTCGAATAACCTACTAGGAAAATATATTGCGATCTAATAAATTTTTATTTAATATTAATAAATATTATTTCAATCTGAACAAATATGTATTTAAATGAAATATATATATTTTTTTAATATTTACCCGATATATATTTTTAAACATTTCAATCTTTGAATGTATAGCTACACATATGAAGTCTACAATTTCGTAGAGCTTCGTCTTTTCTTTAACAGAAGGGAAAAGAAAAAAGACCCTTTTTTATGGGAATCCTTTTCGGGGATTCGACCATCTTGCGTTTTGCCGCAATGTTCAATGTATTAGATATCGATACTGAAAAATAAGGACAAAAAAGGTTGAATATGCAAAATCGTTAGTTCTATACGGGTAACTAAATATTTATTTGGTCTAACTAAATAATTAGTTTCTTGAATAATTCCACGCTTCGGTTGACCAAAATATTGTTCAGGCAACAAAAATTTGGATTGTACAACAAAATATTTAGTTGCACGTATTCAACTAAACGATTTCGCATATTCAATCATTTTTTTTCTCAGTGCAGGTTCGCTTGCGCGAGAGGTAGCCACCTGGCGGATTTTTGGGGTACTGACGAATCTCCAGATACGATCGGATGAGATTACGGGTGAACAGGTATTTAGTAACAACGAATAGAATTTTTCTTCAACGCCTGTTTTTCGATGACGGGGAATTCAAATGAATAAATATAGTGGAAGTAAATATCGGCCAAAATTGGATGGAAAGAAATTTTTCTTTAAAGTAACTAAAAAATAATCAAATAAACGATTGTAGTACCTACGACTAGATCTTTTTTCTGGGTGCATCTTCGTATCTCGCGGTCCTCTTGAACGCATTTGCCGGTTTAGCTAAGATTAACCTGCCAATACCTTTACCTACTTTAGTTTACATGATTGTTCACTAACTGGGTCACGAGTAAGAACAAAGAAAGCACTGGGGACATTTGCACAAATTCCTTACGAAATCAGTGATTTTCGCTGAATTGAGTTTGGACCCAAGTCATGCCAGAATTTTGCGGCACGAGTAATTAATGCCCTCGTTATCGTTTTAATATGGTGATTTGATTAGTGACAGCGAGATAATTGGCTCACTCGGTGATTACGCTCTTGGATCTCAACTTCGGTCTGATCCTAGAGCGCGATTGCTAGGTCGAATTAGCATAAAGCCCGATCACGGTGCGATGTCATACCGCACTTCCACTTCATATACAACGTGCACAAGTGCGCATTACAACACTAACTTGAAATGACGTCCGGTGTATGGTGGATATTCTTTTTTTCCTTATCACGGAGATAAGATCTTGTGCTCGGATTAATAATCCACTGATGATGGCGTCCCGGTCGGGGACTTCTTCAACAATAGTGTATACCATTATGTACGGTACAGATTATACACTTTGCGAGGCGTTGTGGTGCAGTGACTATGTATATATGTTGGACGTATAGGAAAAGAGTCCGGTCGATTCAAACGCGACTGAATCTTATTTAAAAATAATTGCGTACACGTCGAGTATCTCCGCTGCGTGATTGTGCGCCCTCGTACATATGCAAGAAACGAATACACGTGTGCACCGCGATTTCCTGTGCTTGATTACGGTTAATTGTTCGGGATTTAAAAGTATAATGGCGCTTAGGCTCTCCTTCTTAAACGGTGACTACGTAAGATCCGTGACCGTTTCTTCTTGCTGCGGTCGCTGGTTCTCCATATACTCAAATTACTTACACTACAAAGTACACTTACGTATGATATATTATATATGAGGCATTCCACGTCAAGTCGACCATCCTATTTTTTGAAACCACCAAAAATCGCATACAAATTTTTATGAAGTAGTTTTAACTGTCAAGAAAATTCGTCATTTTTTTCACATTTTTATATTACATATTTTAGCAGGAAAAAAATACAGAAAAATTTCTCGTTCCATTTCGTAACTCGAAAATTATTCACCGTAGGAAAAAAAAGTACAGCATGAAATTTAGGATTTTCAACGTACTTTTCACTGAAATTTTTTACGAACTCCTCCGAAAGCTCTGTATGCCATTTTCGGAGCAAATAATGTTCTGATATTTATTTTTTCAGAATTGACATCTTCGATTTGTCTGTAGTTCTAACAGTTTTTTACTTGATATATTTACAGACTATTAAAAAATTGGCTCAGTGGAGAATCCATTCCTTCCCATGCGTTTTTCAGCCCAAACAAATACACAAATTTCTCTGTGCATTAACAGGGTTGAGACTATGCATAGATATTTTCTAAAGCCCGCATTCTTGTTTATTTTTTGTACTTTTTCAATTTCTTCAACTTTTTTCATTTTTTCAAATATATTTTTGTACATTTTAATAAACTTTATCAATGGACCCATCTACACCGATAAAGTCTATCAAAATGAAAGTCAAAGAAACTCACGTCTCTCAATTGCAAAAAAGACTTAATTTACCCTCTTTGGATACACCGACGTTTCTATGGCCAATGAGTACTTTTTTAGTTCGATTTGGGCATGATTTTTGGGAATGAAGCAATGATACTGTTTTGTTCCTGGAATCGTCTTCGCAGTATCAAAACAAGGTTATTTTATTATTTTTCCCGATCTACGATTAATAATGATAAAATATCAATATCTACGCTATTTCGTTAAATCACTCTATAATGATACATTGTATCAATAAAAATGCATTTGAAATAATGGATTCTCCACTACGCCAATTTTTTTATAGTCTGTAAATATATCGAGTAAAAAACTGTTAAAACTACAGACGAATCAAAGATGTCAATTCTGAGAAAAAAAATATCAAACATTATTTGCTCGGAAAATGGCATATAGAGCTTTCAGAGGAGTTTGTACAAAATTGCAGTGGAAAGCAAGTTGAAAATCCTAAATTTTATGTTCTACTTTTTTTTTCGCACGATGAATAATTTTCGAGTTACAAAATGGGACAAACAAATTTTTTGTATTTTTTTCCGGCTAAAAAATGTAATTTAAAAATCTGAAAAAAATCACAAATTTTCTTGATAGTTGGAACTACTTTCTAAAAATTAGTATGCAATTTTTTGCGATTTCAAAAAATGGGGTGGCTGACTTGACGTAGAATGCCTCATATATAGGTATATCTTTCAAAAAAAACGAAATCAAAGCTTATACTCACTCCCACAAGTTTTTCACATGAAGAACAGTTTAAAAAAATTTGCATGGATCGTGCACCAAAATTGCAACGCCGAAGAAAAAGCCAAAAAACGACCATGTTCCAAAGGTCGTACCGGGTTAAAAAAAAAAAATCGAAAAAAAAAATTTTTTAAAGCGAAATGAAGCTGAATACGTCCCCTTTGAAACGCCGCTTGTTAAATGGAAATATCTTCATTTTTAAAAGAGCAGTGAAACTTTTAGTTCCAGAATTTTACACGAAGAGTATTGAATATGAAATTATTGATACTGATTGATTAATATTGATTGATTTATTAGTGTTGATATTGATAATGAAATTATCGACACCATAATATTATTTGTGCAATGAAAAAAAGCATTTATCATGTCATTCACACTAATTTCGAAATTAGTCTGAAAAACTGATATTTTTCTATCAAGAAATCCCCCCCCCCCCAAAATCCATTATACTAACATCCAGATTAAAGGACATTGCTCTTTTGAGATACACGCAAAGAGAGTTCAATTCGCACGCGTTCTTTCTGAAAAAGCCCGGGGGTTGTGAATTTGGAACCCCACCAACGACCGTGTGTCTCTTGTTAGTAATCGACTTCCAGCGTCCGCATATGGATAACGACCCGCCAAAAGCCAAACGCATTTATGAATGCGAGCTTTTGCCGAATGATGATACCGAGGGCGTCGCCCACCGCCTCCAACCCTCTTGTCTGGTCCGGCGTACCAAATCGTTTCGACATTTTCACGTGCTTGTGTAACGCATACACAGTTATATATACATGGACCGGGCACAGCTAGGCTATCAGCGAAATGACCATTCAACGAGTTCCGTGCCATGCGTGTTTGGTCCTATGCACATTTGATATCGGGATGTTAACTCATATATGTACGCGAGTTGACTCCCTACCAAAGGCCCTATCTATCGGTTTCACCCCGTTGACGCCACGAATTGATAGGCCCTTTTGCCTGTTGAACGGTCAATATGTGGAGCAGAAATCGAAGAATGCCAGAGGACAGAGTTCGGAGAACCGGTGATAGAGCTACAAACCAACCCAAACCGAAATGCCCGGGCCATCCGCGTGTGGAGACTACCGCCAATCTGTCGCTGGCTGCATTAGCCTTCCCCTGCCCCGACTACTCTTGGTACGAGAGCTTTTGAAATTGCGGGTTCAGCAGACTCGGCCATTGTCCATACCGTAAACCAGTAGCTCTCTCTCTCTCTCTCTCTCTCTCTCTCTCTCTCTCTCTCTCTCTCTCTCTCGTGGCAATGCCGGTCTTTTGGGTGGGGATAGTGGAAGCATTCGCCTATGTTTGATGAAACGCCACATATCTCCGTTGCACCCCGTCCGACGCCATCCCTCTCTTTCGCTCTCTTTTACCCACTCGTTTTCCCAATTTCTCCATCCTTTTCGTCCCTCTACCTCGTTCACAGGATCCTCTGTACCGACTTTTCAGACGGGCGCACATGGCGCGTACACTAACGGCGAAAAGTTTCCGGACAAAACTTCAAAAAAGTAAGGATTTGGCTTCGTTTCCTGATTTTTTAATTTATTTTTATAAATTGCTTTTAGATTTGGATTCTATTTTGAAAACACCTGTTTTTCGCCCTCCCCCTCTCTTCAGGCGCACCAATCTTCTGGAGGCATTTTTTTAAATACATTTTTACGATTGGATTCATAAAGGGAAAAGTTTGGGCTTGAATTTCCTTTTTTTTTAACTTTGAGCGATTTTTTTTTCCAAAGTTATTCTGTTTTTTTGTGAAAAAAGAGGAAATTTGAAAAATTTCGTATAACACGAAAACAAAGAGGATTCATGGAAAACTTCAAGATAGCAATAAGTTGCGTCTGTCTTTGTTGAGTTCAGAGGAATTTTTTCGGATTTTTTTTTCGAAAATTTGTTTTCTTATGTCGAAACTGGAAAAACAGGGAAAAAAATTTGAAAAAAATTTCAATGTGTTGAAAATGGTACAATAAAGTATTTCCCCCCGTGCAATTTTATCAATAATCCCATAGTTCTCGAGTTATGGTAATTTAATAGAATGAATTGAATTGAATGAATTGAAAATTGAATCATTTAGATTCGGACTCTTTTGAAAACAGCTATTTTTTGCCTTTTTTCTCCTTTCTTCAGCTGCACCCATCTTCTAGAGGAAATTTTTTTAATACATTTTCACAATTGATTCGTAAAGGGGAAAGTTTAAGCTACTATTTCTTTTTCTTTTAAACTTTAAACGATTTTTTTTTCCGAAGTTATTCTGTTTTTTGTGAAAAAGAGGAAATTTAAAAACTCCCGTATAACACGAAAACAAAGAGGATTCATGAAAAACTTCCAGAAAGCCAAAAGTTTCGTCTGTTTTTTTTTGAGTTCAGAGGAATTTTTTCAGATTTTTTTTTTCAAAATTTTGTTTTCTCATGTCGAGGCTGGAAAAAAAATTAAGGAAAAAAATTTGAAAAAAAATTCCAATGTGTTGAAAATGGTAAAACAAAGTATTTTTCCCTCTCAAAATTTTATCAATAAACTCGTAGTTCTCGAGTTATGGTAATTGAATTATCTGAGCTTGCCAGAAAATGAAAAAAAAAATGTTGGGAAAAAAATCTGAAAAAATTTCTCTGCACTCAACAAAAACAGACGCAACTTTTTCCTCTCCTGAAGTTTTTCATGAATCCTCTTTGTTTTCGTGTAATACAGGATTGTTTGAATTTCCTCTTTTTTCACAAAAAACAGAATAACTTTGGAAAAAAAAATCGCTCAAAGTTTTTAAAAAAAGTAAATTGAAGCTCAAACTTTTCTCTTTATGAATGCAATCCCAAAGATGTATTTAAAAAAATCCTCTGGAAGATGGGGGCCCCTGAAGAGAGAGAGGGAAAAAGGCGAAAAACAGCTGTTTTCAAAATAGAGTCCAAATGTAAAAACTATTCGTAAAAATAATCAAAAAATCAGGAAACGAAGCCGAATGCTTCCCCTTAAAAATGCCGCTTGTTAAATCAGTCCACGTCGACTTCCGGCGAAATGGCGTAAAAAAAAGTTCCAGACCCTTTTTGAAGTTTCGTCCGGAAACTTTTTGCCGGTACTGTACCCATATATATATATATATATATTTTTCCCGGTATTAACTGAGAGCCCACCGAACGGAATACTTTTAAAGTAAATTAGCTTTTTAGTTTTCAGTGCCGAAAACCAACCTCGGTAATACGTATATACATGTATATAGGGCGCGTGTAAAGGGTCGCGGATGGAGAGGGGTGCACTGACCGAGGGGACCACGGTCAATGCATGAATGCGAGTCGAAAAGTACATGCGCCGAATGTATTTATATATGTACGGGTGTGTTCAAGGGTGGTGAATTCTCGTCCTCTTTGTGTGTAAACGTAAGCAGGACCACGAAAAGTGAAAACAGACAAAAAGCGTTTGAGCGAGGAAGAAGGAGGTCCGTGGTCCGAACTGGCTTCAATGTGTGCTTCTTTCTCTATCTCCCTATTTCTCTGCCGCGTACGAGAGATTCAGCGAAGCAGAGTAATGTACCTAAACCGCACAAGAGTGGTTGTTGCAAGCCCCGGCTCCGACCCCCGCGCGTTTCACTCGTCGAAAAAGCCAAGAGACTTTTGACGTGAAATGCTACACTGATACGTGATGGAGCAAGACAGATGAGACCGAACATCAGTGAAAAGAGAAGGAAAGATGTGGAACCGAGAAGGAAACGGAATGCAGAGAGGGCCTTTTTGAGCTTGGCGATTCTTTGGACGCGTTGACCCTTCTGCAGTGGCTTCTTGTCCCGGATTTGACTTCTTTTTTATAACATCCTCTCATTTCTTTGACTGCCATTGAGAGAAAAAACGCCACGATGAGAAGAGGCGGTCATTCGTGAAAGGGAATGCTCGAAACCACGCTGGAGGGAGTTTGCCCTTCTTTGTATCAATGGATAATTATTTTATTCTTTTCATCATCGCAGAGCACAGTTGTGAAAATAGTAATGTAAAAGTATTACCCATTACTTTGAATAATGTGTATTGGACAAGTTTGCCATTACAAATTACAAAAGTAACGTGTAATGAATGAATGTTCCATTACAAATGAATGTAGTAATGTATTACACATTACAAATAAAAAAAAGTAATGTGTAATGAATGAATGTTCCATTACAAATGAATATAGTAATATGGAGTAGATGCGTGTCCCATTACAAGTTAAAAAAGTAATCTGTAATTTATGCATGTCCCATTGCAAATAATAAAAGTAATGTGTAATGACGAATTGAAAAAAAAGTAATTTGTAGTGGAGAATATTCCATTACAAATTAGTGTGTTTCTACGACAATTTGGAGCAGGTACTTTTTTGTTCAAAGGTGAGTCTATTAATGTTTCAATGAAAATAACTTGTGTGTATCAAGTTTATGTTAACTTTACTATCGTAGTGGTAAATGTAGAAATTGCAATTCAAGAAAAACTTATAGGTGTCAGTGTATATTAAGTTGATATATACTGACACCTATAAGTTTCTCTTCAATTGTAATTTTTACAAAAATGGAGTGAAAATTACTCCAAAAAATCACGACTCATACATTTATCACTACGATAGTTAACAAAAACTTGATACACGCAAATTATTTTCATCGAAAAATTAATTGACTCATCTATGAACAAAATAGTATCTGCTCTAAATTGTGTTAGAAACACACTAATTTGTAATGGAATATTCTCCACTACAAATAACTTTTTTATTTGTAATGAAACACGTATTCATTACACATTACTTTTGTATTTTGTAATGGTACCCTTGTCCATTTCACATTATGCAGTGTAATGGGTAATGAATACCGTAGTGCATTATAAAAATAATGCATTATTTACAACTCTGTCGCAGAGTTAGGTTAAGGGGGGAAAAGAGTCTGAGATACAAAAAAATGCATATTTTTGTGATTTTTTTTTCAGAGTACCTTATTTATTAATTCTTTTAAAATAATTTTTTTACATTATTAAGCATTATTCTAAGAATATTCTGCTAAATTTTCATAAAAAAATATTGAAAAATAAATCAGTGGTAGTGGTGAGAACCGAGTCACCTCAAAAAAAGTGTTCATGCTCATGATTGCTTCATCTGAAATTAAAAATGCAAAAAGATTTCTTTCGTACATAAGTTCATCTTGAATTTGAACGAAGGAATTAACAAAATATTCATTTTTGAATTTTCGGTAAAGGTGCAATCAAAAAACTCTGATTTTTGCCAAAAATTGCTCTTTTTGCTTAATTAAAAAATAAGCTGTAATTGGAAAAAAAACTTCGTTCAGAACCTAGTATTTAGTATACAAAAGAAATGTGCAAAGCTTAGGCGAAATCAGTCCAATTTCGAGAAATGTTGACTACCGACTTAAAAAAAAAGTTTTGAGAAAAACGCCATTAAAGTTTGATACATGAATAAAATAGAGAATTTTTTTTTTTTTCAAACTTACACAGAATCGTCGATTCCAACTCTCCATCAAGCAACTCGCCTGCAGCTGCTGCACGACTGACACACTCCTTTAGTTATTTGAAAATCTTGGCCATATGGTTGCGCCCCAATAACTTTTTTATAAACTCAATTGTCCGGAGACCGTAGACTCGATTGTCTATAGCTCGAAAAGTTTTGCTCCTGATGACTTCAAAATTTCTGACAATATTTCTTACAAGTCGAAGTATCAGAAAAAAAACGGTTTTCTGACCCTTTTCCCACCATAATTAATTGAAACGTAAGGTTGAGATCAATTTAATGGAATGGGAAAAAAAACCATCACAACCTTTTATTATCATTTGTATATGAAGGTATCCATTACACAAACCCGGGAGAGAGTTATTGATTTTGATGGCTGCACGTAATCTCGTGCCTTTTTATTATCCGTCTTGGTGGCAATAAATAATCGAATGTATCGGAGAGATTGAGAGGGACGAGGAAAAAAAATTGAGGATACGAAAAACGCCGAAGAAAGAGCAAACAAGTATACGCGTACGTATATATTGCATTCATGGGGACGCCCCCCGCGAGGCGACCTTTGCAGTTGAACTTAGTGGTGAAACTTCACAGGGGGGCCTTCTAACGAGCACAGCAATTAACATTTTTATTAGACGTATTCGATGATGACTTTTCGCTCGTGTAACACCGCCCCTTCTGTCCTGCTGCGGGACTCTGACTCATTGAGAATCGACGAGCTTGACATGGACGAGCCAGGCAATGGTTTACCTTTGGAAGGCTAGGTCATTTTTTCCCCCAAGTCATCAATTTTAACGTCTTCAAGGTCGAAAGTACTTTCGATGATTTAATTCTCAAGTTACGAGTAAATGCGGCAATTGATAATCTACGAAAAAAATGGTCAACATTCCTCTTTTACACGGAGTTACCCCTTAAAGGGTAACGGTGGGTCACTCGTGCCCGGCGCTTTGAAAAGTGCTCTAAAGTGCTCTAAAAAATTCCGCAAAATTCATGAAATCTCATCAACTATCCTGGAACAAGAACCAATCACTATTTTGCTGATTCGATCGTTTGTTTAAGCAATATAATCGTATAAACAAAGGAAAACGTGAAGGATGCACCATTTTGTTCAAATAATCATAACTTTGGATGTAATTAATATTTTTTTAAATTTCAAACGGGAAATTGAAGCTTAGGAACGGTTAGTTAAGGACCAAAATATTGAGATTCTTTATGAATAAAAGGAATGCTCGAGTTTTTAGCATGACCCCGTTACCATTTAAGGGTTGAGTATGGATGATTCTTGGTTGAAGCACTGCAACAATAGTGGCAAGAATAATTTATTTTTCTGTTAGTGAATGTTTTCAAAATTTATTAACCCTTGACACACTTCTGCAGAACGTACTTGACACACTGGGGTCGTTTGTACCCCAGCGATAAAAATTCTTATATAAAATATACCATTTAATATTTCATCTTGCAAATTTTTTAAGAACTTATTAAAAGGTTACTACCCAAAGTTATACAGGATATGTAGTAAAATATCAAAGTTAAATATGATTAAAAAAATGTTAATATCCAAAAACACTGAAAAACTTTTACGAAAAAAAATCGTAACTTTTTTATTTTTCGACAAAAATGGTTAAAAATTTAACTGAGTTTGCTCAATATACAGCACTACAAGAAAAAAATAGTAGCAGTAAAATAACATAACAGGAAAAAAAAAATCGCACAACATTTTCGCACTCAACCTTACTTGACTTTCCTATGGGTTACAGACGAGATCACTCGACCTTGGACGGCTACTACATAAAAACTTATTGTCTCAGAGTGACGCTATAAGCTTTAAGGAGTAGCGTCATGCTCGAACCAATGACAGATGTCGCTATAGGTCCTATTTTTATAAATTTAGGTACTTAAAATTAAGGAAATTTGGGCCTGGGTCGTTTTGTACCCCAGTGGGTCAAGCGTCAAATATAACGGGAACTGCGATAGCCGTCAAAATTCCGACATACTTCTGACGTTATGAATCCACACAGCACCGGAATCAGCCAGGATGTTCTTACATGGGCCTTTGGAGATACGTGATATCCTACCTACATATATAAGTCAGTACGTGCATGTATCGGTAGGCGTGTGTTAGGGTGTGATAGTTTGGAAATGTTCATACATTTGATGGTCATGAGAGTATCGAATACAGACAAATACCATTGCTGCAGCGGTGCAATGCAGTAATTCGTCGACATTCGATGCGAATGAGAGATACGTCGGGAGATGGTCAAGAGGAAGCGCGAGGCAGAGCGGTTTTGTGCACAACGTATATATGTATACGCCGATTAGGCTAACCACACGTTGTCGAGCCATCGACAGCATCCGAGGCGCATTGTTTGCTCGCTTTGATGATGCCAATTCGCGTATTCACGATATACGCTCTCTATACTGCCTTCTCTCGCTCCGCGTGGATTGAGAGAGCGAGAGAGAGGGAGAGAGAGAGAGAGAGAGAGAGAGAGAGAGAACAGAGGCGACACGATGGATGGAGCGCGATAATACACGAGAGACGGAACTTGAAATACGTGGCAATATGTACACGCATACGTTTGTATCGCGTGCGGTTCTCCTTCTCTCTCTCTCTCTCTTTCTCTCTTTGGTACTGTAATGCTCGCACTACTCGAACGTGTGTCATTAGTGACCCCGCGGGGTCGATTCTGGGATTCGTTCTCCTGGCGTTCGCCACTTTCTGCACCAATGATCCACGCTCCCCTACTATCTCTTTTCATGTTTGTGCGAGGCGGTTGAGCCAAGATACTGACACTGACAAGCATATACACTGTTGTCCAAAAGTTTGGAAACACTCTGATTCAGCGTCGCACAAAAAGATTCACTGCTCTTTTAAAAGTGGAGATATTTCTATTCGATAAGCGCCGTTTCAAAGGAGACATATTCAGCTTGATTGCGCTTTTTCGAATTTTTTTTTCGATTTTTTTTGAACCTGGTACGTCCTTTGAAACATGGCTGCTTTTTTGACTTTTCATTTGGCGTTGAAATTTTGGCGCACCAACCATGAAAATTTGGTTAAACTGTTTATCGTATGGAAAACTTGTGGGAGGGAGTATAAGCTACGATTTCGTTTTTTGAAATGTTTCGTACGATTTTTTTTCGCAAAAATATTTCATTTTTGGCAAAAAAACGACCATATCTGTAAAATGTAACGTAACTCCAAAATTACTGGGTTTTCGTAAAATTACTAAGAAAGATAAAAGTTGCATATAATTATTCTGGATTGAATGAAATTTTTTCTGAATTTTTGTTCAACATTTTTTTTTTTCAAAAATATCTGATAGGAAAAATTTTCTAAAAAAAATAAAATAAAAAAACTCTGAAAAAATTTCATTTAATCGAGAATAATTATATTCAACTTTTTACTCCTTCGGTAATTTCACGAAAACTCCGTAGTTTTAGAGTTACGTTACATTTTATAAATATGGTCGTTTGTGTGCCAAACATTGAATATTTTTGCGAAACAAATTCGTATGAATCTTTAAAGAAAACTAAATTGAAGCTTATACTTTCCCTCACAAGTTTTTCACACAGGAAACAGTAAACAAAAATTGTTCTGAGTCGTGCGTCAAAATTTCAACGCCAAAAAAAAAGTCAAAAAGCGACCATGTTTCAAAAGGCGTGTATCAGGTTCAAAAAAAATCGAAAAAATTTTTTGGAGAAAGAAAAATAAAGCTGAATATGTCTTCATTGAAACGCCGCTTGACGAATTGAAATATCTTCATTTTTAAAAGAGCAGTGAAAAATTTTGTGCGGCGCGGAATCAAGGCGAGTGTTTCCCAACTTTTGGACAGCAGTGTATTCGATATATGCTCATAATCGAAATTTAATAGTGAAAAAGGCGCATTGAGTGTCAGTAATACATTCCCAAGTTCCAGGCGTGGATCAGCATGAAATGATACCGCACAAATTGACTTTTGCCTACAGCTGGTCATTAGAAATGGGTCTGCATGATCCTTTTCTATTTTCTTCTATCAACAGCTTCGAATCTTCGATTAAACGAATTCCATTGAATTTGAGGGAATTCGCGAGATTCCCAATGAGAATGGGACGACAGTCTCCGGAACAGAGGGAGAAATGGATGAGCGAGAGAGACTTTCACCTCGATCGATCGCCACGTGAGACCGCCACTGCCTTCGGCGGTCTTGCCGGAAGGTGGAGGGGACCTCTCTACTAAGGGGGGGGGGGGTTATATGGTCTACCAAAAGGAGGAGAGAGAAAAGACAGGGGAAGCTACCACCGGCTGCCACCAGGGCAATACTGTACCATTTTACTATATATATTCCTATAGATCTATATCTATATGGGGCGTTCCACGTAAAATAACGCGGTCATCGGCATCACCCTGATTACAATACAAAAAAAAAATAGTAATTATTTTTGACCCATTATCGGACGACGAAAATGTCTGTTTTGGGCCCTAGTTTCTGTGAAAAAAATTTCATTAATTTGACAAATGCCCCTCTTTATGTTTTCCCTCGATTTAATTATTTTTTAGCTCGGGCAACCCTTGAAAAATGAAATGTAGATTTCTAAAAATTTGAGGTCATATTTTGGGCCAAACGAAACCCACAATTCATTGGACATCAAAATCCGAGGGGGTCAGGCCGAAAACCGCGTGATTTGACGTGGAATGCCCCATACATGTATGCATGTATAAATTTGTGTGTATGCAGCGAATCGGTAGCAAACTATATATATGTCGAGGTGGGCCAAAGGACTTGAAGGTACTAGGCTGACGATAGTCGTCGCTTCTCTCGACTCTCCTCGAAACGGCAGCGTGAGCTAGAGTTGTATATATACCATATCCGAAACTCTAAGGAACCCTATTAAATGCAGACACGAGCAGGCACGGACAGGAAATTGCCTAATTTCCTGAGTGCGCACGCCGATCCGTCAACTTGACGTGACGGAGACGTAGTTCAGCACGAGGATTCGTGATTTTTAATGTCAAGTGTCGAAAAGAAGGTCGTCCACTCTGCATGCATGTATTTATTTCTGTATGCACAACTCGTTACCGATCTTATCGCACACGAGACAAAGATTTTATTAGTACACGATCCCTGAACAATAAATCTTGATTCTCCACTTGTGTGAGCATCTGTTTATGTTTGATTGATAAATTGATTATATCGTCGAAGTCTGCGCGGTATTTTTCTTTCATTAACGATTATCCTTAATTTTTTGCGATTAATTTTCCTGAAGCAATTGAAGAATTTTACTGTATTTCAATGACAATGTTTTTAATACAATCCGCATAACAAATTTGGTGGTGATCCTTCAACTTCTTCGAAGGTTGCTACTATTTTTCTCCAATTTTTCTAATTTCTACGGTCAATTCCTGAAATCTCAATACTTAATTACCCCAAAAATATTTGGAACGTTAATTATAATTTTGGAGTAATTTTAAAATGGTGGTTAGGACGTAACAATATTTCTGGTGGACGAGAAAAATTTCAACTTTCTTCAACTTCTTCGAGGGTTGTTACTATTTTTCTCCAATTTCTACGGTCAATTCCTGAATTCTAAATACTTGATTACCCCAAAAATATTGTGAACGCTAATTATAATTTTGGAGTAATTTGAAAATAATGGTTAGGACGTAACAATATTTCTGGTAGACGAGAAAAATTTCAACTTCCTTCAACTTCTTCAAGGATTGTTACTATTTTTCTCCAATGTTCCCAATTTCTACGGTCAATTCCTGAATTCTCAATATTTAATTCCCCAAAAATATTTTAAACGTTAATCATAATTTTGGAGGAACTTAAAAATTGTGGTTAGGACGCAACAATATTTGTGGTGGACGAGAAATTTCAACTTCCTTCAACTTCTTCGAGGATTGTTACTATTTTTCTCCAATTTTCCCAATTTCTACGTTCAATTCCTGAATTCTCAATACTTAATTATCCCAAAAATATTTTGAGCGTTAATTATAATTTTGGAGTAATTTGAAAATTGTGGTTAGGACGCAACAATATTTCTGGTGAACGACAAAAATTTCAACTTCCTTCAACTTCTTCGAGGGTTGTTACTATTTTTCTCCAATGTTCCCAATTTCTACGGTCAATTTCTGAATTCCCACTACTTAATTACCCCAAAAATATGTCGAACGTTAATTACAATTTCGGAGTAACTTGAAAATTGTGTATAGGACGCAACGATATTTCTGGTGGACGAGAAAAATGTCTCTACTCCGCACAAGTGAAAAGTGAATCAGACG
Source organism: Alloplasta piceator (assembly GCA_946863875.1). Classification (NCBI taxonomy): domain Eukaryota; kingdom Metazoa; phylum Arthropoda; class Insecta; order Hymenoptera; family Ichneumonidae; genus Alloplasta; species Alloplasta piceator. The sequence goes on along the minus strand of OX333076.1, from coordinate 3,797,403 downwards.
GATTCAGGTTGACGTCAAAGTTCAATTACGATATGGGAATCCTAAGATCGTGAGTATTATATCGCGATGAGCCTTGAGCGACCCTTGTGAGAACCGAGAATGTTATAGCGGTGTAGCGGAGCGCGAACTATCCTCGCACATACAGAGAGGGGAACTCTTCCCACAGCCTGAGCGTCGAGAGTGAGAGGAAGAGAAAGATTAAGTGTGGGACGTGGCTTGTCAGTGATAAAACTGTGCGTAATCCTAGAACTGGCGAAAAGCAGCTTTTCCTTCCCGTAACGGAGGACGCGTGCGCTGTAGGGATAAGGTGACAGTAGGAAGATAAGGGACAAAAACCCACAATTAAGAACAACCTCGATCGGAGCTGTACTTAAGAGCAGCTGTACTTATCACAGCTTAAGTGGAGGGTCTAGTCCTTCGTGGGAAGCCTTTAGACTTCATCCCCCAGTTTCCACGAGCGCATATCTATTCCAGTTTCAAAAATAACGTCTTTTCAGAACTTGAGAAAAAAAAGTTGAAGCAAAGCAAAAGCAATGGGCACATCGTGTCAAGCTCGAAAACAGCATTTCTACGAGTATACTCAAGGTATAGTTCCATCCAACACGATCCACGCAATCCACAGAAAGGACGTCGCGCGCTGCCACCAGATGTGACGCTACCTACGCCGCCGGACCTGACCCCACTCCCGTCGGTGGGGGCGTGTCAAGGAATCCCCACTCTGCCGCCACTTCCCCTCATACCCCTTCGATCGTTGTTCACCGCTGTGGCGCCCCTCCACCGAGCCTTTTACTGGCGACCCCCCACCGTTCGGCCTGAAAAGCGGCGGAGGAGTCATCGGTATGGGCGACCTCGCGCGCGACACAGTGGGGTCGCTCTTCGAGCGGCGACGCTGACGTCGTCGGGGGAGAGTCAGAGAGATTCAACTCTTTCTCCTCTATCGCGTGTCGTTTTGATGTCCCCGCGGCCACCACGTTCCACGCCTTCGAATCTTCCCATTGGCTACCAACTGTCCCACCGTAAATGCATCCGGATGACACACCCCCATTTTAAGTCCGGAAAAATCGCGTCCCTGCACCACCACCGACACATAATTAATGGGATTTTCCACCTGCGTTAGAGTGGGTATGAGAGTTTTGCGCTCGGCAAAGGGGCAAAAAAAAAATCCAATTACCGGAATAATAATCCAATTGTTGTGATGAAATGAATTTTCGTTGAATACAAACTTCATTGTGATATATATGCTGCAGGGATTGCCGAAATTTATAGATACCACGGCTGGAATCGGGGGTGCATGGCGTTGTCATCACTGCATCGAAAAATCTGGGGTCTGGAGAATCGATTATGGTCAATAGAGTGAACCGATAACATACCTTTGCCCTAGGGTAAAGGATGCGTTCCAATGGACGCGAAATGCGTAAGCCGCTGAGAAATGTGTCATTTTCTAAAGATAAGTCAGATATCTTCGAAAATTTTGATTTGGACACAGGAAAAACGGTAAAATACGGTACGGTACCATATAGTAAAGTACAGTAGAGTACTGTACAGTATTGTACTATTGCAGGTATACATACTTTGATTTCGATAGTATTATAGTTCTTGGAACTCAATCCTAAATCTTATGGAGAATATTATTAGCGAGCTTCATAATATTCTAGTCAGAGTAAGCTATGGTCGTTTGAGCTCTGGACTACCCGTTATTTTGTACGTAGAGTTATTTTGTAATGAGTATAATAAGAATTTCACATTATATGATAGCATAGTTGTGAAAATAGTAATGTAAAAGTAATTCATTACCCATTACCTACTTTATACCATGTGTATTGGATAAGTTTTCCATTACAAATTACAAAGTAACGTGTAATGAATGAATGTTCCATTACAAATAATAAAAGTAATGTGTAATGAATGAGTGCTCTATTATAAATTACAATTTTTTTAAAAGTAATTTGTAGTGGAGAATATTCCATTACTTTAAACAATGTGTATTGCATAAGTTTTCCATTAAAAATTACAAAAGCAACGTGTAACGAATGAATGTTCCATTAAAAATTACAAAAGTAACGTGTAATGGATGCGTGTTACATTAGAAATAAAAAAAGTTATGTGTAATATATGCATGTTCCATTACAAATAATAAAAGTAATGTGTAATGGTTGCGCGTGCCATTACAAATTAAAAAATTACGTGTAAATGAATGAGTGCTCCATTACAAATTACAATTGAAAAAAAAGTAATTTATAGTGGAGAATATTCCATTACAAATTAGTGTGTTTCTACGACAATTCGGAACAGGTACTATTTTGCTCAAAGGTAAGTCTATTAGTTTTTAAATGAAAATAATTTGTCTGTATCAAGTTTTTGTTAACTTTACTATCGTAGTGGTAAATCTCTGTTCATAAATTTACCACTACGATAGTAAAGTTAACAAAAACTTGATACACACAAATTATTTTCATTGAAAAATCAATAGACTCACCTTTGAGCAAAATAGTACCAAATTGTCGTAGAAACACACTAATTTGTAATGGAATATTCTCCACTACCAATTTTTTTTTTTTTCAATTGTAATTTTGTAATGGAGCACTCATCCATTACACATTACTTTTTTTATTTGTAATGGCACATGTATCCATAACACATTACTTTTTTATTTGTAATGGAACTTGGATTCATTACACATTACTTTTGTATTTTGTAATGGTACACTTATCCATTTTACATTATGCGGTGTAATGGGTAATGAATACGGTAATATATTATAAAAATAAAGCATTATTTACAACTTTGTATGGTAGTTGCTACATGATATAGTAGTTACTGTAGTGGTCACTATATTTACTGTATGATATAGTAGTTACATCGTATAGTAGTTACTATCGGTGTACACTTTTATACGTGAAAGTTGATGTGACAATATTCTTGCCCAAAAAGTGGTCAAAGATAAACGTCCACGTAACGATGCATCGCATTAATGATTGCTTATCAGACCAAAGTAGATAAAAACAGTGAATTCTGTAGGCATTTATAGTGAGACCGGTTTTTTAGCGGAATGGGGATTTGACCATTGCGGGTCATGTATGAAAAACCATCGACCTCGCCATAACTGATGTGTGGCATCACAGCTGCACAGCGAGAGCACCAAAGGCAAAGGGGAGGGGCTCGGTGAATTACGCAAGTAAAGCATGGTACCAGACACACTCGCGAAACATCGAGAGCTGCATGAAAAAAATCATCGTATCTGTGTTCATACTCATTTTCTATTGGGGTGAAAAAAAAATTTGACGGGTTCAAGGCTCGAAGCCACAGAGCTCCAGTTTGACTTGTTTTTTACGTCTCGATGTGCCAATCGAGTCGTATCACTGAATGAGCAGATGATTTGATGACAGCAACGTTGGCGACTTTATGATAAAAATATTTACAGATACTATTACAACCTATTTACAACCTATTTACTTGGTCCAACGCTGCTGTCAATAATGGACGAACTTTCGTAGCATTACCGTTTTTTTATGGATTCCAGATAAGGTTGAATCGAAAAAATGATTTTCTGCAACTTTACAACTCATCGTCATATTAATTTAAGGAACCCCAATATTTTATATTTCGAGCACTCTCCTATTGACTTGCAGCTATAAATTTGATCATTTCCATTTTCTCTTCACACCCAGAAAAAAGATCTAGTACATTTAACTAAATCCTAGTCAAGCCAAATAAATTTTTTTAGTTGTAGGCCGGCCTAATACAACTCTATTCATGTCAACGAATTTTTTTTTTTTTTTAATGGACCTACTAGGAAAATATATTGCGATCTAATTAGTGATGGGCGATACAATATCGATATTTGGAATATCGATACTCTTCGACCCAAATATCGATATTTTGTATCGATTCTTGGCGTTACGATATTTTCAAGTATCGATACGCAGTACATAAATATCGAAATTTCGGTACAACCGATTTTTATTGAGTTTATGTTACCGGCTGTGGCAAAAAATTACCGGTTTTGTTACCGACTGAGGTACAAACGACAGTTTTTTGTTACCAACTGAGGTAAGAAACTACAGTTTTTTGTTACCGACTGAGGTATAAAACTACTGTTTTTATTTCGAACTGAGGTTTGTTTACATTTTTATTTGAGTATCGAAATCGGTGATATCGATATCGCATTCCCGATATTACACCTGTATCGATACTCAGACCACCAATACGTATCGATACCAAATATCGATACATTCATCAAATATCGCCATCACTAGATCTAATAAATTTTTCTTTAATATTAATAAATATTATTTCAAACTGAACAAATATGTATTTAAATGAAATAATTTTTTTAAAAATATTTACACAATATATATTTTTAAACATTTCAATCTTTGAATGAAGTCTACAATTTCGTTGAGCTTCGTCTTTTCTTCAACAGAATGGAAAAGAAAAAATACCCTTTTTTATGGGAATCCTTTTCGGGGATTCGAACATCTTGCGTCGTTTTGCCGCAATGTTCAATGTATCAAATATCCATACTGAAAAATAAGGATATCAAACATGGACGAGCTTGGAAAGGATATAGGCGTCGAGAGGCAGGTTCGCTTGTGCGAGAGGTAGCCATCTGGCGGATTTTTGGGGTACTGACAAATCTGCAGATACGATCGGATGAGATTACGGGTGAATAGGTATTTAGGAACAACGAATAGAATTTTTCTTCAACGCCTGTTTCTCGATGACAGGAAATTCGAATGAATAAATATAGTGGAATTAAATATCGTCCAAAATTGGATGGAAAGAAAATTTTCGTTAAAGTAAATAAAAAATAATCAAATGAACGATTATAGTACCTACGACTAGATGTTTTTTCTGGGTGCACCTTACATTTAGTCAACGTTCAATGTGATCTGCCAAAAACGATTTTTAACTCCCTTCCAAGTCTTTTTCAACTTCATATCAACCGATACCTTTTGAAGTTGTGAGCAGTTTACGTTGTCCAATTATAAAACTACGTAACAAATAATACGAGAGACAAATGACATTGAGTCGAGGAGGTGAAGGTGCTTGGTTCGAGGGTGCATAAAATCGACGAGAGCGTATCATCTTGAGAAGGTGAAACGAGAAACGACGGGCGATCCCGCCGTGCCGAAGATGCGCTGCCATGATAACGACGACGGAAATTGAATTCTCTCACCAGTCATTCCTGGCAGCTCTCGCTCTAAGAGAAAGAAAGAGAAAGACTCTTCCATGTACGATACATAACCTACATGAATATATATATATATATATATCTTACGACACACGCACATACACCGCAGCATCAGGCAAAATTGTAGTATATGGTAGCATTTCTAATGTTAAAACGGAAAAAGGCCATAACTCGGAGCAGTCAGCGCGTGAAGAAATCCGAGTTACGCCTTTCTGTTTGTTAGGGATCGATATATCGCTGTATAGCAATATTATATGGATCCATACATTATATATATATATATATTTATTTAGATCTCTACATACATTCCCAGTGGCGATCTTCTCCATGCAGCGGCAGCAGGAGAAGCATGAACTGCAAAGAGGGGCAGAGGAAGGCTGAAAACGCTGCGATGGTGGCAGAAGACCGCGCCGGTGCCGAGTATCGACTCGTCGCCGTCGTTCGCGCACATCGTACACCGTACTTCGAGAAACGCGAGGGAAGAAAGACAGACCGAAAGGAAGGAAGGAAGAACAACGTGATATATACATATATGTACACTGTCGTCCAAAAGTTTGGAAACACTCACTCCGATTCCGCGCCGCACAAAAAGTTTCACTGCTCCTTTAAGAATGAAGATATTTCAATTGAACAAACGGCGTTTCAAAGGGGATATATTCAGCTTGATTTCGCGTTTTCCAAATTTTTTTTTCGATTTTTTTTTAACCCGGTACGTTCTTTGAAACAGGGTCGTTTTTTGGCTTTTTTTTTGGCAATGAAATTTTGGTGCATGATCCATGAACATTTTTTTGAACTATTTTTTGCATGAGAAACTTGTGAAGGGGAGTATAAGCTTCAATTTCGTTTTTAAAAAAGTTTCGTATGATTTTTTTTCCCAAAAATATTCAATTTTTTGGAAAGAAACGACCATATTTATAAAATGTAGCGTAACTCTAAAAGTACCGGGTTTTCATGAAATTACTAGGAGAGTAGAAAGTTGCATATAATTATTCTGGATTCATTGAAATTTTTTCAGAATTTTATTTCAACTTTTTTTTTTTCAAAAAATTTTCTTGTCTTGAAAAAAAAATGTTGAACGAAAATTCTGAAAAAATTGCATTGAATCCACAATGATTGTATGCAACTTTTTTCCGTTTTAGTGATTTCACGAAAACCCAGTTGTTTTAGAGTTACGCTACATTTTATAAATATGGTCGTTTTTTGTCAAAAATTGAATATTTTTGCGAAAAAAAATCGTATGAAACTCTTTAAAAAACGAAATTGAAGCTTATACTCTCTTCTACAAGTTTTTTACATGACAAATAATGAAATGAATTCAATGAAATTTTTTCAGAATTTTTTTCCAACAATTTTTTTTTCAAAAATATCTAACAGAAAAAATTAAGAAAAAAAATTCTGAAAAAATTCCATTGAATTCAGAATAATTATATACAACTTTTTACCCTCTTAGTAATTTCACGAAAATCCAGTAGTTTTCGAGTTACGCTACATTTTATAAATATGGTCGTATTTTGCCAAAAATTGAATATTTTTGCGAAAAAAAATCGTGCGAAACTTTTTAAAAAACGAAATCGAAGCTTATACTTCCCCCACAAGTTTTTCACACAAAAAATAGTTTGAACAAATTTTCATGGATCGTGCACCAAAATTTCAACGCCAAAAAAAAAACCAAAAATGACCATGTTTGAAAGGACGTACTAGGTTTTGAAAAAATCGAAATTTTTTTTTGGAAAAAACAAAACGAAGCTGAATATGTCCCCTTTGAAACTCCGCTCGTTGTATTGAAATATCTTTATTTTTGAAAGAGCAGTGAAACTTTTTGTGCGGCGCGGAATCGAGGCGAGCGTTTCCAAACTTTTGGACCGCAGTGTATATGTACATAAATATATATATTTGTGTATGTGTGTGCATGAACTATGTAAGCTCGTGAAGCAGCCGTCCTTCCCGGACCTTTTGTCTCGAGTGTTCTCTTTGCGCACGGCTGCTGCTGCTACCTGCTGTACTCTGCACTACAATACATATAACTATGGATATCCATCGTACGGTGTATGATAGCTTGTTATATATATCCCCTCAGCATCTCTCGCTGTATATATACGGGAATACATATATATTCGTGTATATTTCGAACCAAGGAGTGAGGTATACATAAGTGGCATACATATCTCACGGTAGATCCATCGGTATCAGAAGATATATATATATATATATATATATATATATATATATATATATATATATCACTGGAGACCTTCGTCAGAATAGTAATATACCGGCATAATCGAGAATGCGTTAGCCAAGAGCACATCGCGATTCTCGATATTTTGCGCATGTGATTCAATGACATTGAAGTGTCATTGGAATTTGATAAGGTTTGTACGCAATGTAAAAATTAATATAGCGAAGCACGGATTGAATGGTGCAAGTTTGCGCACTTTACAATCACCCACTAATAAAATAAAGAGTTATTTCATTGATAGATTTGTTTTATTTATTACACTGAGAAAAAATTTTCGTTGAAAATTGCAAAATTTGTTTGACTCAACCAAATATTTGTTTCCGAACGTTCAACGAGATCATTTTGGTAATTCAACAAAGATACAGTGGAAGTTTTAGTTAAACAGGTTAAATCGTTGCTTGAATGGGCAAAGTTTCAGTTCAATCAAATAAATATCTTTGCACCAAATAAATGGTGTGATTGAAAATACGAATTGTTTTGTTGTTACAGCTAAATTTATTTAGTTAAAATATACTAGAAATCAACGAAATATTTCTGTACAGCAACTCAGTTATGTGTAAATTGGACTAAACTGTATCTGAAAATTGACCAAACAGTTTCGTGTACCCCATATCTTATGGTTAACCAAATCCATTTGTTGAATTAATTGTAGTTTCATTATTTCAAACAAATTAATATTTAATCAACTACATTTTTTTCAACAAAATGGATTTAGTTCTTTTAACTCAAGTTTTTTCGCAGTGTATAAATACTTTGGTAACAACTTTGTACTTTAATGACGTAAGAATAATTGGATATAAGAATATCGCCAGGTTAACTCTTTTAACCCATTTTTGGAACCAAGTGACTATGCGCCCTTTGATTTTGTGTCAAAATTTTAGTTGAGTTTCAGTAATTCCTTCTGCACATAATAAGGCTGTCAATCAAGATTCTGCTTTCACAAAAAATCTAATTCTAGTTTGGACTGTTTTGGTCTCTGAAATCAAAACGTCGAAAAATGCATTCAAGTACCAGATTACTTCATTGAACAATGGCACAGTGGATCCTACAAAGTGTCTCAGGAAAAAAAATGAAGCAAACTATATTCAAAATACTTAGGAATATTTGTTTTAACCCTCCGTGGTCACACTTATCTGGGTCGATTTGATCTTGTCCATTTTTGACCAAGTGTCGTCACCAAGCTATCGATCAAAAAAATCTTAAAAAATTATAGATCATCCTTCAAACATTCCAGTTGATGTATTGAAAATTAGTTTATAAAGAATCAAATGATATTTTAAAAAAATCATAAAGAAGAAACGTAGTCGTGGGGTCGTTTTGACCCCGTTCGACCATGGAAGATTAATAAAAAAATACTGAAGCATATTCAGAAATATGTTTTTCAAAGTGTAAAAATACAAAATATGATTCCAAATTGAAAACCCCACAAAAATTGTGTTTTTCGAAGACTTTAAAAATTGCTTGAATAAATCAATTCAAGTTTCGGTACACTAACATGTCAAGGCTGTAAAAATGATATATATCGAATGACATATATACAAATACGATGAACTCTTGGATTCGCATGTATATGCGAGAATGATTAGGTGAGGGGGATCCGTAGAGCCCTATATATGGGACATTCCACGTCAAATGACCCCCTCGGATTTTGATGTCCAATGAATTGTGGGTTCCGTTTTACCCAAAATATGACCTCAAATTGTTTGAAATTTTTATTTCATTTTTTAGGGGCTGTCCGAGCTAAAAAAATCATTAAATTGAGGGAAACATAAAGAGGGGCCTTTTTTAAATTAATGAAATTTTTTTCACAGAAGCTAGGGCCCCAAACAGATTCGTCATTGTTCAATAATGGGCCAAAATAATTACTATTTTTTTTTTGTATTTTAATTTTTTTTCATAATTTCTTATTTTGATTGTTTCTTGTAGTGAGAATAACAACAAAAATATTTTTTTAGTGAAACCTGATTTCTTTTTTATTTGAGAGTGAAACGACAATATTTTTCGAAAATTTATTAGCTTGGACGACTTGAAATAAAACGGATGATTCAAACACAATTAAAAAATTAGAATTGAAAAAAGATAGTAATTGTCTTTGGCCTATTGAAAAAATTTAATTCATTTAAAAAAGGCCCCTCTTTATGTTTTCCCTCGATTTGATCGAGGGAATGATTTTTCAACTCGGGCAACCCCTAAAAAATGAAATAAAAATTTCTAAAAATTTGAGGTCACATTCAGGGCCAAAGGAAACTCACGATTCATTGGACATCAAAATCCGCGGGAGTCAGGTCGATGACCGCGTGATTCAACGTGGAATTCCCCATATACGTATAGATATGAGCTCGCAAAAGGTGAGCCATACGTGAAGTGGTCCGTACAGCTCTCTTTCTCTCTCTGCGCCTCTTCGAAGTGTATATAGACGTCGAAAGGGCTCTGGTAGACGTGCGATATACACATGCAAACGCATATATACACATACACACATATATTCCGTGCCTGGCTTTATAGTCATACCCAGTGTATCGTGATCGTTCGGAATGGTTCGTCGGGGCTCGTGATTTCTCGGTGGAAAGAACCGACCGCGCGCACACATACTGCACAAACCGCGCCGAGCCCCGAGACTCTGTTTCACGCTATGTGGAACAAAACTCCTCGCATACAGCGGTTCGCTCGAGCGAGGCCCTCGATATCGTCTTTGCCATGAACGGGGCAAATCGCATTTTTTCAAAAAGTACCACACCGATTGATTAGATCGGTATTGATGAAGGAAAACCCCATCAGCTTTAATAATGCCTTCTGTTGCAAAAACAAGGGTGAGAGTGCGAAGTTGAGCGGAACAGAGAGAGAGAGAGAGAGAGAGAGAGAGAGCGAAAGACGTGCGCGGAACTGCTGGTGCTGCTCTTCGGTATTCACGATTAATTACGAAAACGCACGAATAGCCGCGAAGCGGCGCTCCGTGTAGCCTCGAGAGTCTGCTGGCGTGCGTTCGCGGGTACGGTCGTGGTTATAGCACTTCTTCCTTAAAAAAAAAAAACAAAAAAACATTGCCTCACGTTTTTCGGCTTTCCCGCAGCGAGATGTCGAATTTCCCGAAACGGGACCAGTGACAGTGATTCTTTTTTTTTTTTAAGTGCTAGTTTGGTTTTGGGTTCAATACGTCAGATACGTGATGGGAAGGATGTTTGTGCGGTGGAAGTGACGGAAAAAGTGGTTTTTTTTTCAATAACAAGAGTGATCGTGAAGGTGAGTTTGTTCGGCCTGATATCTCCGCACCGTTCGCCGGTCCTGAGACGAATGGGACGAGGGATTGACGACGACGACGACGACGACAACGCTGACGACGGGGGACACCCCGGCAGAAGCGTTGCAATCTCGCTGCGACGTCGTCGCACCAGCCTCGACGACGTTTCTACGAAGGGAAATCCAGTTTTGTAGGCGGAGCCTGTTCTCGTTGGGATCCCCCGTGGGTCTCTTCGGGGGACACGTGACACGGAAACTTGTCACGCCGCCCTTTCCTCCCCTACTTTGATACGACTACCCCCACTCCCGTTCGCGTTTTCCCCCTCTCTCTCTCCATTCATGCCCCCACTACCTTCACCGAAAATAAGAGCCCAAGTGTGTGCGGTCGTCGGGTGGACACATCAGCGCCGCTGCACACATCGGCGACCGTCGCAACTGTTGGCCTGACATCCGATGACACTGTCATCGCCTCCCACCCTTCTTCATCCCCACCGAGCCAAACGCGCGATTACCACCACCAGAGATAGGGAAATCCGTTGCGACCAATTGGCAGCTTGCTACCGAATCGTCCCCAATCTCTGGATCGATTGGATTTTGTTTTGATGACAGGAAGAATTGGCGACAGACATTATGCTGGAAGCGGACAATTGATGACGCGAAGACCGGAGCGGAAAGGTTTTACCGATTGGTCTCAAGATGCAACAATCCTGTCTGGAAGTCAGAGAGTCCATTACCGCAGCGATGGATCTGCGGCATGAGAATCTTGACGACGAGAGGGATTGCATGAAAGAGGACATCGTCGTCAAAAGGGAAATATCAGGAACGGAACAAGTTGGTCAGCTTTGCGGTGGCGATAAGGAAGTTAGGATCAAGCAAGAGACACCTGAGAATGAAATTCGGGAGGATCATCGTCTGCCAGTTGTTCACCAAGAAAATCAGGATTACAATGGTCAAAGCTTGGACGATCGTTATCAGGAAGTGAAGAAAGAAGGTTGCGATTCGAGTCCTTCGTTGAGCGCGATCCAAGCGATTCCTCCGACAATTGCTGCCAAGCATCGTCATCATCGTACGAATCCATTTGACGGCTCCGATTTTTCTCGCTTGTCCTATCAGCAGCAATATTCCGGTATCCAACATCCTGCTTATCTATCCGTCGATTCATCGATCAATGCCCCTGTTTTTGGATTTCCACACTTCTACGGTCCTCCTTCTCAGAGTTATCCTATTTCCAGTTCTCAGCGAACGTCTTCCAGTTTAAACGATTCTTCTTTGGTGGTCCATCATGATGAGGCTAGAAATAATTCCGCTGTTGATAAGGTCAAGACCGAAAGACAGTTTGACGAAGCTGCTGCTGCTGCTTATCGCCATAACGCGGCTGGTATTCTCAACGAAGCTTTTTTGCGGGATTACCAGTTGGAAATCAACGATTTTCATCATGGCAACTCAAATTTTTCCAACCCTGCGGGTTTTCATGCGACGCCGGGAAACTTTCGTCCGTCGCTCGCGAGAGCCTTTGCTCATCATCAGCAACAAAACAATGGCGCGTACAGAAATCAGCAGAATCATTGCTCGAGTAATTCTGGAACGGGGAGGCAGAATAATAAAAATAAGTGGAACAATCCGGGAATCGGGAGAGCGAATCATCCTCCTCCGCATGGACCACCCCCAGCTTCAGTGAGTTCGGATATTAGGCACTTATGTATCATCGTTTTTATCGTTGTTAATAAGGTAGTCATTGTGTTCTCCGTTTTCTATTTCGATGGTATTGTATTCTCGAGAAGCACGTTCCATTAGACAGTGGCAGGACGAAGGCATTAAGACAGAACAGAATATATAAATGATCGTTGCTATTTTCTGGAGTTAGCTCGAGACTTTTTTGAGTTGGTGGAAGATGGTGATCATAATCTTGGGCCTTTGATTATTATTATTTTGATCATAAAAATTATTCACGTCGACATTGATACGAAATGGAGAGCAAGAAATCATGTTTCATGAAATTTGAATGAGGAGTAGCAGATCTGAATGAAAGGGTTAGGCTTTTTGGCCGCCCGTTTATTTATTTATCGCATGCCTTCAAAAATCGATGGTCTGGCTTTAAAAATTTGCCAAAAATCGAAAAATGATCGGAATCGGATGAACCAAGCAAGGTTTTGAAGCTTGGACGATTACGAAGAGAATGAACTCGTGTTTGAGCCACAATTATTTCTAGAAAATTAATTATAGCTATTTCAGTGAACCGATTGAATTTTTGCCAAAATGCAAAAAAAAAATCTTTTTTAATTTTTTTTTTTTGGGCTCTGTATCGATGAATTTTTCCCTCCTGAACACAAATCTATGAATAGTTTTCCCAAAGAATCGAAATTTTCATGAATTTTTATTACAAATATTTTAGCCTCATTATGAGAAACCTCGAAATCGCGAAATTTTAAACGCTCGTAACTTTTGATTGGTTTGGTCGATTCGAAAATTTATTTTTCGTGCTTGAAGGCTGTTACTTAACTTAGAGAATGGCGTTTGGTTCATTGCGATAACTCAATTTTTGTGGAAATGAGAGCACTTTAAAAATCGCTGAAAAAAATAGAAAGGGGTATGCTTTAAAAAATTTGTGAAAATGAATGGTCGACTTTTGAAAATCTGCCAAAAATCTAAAAATCATCAGAATCGGATGAACAAAACGGCGTTTTCAAGCTTCAACGATTACAAAGAGAATGAGCTGTGAACGAACCAAAAATCTCATTTAGAAAATAAATTACAATCATTTTAGTGAACAGATTAAATTTTGGGCGAAAGTGGAAAAAAATTTTTTTTTAGTTTATTTTTTTCAAACCTTATTTCGATGTATTTTGCTCCCCTGAACACGAATCTACGAATAGTTTTCTCAAAAAATTAAAATTTTAATGAATTTTCTTCAAAAACACTTTTGCTCAATTTCTTATGTGTGTGAAGCTAGCATCTCAAATGTTAGCATCTCAAAAATAAATTGCAGATTCATTAGCATCCAACATAGTTCTATAGTTCTTGATAGGTTTTAGCAATAGTTCTATTAATTAAAGCTCCCAAATCGTAATTAGTATAAATGAGATGCTAACTTCGCGTAAATACGAGATAGCATCTCATCGAAATTCGAATGTTTGATGAAGCAGAAGTAAAGAAACGTTGAGTTCTGCCTCCTAGACAAACTCTATAAATAGTTCTGTACAATTGGAAAAAAAAAATTTTATTAAAAAAAAAAAATTATTTCATATGGCTTTTCTGCCCGTTTTCAAGCTTTTACCGCTACAAAGACTATCAAAAATAATGGTCAGTAAAGAATCACGAAAAGTTGTAGTTTCTAATTATTTTTAAAATAGTTTATAACAATTTTTATCAGCATCTCAACGAAACGATCGTGAGATGCTCTTGAACAAATGCAAAAATGAAGCACTTTCCGGAATTGAGAGTAAAGTTCTAGTACTCTTCGATTGTTTCGAAAAGAGTTCTGACCTCTAAAAATATTTGAATTAATTAACAACAATTTTTATCGGCATCTCACGTATGGAAGAGTGAGATGCTGGTGCATAAAAGAGAATTCTAAGCCCTTTACTGGCTTCTGAGTAAAGTTCTAGAGCTCTTCGATTGTTTTGAAAAGAGTTCTGACCTCTGAATAATTTTCGATTAATTAATAACAATTTTAATCAGCATCTCACCTATAGAATAGTGAGATGCTGGTGCATAAAAGTGAAATCTGAGCCCTTTACGAGATTCTGAATGAAGTTCTAGTGCTCTTCAATTGTTTCGAAAAGAGTTCTGGCCTCTAAATATTTTTCAATTGATTAACAACAATTTCGATTAGCATCTCACCTAAAGAATAGTGAGATGCTGGTGCAGAAAAGTGAAATCTGAGCTCTTTACTAGCTTCTGAATAAAGTTCTAGTGCTCTTCGATTGTTTCGAAAAAAGTTCTGGCCTCTAAATATTTTTTAATTAATTAACAACAATTTCTATCAGCATCTCACCTGAAGAATAGTAAGATGCTGGTGCATAAAAGAAAAATCTGACCCTTTTACTAGCTTCTGAGTAAAGTTCTAGTGCTATTCGATCGTTTTGTGAAGAGTTCTGACCTAAAAATATTTTTCAATTGATTAACCACAACTTCGATCGGCATCTCACCTATAAAATAGTGAGATGCTAGTGCATAAAAACAAAATCTGAGTCTTTTACTAGCTTCTAAGTGAAATTCTAGTACCCTTCGATTGTTTTGAAAAGAGTTCTAACCTCTAAATATTTTTCAATTAATTAATAACAATTTTTATCAGCATCTCACCTATAGAATAGTGAGATGCTGGTGCATAAAAGCGAAATCGAAGTCCTTTACTTGCTTCTGAGTAAAGTTCTAGTGCTATTCGATTGTTTCCTGAAGAGTTCTGACCTCAAATGATTGTTCAATTAATTAACCACAATTTCGATCGGCATCTCACCTATAAAATAGTAAGATGCTAGTTCATAGAAATGAAATCTAAGCCTTTAACTAGCTTCTAAGTGAAGTTCCAGTGCTCTTTGATTGTGTTGAAAAGAGTACCGACCTCTGAAAATTTTTCGATTAATTAATAACAATTTTTATCAGCATCTCACCTATAGAGTAGTGAGATGCTGGTGCATAAAAGCAAAATCAAAGTCCTTTACTAGCTTCTGAGTAAAGTTCTAGTGCTATTCGATTATTTCGTAATGAGTTCTGACCTATAAATATTTTTCAATTAATTAACAACAATTTTTATCAGCATCTCACCTAAAGAATAGTGAGATGCTGGTGCATAAAAGCAAAATCTAACCCTCTTACTAGCTTCTGAGTAAAGTTCTAGTGCTATTCGATTGTTTCGTGAAGAGTTCTGACCTCAAATGATTTTTCAATTAATTAACCACAATTTCCATCGGCATCTCACCTATAAAATAGTGAGATGCTAGTGCATAGAAACGAAATCTAAGCCTTTTACTAGCTTCTAAGTGAAGTTCTAGTGCTCTTTGATTGTTTTGAAGAGAGTTCTGACCTCTAAAAATTTTTCAATTAATTAACAACAATTTCTATCAGCATCTCGCCCATGGAATAGTGAGATGCTGGTGCATAAAAGTAAAATCTAAGCCCTTTTGTAGCTTCTGAATAAAGTTCTAGTGCTCTTCAATTGTTTCGATAAGAGTTCTCGCCTCTAAATATTTTTTAATTAATTAGCGATAATTTTTAGCAGCATCTTACCTGAAGAATAGTGAGATGCTGGTGCGTAAAAGTGGAATCTGAGCCTTTTACTAGCTTCTGAATGAAGTTCTAGTGCTCATCGATTGTTTCGAAAAGAGTTCTGGCCTCTAAATATTTTTTAATTAATTAACAAACAATTTCTAACAGCATCTCACCTAAAGAATAGTGAGATGCTGGTGCATAAAAGCAAAATCTGACCCTTTTACTAGCTTCTGAGTAAAGTTCTAGTGCTATTTGATTGTTTCGTGAAGAGTTCTGATCTCAAAATATTTTTAAATTAATTAACCATAATTTCGATCGGCATCTCACCTATAAAATAGTGAGATGCTAGTGCATATAAACAAAATCTAAGCCTTTTACTAGCTTCTGAGTAAAGTTCTAGTACTCTTCAATTGTTTTGAGAAAAGTTCTGACCTCTAAATATTTTTCAATTAATTAATAACAATTTTTATCAGCATCTCTCCCATGGAATAGTGAGATGCTGGTGCATAAAAGTAAAATCTGAGCCCTTTACTAGCTTCTGAATGAAGTTCTAGGGCTCTTCAATTGTTTCGAAAAGAGTTCTGGCCTCTAAATATTTTTTAATTAATTAACGATAATTTTTAGCAGCATCTCACCTGAAGAATAGTGAGATGCTGGTGCATAGAAGTGGAATCTGAGCCTTTTACTAGCTTCTGAATGAAGTTCTAGTGCTCTTCGATTGTTTCGAGAAGAGTTCTGGCCTATAAATATTTTTAAATTAATTAACAACAATTTCCATCAGCATCTCACATGAAGAATAGTAAGATGCTGGTGCATAAAAGCAAAATCTGACCCTCTTACTAGCTTCTGAGTAAAGTTCTAGTGCTATTTGGTTGTTTCGTGAAGAGTTCTGACCTCAGAATATTTTTCAATTAATTAACCACAATTTCGATCGGGATCTCACCTATAAAATAGTGAGATGCTAGTGCATAAAAACGAAATCTAAGCCTTTTACTAGCTTTTGAGTAGAATACTAATGCTCTTCGATTGTTTTGAAAAGAGTTCTGATCTCTAAATACTTCTCAATTAATTAATAACATTTTATATCAGCATCTCACCTATAGAGTAGTGAGATGCTGGTGCATAAAAGCAAAATCGAAGTCCTTTACTAGCTTCTGAGTAAAGTTCTAGTGCTATTCGATTTTTTCGTAAAGAGTTCTGACCTCTAAATATTTTTCAATTAATTAACAACAATTGTTATCAGCATCTCACCTATAAAATAGTGAGATGCTGGTGCATGGAAGTGAAATCTGAGCCCTTAACTAGCTTCTGAATGAAGTTCTAGTACTCTTTAATTGTTTCGAAAAGAGTTCTGGTCTCTAAATATTTTTTAATTAATTAACAACAATTTCGATCAGCATCTCACCTAAAGAATAGTGAGATGCTAGTGCATAAAAACAAAATCTGAGTCTTCTACTAGCTTCTAAGTGAAGTTCTAGTACCCTTCGATTGTTTTGAAAAGAGTTCTAACCTCTAAATATTTTTCAATTAATTAATAACAATTTTTATCAGCATCT
Organism: Alloplasta piceator; assembly: GCA_946863875.1. Classification (NCBI taxonomy): domain Eukaryota; kingdom Metazoa; phylum Arthropoda; class Insecta; order Hymenoptera; family Ichneumonidae; genus Alloplasta; species Alloplasta piceator. The sequence continues at coordinate 3,779,969 of OX333076.1, read as the reverse complement.
CACCTATAGAATAGTGAGATGCTGGTGCATAAAAGCGAAATCGAAGTCCTTTACTTGCTTCTGAGTAAAGTTCTAGTGCTATTCGATTGTTTCCCGAAGAGTTCTGACCTCAAATGATTGTTCAATTAATTAACCACAATTTCGATCGGCATCTCACCTATAAAATAGTAAGATGCTAGTTCATAGAAATGAAATCTCAGCCTTTTACTAGCTTCTAAGTGAAGTTCTAGTGCTCTTTGATTGTGTTGAAAAGAGTTCCGACCTCTGAAAATTTTTCGATTAATTAATAACAATTTTTATCAGCATCTCACCTATAGAGTAGTGGGATGCTGGTGCATAAAAGCAAAATCAAAGTCCTTTACTAGCTTCTGAGTAAAGTTCTAGTGCTATTCGATTGTTTCGTAATGAGTTCCGACCTATAAATATTTTTCAATTAATTAACAACAATTTTTATCAGCATCTCACCTAAAGAATAGTGAGATGCTGGTGCATAAAAGCAAAATCTAACCCTCTTACTAGCTTCTGAGTAAAGTTCTAGTGCTATTCGATTGTTTCGTGAAAAGTTCTGACCTCAAATGATTTTTTAGTTAATTAACCACAATTTCCATCGGGATCTCACCTATAAAATAGTGAGGAGCTAGTGCATGGAAACGAAATCTAAGCCTTTTACTAGCTTCTAAGTGAAGTTCTAGTACTATTCGATAGTTTTGTGAAGAGTTCTGACCTCAAAATATTTTTAAATTAATTAACCACAATTTCGATCGGCATCTCACCTATAAAATAGTGAGATGCTAGTGCATAAAAACGAAATCTAAGCCTTTTACTAGCTTCTGAGAAAAGTTCTAGTACTCTTCAATTTTGTTGAGAAGAGTTCTGACCTCTAAATATTTTTCAATTAATTAATAACAATTTTTATCAGCATCTCGCCCATGGAATAGTGAGATGCTGGTGCATAAAAGTAAAATCTGAGCCCTTTTGTAGCTTCTGAATGAAGTTCTAGTGCTTTTTAATTGTTTCGATAAGAGTTCTGGCCTCTAAATATTTTTTAATTAATTAACGATAATTTTTAGCAGCATCTCACCTGAAGAATAGTGAGATGCTGGTGCATAAAAGTGGAATCTGAGCCTTTTACTAGCTTCTGAATGAAGTTCTAGTGCTCTTCGATTGTTTCGAGAAGAGTTCTGGCCTATAAATATTTTTAAATTAATTAACAACAATTTCCATCAGCATCTTACATGAAGAATAGTGAGATGCTGGTGCATAAAAGCAAAATCTGACCCTCTTACTAGCTTCTGAGTAAAGTTCTAGTGCTATTTGATTGTTTCGTGAAGAGTTCTGACTTCAGAATATTTTTCAATTAATTAACTACAATTTCGATCGGCATCTCACCTAAAAAATAGTGAGATGCTAGTGCATAAAAACAAAATCTGAGCCTTCTACTAGCTTCTAAGTGAAGTTCTAGTACCCTTCGATTGTTTTGAAAAGAGTTCTGACCTCTAAAAATTTTTCAATTAATTAATAACAATTTTTATCAGCATCTCACCTTTAGAATAGTGAGATGCTGGTGCATAAAAGCAAAATCAAAGCCCTTCACTAGCTTCTGAGTAAAGTTCTAGTGCTATACGATTGTTTCGTAGAGAGTTCTGACTTCTAAATATTTTTCAAATAATTAACAACAATTTTTATCAGCATCTCACCTATAGAATAGTGAGATGCTGGTGCGTAAAAGCAAAATCAAAGTCCTTTACTAGCTTCTGAGTAGAGTTCTCGTGCTATACGATTGTTTTGTAAAGAGTTCTGACCTCTAAATATTTTTCAAATAATTAACAACAATTTTTATCAGCATCTCACATATAGAATAGTGAGATGCTGGTGCATAAAAGTGAAATCCAAGCCCTTTACTAGCTTCTGAATGAAGTTCTAGTGCTCTTCGACTGTTTCGAGAAGAGTTCTGGCCTATAATCATTTTTTAATTAATTAAGAACAATTTCTATCAGCATCTCACATGAAGAATAGTGAGATGCTGGTGCATAAAAGCAAAATCTGACCCTCTTACTAGCTTCTGAGTAAAGTTCTAGTGCTATACGATTGTTTCATAGAGAGTTCTGACCTCTAAATATTTTTCAAATAATTAACAACAAGTTTTATCAGCATCTCACATATAGAATAGTGAGATGCTGGTGCATAAAAGCAAAATCGAAGAGCATCTCACTATTCTATAGGTGAGATGCTGATAAAAATTGTTGTTAATTAATTGAAAAATATTCATAGGTCAGAACTCATTACGAAACAATCGAATAGCACTAGAACTTTACTCAGAAGCTAGTAAAGGACTTTGATTTTGCTTTTATGCACCAGCATCTCACTACTCTATAGGTGAGATGCTGATAAAAATTGTTATTAATTAATCGAAAAATTTTCAGAGGTCGGTACTCTTTTCAACACAATCAAAGAGCACTAGAACTTCACTTAGAAGCTAGTAAAAGGCTTAGATTTTATTTCTATGAACTAGCATCTTACTATTTTATAGGTGAGATGCCGATCGAAATTGTGGTTGATTAATTGAACAATCATTTGAGGTCAGAACTCTTCAGGAAACAATCGAATAGCACTAGAACTTTACTCAGAAGCAAGTAAAGGACTTCGATTTTGCTTTCATGCACCAGCATCTCACTATTCTATAGGTGAGATGCTGATAAAAATTGTTACTAATTAATTGAAAAATATTTAGAGGTTAGAACTCTTTTCAAAACAATCGAAAGGTACTAGAACTCCACTTAGAAGCGAGTAGAAGACTCAGATTTTGTTTTTATGCACTAGCATCTCACTATTTTATAGGTGAGATGCCGATCGAAGTTGTGGTTAATCAATTGAAAAATATTTTTAGGTCAGAACTCTTCACAAAACGATCGAATAGCACTAGAACTTTACTCAGAAGCTAGTAAAAGGGTCAGATTTTTCTTTTATATACCAGCATCTCACTATTCTTCAGGTGAGATGCTGATAGAAATTGTTGTTAATTAATTAAAAAATATCTAGAGGCCAGAACTTTTTTCGGAACAATCGAAGAGCACTAGAACTTTATTCAGAAGCTAGTAAAGAGCTCAGATTTTACTTTTATGCACCAGCATCTCACTATATTCTTCAGGTGAGATGCTGCTAAAAATTATCGTTAATTAATTAAAAAATATTTATAGGCCAGAACTCTTCTCGAAACAATCGAAGAGCACTAGAACTTCATTCAGAAGCTAGTAAAAGGCTCAGATTCCACTTCTATGCACCAGCATCTCACTATTCTTCAGGTGAGATGCTGCTCAAAATTATCGTTAATTAATTAAAAAATATTTAGAGGCCAGAACTCTTTTCGAAACAATTGAAGAGCACTAGTACTTCATTCAGAAGCTAGTAAAGGGCTTAGATTTCACTTTTATGCACCAGCATCTCACTATTCCATGGGAGAGATGCTGATAAAAATTGTTATTAATTAATTGAAAAATATTTAGAGGTCAGAACTTTTCTCAAAACAATTGAAGTACTAGAACTTTACTCAGAAGCTAGTAAAAGGCTTAGATTTTGTTTATATGCACTAGCATCTCACTATTTTATAGGTGAGATGCCGATCGAAATTATGGTTAATTAATTTAAAAATATTTTGAGGTCAGAACTCTTCACGAAACAATCAAATAGCACTAGAACTTTACTCAGAAGCTAGTAAAAGGGTCAGATTTTGCTTTTATGCACCAGCATCTCACTATTCTTTAGGTGAGATGCTGTTAGAAATTGTTTGTTAATTAATTAAAAAATATTTAGAGGCCAGAACTCTTTTCGAAACAATCGATGAGCACTAGAACTTCATTCAGAAGCTAGTTAAAGGCTCAGATTCCACTTTTACGCACCAGCATCTCACTATTCTTCAGGTGAGATGCTGCTCAAAATTATCGCTAATTAATTAAAAAATATTTAGAGGCCAGAACTCTTATCGAAACAATTGAAGAGCACTAGAACTTCATTCAGAAGCTACAAAAGGGCTCAGATTTTACTTTTATGCACCAGCATCTCACTATTCCATGGGCGAGATGCTGATAGAAATTGTTGTTAATTAATTGAAAAATTTTTAGAGGTCAGAACTCTCTTCAAAACAATCAAAGAGCACTAGAACTTCACTTAGAAGCTAGTAAAAGGCTTAGATTTCGTTTCCATGCACTAGCATCTCACTATTTTATAGGTGAGATGCCGATGGAAATTGTGGTTAATTAATTGAAAAATCATTTGAGGTCAGAACTCTTCACGAAACAATCGAATAGCACTAGAACTTTACTCAGAAGCTAGTAAGAGGGTTAGATTTTGCTTTTATGCACCAGCATCTCACTATTCTTTAGGTGAGATGCTGATAAAAATTGTTGTTAATTAATTGAAAAATATTTATAGGTCAGAACTCATTACGAAACAATCGAATAGCACTAGAACTTTACTCAGAAGCTAGTAAAGGACTTTGATTTTGCTTTTATGCACCAGCATCTCACTACTCTATAGGTGAGATGCTGATAAAAATTGTTATTAATTAATCGAAAAATTTTCAGAGGTCGGTACTCTTTTTAACACAATCAAAGAGCACTAGAACTTCACTTAGTAGCTAGTAAAAGGCTTAGATTTCATTTCTATGAACTAGCATCTTACTATTTTATAGGTGAGATGCCGATCGAAATGGTGGTTAATTAATTGAACAATCATTTGAGGTCAGAACTCTTCAGGAAACAATCGAATAGCACTAGAACTTCACTCAGAAGCAAGTAAAGGACTTCGATTTCGCTTTTATGCACCAGCATCTCACTATTCTATAGGTGAGATGCTGATAAAAATTGTTATTAATTAATTGAAAAATATTCAGAGGTTAGAACTCTTTTCAAAACAATCGAAGGGTACTAGAACTTCACTTAGAAGCTAGTAGAAGACTCAGATTTTGTTTTTATGCACTAGCATCTCACTATTTTATAGGTGAGATGCCGATCGAAGTTGTGGTTAATCAATTGAAAAATATTTTTAGGTCAGAACTCTTCACAAAACGATCGAATAGCACTAGAACTTTACTCAGAAGCTAGTCAAAGGGTCAGATTTTTCTTTTATGCACCAGCATCTTACTATTCTTCAGGTGAGATGCTGATAGAAATTGCTGTTAATTAATTAAAAAATATTTAGAGGCCAGAACTTTTTTCGAAACAATCGAAGAGCACTAGAACTTTATTCAGAAGCTAGTAAAGAGCTCAGATTTCACTTTTATGCGCCAGCATCTCACTATTCTTTAGGTGAGATGCTGATAGAAATTGTTGTTAATTAATTAAAAAATATTTAGAGGCCAGAACTTTTTTCGAAACAATCGAAGAGCACTAGAACTTCATTCAGAAGCTAGTAAAGAGCTCAGATTTCACTTTTCTGCACCAGCATCTCACTATTCTTTAGGTGAGATGCTGATCGAAATTGTTGTTAATCAATTGAAAAATATTTAGAGGCCAGAACTCTTTTCGAAACAATTGAAGAGCACTAGAACTTCATTCAGAATCTCGTAAAGGGCTCAGATTTCACTTTTATGCACCAGCATCTCACTATTCTATAGGTGAGATGCTGATTAAAATTGTTATTAATTAATCGAAAATTATTCAGAGGTCAGAATTCTTTTCAAAACAATCGAAGAGCTCTAGAACTTCACTCAGAAGCCAGTAAAGGGCTTAGAATTCTCTTTTATGCACCAGCATCTCACTCATCCATACGTGAGATGCCGATAAAAATTGTTGTTAATTAATTCAAATATTTTTAGAGGTCAGAACTTTTTTCGAAACAATCGAAGAGTACTAGAACTTTACTCTCAATTCCGGAAAGTACTTTATTTTTGCATTTGTTCTCCAGCATCTCACGATCGTTTCGTTGAGATGCTGATAAAAATTGTTATAAACTATTTTAAAAATAATTAGAAACTACAACTTTTCGTGATTCTTTACTGACCATTATTCTTGATAGTCTTTGTAGCGGTAAAAGCTTGAAAACGGGCAGAAAAGCCATATGAAATAATTTTTTTTTTTTAATAAAATTTTTTTTTTTTCAATTGTACAGAACTATTTTTAGAGTTTGTCTAGGAGGCAGAACTCAACGTTTCTTTACTTCTGCTTCATCAAACATTCGAATTTCGATGAGATGCTATCTCGTATTTACGCGAAGTTAGCATCTCATTTATACTAATTACGATTTGGGAGCTTTAATTAATAGAACTATTGCTAAAACCTATCAAGAACTATAGAACTATGTTGGATGCTAATGAATCTGCAATTTATTTTTGAGATGCTAACATTTGAGATGCTAGCTTCACACACATCAATTTCTTCCCTATTTTCAGAAACCTCAAAATAGCGAAATTTCAATTGCCCATAACTTTACTTCGGTTTGATGGATTTGGAAATTTCTTTTTCGTACGTAAACGTTGTAACTGAACTTAGATAATGCCGTTTGGTTCATTCCGATAATAATTTTTTTGAAGAAATGAGAGGACTTTGAAAATCGCTGAAAAAAACGGAAAGGGGTATGCCTTCAAAAATTTGTGAAGATCGATGATCGAACTTTAAAAATCTGCCAAAAATCGAAAAATGATCGAAATCGAATGAACCAAGCGTGGTTTTGAAGCTTGAACGATTACAAAGAGAATGAGCATACGTTCAAGGCGCCATTTTATCTAGAAAATAAATTACAGCCATTTTAGTGAACCGATAAATTTTTGGCCAAAATGAAAAAAAAAAAAAAAATGTTTTTTGCCTTATATCGAAATATTTCCCTCCTCTGAACACGAATTTACCAATAGCTTTTTCAAAAAATCAAATTTTTCATGAATTTTTATGAAAATGGAGAACATTGATAAAAAATGGATGGGGTCGTAAAACTTCAGATTATAAAATGATATAAATCGACCAAAAAAAACGTAGGAAAAAGAACAACGTCTATAACACCTTCATGAAAAAACCTACCAGAGAAAGTATATTTTATACATATGTTTAGTGCCATTAAATTATTATATTAACAATCCAACAAAATATCTCCGCACTTTATCACATTAGGAATACAAATCAATTATTATTTATATTATCAATCGAGTCGCATTAAAAGTTGAATCAAAATGATATCATAGTTGCTATCAAAATCGATCCAGCGGAGAAAAAAACTTGGATTGGTTGGTCATGAGCGCGTTATTTTACACGCAGAGAGAGAAATGCCTCGTCGATCGTTTTTTTTTCTCTGATCTATACCAAAGCCATAATGCAACTTTTGCCGGAGCAAGAGGCCTAACTATGCGTGACGGTGTGGCTCTCGATGAAAAAGCCTCGGGGGCGTTATACCATAATAAATAATAATATCGAATCTTGGCGTGAAATAGATTCGTTTTTTTCTTTCCATCCTCTTCCTGACCAAACAAAAAGTCCATCGTCACACGAGGAGGACTTTATTGGAAAAACTATATTTTCTCTCGGCCATTTGCGATTCCTCACTTTTTCCCATAGATCTACACGTCCTGCTCCTTCGTTCTATCATCGAATTCCTGGACGATAACTCGAAAGTGGAGAATTACGCGCATTTTCAATGCGATATATATATATATATATATATATATATATATATATATATATATATATATATATATATATATATATTCGTTCGGAGCATGCGATGTATCCTTTGTCCGCGCTCTTTCACAATGAGAGACAAAGAACACTCCTCTCACTCGATCCCGGCTCTTTCCGTTCTTATCCACGAGAGATGGTGGGTCGTTATTGCCCAGCGTTCGAAGCACACTGCTCGTATACACGAGAAATTCATTGCGGGCGCGCAGAGCCTCAAACACGACTCCTCTAGCTGTGAATTGAGCGCGTTCTCCACTTTGGATTTTACAGTCTCCCTCCTCCCGCGATCTTTTACTCTCTTCTCACATTTTCCCTGTCCTTACGGTTCACGTGCTACGCAAATATAAACGTGTACTGCTCGGACGTCTGGAAGGAAGATTCGTACTGTCTCTCGGTGGAATTCTTCAGTTACCAGCTCTACCGGTTATATTTGTACCAGAAAGACATCCCTACCTTAATAAAAAAAAATTAAAAATGCACCTGAATATCTTTACCAAATAACAACTCTAGCTTGCTCAAGGTTGTTTAGAAGCTATGAAACTTTTGAATGTTAATAGTTCAATAAATAGCTTCTTAATCGTAGTGAAATTTTTACACGGCCTCCTCAATGCTTCATGTAAGAACATACCAAATTTTTAGAATTCTATCATCATAACTTAAACCTCCTTAAGGGTTAAAATAAGAAATGATGAGAAAATTTTGAAAATGTTTTTGTATGAGGTATTTAAGAGGTCGTGTAAAAATTTTACGATAATTAGGAAGCTCGTTATTAAGAAATTAACGCTTTGTTAAAAACAATTTTTTAAACAAATACAAAAAAAATTTATCAATAAACTTCGTTTTCTTTCCGTTGCTTTCAGTATATTGCGGATATTAAAAAATTGAGAGGTCAAAAAAAAACTTATCGCAAAGTTAAATCAGTTTCCATAAGACTACATTTAATTTTATTTAATTTTTTAATCTTAATTATTCGATAACGAGCTTCCAAATCGTCGTGAAATTTTTACACGTCTCTTAAATACTTCATTGAAAAACATATCAAATTTTCAGAATTTTCTCATCATTTGCGATTCGGGTCTCAACAACCTTAATATAGACGATATTTAACTCTCGCTGGACACACCTCAAAATAATTCCAAGCTGGTCACAAATGGGTCAATTTGACCCGACCGACTTTTTGGATGGTTTACAAAAAAAGCACCTATCCGATTAACTTAAAAAAAATATAGGAATTATCCCTGAACATTTCAGTGTATGAAACCGTTTTTTTTTAATTTTTTTAAATTAATATTTATGTGGAAAAAAAATTATGAAAAAATCCAGTTTAATTAAAAAATTTTAATTAAAAAACTTCAGTTTTGAAGATTTTTTGAAAAAATTTCTACAGGATACTCTTAATAAAAAAATACTCTTAAGAATAAAAAGAGGGCCGGGAAAAACCCACAATGGATAATTAGAGATATTTGAACTCAAATTGAGAGCTCGGGTCAATTTGACCCACGGTGACTAACGAGGGTTAATAAAGACGAAAGTAAGTTACAAGTTTCTAAGATGACATCTCTCTCGCATAAACTCCAGACCGGCTTAATTTTTTATTTACTATTTTTTAAAGATAAATTCTGGTAGATAAATTATTCGGTAGAGATCGATGCTTTGCCTCTACAGTCCCAGCCAAAAATTTTATATGATTAAATTTTTTGTATTTCGTGATACAATAAAAATCTAAAAAAATTCAGCAACATTTGGCTTGCCATAAACAACAATAATTAATAATAACATTGCACAAAAGTTATAAATAAATTGTTTAAACAAATAATTATTCAACAATTTCTTGTCACATTCTTTTTGTTCTTAGACAAATCAAATGCGTTAATTTTTCTGAACGCATACGAATTTTTTTCAGAATTTTATTTCTATTTTGAAATATTATAAATAACTTTCTGAAATACAAATAAAAAATTGCCAATTTTGTATATATTTTGGCACACAGGTTTATTGTCAGCTTTGAAAAGTTTCAAAGACATTAAAAAATACACAAACACAACCATTCTAAAAATTTCAAATTAGAGAGATAATTCTGAAAAAATTCAACTGAATAATCGAATAATTATTTGTTTAACCAATTTATTAATAACTTTTGGACAATATTATTATTGATAATTGTTGTTTATGGCATGCCAAATGTTGATAAATTTTTTCAGATCTTTATTGTATCGCCAAGTACGGAAATTTCAATCATATAACATTTTTGGCTGGGACTGTACAGGCATCCTTAAAGCGCTCATATTCGCTTCACAGATGCATTATCCATAGTTCATTGGTTTTAATACAGAGGTGTTATTTTGGTAGAATCATATTGGGGAAATTTTTTTTTTCTGACAGAGGAATATCCGGTAGAGTTGTACTCCGCAATCCCCTATCTTCAGTGGAGATGTTTCCAATCGCTGGCAAACAAACGGCTTCAACTCGCGTGCAATTTCCATCGGCAATCTTTGTGCGTTACGCCCTTTTTCGTGCTTCAGCGATTCCCACCGAGATTGTGTTTTATCCGTGCGAGTTTGTTCGGAGCCTGCGTTACGTATTCCGGAATTCGCAACGTTCAGTGGTTGCACTCGGACGATTTCTGCGTCTATTTGCGAGAGAACATGTACTGCGAACAAAATAGCCCGAGACCGGCGAGCAAAGCTGAGATGCTGGGAAAATTCGCGACACCGAAGACTTAAGATCGCGTCCAGCGAGTCCAGACCGTTAAGTCGTTACGCGGCTTTTGCTCTTTCTCGCTCCTGTATTTCCTGTATTGCCAACCCTTTTCCTCGCGCTGGTGAATCTTGCTCTTCGCAAGCAGCGTTTCTGCTTAATTTATTCTTGGAAAAAAGTTCATTTTTCGGGAATATCTTCAATATTCAGTTGGCACATTTCCAATTTTTATCAAGCACACAATGGAAGTTTCCCCGGATTTAGTGGTGCTATCAGAAGCTAGGAAAGATTACGGTAGTCCCAATAAATATTGGAATGATAAATGCAGTTGAACGAAATTCTGATGTATTGTAGTTGCACTTCGGAGGCAATTTCACAAAGATTCTATGCGAACCATTAATGGGAAATTGCTCTCTAAAAATAGCTTCAACGAGCTAGAATAAACTCGGAAAAAAATAAAACCTCAGTTAAACATAATATGCAGTCCCGAGTTGAAAAACGGTACTCGAACGCTTTTCGTGACTGTCCGCTAGTTTATTGTGGAATAGTGGTTATGATTCATCCATTGCGCTCTTTGGGTTGTCGCACCATGTGTAATTTACTCTGCAAGCGGAAATGCAAGAGTCTGCTGCGTAGATTTGGATGAATTTAGCGAGTGGTCACTTCTAGCATGTCTAGTCCTAGCCTAGTCCTAGGCAAGAAGAAGTATTATCTCGTGTGAAATGGTATCAAGCAAGCACGCAAAAGAGGAAAAACCATAATACACATGAAGACAGAGTACATTCAGGGATGCAGGTGAGGTGGTCAAGTGGCCAACATGCTTTTTGATGGGACCGTACGTGTCCCCTTAAGTTATGAGGTCCAAGATTAATAATTAAATGGCAAAGGCTGACGACAGATTGGCCTGAATGTGATTGAAGAAGACCATTATATAAAATAATGACCAGTCCCACCGAAACGTCAATTTTAATCAATTGAATGTTTTGTATGTACACTACCAGCCAAAAGTTTGGAAACGCCTCGATTCCACGCCGCACAAAAAGTTTCACTGCTCTTTTAAAAATGAAGATATTTCAATTCGACAAGCGGCGTTTCATAGGGGACATATTCAGCTTCGTTTCGCTTTTTTCAATTTTTTGTTTCAATTCTTTTTCAACCCGGTACGTTCTTTGAAACATGGTCGTTTTTTTATTTTATTTTGGCGTTGAAATTTTGGCGCACGCCCCATAAAAATTCGTTTGAATTATTTTTCGCCTGAAAAACTTGTGGAGGGAAGTATAAACTTCAATTTCGTTTTTTAAAAAGTTTCTTACGATTTTTTTCGCAAAAAATATTCAATGTTTTGCAAAAAACGACAATATTTATAAAATGGAGCGTAACTCTAAAAGTACTGGGTTTTCGTAAAATTACTGCGAGAGTAAAAAGTTGCATATAATTATTCTTGACTCAATAAAAAAATGTCAGAATTTTTTTTCAAATTTTTTTTTCCGATGATTTTTCCTGTTAATGAGATATTTTTTTTTATCTTACTAAACAACCCGGTCTCTTATCTCATCTACACGGCTTTTCAATCGAAAAACCAGTGTAGATCAGGTAAAAGACCTGATTGTTAAAGATAATACAAAAATCTCGTTCCCAGAAAAAATCTCGGAAAAAAAATGTAAAAAAAAAATTCTGAAAAAATTTCATTAAATCCAAAATCATTATATGCAAGTTTGTACCCTCCTAGTAATTTCACGAAAATCCAGTATCTTTCGAGTTACGCTACATTTTATAAATATGGTTGTTTTCTACGAAAAATTGAATATTTAAGCGAAAAAAAATCGTACGAAATTTTTTTAAAAACGAAATTGAAGCTTATACTCCCTCCCACAAGTTTACCACGCGAGAAACCGCACGCAAGAAACCACGCGAAAATTTCATGGGTCGTGAGCCAAAATTTCAACACTAAAAAAAAAAAAAAAAACGACCATGTTTCAAAGGGCGTACCGGATTCAAAAAAAATCGAAAAAATTTTTTGAAAGACGCTAAATGAAGCTGAATATGTCCTCTTTGAAACGCCGCTTGTTGAATCGAAATATCTCCATTTTTAAAAGAGCAGTGAAACTTTTTGTGCGGCGCGGAATCTGGGCGTTTCCAAACTTTTGGCTGACAGTGTACATTGTGACGTATTTAGTATTTGGTATTGAACCATTGATGCAATAATGGGCGTTATATATTCAGTATGATATATTTATACTATATGTACAGCTAGGAGATGACTTGCTGCTTTCTCTCTCTCTCCCGCTCTCTCTCTCTCTCTCTCTCTCTCTCTTTCTATACTGATCTAAAATTATGCGAGTAGCATCCAAGTCCCAAATTACTGTTATCGTTCGTGATAGAGGCGCGTCGCCCGGCACACTGCGCATCTTGGTGCTCGCACCATCCTCAGGGGTATTTGTGGCACCTCTGCTCTCACTCATCCCTATTTCCGCCTCCTTTCGCCCGACTCTCTTGAGATCGAGCTACTCGGTAGATACACGCATTGAATATACGAGAAGAAGGATGCTGTTCTAAACCGTAACTGAGCATATTACATATCTATATATCTTTGTCTGTATTTCTTCAGCCATAAGTCATACAACGCTCATCTCTTGCTCTCTGATAGGCCTCGTTCGGTCTCTCGTTGCCGGAGGCCTGATTACACACGCAACGAGGAAATGGAAGTGGCCCCCCCTAGGTTTGCTCAACGATTATCATTTCGGGCGTGTAAAGACTCTCGACTTATTTCGCGTATTACAAGTCTCTGTCTTTTTCTCCCTGCCAGGTCCATCTCATTCTCTTCCTTCATCATTAAAAATTCCCATTGAAAATATCCCCATGTTTCTATTCCAGACTGTAAGAAATCTTAATCCGGTAAAGGTCACGAAAATTCGACTTAATTTGAAGGTAGCGAATGAAAAGAAAATATTGGGCATATAACAAATTAGCTAATTTTGGTCTGAGTAGATTTAGAACAAAATTATGAATTTGGTACCCATTCAAAAATGCATTGCAATTAGATGGTAATAAAAGTCAAGACAAATCCATAACGAGTCATTTCTTATTCTCAGAAGGATCTTCAACTCCATCCATTCGCAGACTTCCATTTGCGCTGCTAATATTTTACTCCTCGGTACACTTTTATCGGATCAATCTCGAGCTTCTCTCGCTGTAAAGTGTCTCTCGAAGCTTCTTTTCGCACGAAAACCCGAGCACCAGTTTATCTTTTCAACAGTCTCGAACTATCGAGTGCCACGCACCTGTGTTCTGTGCAATGTAACGCTGCGCACTCGTCACACGATACAGAAGCACATTCGTGGTATTTCCCGCTGCTCTACACGAATCCCACGTTTTCTCAACGAATAAGGCAATTGAATCGACGCCGAACCACTCTCAGCGATGTCCATTCATCCAATTTCGACCATGCATACATTCATCGACGATAGCAAATCCCTTGGGAATGTATTTCACCACCTTCCGAAAGCGGATTTGTGATCTTCGATGGTCTTCTCTTTGTATGCCGTTTTCGTGCAAATTAGTGATACCTTGCGCGTATAAATTTCCTCTAACGATACGTGAAATAAATCTTCGGTAAATGTTTGCCTGTCGAAAATGAAGGTTTGGAGTTCTGAGTTACGAATAGAGTTAACCCAATCAAATACTCGCCTCCGGAACTATTTATTTATTTCCGGAAGATATTCCACGAAGTAAAAAAAAACATGGAAAAACGACTTAGTTAAACTAGATAGTCGATTGGGTCAACTAACCAACCTTATTTCTTAGTTACCACAACTAATTAGTTTGAAACGATTAGGTAACTAACCAAACCTATTTCTTAGTTATCACAACTAATTGTTTTAAACTACTTAATTGTGGTAACCGAAGAAATAAGGTTGTTTAGTTAAGTAACCAACTACGGTTGTTTAGTTAACTAACCAACTAAGGTTGATTAGTTAACTAACCAACTAAGGTTGATTAGTTAACTAGTCAACTAACCATCTAGTTGATCCAACCAATTTTTCGTCTTCAGAGAACTAAGCTGTTTGATTCAACGAACTAAGTCGTTTTTCCCGTGAGGGTTAGTAAACGAAGGCCTAATCATCCATATCGTTAATGGAACAGCATTACCTAATTATGGAGGATCCGTATGGAAATCTCATTACTGGATGGAATATTGAAAATCTCGCGTTATACTGGTGAATTTTCTTGTCTTGAAGAGTGGATGACATTTTTTCTCCAATGCAACGTTAAATAACTACATCAAATTGTGGAAGTGATCGGATAAGAGTGGCAATAAAGGTACAGATATTATATAAGGTTTTGCACTTCATGGTGGCAGACATGCATACCCGTCCATTTGGTACAGACATCCGGTGCGGATTCTTAATAACTGCAGAAATGGTATTCATGCTGAAAATGAATGGACCAAAGTACAAGAGCAAAAGAGAAAATCGATATCCGGTGGCATATGAGTATCAATTGAGGAACCTTACTCTGGCGTGGAAGTAGGGCTAATATGTGGAAATGAATTGAGGACAAAATGCAAAATAAGAAATAATTTTTTGAAAGCAGGTTCAAGTTTCGGGTTTATGTTGATTGAGTAAAATTCGTCCCAAAAGTTCCGTTTACGACCTTTTTTTTAATGAAAAAAACTATGGTGATGAATGGGTTCCACACAAGGTATATTTAACTTCACGGTGAACGTTCTTCTGATCCAAATAATGTTCCTGGTCTTCCTCCCTCGAATGCCACTGAATGAGTGGATCGTTGATGCCTCGCACTCTTGTCATGATTAGGTTCGTGTATGGGTCACGTATGTCCGTGTGTTTGGGTTGTGTGTCATCAGGCACATTCGAGATGCGATAATATTTCATCTCCGAGAAAGCGTGTGGCGTACAAAGAAAAAGAGGAAGGGAAACACTATATAACCAACAAGTACACGTTTCTCGTTTTGCTCTTATATTTTAACTTGGCGTGGTATATGCCATGGACGCCATTATATATATGTATATATATTTCTGATTTCACCAACACTAACGCGTTTGGATGCTGTCAATGACCCAAGTCAGAAGGGTCTACGCACGGGTTATTATTCCTCGTCAGAGAGCAGCCTCCATTATTATTCTCGCTCAATCATATTATATATGTATATCTATATGCCTGGGCATAATCCACCGTCGATATATGCATGTAATTATTAACATGTGTACATGCTGATAACTACTTGTATTTGTATCAAAGCGCATCGTCCATAAGCAGCTTACAAGACAAGGATACTGTTTTGGCCCTTCCAATTGACAATCTTGGATTATTGTGACTTGGAAACATCTCTGCATCGCTAAACCAGCGTCGATATGTGATTCATTAATTTGTTACAGCTAAAAAAAATCCAATACTGATATTAGAAAATTTCATAATTTCCATTTCAATTCAATTCCTTCATTTTTCATGTACTGAAGGTTATATATTACTCGACTAAATCCTAGAAACTCGAAAATCCTAGAAACTCGAAAATCCTAGAAACATGGTGTGAGGCCTAGAAAGAATTTAAAAATGATCTTTAAGATCTAATTGTTGGTGGAAAGCAGAGGTCGAATCGTGCCTACTCTCGCGCCCCATCTCTTAATAACGTGTGTATGACCAAATTGGTCTCGCGCGCTCGCCAGATGGATGTTTAGTCGAAAAGGCCGCTCGTTTTTCTACCTGAGAGGTACCCAATCGTCAAGGTACGCAAACATATGGCGTCTGGTGGAGGCGCCCATCCAGCATTCGATCGCCGATCGATCTCATCGACAGAAATGATTCCTATTACCAGAAACCCAAACCTGTGTCCTTGGATAAGTAATTGTTTCAATGACAATGAAAATACTACCAAAACGACGCGATTAAGAGGACAAAAAATAGGTTGCGAGAGACATTATATTTCTCTCGTCATATTTCTCTCTTTTGGTAAATGGATCGCAACTCTTTTGCCTCATAGAAATCCCCATTCAACTTTATCGAGAAAAAACGACTCAGTTAGTTCAACCAAACAGCAGTACTCTGAGCGCCGGACGAGAAATTGGTTGCATCAACTAGATAGTTGGTTAGGTCAACTAACCAGCCGTATTTTTTAGTTGCTCTGAGCGCCAGACGATTGAGGTAACTAACCATCCCTATTTTTTAGTTAGCACAACTAAGTTGTTTTAAACGACTTAGTTGTGGTAACTGAGAAATAGGGTGAAGTAACTAACCTTATTTTTTAGTTAGCATAATTAAGTCGTTTAAAACGACTTAATTGTGGTAACTGAGAAATAGGGTCAACTAACCAATCTTATTTTTTAGTTAGCACAACTAAGTCGTTGTGAATGACTTAGTTGAGCTAACTGAGAAATAAGGTCAACTAACCAATCCTATTTTTTAGTTAGCACAACGAACTCGTAAAACGACTTGGTTGTAGTAACTTAGAAAGACGGTTGGTTAGTTGACCCAATCAGTTGATTTTGGATCAACTACAATATTTACAACATTTACAATACTGTATAGAATTAACCGTTGGTACACTGAGAAAAAAAAATTGTTGAATGAACTAAATCTTTAGTTGCATACGCACGACTAAATATTTAGTTGTACAAACCCAAATTTTTTTGCCCAAATCATATTTTGGTCAACTGAAGCGCAGAATTATTCAAGAAACTAATTATTTAGGTAGACCAAATAAATATTTAGTCGTGCGTATGCAACTAAAAATTTAGTTCATTCAACAATTTTTTTTCTCAGTGTATCAATTATCTTTTCGTACCTCATTCACTCCTCATTACCAGCGAAATATTTGCGAGTGTATGATTGGAAAAAACGAAAATATCCCTAACCATTTATGCTTGAATGAATTACGAGGTGATCTGGCGACACGTATATTATATATATTTACGTATATATTTACGATCTGGTTCGTTATTTGTCGCTTTATAGTTTATCGCTTCGTATTCCTCGATGCCTCGAGCGAGAGAGCAGTTAATTTGTAACGAGAGGTTTTCGCTGATGCATTTGTAGTCACTGTTTCACTATATTCATGCTCATTTATTATTTTTTAACGCCTTACGTGTCTCCTTTCAAATGTGTGATTCTTCGCACCGAGAATAATGATTACATTGGATTCGAATAAGGTTTATTCGAATCAAGTGAAATTTATCTGCATTCATAAAATTCACTCTCGTCCAATTTCATTGATTATCGCACTCGATTGCAACAAAGATTGTCGCGTTCAACGTCAGTTTTGCATTGGATGCGACAGGAAAATTGGTTCGAGGTATTCTGCAATTTTTTAAATTGCACGGGAACATTGAACTTACGAGTTCATAATTGCACGATAGCCGTGATGTTATGGTTTTGAAATGGCATTATTATCCTCGAATCGCCAATGGCGATGGCAGGAAATGACTGTTCGCGCTTAGTCGAACTCATAAATAACAAGATGGCGCGTGGAAATATCGTTCAATATAATTACACAATAGAGACGATGGAAAATTATGACGGGGCAGTAAAATGATTTACAATGACATAAAAAAGGTTAGAGAGATAATTTTAGTTTTTGCTTCGAGAAAGTGTTTTGTAGTTGCTGGGGATTGTTTTTTTTTTATAGCAACTCACAGCCAATTAATTAATTAATTAATTAATTAATTAATAATCAATTACTAATTAATCATAATAATAATGATTTTTTATAGCAACTCGCGGCCAATGAATTGATTAATAATCAATTAATTTATAATAATGTTTGAAAAATTAATTAACTTGATTAAAATACAATCAAGTTTGGTAAAACTCTTCGGACTATGTATATGATCTTGTGCGATGTCCAGGGAATAAACAAATAATAGTTTTTGCGTGGAACTCATGTGAAATTTTTTTTTTTTATTTGAGATTCTTCTCGCTTTTTCAAAACCTTTTTCATAATATTTTGCTCTCTTTTTTTGTGGTCGTTGGATGGCCTTGCGACATCGTTGATTGTCAGTCCACGGCTGGTTTCCGGTTATCGAACAGCAGGAAAACAGCGGAGCAATAGCGCTCGCGAAATTCTCGGCCGGAAGTCGTTCGATTCCGCCGACAGCCACGCGCCAGGTTTTATTTTGCGGTTTCTTGGCGTATTTTCGACTATATATATATGTATATACACTGTCATCCAAAAGTTTGGAAACACTCGCCCCAATTCCGCGCCGCACAAAAAAATTCACTGCTTTTAAAAAAATAAAGATATTTCGATTTAACAAGCGGCTCTTCAAAGGGGATATATTCAGCTTCATTTCGCTTTTCCCAAAAAAAAAAATTCGATTTTTTTTGAATCCGGTACGCTCTTTGAAACATGGTCGATTTTTGGCTTTTTTTCTGCCGTTGAAATTTTAGCGCACGACCCATGAAAATTTTTAAAAACTATTTTTTAGATGGAAAACTTGTAGAGGGAAGTATGAGCTTCAATTTTATTTTTTTTAAAGTTTCGTATGATTTTTTTTCACAGAAATATTCCATTTTTCATAAAAAACGAATATATTTATAAAATATAGTGTAACTCTAAAACTACTGAGTTTTCGTGAAATCACTAAGACGGTAAAAAGTTGCATACAATTATTTTGGATTCAATTTAATTTTTTCAGAATTTTTTTTCAAAATTTTTCTCTAGAAGGAAAAATTTTTGAAAAAAAAATGTTGAAAAAAAATTCTGAAAAAATTGCATAGAATTCAAAATCATGATATGCAACTTTTTACCCTCTTAGTGATTTCACGAAAACCCAGTACTATTAGCATTACGCTACATTTTATACATATGGTCGTTTTTTTTACCAAAAATTGAATATTTTTGCGAAAAAAAATCGTGCGAAACTTTTCAAAAAAAGAAATTGAAGCTTATACTTCGCCTCACAAGTTTTTCATACAAAAAATAATTTTAAAAAATTGTCATGGGGTGTGCGTCAAAATTTCAACGCTAAAAAAAAACTGAAAAATGATCATGTTTTAAGGGCGTACCGGGTTAAAATAAACCGAAATTTTTTTTTGGAAAACGTGAAATGGAGCCGAATATGTCCCTTTCAAAACGCCGCTTGTTGAATTGAAATATCTTGATTTTTCAAAGAGCAGTGAAACTTTCTGTGCGCGTTTCCAAACTTTTGGAGGGCATTGTACAATATATATTTCGGCACGGCTACTCATAACTTTTTTTCACCTATATATTTATCCTATAAGAATACAAGAAGAAAACAAAATTATCGACGTGTATAATGGGCTCATCGTCGTACTCGCTTCGTCTTCATTCAGGTCTCCGTCCGTGTCGCGCAAAATCTTCCAATTGGTGAGAGCGTGTGCTGAAAAATAATAAGGAAGAAAAAAAAATAAGCGAGGCGAGGAAGCGGCTTGCATCGACGTTATTAAAGAGAGGAAGGATGTCGGGCGCGTCGACAGAGGGCCCGATATATAAGCTTCCTCCTGGTGGTCAAGGGAAAAGGGCGCGTGCTTGCCGAAACCGCGAGTCTGACCACACGCTAATTATTTAGTCCCTGTCGTAAGAGCCTTAGTGCGACTACATACATGTACGTATGATACATACATACGTACACGAACAAAACAATATGTATATAGTACACATAAGTGGAGCAATGCCAGAGTCGACCAGAAATAAGAGCACACTTCTCGTCAAAATGAGGGGAGGAAATTAATTAAAGGATCAGTATGATCCAAGTTGAGGGTATTACTTCTCAAACGATCTCATCGAAAATTGGAATTGGCTGCTTTAAAAATTAAGTTTCCGACAGAACCTTAATTTTAATTTTTATAATAAATTGCGCCGATGCAAATTGATAGTGCTTCGAGGAATAAAAATCAGAAATCCAAACCACTTTAGACTGGGCCAGGACCAGGACCAGGATCCAGGACAATCCTAATAGAAACCAGAGTTGGGCGAAGTACTTGAAAGTACTTCAAGTATCAAGTACAAAGTACCGTAGGTACTTGAAGTACAGAGTACTTGAAGTACAAGTACTTGAAAAAATCAAGTACCAGTGTCAAGTACTTTTTTAGTTTTCGGGTACGTCTCGTAAATACTGGTACTTGGGTCATTCCATGTCAAATCGACCAAGAGTTGGAACCGACCACTTTCAATTTCGATGAAATTTAGTCAGAAGTTTTGTTTTATCATAAAACCAAGTTCTACCAAGGAAAAAAAATTATTTTTTTTTTCAAAAGTTACGCATAATTCAAAATTTAACCATTTTTCAATTTTTTTTTCTAAATATCTTGATAACTATGATAGTTATGAAAAATCGTTTGTTTCATCTTGAAGAGTATACTTGGGGCTACGAAAAAAAAATGTATTCCGACAAAAAATTTTTAAACATAATGAATTTGCAGAATTTTGGATTTTTTTAAATCATAAAAATCTACAATTAACATCGAATGTTTTTGTTCCATTTTTTAAATATTATACCTTTTACTGATTTGAAAAGATCCTGAAATTTTCAGAAAGGTGTTTTTTTTTGTTTAAAAAATATGAATTTTTTTAAGATGAGCAATCATGTAATTTTGTAATTTTGAACAATCAAAATTACATGATTGATCAACTTCACTTAACTTAGAGGTAAAAAAAAAAGTTTTACCAAAATTCAAAAATTCATATTTTCAAAAAAAAAAACACATTTCTGAAAATTTCAGGATCTTTTAATATCAGTACAAGGTGTTACATTAAAAAAAAAACTAAACATTTGATGTTGATGGTGGATTTTCACGATTTTGAAAAATTCAAAATTCTCCGAATTCATCATTAAAAAAAAAAATCGGAATATTTTTTTTTTCGTAGCCTTAAGTATTCTCTTTAAGACGAACCTAGAACATTTTTTTCGTAACTATAATAGTTTTCGAAATATTTAAAAAATAAACTTGAAAAAGTGGTGAAATTTTGAATTTTCGAAAAAAAAAAAATTTTTTTCCTTTGTTAGAACTTTTTTTTTATGATAAAAAAGAAACTTCTGACCAAATTTGATCGAAATTGAAAGGAGTCGATTCCAAATATTGTTCGATTTGACATGGAATGACCCATATTGAATGGAATGACCCCATGGCTTTGCACATGCAACCATCAGCAAGACACGTTCAAAAGTACTTGATACTTGTACTTGAAAAAAGTACTACAAGTACAGAAAAGTACTTGAAATTTTCAAGTACAGTACTTCAAGTACAGGAAACACTTGAAAAATTCAAGTACAATACTGAAGTACTTTTTAGGTACTTTGTACTTGCAAGTACTGTACTTAAAGTACCTGCAAGTTCCGAGTACTTTCAAGTAGGCCCAGTTCTGATAGAAACACATAAAATCATTTGGCAAACCTTTTTTTAAATGATTTTATGTGATCTTGGTCATGATCCTGGATTAGTCTCACTGAATCGATGAGAAAAAGAGGTTGGATCTGTTTACTTTTTAATTCCTGGTTTTCGCAAAGTCCGCTAAAAGCTTCGGGTCGTCCGGAACGGAAACAGAAAATAGTTTACAGCTTTGACGACCTGCCGAGTCATCTTTGGTATAGGCTATCGTCGCATGTCTTCCAGTGGCTCTTGGGTAAGGATCTATTACGTATATTGTACATATATAATGGTACATAGATACATACATGTGTACAATCGCGCGTGACTTCTCTAACGAGCAGATGGTGACTGGTTAAGCTCTTTCGCGCGAGCTGGCGATTCTTTATGAGGCCGTTAAAACCGAGCAACTCTCGTACAGTCCTCTAGTAAACATTATTATAATGCGACTACAGGAGACTATTCTAGACGCGTGACGCTTGGCCGAAAGGGTCATATTCTGTCGCCATTTTTTTATATTTACTTATACCACCTTTTCTCTTATACCAACACGCACTGCCCATTCCATGCTTTCCATCGTGGTCCATCTCCCTGTGCAGACAAAAACATGGCGTGATAAGATTGTATTACAGGAAAGAGACAGTGCGCAAAATGGAGGCGAATCTACGATTATGGTACGGAAGGGTCATTCCTTTTCTCTCATGCGTTTTGATACGTCTGTTTTATTATAATTAACGCCCATTCCAAAGCTCTTTTTTGTAGGGCGCATTTGACCACTTGACTATTTCCTAACCTTTTCGATTTTCATGGGCTTTTCAAAAAATGCCCTTATGGTCCCAAATATGGACGTGCTTTTAAATCCTACCAACTTTCATATTTATACCGAACCATTTGTACTCAACATTTATATCAGTTATCGGCAGTATCGATTATTTCGTCAACGATATTGATTTTATTAATAATTTTTTCGAAAAATTAATAATTAGTAAAAAAATATTACTAATTTTTTATAAAAATTCGTAATCAACGGAAAAATATTAGTAATTTTTCAAAAAAAATAGTAATTAGCGAAAAAATATTGGCACGTTTTTTCTAAATATAGTAATTGGTAAGGAAAATATTACTAATTAATTTAAAAAAAAAACAGTAATTTGTAGAAAAGTATTGTGTATATTTACGTATTTGTTTGTACGGATTGAGTCATGATTATAAGTTCAAACAACTCTTTTAAAAAAGTTGTTTTATTTTTTATAATAACTAGATCTTTTGAACATTTCACACATTAGTATTTATTGTATAGAATGTCATACGATATCACATAAGTTATTATTAATACGAATATTTAATCAGTACCTATTGAAAAATGCATTAGTAATTTTCTTTTTATTTATTACTTTTTCCAAAATTAATGCAACATTTCTCCACAAATTATTCATTTTTTTGATCATTGAGCAATATCTTCCTCGCTAATAACTAATTCTTGAAAAAAATTAGTAATCTTTTTTGCTAATTATTAATTTTTCGAAATAATTGGATAATAAAAATAGATAGATTTTTTTTGCCGATCACTGATTTATATCAAATAAAGAGGGCTCAACTGGGGGAAGCAAAAACTTGGTTATTTTTTATGTGGAATGAATTTTTTTTTTTAATCATAAAAAAAATTACACGTAATGTATTTTTGTTTTTGGTGACTGCTCATAATTTGCTGGAAAATTAATACCAGAGGAAAGAAATTCGGGAAAATTGTTTTTACCTAAAAACATTTTTAGTAAAGCTTCCTCGAATTGAAAACGAAAAAATCGAGAGTCAGGCACTGGATAATTGACCTGGAATGTCCGATGTCCATTTGTCACTGCACTCGTGACCAATCGCATATAAATATATATTTTAAACTGTACAAGAAGGTATGATGTCCAGCTCGGTCGCCAAAAAGAAAAAGAGAGAGGGAGAAGCCGATATTACGACCGTGAATATTAAAGTAATTGATGCCTCCATAAAACAGTGAAACAGCGCGGGCTCTTCGATGTCTCTGGAATATGCAGTCGAAGGAAAAGGTTCTCCTCACTCAAACCAAGAGCCAAGTGTGCGAAACCTCCTGCGGAGGAGGGGAAAGAGGGGAGGGAAGAGTCCTAGCTATATAATATGCAAAGTTTTCCTTGCTGGTGATCTCTGTCTATACGTGCAGATAGCAAAGAGTTGCTTTCTGCAATGCCGACACCAACTCGCTCGACTCACACGTATATATATGTATATATGTATACATAGCCGATATAACACGCGACTTTATCGCGGCATACGTTTATTACATACTCCGTCGTACCTCCCTCTTTCCCTCTTTCCCTCTACGAGCATTTTAGAAATTTGTATCATTAACGATTATTACGCTACCGCGCATAAAAGTCTCTCTCCCTTGATAATTAAAACCACGTTTCGGTACCGTACCCCAGCACGAACTTAATTAATTAATTAATTAAACATTTTCCTGTTTTCGATCAAACGCTGCATCTCTCCAGCAACATTAATTATTCGAATGTTTATCTGCATATTTTTTGTTAAATTCGTAAAAAACAAATACTTTCGTCACGAAAGCCAAGAATAATAACTTGTAGCGATTTTGGTTTAGGTTTTCAGTATTCACACTAATTACCTTGAAATAACATTTAATCAGAATTAAAATAACATTTATTCAATTTGAATGCGAGGCTCTACATTTTGTAAGCTAATTTTCGTATATTTCATACATATTAACTTATTATTTTTATTGATTTTATTGATCAGGAATTCTTTAAACTTACAGAAATATATCTCTTTTGTCAAAATGGATTCCAACCTTGATTCGATTTCGTTAACACATCTTTAATATTATTCAGAATTTTCCGAACATTTTCTAAAAATCATTTATTAAAAAATCTACCTACAACAAAAACCGATTAAAAAATAACAATTATATGGCTGAAAGTAAAAAGATCAACATTGAAGATTTAGTATCATAATCGGAAGATTTTATTTCTGCATCATTAATTTAACACATTTTTAATATTATTTAAAATTTTCAAAAAATATTCCAAAAATCATTTATTAAAAATCTACCAACAACAAAAATTAATAAACAAAATAACAATTATATGGCCGAAAGTAAAAAAATCGAGATTAAAGATTTTGTATCAGAATTGGAAGTTTTTTTCCGCATAATTAATTTATACTTTTATTATTATTTAAAATTTTTAGAAAATGTTCTAAAGATCATTTATTAAAAATCTACCACCAACAAAAATAAATTAAAAAATAACAATTATATGGCCAAAAGTAAAAAGATCGAGATTAAAGATTTACCATCAGAATTGGAAGTTTTTTTTCCGCATAATTAATTCAACAAGTTTTTTACATTATTTAGAATTTCCAGAAAATGTTTCAAAAATAATTTATCAAAAAAATCTAGCCACAACAAAAATAAAAAAATAAAACAATTATATGGCCGAAAGTAAAAAGATCGAGATTAAAGATTTAGTATCAGAATTGGAAGATTTTATTTCTTCATAATTAATTAACATACATTTTTCAAGAATGTCATTTTTGCCGAATTTCAAAATTGATTCGGCAATAAGTAATTGATCTCCGGGTCCGAACATCAATTTTCAAGAAAAATCATACAAATATCCTGATAAAGATAGCGATAAATGAGTTGTGTGATTTTTTTTCAACCTCTCTAATATATAAATATGAATACAGCAGCATCGATATACAGTACAAACTCTGGTCTGTACTTGTGAACTGTCAGTGCATTGGTGAGCAGCATACACAACGTGGTGAGGGCACATGGAAGAAACAGCGTGTAACGATGTATCAAGCTGTTGCGCCCCCGGCGTGTCCGGCAATGGTGGAACGCGTCGCTTTGAGGGTCGGTGCCGCTCGCGCATAGCTCTGTATCATGCCTTTACACGCTTCCCAATGGCCAAACGAGGGACGATAATGCTGCTGCGGCAAGGATGCACAGGACGCGAAGAGTGGGAGGAAGAGACTCTCGCAAGGAAGAGGTCTCTCTCCCGGCTCCCCGTCCTCTTGCAGGGTCCATAGACACTATTAATTTTGTATATATCCTCTACACTTATCGTATACCATGCAGTCAATGTGTTTGTAAATGTACATATATATATATTTATGCATGTCAAGGAGAAACAGAGGCGTACTGTAACGGAGCACGTATGAGAGATAAACTACAACATTATATTATTATGGCTATGTAGAAAATATCGAGAGTGGCCGAGGATGGACATGAGCTGAAGCGAATTCTTCGATTGAATCGTTCGCCAGTATAATCGTGAACGTCCTCTATCAAAACCACTTCCCCCACTCGTTCATCGTCCGGTCTTGTTGCTCCTTTGATAGATAAAATGTCCAACCTCTGCCCAGACTCTTCACAAAGACTTGGTCATATTTTATCCAGGTCATCTTACTTCGAATGATGCTGAAGGGTTGGATACATTTCCAATGCTTTTACGACTACTTCACTATCCCAGACTTATCCCCATTGGAAGTCAACCGATTAGACCTAGGTTTACTTACCAAAACCTTACCTACCCACTTACCTAAATCTACCTACCTACCTTACCTACCTACCTACCTACCTACCTACCTACCTACCTTCTTACCTACCTACTGATCTACCTACTTATCTAAATCTTAGTTTGAATGATGCTGAAGGGTTGGAAACATTTCCAATGCTTTTACGACCACTTAACTATCCCAGACTCATCCCCATTGGGAGTCAACGCATTAGAGCTAGGTTTACTTACCTAAACCTTACTTAGTTAAACCTTAGCCTAACCCAATTGCGCTCTAGAGATGGCAGTACTTTGATTACCTTTCCAACGCCCTTACTGCAGATTCAATTTATCCTTCAGAATTTCCGCTTACATCATCTGGTGTTGTCGTTCGTTTCATAGATAAAATGTTCAACCTCCACCCAGACTCTTCGATTTCCCTCTGTGCATCACAGAGACTTGGTCATACTTTATCCAGGTCATCCAATGATGCTGAAGGGTTGGAAACATTTACAATGCTTTTACGACCACTTCACTATCCCAGACTCACCACTATTGGAAGTTAACCCATTAGAGGTAGGTTTACTTATCTAATCCTAAGCCCATACCCAATCATGCTCTAGAGATGGAAGCCTAGGTCTAGCCTTAAGGTCTAGGTTAGAATTTTATAATCAACGTCGAGTTGAGGGAGGGATTGTTATTTGTCAAAAAACAAAATGTGGAGCAGGCCTGATGTTCCTGATATCCACGTGTGTCCCTCCATCAATACGTCTAGAGCATATTATATTCGAAGGGAAAGTACGATAGTATTTCGTTTGGGGGGTGACGAGGGATCCATTCTCGGATCGTTGCGGATGTAACCCGAGCCAGGGTTGGTGAATACTTCCTGAGACACGCGCATACACACAAATGGACTGACAAAGGGACGAATAATCTGGAGTGAGAAACACGCCATGATGAACGGCGCGAGTGCACCAAGTGAGAAAGGGATGATGAGCGGGAAAGGAGGAAGGGCCAAGAGGAGATACCCCGAGATATTTCGCGTGTACATAGGATGAGAGAGAAAGATCGTTCAGCGGGGGTATGAAGGATATATATATATCTATATATATCCTGCATACGGTGAAGCAGGGATAGAATGAGAAGGAGAAACGGAGGAGGGCACAGTCAAGCTGGGCAAGAGCAAGGCGTCCCGGCAACCCTTGCCCGAGGGTCCGTGAGACGGAAACCCCCGGCCGGGAAAGGGTATCTGTTGTCATGGTCCCTGTGATGCTCCATTATTGATTAAAGATGGTTGGCTCTCTGACGATGTTACGGCTCCGGTATCTTCACCTATACCTTCACACATACTGCGTTAATGGTGATGACGACGCTTTGGTCTTACAACTTCCAATCTCTTTTGAACCGCATTTTTTGCAATATGTAGGATTAGTTAACCACCCAAATTTCTGCTCGGTTGTGAATTAAACAGCTGGACTCTGCCATTTTGTTGGTTAGTCAATACAGTCGTCAAACTGGGAGGACATGGAATGGAAATCAGAGAAAAGCTGAGATTCCTTCCAACCCTTCAAGGTTCAACTCCATTGCCCCACCCTTTCTTTGTTTGCCAGGAAAACGCAGCGAAGCCAACTACGGTAACCTCTAACTTCCGTGAAAACTCACCGAGTGCGTGTAATCGAGGAGCTAATTAGGACGCATTTGGCGTTTTAATTGGGTTTCGAGTTCTCTCTCTCTCTCTCTCTCCAGTTTCAATCCACCGAGGTTTCTGATCCGGCGAACTTGGTCCCTCTCAATGTTTTGACGTTTCTCCAATATTTGGAGTTAACTTTGCACCGCACTTTCATTAAATACTCTACCCACTCAACACCCGACTCTGTATATAACCTTGAAGTAGCAGAAAATGTTCACTTTTAGATTGAAATTGATTGCTTTCGCTTGTTTTTTTTTTATTTCTCCTAAAATCTGGGTACGCTTTTGATTGTAACGGCAGAAAAGGTCCGATAATCCACTTCATGGAAGATGCAGAGGCAACAATTGTTCAATCAATTTCAGTTTTGTACCAGGCACTTCCTTCACGCGCGACCAGAAGTACGATGAACATGTGAATTAATTTGATGCGGCTATTTACTTACCTACTCTCTCTTCACCTCTTCCCTTCCCTCCCTTCTCGCGTTAAGGGAGCAAGAGCGACTAAATTGGCTTGTGATCCACTCGACGATGATGATGCGATGGCATACCGGCCTCGACGGTGTCTTGGCACTACAGCAAACATACCCCCACCCTAACTACATATATAATCCACACACATAATATTAACATGCATACATGAACCATATATATATATATATGCATATATATATGGGATGCTCAGGGGTCCGAAGCGCGCGTCGAGATATCGCTGACGACAGCTCGTTACAGGACTCGCTAGAGACCCTCTCTGGTTATAGGCGTGCTTACACGAAGATACCTCATCCACTGGTATCTCTCTCTACAGCCGATATTCATAACGGAGGGCTTCATAATGGCAGCGCGACGCTCGATATCCTATAACACTCATCCGTGGTCTCTCCTCACAATGTAAACGCTCATCATGCGCATACACACTGTTACATGGGCCCGTCAAGGGTTGGACTATCTGAATACGTGATATATATGGGGCATTCCACGTCAAATCAACCACTTCTAACCCCGAACCCTTTCGATTTGGCTGAAACTTGTTTGTCCTTTTCTACTCTATCAAAAACATTTTTCGGAATTATTTCAAATTTTTTTAATCAACCGATAAAAAGTTATATAATTTTTCGAAAAAATTCGATTTTTATTTTTCAAATATCTAAAACTTTTTCAAAAATTGACTTATCGTGACGTTTTTTTTCTTCAAAATTTTTATTTTTATATGTACTTTTAGGAAAAATAAAATTAAAAAATTATTCCGACTGATCTTCAACGTTTTTTCCTTAATTTTCGTATAAAAATGATAATTTCTCGATGATCGCCATTTTTTATTTTTTTATTCTTTTTTTTTTATAGAGCTTTGTCATTTTTTGCAAATTCTCTGAAATTTTCAGAGTGGGGACTTTTCGTTTTCTATTTTTTTTTTAATTGAAATTTTTTTTTTGCTCAGTTTATTTTTTATAATACCACTCTGGGAATTTTTGAAGATGTTTAGTGAACCTGACAAAGTTAAAAAAAAAAATAATAATAAATAAAATTCAAAGTAGTAATCATCGAAAAAATTTCAAAGTTTTTCGAAAAGGTAAGAAAATAAATAGAAGATAGTTCTGAATAATTTTTTTATATTTTTTTCTGAAAAGTACATTTGAAAACAAAAATTTTGAAAAAAAGCTTTTTATCGGTAGGGGAAATTTTTTTTTATTTTAATTCTGAAAAATGTTTTTGATAGAGTAGAAAAAGATAAAGAAATTTCAGCAAAATCGAAAGGGGTCGGGGTTGAAAGTGGTCGATTTGACGTCGAATGACCCATATATACATATAAATTTCGAAATCGAGAAAGTACGAAAATTTTCAGCCTTCGGTCTTAGAGCGAATATTTTGAGTCTACTGTTTAACGAAGGTTTCAGAGGATCAGAGAATTTTTTTGAAAGCTAATTCTAGAAAGCGTTAGAAGGTCCAACAGAATCTCCCTTTAACATGATCAAAAATCAAATTTTTGCTGTTTTGATTTATTATTCATACTTTCGAGAATTACTGAAGCATTTCCTACAAGAAATAGGCAGAAAGACTGTTTTCATGCAATTGTAGGCTTAGAATATGAGACTGAGAGGTCGGAGGGAGCGACATAAAACGGCCCAATTATACCCGGAACGAAAACGAAGAGAATTTTATTTTTTTCTCATTTTTCTTAAATTTTCAAGTCTCTTAAAATGGTTTTTGGCACCTTTAAGCATTATGCGTAAAGAATTTATCCATCACAAATAGTATATTCCTTATGGTGGTCCTTGTTCGGGGCTCAGACGAATTTTTTATCAGACGCCCCCCAAATCGACTCCAAATAAATAAAAATCAATACCCTAATTTTTTCAGATTTTTATCTAGACTCTAACCCCTCCCGAAAAAAGGGTAGATTTCCCCATTTGAATAACACGTGTTTCAGCCATATTCCCAGGATATATTTTGTTCCAAGTGGAATAATTTTTTAAAAAATCTGTAACTGCATGATTTTAGTGTTCACTGATACTAGTAGTTCAGGTAAAAATTCACATTATCATATTGGACATCCTAGACAAATTCGTCTAAAATTCTAATACGGGTCAATCTCGACGAGTTGCAATTCGTCTAGATTGATCCGTATGATAATGTTATTTTTTTCTCAAATAGTAGCACCAATGAACACTAAAATCTTGCAGTTACAGATTAAAAAAAAAATTATCACACTTAAAATAAAGTATCCTGAGAATACGTCCGAATCACGTGTATTTCAAATGGGGAAATCTGCCCTCTTTTTGGGAGGGGTTGAAATCTAGATAAAAATCTAAAAAAATTCGAGTTTAGTTTTTGATCAATTTGAATTTGATTTGGGGGGCGTCTGATTAAAAATTCTTCCGAGCTCTAAATAAGGACCACCCTAATATTAATGTTCCCCAGGAAATGGCTGATTCAAAACACACGCTATCCAACCAATCCCAGTTTTAATCAATGTACTCATCAAGTACAAGCGTAAGCTCTGTTGAGATTCATCCAACAAGTCGTCAATGAATTCAATTTAAACAATCGAAGCTAATCCAGATCCTGTGGGTAAAAAAACCCCGCCAACAAGTAGATGACTGTGAGCTAATATTCAGTGCTTATTTTTGAAAACACGAACATTCACTCGCCAAAAACGTCCTCGGGCAGGAATCATTTCACTTCACGAAATACTTGATATACCCATTAAGCCTTGTAATGTGTATAATTATGCTTATTCCCGTTGCTATATGTAATACTTTTTACAAAAACGTGTTTCTGAGTGACGTGAAGATGATGCTCATGAAGCACTGTAACTCCACTGAGAGAGAGTAGGCAAAATATATGGGGCATTCCATCTCAAATCGGACAGTTTAAAAAACTTTTTTTATTATTTCCTCAATTTTTTTTATATTTTTGCGTACCCTTCAAAATACCCCTCCTGTTAAATTTTGAGATTTTTTTGATAACCCGTTCCAAAGATATTAAATTAACAAAAAAACCGCTTTTTTTTGGTATTTTGGTCATAACTTCTCTAATAATGATTCAAATTAAAAGTTTTTTTTTTCAAAATTGTTTTTTTTAATGGCCTTTTCAGAAAAAAATACAACAAAAATATTCGACGTGTTTTTGAATAAGTTTTTTGAGTTTTAAACTTTAAATCGCGTTTTTAAAAGTGATTGTCATTTTTTATTTATTTTTTTTTCAATTTTTTGTTTCAAACATCTATCTATTCAACCATTTTTAAGACTAGTCCGATCGTGGGATCTCAATAACTACTATTTTTTTTTGAAAATTAAACTTTTTTAAAAAATAAATTGTTATGAATACCAATTTATGTTAGTGTATAGTATTTTTTAAATCATTTGAATTAATTTGGATACTTTCTCATTGTTAGCAGATTTTAAAAATTAATAATTAATCGATGAGCAAATAACAACAGTTCAAGAATTGTATGAGTGGGCATTGAACCTAAATAGTCTACCGAATATTGCTGTTAAATTTTCACATGAGAAACATTATTCAGATACAAAAGAAAGATTTTATTTCCGATAAAATACTGCGAAGTCAATTACAGGGGGACACAAAAATTTCATTCAATTATTCCAATGAGCAACGGAAACGTATTGGCAAAGGAATATTATAATTCAGGAAATAATCGTATATGTAAGGTTTTCAAAAAAGTATGTGAATAAATAAAAACTGTTGTTATTATTGTTCATAAACAGACTTAACGATTAATTATTAATTTTAAGAACCTGTTAACAATAAAAAGGTCTCGAAATAAATTCTAAATATTGAAAAAAATACTATACAGTAACAAAAATTGGTATTCATTATAATTTATAAAAAAAAAAACATTTTTAATTTTCAAAAATCGAAAAAAAATAGTAGTTATTGAGATCCCACGATCGGACTAGTCTCAAAAATGGTTTAATAGATAGATGTTTGAAACAAAAAATTAAAATATAAAATAAAAAATGACAATCACTTTTAAAAACGCAATTTGAAGTTTAAAACTCAAAAAACTCATTCAAAGACACGTAGAATATTTCTGTTGTGATTTTTTCTGGAAAGGCCATAAAAAAACAACAATTTTGAAAAAAAAACTTTCAATTTGGACCATTATCAAAGAAGTTATGACCAAAATATAAAAAAAAAGAGCAGTTTTTTGTTAATTTAATATCATTCGAACGGGTAATAAAAAAAATCTCAAAATTTAACAGGAAAGGTCTTTTGATGGGTGCTCAAAAATATAAAAAAATTGAGGAAATAAAAAAAAAAGTTTTTCAAACTGTCCGATTTGGGACGGAATGCCCCATATATAAGAGCTGCCGGGTAACGTGTATCGCGAGAGACCCCCACGAGATGGGTGCGTGTGGTCCAGCGCGTGCGATCACGAAGAGAAACCCTCGAGGCTCGATTCACCCTCTTTTTGATCGATCCTCCTCCCTTCTCTCTCGCTCACTGTGAACTCTCGCCAAGCTAGCAACCAGATTTCAGATAGCATTGTTCGCGTATAATTTGTGTGCGCTATTAATTTGATTCGTGGAATAACCTCCAGGTCTCCCTCTCCCAGTCCCTCTCTCTGTCCATCGCTGACATTTTAAAAGCTCCATTGAGAGTCAACCCTGTGCAGGGATCGAGGTATTTCTGTGTGTAGATCAATATGTATATATATATAATGCATGCAGTTCTGGTTCTGCCACTCTTTTGCAGTGAATTTTCGTTCGAGGGAACGCCAACCAATCGATTCGTTGAAACAGTGAAACCGCATTAAAAGCACAGAATGCCTCTATGTGTGTATCACGGAAAGCACATCATCACATCGGCCGCAAGCCCGTTTCAGCCATCGCCGATCAACAAAAGCTAACTCTCACCCCACGCGCTTTAATCGACTTTGAGTTCAATAAAGTCAACAAGTCCCAAATGAATACAAAACAGAATCGTTTCTGAGTGCCTATAGCTTCATATATATTGCAGCGTGCGTAAACCCACCCCGTAATGTATATTTATTGACTGGCTGACTGAATTTTCTCACCCTGTCCACCTGGTTATTATTAACCCTGACATAGTTAACCCTTACATATTTGATCATTATGCGCCGTTGTTGGGGCTCTTTGCGCTGATTTATCGGTAAATAAAATTGTTACGTACACGCGTTTTACTATATTGATCAATTAAATTGGCGTTATTCTCGCATGCAGATAGAGAGCGTGAGAGGGATGAAGAGAAAAAACGTACTCTCGGGGTTAAGGGAGTATTTTGATGTAGAATTTTTATAATATCAATTTTTTACGCATATTCTTCAAGTTTAGACCTTTGAGAATGTATCCTCGAAAAAGATTTGTTTGATTTGAACAATTTACGGAATTATAGCTATTTTAGTGATGCAGCAACTATGCCTGACACGTCGAAGCTAACTTTAAGGCGGTATTGTGGTCTAGAATTTTGAAAAAATCATTTTTTTTGCATATTTCCAAAGTTTAGACTTCTACGAATATATCCTCGAAAAAGAATTTTTTGATTCCAATAATTTACGAAATTATAGCTATTTTAGTGATGCAGCAACTATGCGTGTCACGTTAGAGCTAACTTTAAAGCGGTATTGTGATTTAGAATGTTGAAAAAATCAATTTTTTCTGCATATTCTTAAAGTTTAGACCTTTAAAAACAGAATCTCAAAAAAACAACTTTTGATTTCACTAATTTACGGAATTATAACTATTTTAGTGATGCAGCAACTATCCTTGTCACGTCGGAGCTAACTTTAAGGCGGTATTGTGGTCTATAATTTAAAAAAAAATCAATTTCTTTTGCATATTCTCAAAGTTAAGACTTTTAGGAATATATTCTCAAAAAAGAATTTTTTTATTTCAATAATTTACGGAATTATAGCTATTTTAGTGATGCAGCAACTATGTCTGTCACATTGGAGCTAACTTTAAGGCAGTATTGTGGTCTAGAATTTAAAAAAAATCATTTTTCTTGCTTATTCTTAAAGTTTAAACCTTTAAGAATGTATCCTCGAAAAAGAAATTTTTTGTTTCACTAATTTACGGAATTATAGCTATTTTAGTGATTCAGCAACTATGCCTGTCACGTTGGAGCGTTCCTTTATAAAGCTATTGTGGTAGAGAATTTTGAAAAAATCAATTATTTTAGTATATTCTTTAAGTTTAGATCTCTAAGAATATATCCTCGAAAGGAAATTATTAAATTCCAATCATTGACGGAGTTGTAGCAATTTTAGTGACGCAGCAACTACGTCCGTCATTTCGGATCAAGACTCAACCGATTTACTTCAAATTTTTCCCCAATCTTCAAAGTCTACCTCTCTATCGCCCTTAATAATGTTGTATCGAAATTAATTTTTTTACTGTTGTAAAAAAAAAAACTACGTAAAAGGTATCGAAAAACGCCTTTTTTCGGTCAAACAGCCGCCATTTTGCGATTTTTTTCCCGTTTTCTCTGAAGTACTAATTAATTAAACATCAACAATTTAATTAAAATTAATTAAAACTTTCTATCGGATGACTTGAAAGATTGTAATCGGGTCACTAAACAGGCCCCTTTTTTTAGTCCCAACTTTACCAGCAATTTATTTGATTCTCATTTTTTTTCTTGATTTTTTTTTGTTTATTGCCAAAATATGTTGTAAAAAAGAACGATACAAATATATATATTTTTTTTATCGATCTCGACAAAACTTTTAAAATGTCTCTGCACCAGAATACCCCATTAAATTTGACACCTGCTTGTAAATTATTTCTGGGCTTTAGATTTTGTTGTATAGGATTCTATATTGCGCTGAGCATACGGTTAATGGATATTTTTCATGTCCACTTAACCTTCCTCATGAAACACCCCTCAATTTGTCGCCAGTTACTTCAATTCCAACGTAGCGTAGAGAGATCGCAGAACCCAGCATTTTGTCGCTAGCAATTAGTCCCGTCACGAAGCGCAAAGTGCTTTGAACAGAGAACTCACAGACACACACACACACACACACACATACATTTTTCTCTGTCCCTCTTCTCAATTTACCACCCTGTTAAGTGTAGCCATGACGTGTCGCACGCGCAGGACGTCGGACAGAGAAGGAGAGAGAAAAATAGCGCACGAAACCGCGACGAGGAAAAGTAGACGACGTTTCGTTATAGAATGTTCCCTTATCGCGTGTTCCGCGTCTCGGTATATAATCACACGCTCACAGATGTATAGCGAGCGAGCTTCGATCAGCATGCTTGATAAAAAAAAATCATTTCACACAAAATTATTAACTCACGTGATTAAACGGGAGGTGTGTACCTAATCGTTAGAGTCGGAATGGGAAGTTTGTATTTGTAATCACGATTGTGAATTTTATTGCACGACATCGCTTAATTACTCACAGTACTTTGTATTGGTTAAAAATTGTCGTGAATACAAATTCAGTGAAAGCTTTGTAAAGACTTTACTACAAATCATTGCAAATTTCAAATTTGTACAATTTTTTTTGCCACAATTCAGTTTAAATAATATTAAATATCGTCTGAGTACGTTTCTTCGACCTCATATCGGAGGCTTTACTTTTTTATTTTATTTTTTCAAGTCTGACCGCCTCAAATAATTCTGAAGAAATTTGAGAGTGAGACATTTTATTTTTTCAATCGTATGTATAAACTTGTTTTGCCTAATATCAAAGAAATTATTGGTGGTGGAGTGAAGACGCCCTTTTTTAGCCCTTCAAAAAAAATTGAGGGCAACAAGGACCTGATAATTCTTTGTCGAAAATGAAAGGAGGAAATGCGTAGACCATTTACTTGTCTAATTTTTTGAATTTTCATTTTTTTGATAATTTTTGACGGTGTCCATTTTGCCTCCAGTGTCCATTTTGCCTCTTTCCCCGCCTCTATATATATGGGGCATTCCACGTCAAATCAGACGGTCATCGGCCTGACCCCCTCGGATTTTGATGTCCAATGAATTGTGAATTTCGTTTGGCCCAAAATATGACCTCAAATTTTTAGAAATTTTAATTTCATTTCTTAGTGGTTGCCCGAGCTAAAAAATCATTAAATTGAGGGGAAACGAAAAAAGGGGCCTTTTTCAAATAAATGAAATTTTTTCACAGAAACTAGGGCCTAAAACAGATATTTTCGTCATAGTTCGATTATGGACTAATAAATTTTCGAAAAATGTTGTCGTTTCACTCATAAACGAAGAAAAAAAAATCAAGTTTCACTAGAAAAATATTTTTGTTATTCTCACTACAAGAAATAATATGATAAGAAATTATAAAAAACAAGTTGAAATACAAAAAAAAAAATAGTAATTATTTTTAGCCCATTATCGAACTATGACGAAAATATCTGTTTTGGGCCCTAGTTTCTGTGAAAAAATTTCATTAATTTAAAAAAGGCCCCTCTTTGTGTTTTCCCTCAATTTAATTGTTTTCTAGCTCGGGCAACCCCTAAAAAAGGAAATAACAATTTCTAAAAATTTGAGGTCATATTTTGTGCCAAACGAAACCCACAATTCATTGGACATCAAAATCCGAGGGGGTCAGGCCTATCCGCGTGATTTGGCATGGAATGCCCCATATATACGTTAATTTGCACGAGCGCAAGGGTCGAGAATGCAAATTTGCATAGGTCGCGCACGACTGTACCTCGTTGAGTCGCTTTGAGCTCGCGACTTTTCGTTCCCCTCCATTAAAATGGAAAAATTGTCTTCGCATAGTTACAAACTTACAGGGCCATAGTTTATGCCCTACAAAGCTATCTGGCGGCTTATAGCGTGTTGCCTTTGCAAATTAATGCCTGTCGCCTCTTGCTCACGGTGACCAGAATTGCGCGATTAGATTTAACGTTCGTAAAATAGAAAGCTCATAATTACGAACTATGAGTCACAGGCTAGTAAACACATGAAAAAATATTTTCTTTTTTTTTTAGTTGACATTAAAATACGCCAGACGATTTAATCGTGGACTTGAGGCGGTATTCTGGTCTAGAAACAGACATTTTAAGCGTTCTGTTAATTCAAATTGAAATATGAGGGTGGATTTCTGAATTCCTATTGTTATTTATAAATTAATAGCAACAATTGAAAGTTTATTACTCAAGAATGCTCTGGCTGATTAACTTTAGGCAGCAGCATAAAAAAAATGATGATAAAGAGGAGAGGAGATGAAGAACATGAAACTTGATCGGCTGGCTTTGCTTAAGACTCTCGACGTTCTTTGAATTCCATGAATTCAGTAGAGAAAAACCCCTCGTTGAAGGATTGTTATTGTATCTCGTCGAAAATGCCATTTCAAGACTCCGTTCTGGCAGCGAAGACGCGTGGAGACATTGGCCAGACGTCTCCGAGGATTGGATCATTTTTCATTCATTTTTTCCTCCTAGACCTAACCAAATATGTATATGCATATAATATACAAATACATCCTCTGATATTTGGTATCCACGCGTTTTCTTACAAGGTTCTTAAAAGATGATCAAGACTCAAAGTCTATTCAATAAGATTTTTGTCAAGTTCCATTCTTCCCTTCTCCCCTTTATTCTCATTAATGTTATTATTTACAGACTTGACATTTTCCAGATTTTTTTCTATCACATTCTCAGTTTTGGGCTTACAATAAAAGTAATAAGTTTCCGGACAAAACTTCAAAAAAGGTCTAGATCGTTTTTTATTGCCATTTCGCCGAAAGTCAACGTAAACTAATTTAACAAGCGGCATTTTAAAGGGGAAGAATTCGGCTTCATTTCTAGATTTTTTAATTTATTTTTATAAATTTTATATTTGGACTCTATTTTGAAAACAACTGTTTTTCGCCTTTTTTCTCCTCTCTTCGGGTGCACCCATCTTCTAGAGGAAATTTTTTTTTTAGATATTTTCACGATTGGTTTCATAAAGCGGAAAGTTTGAGCTCCAATTTCCTTTTTTTTTAAACTTTGAGCGATTTTTTTTCCAAAGTGATTCTGTTTTTTTGTGAAAAAAGAGGAAATTTGAAAAATTCCATATAACACGAAAACAAAGAGAATTTATGAAAAACTTCAGGATAGCGAAAAGTTGCGGCTGTTTTTGTTGAGTTCAAAGGAATTTTTTCAGATTTTGTTTTCCAAAATTTTTTCTCATGTCGAGGCTGGAAAAAAAATTAGAAAAAAAATCCAATGTGTTGAAAATGGTAAAATAATGTATTTTTGCCTCTTAAAATTTTATCAATAATTATATAGTTCTCGAGTTACGGTAATTGAATGATATGACCTCCAGAAAATGAGAAAAAAAAATGTTTGGGAAAAAAATCTGAAAAAATTCCTCTGCACTCAAAAAAAACAGACGCAACTTTTTACTATTCCAAAGTTTTTCATGAATCCTCTTTATTTTTATGTTATACGGGATTTTTCAAATTTCCTCTTTTTTCACAAAAAACAGAATACCTTTGGAAAAAAAAATCGCTCAAAGTTTTTCAAAGAAGGAAATTGAAGCTGAAACTTACCCCTTTATGAATCCAATCGTAAAAATGTATTAAAAAATTCCTCTAGAAGATGTTTGGAGAAAGACGGCGAAAAACAGCTGTTTTCAAAATAGAGTCCAAATCTAAAAACAATTAGTAAAAATAATTAAAAAATCAGAAAATGAAGCCGAATTGTTTCCCTTTGAAATGCCGCTTGTCAAATTAGTCTACGTTGACTTCAGAATTTTGGGAGTCAATTTCACCCCTTAATAAGCCGGATATAAGGATTTTACAAGAACAGGATCATGATAAGTCATAAGACAATGTAAACCCAAAGAATAAGTAGGGAATCCCTGGTTTTTTTTTTCAATGGTTTGGCATTTGAACAATTCGTTTATGACATTTGTGGTCGAACAAATGTTCGTTTCTGTCCATTTGGCTCGTCGCCGCGATGCGCAATGTTAAGCTTTTCAAATCATCGTTGATTAATGCGATCGCTGCTTATTCATGTACCGTTCTTATACATATGTGATTCACTTAATCAAACAGCGTTCACAGCAGCGGAGAATATGAGCTGTTCGACGAGAGACATATCACTGCGACCGTTACGCATCAAAGGCTCTTTATGTGTCGTTCTTCCCCCCCTTCTCTCACAAAGTTGATGAGACTTTTTGGTTCTTCCTTTATTTCTCATTGCCTCTTGCCCTTTCTTCCTCTCAACGCCTCTTGGCTAGAAGCGAGGACTACCGGCTCAGCCGAACGTTCTCTTTGGAGGACCACACGCAGGATCAAGTCGAGTCAATGAATCCTGCGTCCATGTAAATGTGAACTGCTGCCAAACAAAAGGGCGGAAACCACATAATTCGACGCACAAGGTAGTGTGGATGAGGTTTCTCATCCTCCTCCGGCGTCTGATGTAAGTGTATAAAAAGATTTCCTCACTCTCTCTCGGACCATCTTTCTCTCTCTTCCCTCATGGAATTCTCTCTGAAGGGTTCAGGCACTTCACGCCATTCATCTTCACGAGTCTCATATTCAGACTCGACAGTGACACTAATGTTTCGCTCCATTCTCCCTTTTACATCGATGTACGTGGCAGAGCCGTTGTCTCTTAACTTCCGCCGATGCTTCTGGACTGCATTGTACATCCATTCGACGTAGAAACCATTCAAATCGCTTGTACCTTTACAAAGTGTTGCTTTGGTCATGCGATTTTGTCCCCCGCAAACAACGCGATGCGGTTGTTTACGAGCAATGAGAAAGGATGTTGTACATGTTGGTCCCACAAATCTCTTAACGTCTTTTCAGGAGTTCGTTGGCGATTGATTTCGTTTTTGTTGCAAATGCTGTGAGGTGAATGTTTGGCTAATTTTCTTCCACTATTTGGTTTCTCGTCAGGAATCGACAGAATGGAAACTGAGAACTGTCCTTCATGATTCGCTGGGTCCAAGTCAAAATGGACAATTTCATTTCTAAATTTAGAAATTTCGCGCTGCAGCGCTTCGACCTTGAATATGGTTTGAAATTAATTAATTGCTTAAATATTTAGGAATTGAAATACATATTTCTAAATGTTAAGCTCGGATGTGTAATGTGCGACTTTAAAAAGCCCCGAGTGGCAACTTTCAAATTCACACCCGAGAAAAAATGCGTGCCTCGAATACTCGAACCCATTCTATTCCAATCCATTCCATCCCATTCCACGAAAAAGTTTTTTTTCGTCGTTTCAAGGTTTGAAGCCTGTGTTTTGAATCCTCTGTTTCAAATTTTCGGAACGGAAAAATAATTCTCGAGAGTGTTCAATAACTGGGACATGCCTGTTCAATATTAGGGACATAGGCACTTCCAGTATTCAATAATTGGGACATTTGCATGCTTCACATTTTTATTCTTTTTTTTTCCATTTGAAATAATTTAAAAATAATCCAAAGGGTGATTTTTCGAGAGTAAAAATATCAAAGTATCATTTGAACATAAAAGCGATGGTTTTTTTTTCTTGATTTTATATTTTTTTCTCACCGAATTCAATCCCCAGATCCTTGGTTGTTCAATAATTGGGACATTTAACTTAATATGATGAACAATCCTTGGATCCAAATGAGTTATCATTGAATAGAGAAACATTAGAATCATGACAGCAAAGGTGATTCCATCAAAGGATGCAAGATCATCATCGAAAGATCCAGGAATTTTATGGGCAAATTAAATTTGGAATCTTCGTTATCTGTTTCAGTTACCATCGTGGTTCATGCAGCAGGAAACGCTGCGAAGTACGTCAATGAACAATCATTCGACGAATTCTAGCACAACGTTGAATGTCACATCGAAAACGAGTGATGAATTGATGAAAACAGAGTATCAATCGCCAATTGACGTGAGAAAAGTCCATGGACATACACCAACGATCTGCACGGTGAGTTTGCATTGATTTTTGTTGTCTTTCCCTCTTCAGGTTGATTAGTCTCTCGTGAGACCAGTAATTAATTATCTCGTCAATTTCTTCTAATTACCTCAATAATTCTTATGTCTAATCAATGTAAAAGGTACCAGAGCTCAAAGAGTTTTTTCCAATTGTGATTCAATCGATTTCTTTTTGAATCCTGAAACTGTTCCAGTTTTTTTAAAGGAATTGTGAGGAGGACTCGAAATATTTGCAATTTTGGAAAATATATTTTTTTTTATTTTCCTCCACTTGATACCTCGTCAAAAATCGACCTCCAGAATAGAAACTGAAAAATGTGCTTCATTATTTAGTCCAAGTCAAAATGTAAAATTTCAGTTCCAAACAAAAACTTGACTGGATAATATGTAGGGCAATTTTTGGATCCAAATGAGTTATCATCAAATAGAAAACCATCAGAATCATGACGGGAAAGCTAATGGAAAAATATAATTAAAAAGGGAATGAGTCTAGATTGCAAATTTTTCATCGATAATTCGTTTCGAAAAAATTGCGTAGGTTTAATAAAAGATGATGTTGATGTTTGAATCGTTAGATTGCAACGAAAATTCATTTTTTTAATTCACTTTTAGTGAGATATGCATTTTGTTTCGGCATTTAAAATTTCAAATCCTTAATAAAGACCCTAAAATCCATTTTAACGATTTTTCATTTCGAAAATTTGCCAGAATTAATGAATTTTGAGAAAAGCAAATTATTTTCCTTGCATTAAAACGATGCAAACTTCAGCATCATAATAAAAAATTGTATTATGTTTGACACATTTTAAAAATGGACTATTTGCAGTCGTAGAAAAAAAATCTTGAGGTCTATTTTTAGGGGAAAAGGTTTAGAAGTCACGATGGGCGTCGTTAAAAAAAATGACGGTTTTTTGTAACGACCTCAGCCAGTGTGTAATATCGCGTGCGAGCCTTCCGGGTAAAATAATTATCGTTCGTCCTTCTTTTATTGCTTCGACACTGTGCGTCATTTGGGATCGCAATTTATTGTTTTATCGCGTTGGCGTGTTTCTCGGTGACACCATAAAATCTTGTCGCGGAAGACCAACGAATTGGAGACTTGTACACACGAATACGTGTATATCACGTATTTATATATACTCCTTTTATGCAAATAAAAAGCAGTATTTATATTAGGGTGTGTAAAAAAAAACTTTTTTTCGCTTTTTTATACTTTTTCTAGGAGTTCGATTTTTGGTTTCCTAAAAATCTAAAACAAAACTCTACAGCTCAAAATTCACAGTTGAGGAAACAGAATTTTTTTTGAGCATCTAGGATTTCTAAAACCTCAACTTCTGTCGTATTTTGCAGTTGCTGATTTCAAATTCGAGATTTAACATTTAAAAAATCCAAAATGTTGAAACC
Organism: Alloplasta piceator; assembly: GCA_946863875.1. Taxonomy (NCBI): domain Eukaryota; kingdom Metazoa; phylum Arthropoda; class Insecta; order Hymenoptera; family Ichneumonidae; genus Alloplasta; species Alloplasta piceator. The sequence continues at coordinate 3,737,277 of OX333076.1, read as the reverse complement.
AAAGTGATTTATTCTCAATTGTAAAAATAGTCTCAATTGATGTTTTGCTTGATAAAAGTCACAAGTCAAAGTTTGTGAATACGAAAAATTGATTGACTTTACATTGGTTTAGGCTTTATGTTGGTTATGGTTTTAGGCATTTCGAAAAATCTGTCTAAAATGAAAAAAAAACTTTTGAATAAGGATATTTGTTTTCGCCACACTTAAATATTGGTTTTTTCCTTACACACCCTATTTTACATCCGAGTGTATCAAATTATATTGATCTGGGTGCCATCACGTGTTAAATTCAAGGGACAGCATCGAGTCGTTTCTTTCGTTCGCGTGAAACCAGTAATTTCATTTATTCTTCGTCGCCGAAGAGACACGATTCCATCACGAGACCCCACGAATTTTGGTGTACTGCCGAATCATTTTTTTTATCGCTTACAAGTTTAATGCTAATTGAACTGAGGCCACAGGCAAAGGATAGGAAATTCAAAAGATGCGTATTTCCAATCGATGTTGGAATCAAGGAAACACGCGATATTGGTTCGCAGCTCGATCGCTTTGTTGGATGAGGTCAGGGTTTCACGCGAAGGCTCAACGCGATCGTTGGACGATAAACTTCTATCTCCTCTATTTCCGATAGCTTCCGACGATCGATATTCAATTTACAATTTTGTCACAATGACATTTCATGGAATTGAAGGCGCTGTGTCTGAACATTTTTGCTATAATATCCGAGCATACAGGCATCGATGAGAAATAATGTTTCATAAAAAATGAATCATTTCAAATAACATTAATGAATTTAAAAAAAATGATTAAATTTTCTTTTTGCCGAAATTCAATCAGTTCAGTAAAATGGCTGTAATTTATTTTCTAGATAGAATGGCGGCTTGGGCATGAGCTCATTCTCTTCGTAATCGTTCAAGCTTCAAAATCTCACTTGGTTCATCCGATTCCGATCATTTTTCGATTTTTGGCAGATTTTTAAAGTTCGACCATCGATTTTCACAAATTTTTGAAGGCAGACCCCTTTCCGTTTTTTTCAGCGATTTTCAAACTGCTCTCATTTCTACAAGAATTAATTTATCGGAATGAATGAAACGCCATTTTCTAAGTTTTGTAACAGCCTTTAAGTACGAAAAAGAAATTTTGAAATCGGTCAAACAAAAGTAAAGTTATGAGCCCTTGAAATTTCGCTATTTTGAGGTTTCTCAGAGTTGAGCTAAAATCGAGCAAAAATGTTTTAATCAAAAATTCATAAAAATTTTGATTCTTTGATAAAACTATTAGTAGATTCGTGTTCAGGGGGAAAAAATACATCGATATAAGCCCTGAAAAAAAAACAATTTTTTTTTGTCGTTTGGCTAAAATTCATTCGGTTCAAGAAAATGGCTGTCATTTATTTCCTAGATAGAATGGCGGCTTGGACATGAGCTCATTCTCTTTATAATCGTTCAAGCTTGAAAACCTCGCTTGGTTCATCGGATTCTAATCATTTTTCGATTTTTGGCAGATTTTCTAAGTTCGACCATCGATTTTCACAAATTTTTGAAGGCAGACCCCTTTCCGTTTTTTTCAGCGATTTTCAAACTGCTCCCATTTCTACAAGAATTAATTTATCGAAATGAATGAAACGCCATTTTCTAAGTTTTGTAACAGCCTTTAAGTAAGAAAAAGAAATTTTGAAATCGGTCAAACAAAAGTAAAGTTATGAGCCCTTGAAATTTCGCTATTTTGAGGTTTCTCAGAGTTGAGCTAAAATCGAGCAAAAATGTTTTAATCAAAAATTCATAAAAATTTTGATTCTTTGATAAAACTATTAGTAGATTCGTGTTCAGGGGGAAAAAATACATCGATATAAGCCCTGAAAAAAAAACAATTTTTTTTTGTCGTTTGGCTAAAATTCATTCGGTTCAAGAAAATGGCTGTCATTTATTTCCTAGATAGAATGGCGGCTTGGACATGAGCTCATTCTCTTTATAATCGTTCAAGCTTGAAAACCTCGCTTGGTTCATCGGATTCTAATCATTTTTCGATTTTTTGCAGATTTTTAAAGTTCGACCATCGATTTTCACAAATTTTTTAAGGTATTTTCAAAGCATTTTTAAGGCAATATGACACTCGCAAAATCGAATGATTAAGTGAATAAGCAAAATTTACCAGGCAAACGAAATTTCCACGAACGCTGCAAATGGTGTAAAAAATATAAAGTTGCTTGCAAAAGAAAAGAATAGAAAAAAAGGGCAGAAAGTACTCCGATCGGATAGCCCAAAGAATATTCTGCCGACGAAAACATCTGCGCCCTTAATTATTTTACGGATTTAGTGGATCGTTATGGCTTGTAAAATTACTGCCAATTTCACGCCCCTAAACTTATTTTATACTCGCGTTAGTTTCACGCGCCCCTTATCGTACTTCTCTTTCTCATTCTCTCGGTCTCGCTCGCGCTTGTATCGTCACGGTCGTTCTATACGTGCGTATCTATATCGCGGTTCCCCTGTTCTGAAGATTCCACCCTATACGGAATATCGGGCGCATCCATCGTTCGTGCTAAATTAATGGGCAGCTTCTTTATGACTGCACCCATCTTCTCGCCAAGCGGACAACACGCAACCAGGATTCCGTCGCGATTTCCCATCAAAGTGGGGGAAACATCCAACAGGATGAAACGATTCGACAATGTGAAAAAATTGTGTGGAAGACCCCGAAAAAATTCAAAATCAAAGATCGAAATTTATATGACATTCCAGCATGAAAAGAATACTAAACAATGAGTCAATTACTTATAAACAATACAAATATCTCGTGTAATTGGTTGGAGAAGTTGTAGAGGGATGAGAATTGAAGAAATCACGATAATATTGATGACCTCTAATGACCTCTAATGACCTCTAATTGCCGAGTGTATTTCAATGTCATGATTTTAAAGTTTGCATTGTTGTAATGTAACGGCCATTGTCAATTTATCAATAAAATTTAATTCTTCCTAAGTCATTTTTTAATTAAAAATCATTAAAATTTATTTTTGTACCTTTATTAAAGATTTAGGATTTTAAATGCACAAGCAAAACTTGAATCCCCCTAAAAATGAATAAAACCTATTTTCGTTGCATTGCAACGATGTAAATTTCAACATCATCCAATTACACTATTGAACTCCCTTACAGCTTTCTTTTTTCAATTCGGTTCTCCACATTCTCTTGAAGTGTCGTCATAAGTGTCGTCTATCTTTCTCGTCCCGATGCAATTATTAGTTTCACCGGAGTGTTTTTTTTAATTTTTTTATTCCGTTCTTCCGATCACCTCTCCTTGACCGTTTCTCAGTTCCAGCAGCTAACAGCGGCTCCATCACTGCTGGTAAGCGATATAACAAGCGCCCAGCGTGACCGTTCGCGCCGAGAATGTATAAGAGTCGAACGACGCGCGAGCTACCCGTTCGTTTCACGCCCGATTTCATTTTTGATGTACCAGGCAGAAGCTGCGAGCCAGAGGATATTTTATGTATGGGATAGTCGAGCCAAGGCCCTCGTGGCAGACCAAAGACGATTTATCGTCTCGAGCATCTGCACACGTTGCCGTTCGCACCCTCTCGCGCAAGGATCTCCCTTTATTCAACATTTTTTAAACATTTTTTAGAACTAACAATTTTCTCCTAAAATACAATACAATAAACTTCAATGTGTATTTATTAGGGTGTTGTTTTTGAATTATTTGGAGTCGATTTGGGTGGCGTCTGATAAAAAATTCGTGGCCCTAAATAAGGACCCCCCTATTATTGATAGTGTAATCCAAAGTAACATTAATGGCCCTCAATAAGGACCACCCTAGTATTGATAGTGTAATCCAAAGTAAGATTAATGAGCCTAAATAAGGACCACCCTAGTATTGATAGTATACTCCAAAGTAAGATCGATGGTCCTAAATAAGGACCACCCTAGTATTGATAGTGTAATCCAAAGTACGATTAATGACCCTAAATAAGGACCACCCTAGTATTGATAGTGTAATCCAAAGTAAGATTTTTGCATCGTAAGTGTTGTCTCCCAACTTTATTCGACAGCGGATTCTGGCTTTTGTTTTAATTTTTCAATATCTAATTTCTAAGCCCCTCTAAAAAAACATTAGCAAGTAGGCCTTTAATATTATAGTGATTTTTGCAATCCTTATCCTTTCAAACCTCTCTCACCAGTTTCACGAGACTTTTGTATTGTTTATAAGTCGTTGACTCATTGTTTAGTATTATTTTCATGCTGGAATGTCATATACATTTTTGATTTTGTATTTTTTTCACGTTTTCGAACTTTGGCACATGAATTTGATGAATTCAGTAATAGAAATTTGACATGATGCTCCTCTCAACCTCTACCGCGCTCTTCGGGACTACCGGATGCCGCGTCGATGCAGGTCCCGGCAGTTGCATGAATCACTGTAATTTAATAAATTGCGATAGCTGCCGTCCCGGGGCAAATTGTAGCATAATCATTCATTAGTAGGTCGTGACTCCGCGTCCGGACTCGCGCGAAAGCGCGCTTGACGATGGCAAGCCGCGGACGAACGAACGATCCATGCTGATTCGTCGAATATATTTATATATATAGTACCTTGTAAGTTCAATTCTCTCATAGCTCAGGTTCGTGCTGAACACTGCAAGCCAATGATAGGGACGTTCGAGAATCATCATTGGTCGCGAATATCAGAGTGGGGATATTGTCCGTTTCAAGCAGCCGATTGGTCATTCATGTCACTAAATTGAAGCGTCATATCGTGAATGTAATGAGAGAATAAACTGTAGATTCAGGCTCTCCCAGCTTGCAAGCCTAGCAGATTGTAAGTCGGGTTCGGGCTGTCGGTAACTTACCGACGCTGGAGTCGGTAAGTTACCGACGGAACGGAGCTGACTTTTAATCTGCTAGGTTTGCAAGATCGAAAAGCCTGAATCTACAGTTTATTCTCTCATCAAATTCACATTGTCTTGTAAGCCAACATCGGCCGGTAACTTACCGACGTTGGAGTCGGTAAGTTACCGACGTACCGGACCTGACTTTGAATCTGCTAGGTTTGCAAGATCGTAAAGCCTGAATCTACAGGTTATTCTCTCATTAAATTCACATTGTCTTGTAAACCAACATCGGCCGGTAACTTACCGACTTCAACGTCGGTAAGTTACCGGCCGATGTTGGTTTGTTGGCTTGTTATATCAACAGGATTGAAAAATGTCTCTTCAAGAGTGGAGTTGATAATAATAATAGTTAATAGCTTATAACTTAGTTTTAGATAATAGTTATTTTAGATAGTTACTCTACATTTGCGAGAAAGTATCTACGATTAAAGTTCCGATAGATTGATCCATGGCCGAATTAAATACACGCCTGTGCAGCTTTTTTTGCTGCCAGGGCTCTCATCGATTAAATCTCGATCTCAGTTGCTGTGTGAGGTAAAGAGCGAGTGCAGCGAGAGAAGGAGCGAAAGTGAGTGAGAGTGAGAGAGAACGGGGAGCAATTAGCCCCGCTAATTTCCCCGCAATTAGCCCCGGGGAGGTAATGAAGTTATCGCTCTCGGTTCGTGTCCCCGATTACACGGCATTTACATGGAATGGCGTGTGCAGATCGCTCGTTCGCTTCTCTCTTCCCAACACACGACCAATTTCTTCTCTTCACCGAGGCTCTCCCGTTCGTTGTTGTTTCGTGCGACACTAAGAAAAACAGCCTGCGTGCACTTAAAAACTGAATAACGCGGCGTCGTTAACCAAGTGATTAACGAGCCACTGTCCATGAAAATATATATGTATATATATTTATAACGCCAAATGACTCAAACGACGATAATAACCGGATAAATTGGCTGATTGGCCCGCCAAAATTTTTATGCCCTACATCGAAGCATCGCGGCCAATTTTCGTTTTTTTTTTTCAATAAGAACCGTACTATGAAGATATGGCATCATTTAGCAATTAACAGGTAGACCTTACCAGAATGATTCCTTATCCGATTTTTATTTTTATTCGAGCTCGATAAAAAAAAAAGATATATTTTTACCATTTTTTTACAACATATTTTTTTCATACTTTGACAATAAACAAAAAAACTTCGAGAAAAAAAAATTGAAAAAATTATTAGCTGGTAAAGTTGGGGATAAAAAGGGGTGTAATATATTTAATTTGTTTCAAAATAATTTATTAAATATAAAGGATTATCAATATCAGAAATTTAAAGGATTATCAATATTGAAAATTCTCGATTTAGTCAGTATTTATAAAATTTTGAATCTAGATTTATATCAAGATTCAGATTCAGAAATTGAGAAACAAAGATTTATGAAATTTGAAACCTTGTGAGATTTTGTTTAAAGATTCAGTTTTTTAGTTTTTTCGCTCGCCATTTATTAATTTAATTAATCTACATTATTAATTCATTAATTTTTTTATTTAATTGGTTTTTTCTGGTCAAAGCAACATCAGACTTGAAATTTGAGGACTCAAGACAATTTTTGATATTTCTATTGATTTTATTTGTAGTAAAGAAATATTTTATTTATGTCGAAATAATTTTTTAATGAAAAATACGTATTTAATTTATTAACTATTGGAAAATAATCAATTTCGTCGTATTCAACTTTACATTTGTTAACAGTTAACAAATCCTGGTACATTGTTTTCTTAGCCTATTCTGAGATCTGCCAAAAGTGCCTGCTCGTCACACTCGTCTGGATCATATTTATCAACTATTTACCTTTATCAACTATTCACATGCTACGAACAAAGTTGAATTGTAATAGATACGATATATAATAATCATTTTTCTTTTTCTCTCAACCTCGAGTTGAATGCTTTCGAACAAATTGGAAACCTAATCGTCGATCTCTCGAGATTGAAACGATCGATTATAATTCTTGCTTGTTTTCATCTGAGAACTATGTGTGAAGGATATTAAATGAAATCCAGAATTATTCCGTTTAATATTACACCATATCGAGAATTCATGTGAGACTGACGAGAAAAATGATATCATATTTTTCATTCTCACAAAGCTGATTTCTTAAGGGGGGAAAAGAGTCTGAGATACAAAAAAAGCATATTTTTGTGAGTTTTTTTCAGAGTACCTTATTTATTAATATTTTTTTAATTTTGTTACATCATTGAGCATTATTCTAAGAATATTCTGCTAAATTTTCATAAAAAAATATTGAAAAATGAGCCAGTGGTCGTGGTGAGAACCGAGTCACCTCAAAAAAAAGTTTCCATGTTGAAAAAACAAAAAGATTTCTTTAGTTCATAAGTTTATCTTGGATTTGAACGAAGGAATTAACAAAATATTCATTTTTGAATTTTTGGTAAAGGTGCAATAAAAAACTGATTTTTGCCAAAAATTCCTCTTTTTGTTTAATTAAAAAATAAGTTGTAATTGGAAAAAAAAATCCTTTGTTCAGAACCGAGTATTTAGCTCGAAAAGTTTTGCTCCTAATCACTTCAAACTTGCTGACAATATTTCTTGTAAGTTGTAGTATCAGAAAAAAAATAGATTCTGACCCTTTTCCCCCCTTAAGCCTGCAAGACAGTTATAGAGTTTATTGAGTCTATTGAGTCTATTTAAAGGGGGAAACCCATATAAATGGTCGAAGATGACGAGGAATTTCGGGATTTTTTTTCCAACGCAACTACTGGAGCAATCGTTTTCAACTTTGGAGGCTATTTTATTGTACATTCGAAGACTTGAAAAACATTTTTTCAATTTTGATTTTTCTTTGCCCGAAACTTTAAACGCGATTTACTCGAAACTACATTTTTGCAATTTGCGGCAGCGATAAAAAAAAACTATTCATTCGATTCATTTCAACCAAATATTTTTAGACACATAATTGCAAACACTCGTCGACAAACCTGGATTAAAAAAAAATCGACACACCCCCATTAAAAAAAAAAAATTAAATTTAACAATCATTTTTTGCATAAAAATGTTGCAAGCTGCTGATGAATAATTATTCTCAATTTAAAAAAAATGTTTTTCGAGTCTTCTAATGTACAATAAAATGGCCTCCAAAGTTGAAATCGATTGGTCCAATAGTTGCGTTGGAAAAAAATCCCAAAATTCCTCATCATCTTTGACCATTTATATGGGTTTCCCCCCTTAAACAGTTCCCTGGGATTTCATGTGTCCTTTATAACGGTCCTCAATATTGCAGAAGCTTTGCTCGATAGTTCGAAAAGTTTAAAAGGATTTTCCCGCCATCGATACTCGACCGGAATACATGCATATATTTGTCAGAAGTTCCACGAGAGAGAGATGCTTAAGGTATGCGTGAACGAAATACACAGTTTGCCAACTTATATCGAGGGTATCGGGGTATTTGCACTTCTGAGGGATATCGAAATGGGCTTCTCTCAGCGCTGGGAGAAAGTGGTTGTTTTATAAAGTGCGCTCTGTGGATAACACAGAGGGCGAAATCGTTCAAGGAGCCAAGGGTTCGTATTTAAGGACTCATCGCTTCTATCATCGTAACACAGAAGCCTCCCTTCCGCTTGTATCCACGAAATTTTCGTCCAACAACGCGAACAAGCTTTCCCGAAGGTCTCAAGCTCCAAGTTGGGAACGAGCGGTTCGAATCAATAAATATAGGTGCAATTTTATCGAGAGCGAATTTCAAACACCGTTACTCGGATATTATATCGTAGAGGCGAAAACAATGAAACATTATTCGCACCCTCACAGGAAAAAATATCGGCCAATGTGAGGCGCAAGATCATTTGTTACACGAATTTTTTCGAGAGATATGCGAAAGGAAGCCCGCAGCGTTTCTCGAGCTCAGAAAGATCTGTATATGTATGATTATATATATGGGGCATTCCATCTCGAATGGGACAGTTTGAAAAACTTTTTTTTTTCCTCAATTTTTTTATATTTTTGAGTTCTCATCAAAAGACCCTTCCTGTTAAATTTTGAGATTTTTTTGATTACCCTCTCAAAAGATATTGAATTAACAATAAAACCGCTCTTCTTTTGGTATTTTGGTCATCACTTTTTTAATAATGGTCCAAATTAAAAGTTTTTATTTTCAAAATTTTTGTTTTTTTATGGCCTTTTCAGAAAAAAAATACAACAAAAATATTCGACGTGTTTTTGAATGAGTTTTTTGAGTTTTAAACGTTAAATCGCGTTTTTAAAAGTGAATGTCATTTTTTATTTCATTTAAAAAAATTTTTTTTTTCAAACATCCATTTATTCAACAATTTTTAAGACTAATCCGATCGTGGGATCTCAATAACTACTATGTTTTTTCGATTTTTGAAAATAATTTTTTTTTTTTAATGAATTATTATGAATACCAATTTTTGTTACTGTATAGTATTTTTTTAATAATTTTGAATTAATTTTGAATTTTGAACCTTGAATAAATAAAAACTGTTGTTATTATTGTTCATAAACAGACTTAACGATTAATTATTAATTTTAATAACCTTTTAAGAAAATTGTTGAATAGATAGATGTTTGAAACAAAAAATTGAAAAAAAAATCAAAGTAACATTCACTTTTAAAAACGCGATTTAACGGTTAAAACTCAAAAATCTCATTCAAAAAACACGTCGAATATTTTTGTTGCATATTTTTATGAAAAGGCTATAAAAAAATAAAAATTTTGAAAAAAAGACTTTTAATTTGGACCATTGTTAAAGAACTTATGACCAAAATACCAAAAAAAGAGCGGTTCTTTTGTTAATTCAATATCTTTTGAACGGTTCATCGAAAAAATCTCAAAATTTAACAGGAAGGGTCTTTTGATGGGTACTCAAAAATATAAAAAAATTGAGGAAATAAAAAAAAAGTTTTTCAAACTGTCCGTTTTGGGATGCAATGCCCCATATATATATATAAAGACAGATAGGCGCGTCGCAGGTGCATTATAAATATACAAGTTGGAGGCGTGGTTCATCGACTCGTTGTTGAACAGACATTCGTTAGAACGAAAATTACAGAACCGTGAAATAAGAGACCTTTTGTGAAAGCGCAAGCTCGACCAAACCGCGCGTTCTCGCTCGTGTTCATCGAGAGAAATCACCGTGAGATAACAACAAAAAGACTATACGTAAAATTTTCTTCACCCTTCGTTTATTTAACCTCATTACGCTCTGTACATGCATATTCTCTTGGTACAAGGATTGTTGAACGCCTACTCAAATGAATTAGAAGCTATAAGTGCGGTCGAATTGTAGCACGGAACGATATTGTTTTGTTTTAAGGAAGTATTTTGGTCTGGAATTTTGAAAAAATCAATTTTTTTGCATAATCTTCGAGATTAGACCTTTGAGAATTTATCCTCGAAAAGAATTTCTTTAATTTCAATAATGTACGAAGTTATAGCTATTTTAGTGATGCTATTTTTTTGAGGGGCTAAAATTGAGCAAAAGGGTTTTTAATGAAAATTCATGAAAATTTTAATTTTTTGGGAAAACTATTGGTAGATTCGTGTTCAGGGGAGAATATACATGGATATAAGGCCCGAAAAAAAATTGAGACATTATTTTTTTTTGCAATTTGGCCAAAATTGTATCGGTTCAGTAAAATGGCTATAATTTATTTTTTAGATAGAATGGCGGCCTGGACATGAGCTTTTTCTCTTCGTAATCGTTGAAACTTTAAAGCCTCGCTTGGTTCATCCGATTCCGATCATTATTCGATTTTTGGCAGATTTTTAAAGTTCGACCATTGATTTTCACAAATTTTTGAAGGCATACCTTTCCCTTTTTTCAGCGGTTTTTAAACTGCTCCCATTTCTACCAAAATTAAGTTATCGGAATGAACGAAACGCCATTTTCTTAGTTCAGTCACAGCCTTTAATTACGAATAAAAAAATTTTCATTAGGTTAGGCCGAAGTAAAGTTATGACCACTTGAAATTTTGCAATTTTGAGGTTTTTCAGAATGGGGCTAAAATTGAGCAAAAATGTGTTTAATAAAAATTCATGCAAATTTTGATTTTTTTCAACAGCTATTAGTAGATTCGTATTCAGGGGGACAAAAACATTCATATAGGGCCACAAAAAAAATAAAAAAAAAAATTTTCCCCATTATTTTCGGCCAAAATTCAATCCGTTTACTAAAGTGGCTACAATTTATTTTCTAGATAGGATTACGGCTTGAACATGAGCTCATTCTCTTCGTAATCGTTCAAGCTTCAAAACGCCGCTTAGTTCATCTGATTCCAATCATTTTTCGATTTTTTGCAGATTTTTAAAGTCGGAGCATCGATTCTTACACATTTTTTTTTTGTTTATTGTCAAAATATTAATAAATATGTTGTACAAAAAATGGTAAAAATCTATTGTTTTTTATCGAACTCGACAAAACGCTCAAAGGTATGTCTCAAGATCAGAATTAAATGAAATTAGATACTAAGAATGGACGAGCATTTTTTTTCTTCGTGCCCTATTCAATTCACATTAATGGATATAAATCAAATTCTACCTACCGAGCAAATATTACGATCTCCACCAATAACTTCAACAGCTCGTAACAGTTATTCATTTCCAGAGTCCCCCTCACGCCTTCGTTTATTATCCGAGCGACCCCTCAATATTATTTAGCCCAGTGCACTCATCAAACGCATTGGATATCGTGTTCGAGGCGTATTCACGTAGAGAAAGGTGTAAAATGTTAAACGAATGAGGTTGTAACATTTTTTTTCTTTTGTATCTTTATAGAGGTGTGTGTGTGTGTGTGTGCGCGCGTGCGCGCGCGCGTGTGTGTGTGTGTGTGTGTGTGTGCGTGCGTGCGCGCGCGCGCGCGCTCGAGCCTGCTGTGTCGTGCTTATTCATTTCCCACGCGACCGACATCTCACTGTGAGTCTGGTAATCGGGATCGCGTTTGAGAGATATTATCGTGTGTTGCACCTCTGGTCGTCTATCGGGCAAATTTCTGTACGTAGACACTCTGTGCACCGACTCGGCGCATAAATGTGTATCTGACGATAAATGCGATATTGCGTAAGACAGCGCATGGCACTCAGAAGTTCATCGGGCTCTGCAAAGTAAAGCCTCTGACGCTTGTATCTCTCTTTTTTCTCGTTGCCTCCCCTTTGCCGGATGCCGTTTGATATCATACTTTCAAAAATATGTCGCATTAGGAAATCTTTATTTTTTGTATTTAGGGAAAAAGTTTAATTAGCTATCTACCCGGAAGAGAAAAACAATTTGCTGTCTAATTAAGCGAAATAGTGTTGGTGCTTTCTTCAGATGCACCCAAATTAAGGGGGTCGTCTAGTGTGAAACCTTTTTTTTAATGTTTTTTTTGGGATTTTTTTTTTGACAAACCATCGAAATAAAATAATTTATGAATCGTGTAGCATTTTTATTAACATTTGAACAAACTTTGTGAATTTTTTGAAGTGAATGTATTAAATATAATCGGAGATGCACCGCCCAACAGGAACACATGTAAAAAAAAAGGTGCTCCACTGCTGCCATGATTCCGGCCGTTCTGCTTATCTGAAATTAAAAAAACACACCCCATTTCAATTGTGAGACTTGAGGCTCTACTGTGAACCAAGATAAAGTCAGAATTAAAAAAAAAATCATTTTTTTTTTCACGTTTTAGAAAAAATACTCAATGCCAAAAATCGAATTTTTTTCTAAAGCGTAAAAAAAATGATTTTTTTTTTGGAATTCTGACTTTATTTTGGTTCACGATAGAGCCTCGAGTCTCACAATTGAATTGGCGTTTGGTTTTTTTATTTCAGATAAGCAGAACGACCGGAATCATGGCAGCAGTGGAGCACCTTTTTTTTTATATGTGTTCCTGTTGGGCGGTGTATCTCCGATTATATTTAATACATTCACTTCAAAAAATTCACAAAGTTTGTTCAAATGTTAATAAAAATGATACACAATTCATAAAATATTGTATTTCAATGGCTTGTCAAAAAAAAATCACGAAAAAAAGCATTTAAAAAACAGGTTTCACACTAGACGACCCCCTTAAGTTACATCGTTTGTAATATCAGTCCTCAGATTTTTTTTCAACTTGGTACGCCTTTTGAAACATGATCGTTTTTCGGCTTTTTTTTTTGGCGTTGAAATTTGTGGCGTTGTGAGGGGGAGTATAAGCTTCAATTTCGTTTTTTTTTAAAGTTTCGTGCGAATTTTTTTCGCAAAAATATTCAATTTTTTGCCACAAACGACGATATTTATAAAATGTAGCGTAACTCTAAAACTACTGAGTTTTTGTGAAATTATTTAGAAGGTAAAAAGTTGCATATCATGATTTTAGATTCAACGAAATTTATTCAGAATTTTTTTTCAAAATTTTTTTTTTCAGGATAGGAAAAATTTTCGAAAAAAAAATTTGAAAAAAAATTCTGAAAAAATTTCGTTGAATCTAGAATAATTGTATGCGACTTTTTAATCTCTTAGTGATTTTACGCAAACCCATTACTTTTAAAGTTACGCTACATTTCATAAATATCGTCGATTTTACGAAAAGTTGAATATTTTTGAGAAAAAAAATCGTACGAAACTTTTTAAAAGCCAAAATTGAAGCTTATACTCCCCCCACAAGTATTTCAACGCTAAAAAAGCCTAAAACCGACGATTGTCGAAAGAGCGTACCGGTTAAAAAAAAAACAAAAAATTTTTTTGAAAAAAAGCGAAACAAAGCTGAATATGTCTTCTTTGAAACACCGCTTGTTGAATTGAAATATCTTAATTTTTTAAAAGAGCAGTGAAACTTTTGTGCGGCGCGGAATCGGGGCAAGTGTTTCCAAACTTTTGGACGATAGTGCACATCTTATTTATTTATATAAATTATATGAAGCGATAACAAATTTCCCACAAACAAAAATGGATGTCACATCTCTCAGTTTCTTTACAGAAAACTCGACACTAGGAGTAAATTAATAATTTCTGTATTTTTTGCGAACGATACAGAAAGTATACTATTTTTGTAGTTATGATTAACTCCACTCTACTTATGGTAGACTTTCTATAGTCACAGTTGCATTATTCTTTGTTAAACTTTTTACAAAGTGCGATTGCAAATAAATACAACCTCTTAAGTCTACAAATGCAATCGGCTCGTATTTGATTATTAATAAATATACTGAAGGTCAAAAGGTCAAATTTCTTCGAATAAGCAGCAGAAAGGCAAGCAGTAAAAAATTAATAAAAATGCTGTCTTTAAATTAATAAAAATGCCATCTGTGACCATGAATCTTGGAAAATGGACACTGTTTTCTAAATATAACTCGAGCGAATTGAGAGCAACGTTGAACAAAGAACCCACTAATAAGAAAACGAAATGGAAAAATAAAATAAAAACTTTAACCAGAGTCGTCTAACCGGAGTTAACCTCGCAAGAGAATCTAGACAACACGGTGGTGTGTTTTGCCACGGTGAGAGACTTGTTAATTACAGTTTAGTGTTCTCGAGGGTAATTAGGTGCACTCACGAGCCACCTGGGCAGAGGCTGGTCGTCGATCTTAACGGAATGGACGATCGTCCATGCTGTTTCGAGTCAAGCCAGCTCCTCTTTCTCTTTCACTCTCGGGAACGACTTCACAGTCTCGCGGATGATAATTACCACATTGGCATCGACCGTCATACATTTTGCGTCGTTTCGCAGCAGCTCTCCGTAGGCTCCAAGATACTCTTTTTCTCCCCTGCATAATTCCCTTGTCCTCGGTGTCTTCATCTCCGTCTACTTTCGAAGTCAGCTTCGCTGCTTGCTGCGTGTGGCATGCGTGCTCATTTAGCGATCTTGAACTTTTTTTTGCCACCTCATCATCGCATCATCGACCGAAAGCCGGAAAGAAAGAGGATGGAGGAATGGACAAAGTCACCTGGTGAATTTTTTACTCCACAGATGAGGAAAGCGTGTCCGATCCGGAAAGTGTTGGGGGGGGGGGGTATTCTACACATTTTCTACACAAAAGTTTCTACACACATTATCCTACACGAAGGAAGTGGCAAGGAATGTTATTCTACACATTATTATTCTACAAATGACATTTTCAACACAAGAGAAGTTGAAGGAGGCCTCTATTCTACACATTATTATTCTACAAATGACATTTTCAACACAAGAGAAGTTGAAGGAGGCCTCTATTCTACACATTATTATCCTACACATGACACTTTCTACACAAGAGTTTTTAGACACATTATTCTACACAAGAGAAGTGGCAAGGAATGTTATTCTACACATTATTATTCTGCACACGACATTTTCTACACAAGAGAAGTTGCAGAAGACCTCTATTCCACACATCATTATTCTACACATGACACTTTCTTCATAGAAGTTTCTACACACATTATTCTACACAAGAGAAGTTGGAGGAGTCCTCTATTCTATACATTATTATTCTACACATGACACTTTCTAGCCAAAAGTGTCTACACACATTATTCTACACAAGGGAATTGGTAAGGAATGTTATTCTACATATTATTATTCTACAAACGACATTTTCTAGACAAGAGAAATTGGAGGAGGCCTCTATTCTACATACTTTTATTCTACACATGACATTTTCTACACAAAAGTTTCTACACAAGGGGAGTGGCAAAAAATGCTATTCTACACATTATTATTCTACACGTTACATTTTATAGACAAGAGAAGTGGCAACGAATGTTATTCTACACATTATTATTCTACAAATGACATTTCTAGACAAGAGAAATTGGAGCAGACCTCTATTCTACACACTTTATTCTTCACATGACATTTTCTACACAAAAGTTTTTACAGACATCATTCTACACAAGAGGAGGTGGCAAGGAATATTTTTCTAAAAATTATTTTTATGATTATTTTCAATGATCGGAATCGGACCTTGAAAAATTAGCAAAAGTCGATGGTCCGACTTTAAAAATCTGCGAAAAATCGAACAAAAATCGGCATCGGATGAACCAAGCGGGGTTTTAAAGCTTGAATGATTACGAAGAAAATGAGCTCACCTTTAAGCCGCAATTCTATCTAGAAAATAAAGTACAGTCTTTTTAGTGGATCGATTCAATTTTAGCCAAAAGTAAAAAAAAAATTTCAATTTAATTCTTTATGTGCCTTCATTTATTTATATGTAGAATAACAATGTGTATAGAATACAGACCTTCTCCACGTTTAAACCAATTGTTAACCCTCGTCCAAGTGAAGTATTATTTTTTTAGCAAATGGATCACTGAATTTTCTCGGGATTTTATTAACTTTTCTATCAGTTCGCCCGCTGTTACAACAATTTTTATTAGACAATTTATTATTAAATTTTAATTAATTATTACACGAATATCGTTTTTGGCATGTTTTCGCATCATTGCTCTTGATTTTTTGGGAAGATTCTTTGAGCCGTAACCTCGGACTCCCACCTTTCAACTTAACGCCGTGTATTTACTCGAGTAATTAGCTCTTTTATGTCCACCGAATCGTCGCAAGGAAGCCCGTTGGCACGACCACCATCGGTCCTCTTTTCAGTGACTCTTGCCGCGCCATGGCAATTAACACTTGGTAGGAACCCGTTCACGCACTTCCCCGCGCTCCTGGGCTTTGCCGGTCTTTCATGTTTTTTTTTTTTTTTTTTTTTTTCATTTTTTCGTCTCTTCCTTTTCACGTTTGTCTCCCTTTTCGGTCACCGAATTTTTCATCAATTTTCGGTTACTTTGAAAGGTAAGAAAAAAAAAAGGATTTCCGTAACGTATTGTCGCTTCTTCTTTTTTTATTCTTGTGAAACACCGCTCTGTTTGAACTCTCCTCTCGTTGGTTGTCCGAAACGCTAAACAAAATCTGTTTGTTGACCAATTAGGCGCAAGCACACGATTTCCGACTCATTCGGCAGATGCCTTCTTCTACTATAAAAATAATAACAAATGGTTGGAATGGAATCCATTTTTTTATCAAATAAAAAAAAATGTCGCTCAAACTATGAAATAATGGATTGGCGGAATGGACGAAATTTGTAATACATTAAATAGAAACCAATACT
The DNA here is from genome assembly GCA_946863875.1 of Alloplasta piceator. NCBI lineage: Eukaryota > Metazoa > Arthropoda > Insecta > Hymenoptera > Ichneumonidae > Alloplasta > Alloplasta piceator. The sequence goes on along the minus strand of OX333076.1, from coordinate 3,720,322 downwards.
ATAAATGACTAAGAAAATCTCCGTCTGTACACTGGGTCTTTTAGGGCACAAGCCAAATTTTAAAATCGAATATCTCTGCAATTAGAATAATTGTAAATAATTTTTGTTTACCATAAATTGTTAAATAAATTATTGGATGATGGAAAAAAATGTTGCAAAAGTAATTCAGAATTTTTTCAGATTTTTTGAACGTTGTTTTCTTAGACAAAACATTAGCAGGACTTTAACGACCCAGAGTACAGACGGTGTCCCAAAATTCCACCCAGCAATTGTTTTGGTGATTTTTCAACTGCTTTTATTATCAAAATAATGGCACGAAAATCTGGAATAAATATTATTCCATGAAAACAAAGCTTCATCCATGAGAAAATGAAATTATCGTTGATCGCAATGTAACGTTATAATTTTGACGCCTCGCAAACAAGTAACAATCATTTCGCTTCAGTCATCAGCGGGTTGTTTCATTTCGCAATATTCTTATTGTGTATTAACACGCATAAAACACACACATGTGTGTATATATCGCGTAATCGGCGTATCGGTCACGCGAGGCGATCAAGTCAGTCGGATATCGTTGAAATTTTGCGATTGTTACTTTTGTTTAGCCGCGGGCTTCCGCGATGACTGTACAGAGTCGAGAGACCGTGTGGGATAAGTCAGCTGTCCGCCATGATAGTAGTATTGCATTCTCGCCGGGACTTCTTCGGATTCACGATTTTCTCTCACTGCATGCGGGTGCCTAGCGTATATATATAATATATGGGACGTTCCATGTCAAATCGACCAATAGTTGGAAACGACCCCTTTTAATTTCGATGAAATTTCGTCAGAAGTTTTCTTTCATCGTAAAACAAAAGTACCAAAGGAAAAAAATTAATAAAATTTTTTGAAAATTCAAAATTTCACAATTTTTTCAATTTTTCAAGTTCATCTTTTAAATATCGCGAAATTTATTACAGTTACGAAAAAATCGTACTGAGTTCGTCTTGAAAAGTGTACTTAGGGTTACGAAATTTTTTTTTTGAAAAATGATGAATTTGGAGAATTTTGAATTTTTGAAAATCGTGAAAATTCACGAGCAACATTAAATTTTTGGTTTATTTTTTTTCTATAATACCTTGTACTGATCTTAAAAGATCCTGAACTTTTCAGAAAGGTGTTCGAATTTTTTTTCAAAAATACGAATTTTTGAATTTTGCAAAACAAATTTTTTTTTAATCTCTAAGTTCAGTAAAGTTGAGCAACCATGGAATTTTGACTGCTCAAAATTACAAAAAGCTAGTTCAGTACTATGACATTCTGAGCTGCAAATCCAGTAGTTTTTCATGCTGAGTTGCCATTAAAAATTACTGTACCATTTCAGTAATATTTACTGTACAATTACAGTAATAATTACTGTACCATTTATGCAATAATTACTGTACAATTCCAGTAATAATTACGATAGTGAAATTATAATTCACATTCGAGAATGCTGGAAAAATTAGACACGTGAAATGTTTATGCACATGTATTTTGTATTTATTTGAACTGATAAGAGAATTGCGAAAAAAAATTGAACGCCTTGTGTACGATGGAATAAAAAGTATGACAATGCGGATATTCACGGGAGGTGAAAATCACTCACGTGTGTATGTGCATGTGTGGGAGGACTCGCGGAGATTGCGAACCTGTCATTCGCTGTTCTCGAGTCGTACGAGGCGTGAAACTCGAGTCATGGCTCACCTATTATCCAGTACCGTCGAAGAACCAGCATCTTTCTTCTCTTGTCACTCTCTTGGAACAAAAGCCCTGTGCGGAAACTTTATATACATCATCGCTTATTATTATATACTGTAATAGGTCTACCGCAATAGTTATGAAAATTGGTTTGAGATAAAGTTGGAGAAAAATGGATCAGTTGAGTCGAGTTCATAATAAAGAAAACAGCGATTTTTTAATTTGGATCGTTTGAGGACATTTTTGCCCGCGGTTTTATTTCTTTATATTTATTTTTTATAAGAGGAGATTGTAATCCAATTTTCAATTGATCCTCAGAAAAAAAAAACAAATGGTACCAATATCTATCGGTGGTAGTAAAACAATGTTATAATTTAAAAAAATGCAAAATCTCAATTTTTAGAAAAAACATTACGAAAAAAATATTTTCATCTAAACTTTTATCTATTTATTTTTATCTAAATTTTTATTTATAAATCAATATATATTATAAACAAAATTAACGTAGTCTGGTATAGGCGCTAAGTTAGATCAGGATCACGAAAGGAAACCTTAAGGTTTCTGAAACGAACCTGGACCGGATGTCATTATAAGGCTGATATTGTTCCTGATCCCAGTTGGAATTATATTTCCGTTCGGTAAAATACATGAGATTTCACTTTTGCGTAGTTTTTCGTTTTGCGGCCAGGTGAACACTTTTATACGTACATAAATATATCGATATTATATGAGGCATTCCTGACCAAACCGCTTAACGATCAACGCTGACTCCTGATGTTATTTCTCATTTTTCGTATATTTATATTTTCTCATGGAAGTACTCTGATTTTTTAAACAATTTTTTGGGTCAGCCTGAATTTTTAAGTTTTTTTTTTAAATTGCAGTTTTTGCCCTAATCAAAAAAAGTGGAAATTTTTTTAGGAAATAGGAAAAAAAGATCACCCTTCTTTGGAATAATCGCAGGTATTTTATCATCTGAACCCCTATTTTCTGGCTTCGCAAAATTTTCAACAGGACCAAAATTTGGTATTTAAAAAAAAAAAAAATTCGGTTTTATTTAAAAAAATCTAAGGAAATTCAGTATGTTTTTGAGTGGAAACTTACGAAGAATCAGTAATGAAATCGAAAGAGATCGGAGTTGAATACGGACCGGTTTGATGAGGAATGCCTCATATGTATATATAAATATAATATTACTAGAGGTAATATCGACTGGTCTCTTTCTCGTTCGGTATAATGTGATGTTATGGGTAAATCAGCTTTCGTATACCGGCACATACTCCCAAGCAGCAGCAGCAGAAAGATCATCACCGGGCACAAGAAGCGAACGGTCGTTCTGCAAATTGAATTCTCGATGGCCCGAGACGACGACGACGATGACGAGAGAAAGAGAGAGGAAAAGACAGAAAGAGAGACAAGGACGACAATCAAGCGCGACTCTCGTCGAACTCCACGTGGATGATGAGAAAAGATCAAGGTGTACGAGAGTGATGAGAAGAAAGGCATAAGTGCCGTTGCTCTGGTATACATATATATATCGATAAATATATGTAGGGGAGGAAGGAGGGATAAAATGGACACCATAAGAAGATAACTTTTTATCTAAAAATACTGTTTTTATTGACAAGATTGTGCGTCGACAAAAAATAATGTAGGGGAAAATGAACGCTACCTAAAGATTGTGCTTTTTTTTTTAAATCAAGTGAACGTTGAAAAAACGATCTCCCTTCCTTCTCACATCTCCTCAATATCCAAGATATGGACCAAGCTGCTTGGCGCATTTTTGCGATTGAATTTTTGTCAAAATTCAATTTTTATCGTAGTTCAAGCATCTAAAATTTTTTTTCGCGAATATGGGGGTCACCGTCTTGCTCCTGATGAAACCTCTTTTTTTTAATTTGGAATTGTTTGAATTTTGGATTTTAAATTTTTTGAAATTTTTGAGTTTTAAATATTTGAATTTTGAATTTCTTAATTCTGAATTAGTTGAATTTTGAATTTTTCGTTTTTTAAATCTTGAATTTGTTGAATTTTGCATTTTGAATTTTCTGAATTTTTTGACCAAGCTGCTTGGCGTATTTTTGCAATCAAATTTTTGTAAAAATTCGATTTTAATCGTAGTTCAAGCATCTAATAAATTTGGCGATTATGGGGGTCGCCGTCTTGGTCCTGGAACCTCATTTCTTTTTTTTGAATTTTCAATTGTTTGAATTTTGACTTTATTGAATTTTAAATTTGTTGGATTTTGAATGTGTTAAATTTTGAGTTTGGTAATTTTCAAATTTTTTAAATTTTGAATTCTAATTTTTTGAATTCGTTGAAATTTAAACATTCGAATTTTGAATTTTTTAATTCTGAATTAGTTGAATTTTGAATTTGTTGAATTTCAAATCTTGAATTTGTTGAAAATTGCATTTTGAATTTTCTGAATTGTCTGACCAAGCTGCTTGGCGCATTTTTGCAATTTAAATTTTTGTCAAAATTCAATTTTAATCGTAGTTCAAGCATCTGATAATTTGTTTGCGATTATGGGCGTCGCCACCTTGCTCCTGGAATCTCATTTCTTCTTTTGAATTTTGAATTGTTTGAATTTGTTGAATTTTGAATGTGTTGAATTTTGTATTTGTTGATTTTAGAATGTTTGAATTTGTTGAATTTTAAATTCGTTGAATTTTAAATTGTTTGAATTTGTTGAATTTTTTGAATTTGTTGAATTTTAAACTTTTTTTCAATTTGTTGAATTTTAATTTTTTTTAATTTGTGCAATTCCAACGTTTTTGAATTCTGAATTTTTTGAATTCTGAATTTCTTGAATTTTTAATTTTTTTATCTGCTTCCTCATAAAGGAAGCTTTGTTTTATTTTTTTTTTTTGTAATTTTTTATGGTGTCCATTTTGCCCCCTGCTCCCGTCTCTATATTGCTCGGTGTAGCCCGCAACAACGTTGTCCTCAGTCGTTTTCTATAACCATAGCAGAGATCGCGAGCGACTCCTACCGCGAGAGAGACCGCGAGCGAGTTCGTTCGATCGTAAAAAAGAAATTTTATCGGCCGTTACGAGACACGCGATCGCGGATGGACGGGGCCACGTCGTCGTTTAATACCAATTACCCGGTGAGACGCCGCGCATCCGCGTTTGCCACGCACAGCCTTACACGATCCTCGCTATACCGACAGCAGCAACAGCATCCAGCATCGATATCCAGTCGCTTGGAGACAAAGGGGCGTATCGGTCGGATACAAGCCCGGTATAAATGCTGGTCCGGTATAAATGTTAGTCCCATCAATGCTGCTGATGCGTTGATCTCCGCTATGGCGATACGACGCAGCACAGACAGGAAAGACTCGATCCGTCGATTTACGACGCCGACGCCAAGACGCGCTGCACCCAATTTCAGACCATCGCGAGGAAGAGGGACCAACGACGATGATCCGCTTCTGCGATCGCGATTTACGACGATCATGTGATCTCCGGGTCATTCGGAATTATACCAAACACATGTGAGCGCTTCGCGCATGTATATGGGGCATTCCATACCAAGTCAACCTGAGTGTGACCCTCGACCTCGCTGATTTCGTTTACGATTTTTCATATGATTCCTCCAACTCAAAATAGCATTAAGAATTTTTTTCAGATTTTTAAAACCAAATTTGAGTACGTTATGATTTTTTGAACATTTTTTTCGCAAACCTCGAGGGCCGTAATTTAAAAATCTGAAAAAATTCTCAAAAATCCGGTGTCAAAAATGAAAATTTTTGACACCAAATTCATTATGTCCAGGCTTTCGCTTCCACCTCGATTTTAGGTTTTTATGAAGAAAACGTTAACAAATCAGAGGCGGAAAATCATAACGTGCTTAAATTTGATTTTAAAAATCTGAAAAAAATTTTGAATGCTATTTTGAGTTGGAAGAATCATATAAAAAATCGTAAACGAAATCAGCGAGGTCGAGGGTCACACTCAGGTCGACTTGGTATGGAATGCCTCATATAGATATGGATATTGAGCCAGTCAGAAAGGAGTAATGATCGCGGAATCACGACCAAAGTGAGAAGAGCAAGTTTCCTTTCTATTTGACGAGCTGTCATTGCATTTTGCAACGTTGAAGAATTCGCTTTCTCCAATTTCCGTGAATCAACGTCCTCTTTTCAATCATTTTGTTCTTAATTTATTTATTTTTATTCGGGCAGGGAATTATTATGATGACGGTAGAACTTGCCTCTTCCCAATACTCCAAATTTAATACTTTAAGACGGTATTCTGGTTTGCAACATTTTTTTTTACAACATATTTATTTATATGTTGAGAATAAACAAAAGAATTTCGAGAATAAAAATGAAATATGAATAAGTAACAAGTTGGTAAAGTTGGGGGTAGAAAAAGGAGTGTGCTGATGACACGATTGCAATCTTTTTAGGCATCCGATATAAAATTTAAGAAAAGATCCTTAATTATTGTTTTTAATGGAAATTTTGATTTTGGTAGATTCGCGTTCAGGGGCAGAAAATACATCGATATGAGGCCCGAAAAAAAAATTAATTTTTTTTCGATTGCATTTTGGCAGAAATGCAATCGGTTCACTAAAATAGCTGTAATTTATTTTCTAGATAGAATTTTGGCTTGATCAGAAGCTCATTCTTTTTGTAATCGTTCAAGCTTCAAAACCTCGATTTTTGACAGATTTTTAAAGTTCAACCATCGCTTTTAGCACATTTTTTAAGGCATTCGATTTTTCTATTTTTTCAATTTTTTTCAGCGATGTTCAGAGTGTTCTCATTTCTTCAAAAATTTAATTATGGGAATGAACCAAACGGCATTATCTAAGTTCATTGACAGCCTTTAAGTACAAAGAATAAATGTTTGCATCGATCGAACGGAAGTTAAGCTATGAGCATTTGAAATTTCGCTATTTTTAGGTTTTTTTAAATGGAGTTAAAATTGAGCAAAAATGTTTTAAATAAAAATTCACGAAAATTTTGATTTTTTGAAAATCAAAAAAACATCAAAAAAAGGTTCGAAAAAAATAGACTAAAAAAAATTCTGTTTTCGACTTTTGCCCAAAATTAAATCTGTTTACTAAAATAACTGTAATTTATTTTCTAGATAAAATTAATAGCTTATAGCTTAATAGCTTATTCTTTTTGTAATCATTGAAGCTTTGGAATGCCACTTGGTTCATGCGATTCCGATCATTTTTCGATTTTTGGCAGATTTTTAAAGTTCGACCATGGATTTTTACAAATTTTTTTTTTTCAGTTTTTTCAGCGATTTTCAAACTGCTCTTATTTCTAGAAAAATTAAGTCAACGGAATGAACCATTCACGTTCGAAAAAGAAATTTTTGAATCGGTTAAACCGAAGTTAAGTTATGACCACTTGAGATTCCGCAATTTTGAGGTTTTTCAGAATCGGGCTAATATTGAGCAAAAATGTTTTTAATAAAACTTCATAAAAATTTTGATTTTTCGAAAAAACTATTTATAGATTCGTATTCAGGGGGAAAAGGCCTAAAAAAATATCATTTTTTTTTTCTTTTTGCATTTTGGCCAAAATTCAATCGATTCGCTAAAAGTGCTATAAATGATTTTCTAGATAGAATTATGGCTTGGACATGAGCTCATTCTCTTCGTAATTGTTCAAGCTTAAAAAACACCTCAATTTTTCAATTTTTTAATTTAATTTAATTTTTTTTTTAATTGTAGACCAAAATACTTCCTCAAATTATCACTTTCCAAAAATACTATATTTTTCAAGTACGTATATCTCGAAATACTTGGCTAGTAGCACAAATACACACTATTTTCGGATAACCATCGTACCTACCCCTACTCCGTCGTGTAAAAAATCATGACCAAGTGACTTATTCCACATGACCCAAAGCAAAAAAGGCGTATCAACTGTGTAAAACCCACCATTATCATGCCCATCTGACATCAGATCGTCGACATTACAAACGAAATATATTTGACGCCTTCGCACCTGCGTTCTCTCTCTTCAACAGACCGCGGCATGCAGCACCTGTCATGTTTCACGCTCTCTTAAGACAACAAATTTTTTCTCCAAGCTTGACCCGGGATTACGAGATCGCCTTTCTTCCTTCTTCCCTTTGCTGTCCATCAGTCGCAGTGTTGCTCGGTCACTGGGCTTCGATCCTCCGCAGGAATTATATTCTTGGGTCCACACACTTGTCCACACTTTGGGGCCACTCGATCTCATGTCATTACACGCCTCAACACCCCATTTCATCCTACACCAGTATTCCCGAAAAGGTGTGACGCCGAAGGACAATGACAGAAGAATACCCTGCCTGTGGTCTCGGCGCTGCATTATTTATTTATTTACTTTGGCAGCAGCTAAAAGTGACGTCCACGTCCTTTCCTCTCGGTCGGTCCACTCGAGATTTCCGTCATTAGCTCGCGCCTATTCCATCTGTGCTACAACCGCGTAAAACTAGGTATGCCTTTTGCCCTCACCTTTTGGTTGACCTGCGAACCATTGCTACAAAGTAAATTCAAAACAGAAGCGAAAGCTCCGAACGTACGAGCTCAAAATGGTTCTGGGGATGCTGCTCTTGGGATGTTTATCCTGCGACCCTAAATAAAGACAAGACTCGTCGCTGGTAACCATCATAAACAACCCTGCGATAGAAATAGCGCATTAAGATCAAAAAATCGACATTGGTCATCCAGTTTCAACGCTGCCTTTTCTGTTGCTTCTCACAACTCGCTCTCAGAAGACGTGACGAAATTGAAAAAGTCTGACACGATTTACAGCTTATAACCTCCCCTTTCGCATTTTATCGCCAGTCAACTGAATCCATATCCATGCCTGTTTTTTTTTGCATCGTCCAAGATGTGGTACAAGCCATTTGACAGCGCTTCCACTTAACAAGCCGGCTTGTTAACTCGGTCGGTAACTTACCGACGTTGGAGCCCAATGAAAAAAAACTAGGTATGCCTTTTGCCCTCACCTTTTGGTTGACCTGCGAACCATTGCTACGAAGTAAATTCAAAACAGAAGCGAAAGCTCCGAACGTACGAGCTCAAAATGGTTCTGGGGATGCTGCTCTTGGGATGTTTATCCTGCGACCCTGAATAAAGACAAGACTCGTCGCTGGTAACCATCATAAACAACCCTGCGATAGAAATAGCACATTAAGATCCAAAAATCGACATTGGTCATCCCAGTTTCAACGCTGCCTTTTCTTTTTCTGTTGCTTCTCACAACTTGCTCTCAGAAGTCGTGACGAAAGTGAAAAAGTCTGACACGATTTACAGCTTATAACCTCCTCTTTCGCATTTTATCGCCAGTCAACTGAATCCATATCCATACCTGTTTTTTTTTTCATTGGCAAAGATGTGGTACGAGCCATTTGACGCTTCCACTTAACAAGAATCCTAGTGAACTCGGTCGGTAACTTACCGACGTTGGAGCCCCAATGAAAAAACATAGTCGCCCTGCGGTCGGTAAGGAAGGGATCGCAGGAATTGTAATCTTAGGATTGTAAAATGGAATGGGGCAGATGAATTTGACTTTGCTGACTGTCGTCATCGATCTTTGTGTATTTTCCCTTTCTTTTAATAGAACTACGTCGCAGATGCGATATATTTCCCAATACAATTTTGATTACATCTGGATGTTGGTGTTTATTTTATTATTTTTATATGTGTGCTTCGGCAAACGAAAGGATACCAGACTCACACCGACGGAGATTGCGTGTATGAGTTTTACGCTGTTTATCTTACGACCGCAACATAATATTCCGTTTGCATGACAGATGGAGAGGGAGGAGGAAGGAGGCAGAGAGGGTGAGAAAAAGAGAGAGAGAGAAAGAGCCACGGGCCAGTAACCACGACAGCGCACACTACCTCATCATGGTCAAAGAGCTCATCCCTGCCGGGCACTAACCATTTTAGTGTATGACTGATTCTCTCAAATTCCAGCAGAACTTTGCACCTTCTTAATCAAGTATATCGAAAAAAAAACATCTACGATTTTTTTTTGTGTTATCCCATATTTAGTGCGATTCCGGTCAGCTGCTTTTTCATTATTAACAAAAAAAAATTTTATAATTTTTTTTAAACTTTTGGTAGACATGATACATAAAATCAAAAAGAAACTTGTCTCCCATGAAATTTGGAATAGCTTTAAAAAAAGCATTTTTGATCTGCAATGACTATTTTTATCAAATTCGTCATTATTATTATTATTTTTTTATTTGGTGAGTTTCCGAAATGCATTAAGAATTTCAGAGTGACAGAATCAAATAATTTTTTTTTTTTCGAAGAATGTCCAGAAAAAAATGGATTATCGTAGCTTAACTCGTGCATTGAAAAATCTCAAGAAATTCACGAAATCCTAGCAAATCAGAGATCTTCAGATCTAAAATCATGCTGGTATTTTAAAGAATCACTCATATTAATATGTATATAACCATGAATATGTGTTTATTCATATTCTACTCTGACTATCTTTTCCGTGACTCTCTCTCTCTCTCTCTCTCTCTCTCTCTCTCTCTCGCCCATCTTGCAATCGTGAACTCTTTGACAAGTCGCTGACGAGTCCATCCCGCTCTCTCGTCTCCCTCTTCAATATTTGCATCTTTACGAGCGTCCGCAAGAGCGGCACCTGTAGCATCGTCTGCACCGGCATGACGTTGATCCTGGCAGGATGAACCTACCAAACATCCCTGTATATGCATATATACCTATATATAGGTATGTACACGCGTATATTCGCAAATAAATACTTAATTCATAGTGTATAGATTTTACCTCTTGAAAAGAGGTTTCTAGATTTTATTACTAAGGGCGATCCGAGTACCTTGTTATAAACAAATATAATTCACAAGGTATCTTGGCTGAAACAAATATGCCTTTTGGATGCTCGCTTTTTATAACTGGATTAAAGTATTTTTTAATTCGAATTTCATACATTTTTTAGTTATTATTGAAAAAAAAAAATTATTTTTTCAGATTTTTTGAAAATTGTTATGAAATTATGTAAGTCAGAATCCAGTGAATATTAGCGTAAAATTGTACCCGTAAATTTTGAAGAAAAAAACGAAATTAAAAAAATGTATAATTTAAAAATTTTTACTTTTAAATAACTTTAAAATCAATATAAAAGAAAATATTAAAATTATTTAATTTTGATATTTTCATAAAGTTTATATCAAAATTTTTTAATTTTAATATTTTTACGCTACAGCCCTGAATTCATTATCTGGAATTTATTGTTCCCGACAAAAAGAAAATGGGATTATTGACAACCATTGATCACCTATTTCTGAACTAAAAGCTCAAAATTTTGATGACTGGTAGACAGTTTTTGAGAATTTCTTCAACTTAGAAATTACATTTTATTTTAATAGTCATGATTTTTTTTTAAAGAGATGAATACGTTTTGGACGATCGCGAAAAATTTGTAACACTCATATCCTAGATTCAAAAATACAAAATTTATCTAACCCAGATTCTTGATGAACATTTTTTATTTGTAATAAGATATTGAATTTTCAATGGGCAACAATTTCTGTCCTCAATTTCTATTCCATTGACTATATCGACGGCAGTATGGAAGAACGTGCTATCTCAAACTGTGCTAGAAGAACGTGCTATCTCAAATTGTGCTAGAAAAAGGTGCTATCTCAAATTGTGCTAGAAGAACGTGCTATCTCAAATTGTGGTAGAAGAACGTGCTATCTCAAATTATGAGATAGCACGTTCTTCTAGCACATTTTGAGATAGCACGTTTTACTAGCATAATTTGAGATAGCACGTTTTTCTAGCACAATTTGAGATAGCACGTTCTTCCATACTGCCGTCGATATGTACTTAATTGGCCCGACAAACCTGGATTAATAATATTAATTAAACCCCACGAACTTGGATTAATTAATATTATCAAAATTATTAAATCATTAATAGATAAATATTAATTAATAATTATATTAATTAATACTTAATCCAATTAATTATCACAGTGCTTACAATTCTCGGAATGAATACTGGCAGGATGTACCCAATTTTTCTGATTATTCAATTGTTGCGATTGCAGATTTTAACACTTGAAGATACTGGTCGGTTGAAAATGGCCTTCAGTTGTTGATGCACCCAGAAAAAAGATCTAGTACATTTAACTAAATCCTAGTCAAGCCAAATAAATTGTTTTAGTTGTAGGCCGGCCTAATACAACTCTATTCATGTCAACGAAATTCTTTTTTTTTTGAATGCCCTACTAGGAATATTGCGATCTAATAAATTTTTATTTAATATTAATAAATATTATTTCAAACTGAACAAATATGTATTTAAACGAAATCAATTTTTTTTAATATTTACACAATATATATTTTTAAACATTTCAATCTTTGAATGTATAGCTACACATATGAAGTCTACAATTTCATTGAGCTTCGTCTTTTCTTTAACAGAAGGGAAAAGAAAAAAGACCCTTTTTTATGGGAATCCTTTTCGGGGATTCGACCATCTCGCGTTTTGCCGCAATGTTCAATGTATTAAGTATCCGTACTGAAAAATAAGGATATCAAACATAGACGAGCTTGGAAAGGATATAGGCGTCGAGAGGCAGGTTCGCTTGTGCGAGAGGTAGCCACCTGGCGGATTTTTGGGGTACTGACAAATCTGCAGATACGATCGGATGAGATTACGGGTGAATAGGTTTTTAGTAACAACGAATAGAATTTTTCTTCAACGCCTGTTTCTCGATGACAGGGAATTCGAATGAATAAATAAAGTAGAAGTAAATATCGCCCAAAATTGGATGGAAGGAAAATTTTCTTTAACGTAACTAAAAAATAATCAAATAAACGATTATAGTACCTACGACTAGATCTTTTTTCTGGGTGTGGGTCAAAATTCGCGGAGCTATCATAGCGATGATTGTTATCTACGTTGTCACTGGTCTAGTCTGTGGCGTCGGTCGTTATAAATTAGAGGATGAATCTGGCTGAAGAGACGAGAAGGGCAGAGAGAGAGAGAGAGAGAGAGAGGGAGAAAGAAGTGAAGAGAATTGGGAGAGAGGCAACCAAGTACCGAGTCGAGTATCCACTCGAAAGAGCTGCTGGATGGGCTAATTAGCGGGTTGCCTGGCAACTTGTGCCGCCGCTATAACTGGAAAGCCCCAAGTACGCCATTTGTAGTTTGCTCGGATTTCCCGTGTCGTTTTATCCTTTTTCCCTCCAGGATTTTCTCGTTATTTATCCGATTCTAACTTTCCGCCATTTTGAACGAAAATTCATTTTTGTTCTCCATAAAATTAGGCCAACAATGGTACATCGTTAACATTTTGTTCAACATTTTCATTGAAAATCCGCCGACTAATTGAAGAGGCGCAATTGAAAATGATCTCGTAACATTTTTCCACGAAGACTCCAACGGGAATCCATCAGGACTCCGAACAAATGCGAGGCACTCACAATAACCGCCACCAGAGGTCTCCGTGTCACTCGGCTCTTCGAGTTGTGAAATCGCTCCGACTTATCATTCGGGCTAACGAGATCCTAACCACATTCACACTTCACACTTCACACTCTCATTTTCCTTTTCTTCTTCTTCGTCTTCTTCATTCTGTCATCTAGTCCCGACAGTCAACAAAGGCGTAGTGACTAGTGGACTCGTGAAGGCAGCTGCCTATTCGCCGCGATGATTCACGAAAAATGCATCATTATACGCGATCCGCCGAGGGGACCAACCAGACTTGTCTTTGATTCCAGGCTGGAAGGAGACAAATAGCAGCAAGTCAATCCACAAAATGGATCGATGATTCGTGGCAACTCTTACGCCAATGTATAATCATAATACAAAAGGCTGAAGAATCCTTCAGGTGTGTGTGTGTGTGTGTGTGTGTGTGTGTGTGTGTGTGTGTGTGTGTGTGTGTGTGTGTGTGTGTGTACATGAGAAGGTTCTTGTCACCCTGCCGGATAGACATGAGCCCTGGCGGCGTTGGTGTCTCGAACGATGCGAGCAATTGCCTGTAATTTGCGCCTCGGAGCCGCCATCTCGAGACACGTTCACCTTTCCAATCCACGTCGTCAATGTGACCACGGGGATGTGGTCGTTGTTGTTGTCGTCGTCTGCCTCGCTGGTCCCTCATTGATGGCACTCTCATTGTTGTGCACTTCGATGGTCCCCGAAGGGAATGCGCCAGGAGCAGTGGGCATCATCATCGAGTTGCTTCTCTTCCCTTCCATCCCGGTTCTTCTCTTATTTACTCATGACTGAATGGAGATAATTCGAGAGAGTATCCGACTATTTCTATCGGGACAACATGAAGTTTGGTCAATGACAAGTCTCGTGAAAACCTAGTATCTAATGCCATGGTCCTGGTGTAAATGATTGCATATGGTTGCAAGTAATGTATTACTTTTTGTAATGCATTGCCATTTTCATTACTCATCACAATGTAGTGTGTAGTGGAAAAAATTTGCATTACCCATTGAAAATGTAGTGTGTAATGGAAAAAATTTCCATTACCCATTAAAATGTAGTGTGTAATGGAAAAAAAAGTATTACCCATTACAATGTAGTGTGTAATGGAAAACATTTTCATTACCCATTACAATGTAGTTTGTAATAAAAAAACATTTCATCACTTATTATAATGTAGTGTGTAGTGGAATAAAATGTTATGACCCATTACAATGTAGTGTGTAATAGAAAAAATTTGCATTACCCATTGCAATGTAATGTGTAATGGAAAATATTTGCATTACCCATTGCAATGTAGTGTGTAATGGAAAAAATTGGAATTACCCATTACAATGATGTGTAATAGAAAAAATTTGCATTACCCATTAAAATGTAGTGTGTAATGGAAAAAATTTGCATTACCCATTACAATGTAGTGTGTAATGGAACAAATTGGAACAAAATGGAACATTACAAATTTTGCAACCCTGAACGATTGGTCATTCATTTTAGCAGCTTTTACAACGTGTCAAGGTTCCATCAGCTAGGGTCAACATATTGTCATCGTTCGGTTAGGATCAATTGAGCAATTCATCGTTTTCACATTGCTGAGACAATGAATCCGTCTTTGGTTCCTCTTCTGTCAATTCTTATTCCAAGATGTCTGCCATCAGGTCATCATGTCCCCGTGGACAAAACCTTCGAAAATGAGTGGATACGATCCGACGGAATTTACTTAACCGATTATAGACGTGTACGTGCGTGTCGTGAAGGTCCCTCGAGGTTTCCAATGAGAGACTCGAGGACGGACCCATCAATTATTATCACACACTGACTTATACGTACCTTCTTTTTATTTCTTTCTCCTTTTTACAAGTCGGCAGAGGCAGATATATAACGTCATCGTCCCAGAACCTGACAATTGCTAGTCATCATTCACCGTGTCGAAATAATATTCTCCGAGAGTCCACGCATGTATTGTGTTCTTTGTAACTAGCACAGCTTGGTTCTTGGGACAGAGGGACGAGAGGGAGACATTAAAATCGATTTCGCATGAGACCCACCATAGTTTGCGGTATATCCATCCTTGTAGTTGGCCATTTATGAGAGTGACAATGAGAAAGACACACTTGTGACCTTGGATCTGCACGTGTCAACTGCAGAACACAACGGTTTGGGTTTGGCTGTTGTCATTCAGTCTCCATTTGTGGGACCAGATGTGCAGTCGAAGATTCGGATGTAGAGACGATTTGGACAATCTTAATTGCATGAGAGGTTCAACCATAATCTATCGTTGATCATGTCTGAGTCTTCCGCTGACGCAATGACTTGATAGTGCCTGGCTAGTGACACAATTGGAATGTAACGAGCACGACAATGACGGACCAATGATGTCTTGTCCTTTTCACTAAAAAAAAAAAGAAATCAAATGACCCGTTCGAGGACACCAGTTATTGACAAGTCTCCAGTCGAGAGGTCCAGAGGAATATATTAATTCTAGCCATAGAATAGCCATAGAATGCCAAAGACATTTTGCTCGAGGCAATCTTGTATTATTTTCACCCAACGGCCATGGCCAATTTTGGACAATCCGGACCCGTTGAAGAAGACAAAAATCCATGCATTGGTAGCGGTTGATGTTTTGGTCCACGAGAATTTCAGTGCAGCGCATCTTTGGCATCGACTGGCTCATTTGTTTTCCTGCCTCGGAAGAGACACGATTAGAATAATGGGGCGGTCTCTTCTTCGTCTTGGGGTGAAATGCTCGATGATGGTTCGAGACGTAAAATCGTTTTTAGAATATAGCTTGAACTGCTTAACATAATCGCCACTGCGGAGCACTAGAATCGCTCGACATAAGAGGTCCACGGTCGAGATTCGCCATGTTCGCGGCATTCCAAGTCCTCGCTCGCTCTAATGTCAACAGATTAGCTGGTAATGGTGAAATTACACGTTCGGGTCACAAGACATGGCGAAGCAGAACGAAAAAAAGCGCCATGTCCGATCCGAGCCAAGCCTCTCGACATAAAACGTTCCCCTCTGGATGTAATACACGTAATTCGTGTTTGGCCTCTCCAAGCTCGATCTTTTCGGCCTCTCCCTTCCTCTTTCTCTGTTAATCTTTCCTCCTTCTTTCCTCCCCTCTTGAAACGGATTTTCGGTAATTCTAGGGTTAGAACATTGTGCCAGGGGACGCGGGGTCAAACGGCTTTAACCGGACCAGTCCGCCAGATTACATGAATTATTCTTGCGCAGCTCGCAAAATCACGTCCACGTGAGGAAGATGACGATGGCGACGTCGATGACGATGACGCCGCGAATCGATGCACAAATTGTGCGATCCACCGATACTCAAATGGCTCGAACGATTCTCAATTTTGCTGCAGAATAGTTTACCCTTCCTCTTCTTTCTTCCGCCAGAGTTGAAACGATCAGAGTTTTTTTTTCATGGCGTCAGATAAGAGGACAATATTCTACCTCTTTCCAATTACTTGATTTTTTACAATTTATAGTGGAATAATATGATGGCAATTTATATGGATGACAAAGGAGTCAGGTCAATTGGAGGACCAGGAAAAGATCCTATTTTTATTTATGCATTATTAATATTGCTTTCGCAATATTCCATAACGCCATGATTCATTGCTGGCCCATAATATTGCATCGTCATGTTCTGCCTCTACGTTTAATGCATAATCCAACGAGGAGCTTTTAATGATGCGCGAAGCATTGTGCGAGAGACAAACGTCGATGACACACCCACACAAAGCATGAGCACGTTGTTTTATCCGACGTCCTGAGGGTGAATGATCCTTCGTTGATCCTTCATTCTCAATCTCGTATTTCACAAATGTTTCTTCCTGTAAGAATGGTGACGCTCAAAATAGTTGGTATCAGGCAGGGTTGCAAATAATGCATTACTTTTTTGTAATGCATTTGCAATTTAATGGTTAATGGAAATTATTTCCAATAACCATTAAATGATAATGGTTAATGAATTTGCAACCCTGCTCAGTGCTCATTACAATGTAGTGTGTAATAGAAAAAATTTCCATTACCCATTGCAATGTAATGTGTAATGTGTAATGGACAAAACTTGGATTCCAATTTTGAGAATGGAAAAATATAGATGAATAAATTATTGACTTAGGACTTAGATTTTCAGGTACCTTAAATTCTAAAAAGCATCTATATTATAATTCTAAAAATCTACGTCCTAAATCAATAAAATGTAATGCAAAATTCCTATAATTTATTCATCTATATTTTTCCATTCCCAAAATTGCAATCAAAGTTTTGTCCATTACACATTACATTGCAACGGGTAATGGAAATTAATGGAGACTTTTTTTAATGCATTTGCATTTTTATTAACCATTAACTATTGACCATTAAAATTAATTTCCATTAACCATTAAAAAAGTAATGGTCAATGCATTACTTTTTCATTAAAAATTTCGCAACCCTGGTATTATAGGTTATCTATCAATTAAGGGGGAATATACACCTGAAAACGAAAAAAAGGTAATTTTCGAGAATTTTTTTCGGATAAACTATTGGAATGATGAGAACGGGAGTTTTCCTAGTTGGAAATACATACTTTCAAAAATGTTTTCAATTTTTTTTTTTTTTTAATAATGTTGCAAATTCACGGAGTAATTAAGGCGTCTACGGAGTGCCGTAAAAAAAATCTGCTATTGTGGTATCCAAAATATCTCGAAAACCACTGAACCAATAAACTTAAAATTTATCTGTGGTTATCATATACATAATTATCTAGTTTTTGCCATAGGATTTTTTTCCCGGTTTCAGTTTTTTTTCACGGTCAAAATACAAACGAATATTTTCTTGAAAATAGCTACGTTGAGTTCAAGCGTTCGCCATTTTGTCAAAAATCGATATTTTTAAAGTCGGCTATGACAAATACAAGATGATATTATCTATTTTAGTATCCTGTTTTGGTTTTTTCTTTCACATGATTTTTGACAAAACGCCATTGGGTACCGCTATGGCAGATTTTTTTTTAACGGTACTCCGTAGATGACTTGAGCCCTCCGTGAATTTGCAACATTTTTAAATAAAAACAATTGAAAACATTCTTGAAAGTGTATATTTTTGACTAGGAAAAATCCCGTTCTGATCATTCCAATAGTTTGCCCGGAAAAAATTCTCGACAATTACCTTTTCTTCCGTTTCCAGGTGTAAATTCCCCCTTAACACATTTATAATCTGATTAATCTCTTGGTTGAATTTGAAAATCTAAAAAAAATTATACTCAACTGGCAATAGATTGTCCGTTAGAAAAAATGTAAAAAAATTCGTGGATGGAAAAAAAAATTTACTCGGATGGAAAATAATTTTCGAATGACGATTCAGTTAGTTCGTTGGACAGGAAAAGCTTTGATCCTCAATTTACTTTCCTAAGTTAGCGAATCTTGATCGGATAATGATTTAGCATAATTAAGAAAACGATTTACCAAAAACTAAATTCATCAATCAATATCGCAACCCTATATTTAATTTTTCTTGAAAACTCTTAAAAGATGTGACTGCAAAATGAATTATGGGAAACTTTCAAATTAGGGCTGAAACGGAATGACACAAAATGTCATCGAAAGATATTATATTAATATCATATTATTATTATTATTATTATTTAATATTAATTTTGGCCTAATATCGCCTTAATATTGTTGTAAAAAACTCGACATAGTTGAGATATACTTTTGGACTCATATGTTAATAGGAGAGGGGAGGGCAGACTGATAAAATGTCGAAAAAGAAGAATGATAGTGCGATTTTTTTTTCGTGGGGACGGATCATCCGAATCATTCCCCGGTCTCTTCGTTAAGAGTCACCAGTGATTTTTACCATAGTCATTTCCCGTAATGTGATCTCGTCGTGACTGTGTCTCTCCCTTTTCTCGGTCGCATATATATATATCAAGCCTCCTAATAGAAAGACTAGGAGTAGAGAGAAAGTAACGAGAATTATTCAAGGGCTGAAAAGGATATGAAAAGCGAGATCCGAAAAGTTCGGGCATCACTCCGGGTCTATTAATCTATTGGCGGGCTTCCAAGGCCAATGCACTTGGATCTATAGCTCTATAGCTCTGTCTCGCTCTCTCGATATACATATTCAGCGGGTTTGGCGGACCCAAGAAGCGGGACGAGTAATTGCGCGAAAGAGCTTTCCCGTGGCGCTCTGCAGATCGATCCAGCGCTTTGCTAAACCGTGTGCGCGCCCTATTATATATGTACGTATATCTTTATATCCGTCTATATCGATCACTCAATCTCACAGGGGCGTATGAGTCATGCATAAATATTGTTTTTACAACTAGTCTTAAATCATCTGTGCATATGTATAGGCTATTCCATGTAAGCTCGAGACATTTTTTAAATAATAAATAAAATCCACAAAATAATATAATTTGCTCACCGGATTCATGGGTTTTAATTTTTTTCATACAGAATGACAGATTTTTTAAAAATGTTACCAGATTTTGGATTTATCGTGATGTAAATTGAAATAAGAGTCGATAAAAAAATTTAAATAAATTTGATAGCACTTATGAGCTTCAAAATAATCATAGAAAATATATTACGAGGAAAATTCGAGTCGGATGTCAAATTTAAACATGGAACATCCTATACATATATGTCTGCACGCACACGAACGAGTGTGTGTTTGTGTGTGCGTCTATAGTTGGCAGTTTCAGCGCTCGATCGAAAGAAGAAGGGGACCGGATGTCCGCGCGCCGGAACTTCCGAGAACGGAAAGCCGATAATCGTCGTTTTAAGGAAAAAAAATTAGCAGGGAGGGAAGTTTTCTTGAACGAAGAAAAAACACGGAAGATTGGCGCTTTGGCGAATACATAAGCGAATTAATATCGATCGAAAATGCAATTTGTGAGGAAACGAGTAACGGAAGGTCTTGAATGATGAGAGCAAATCGGACATTAGAACAGTTTACAGTGACCAAAAGCTTCACATAGTATATTTGTCAATGCGTTTGGATTGGGAGAGATCCACGATTCCATTGTACTTTTTTTTAGTGACCAGTAATTTTTTTTACATTTTTTGGTGACCAGTAACAAGTCCAGTAACATTGGAGGACATTACAGGACACTTCACTAATTATCTAAAATTTATCTTCACTAATTAATCGGATAGTACAAACTAGTAATATTTTGTGAAAATTTTCTGTGTGCCTCATGCAAGAAGTTGCTGAAATGTTGAAGAATTCTGAATACTTATTACATTGATTACATGCAAGAAGTATAAATTAAGAGCGACTCTGTATGCAGAGTGATTTTATAGTGACGGTCTTCAGTTGCCAAGAAGTTTACGTATCGAAACAGGTGGAAAAACGTGTGCGATGCAACGAAGTACACGGGTGAAGTTCAAGTGCGAAGGTGCAACACACTCGATGTTTAAACGCTTCCGCCGATCTGTGCCGCGCGGCTCTAAGAGCACGGGGGCCTCGGTTTGTATATGGGGCGTTCCATCCCAAATCGGACAGTTTGAAAAACTTTTTTTTTATATCCTCAATTTTTTTTTATTTTTTAGTACCCATCAAAAGACCCTTGCTGGTAAATTTTTAGATTTTTTTCATAACCCGTTCAAGTCCGATCGTGGAGCTTCCATAACTACTATTTTTTTCGATTTTTGAAATTTTTTTTTTCCATAAATTATTATGAATACCAATTTTCGGTACTGTATAGTATACTGTATAGTATTTTTTTTCATTATTTAGGATTTGGGTTATAAAACTTTTTGAATGAAAAAAAATTTCTTGGTTTTCAAAAATCGAGAAAAAATAGTAGTTGTGGAAGGCCCACGATCGGGCTAATCTTAAAAGTTGTTAAGGATGTTGAGTCCCAAATCGCAAATGATGAAAAAATTCTGAAAATTTAGTATGTTTTTGGATGAATTATTTAAGAGGTCGTGTAAAAATTTCACGACGATTGGGAAGCTCGTTATCGAACAATTAACATTAACAAATTAAATTAAGTTAAATGTAGTCTTATGGAAACCGATATAACTTTGCGATGAGTTTTTTTTTACTTCAATTTTTTAATATCTACACTATATTGAAGGCAACGAAAACAAAACGAAGTTTATTGATAAATATTTTTTTTATTTGTTTAAAAAATTGTTTTTAACAGAATGACAATATTTTAATAACGAGCTTCCTAATCGTCGTGAAATTTTTACACGACCTCTTAGATACTTCATACAAAAACATACCAAATTTTCAGAATTTTCTCGTCATTTTTCATTTTAACCTTTAAGGAGGTTGAAGTAATGATGATAGAATTCTGAAAATTGAATATGTTTTTACATGAAGAATTCAGGAGGTCGTGTAACAATTTCGCGTCGATTAAGAAGCTATTTATTGAACAATTAACATTAAAAGATTTTATAGGGACTCAACATCCTTAAACAGATAGATGTTTAAAACAAAAAATTAAAAAAAAAAATCAAAATATACAATCACTCTTAAAATCGCGATTTAAAGTTTAAAGCTCTAAAAACTCATTCAAAAATACGTCGAATATTTATGTTGTATTTTCTTTTGAAATGTCATAAAAAACAAGAAATTTCAAAAAAAAAACTTTTAATTTGGACCATTATTAAAGAAGTTATTACCAAAATACCGAAAAAAGCTGTTTTTTTTTTGTTAATTCAATATCTTTCAAACTGGTAATCAAAAAAATCTCAAAATTTACCAGCAAGGGTCTTTTGATTTGTACTCGAAAATATAAAAAATTTGAGGAAATAAAAAAAACAAGTTTTTCAAACTGTCCGATTTGGGATGGAACGCCCCATATATATCTATATAGGAGACTTTAGCTTGGCTGCGATCGCGGATTTTTTTTCTCGCTCGCGCGTCGGCGATCTACGTGGATCGATCACGAACTCACGGCAAGAACCATGAGAAAGAGAGAGAGAGAGAGAGAGAGAGAAGGAGATGGCAATGGGTTGCGTGCTGGCTGCTGCTGGATGAGCGCGTCTTTGCCCGGAGAACCTGGAATCTCGATCCTGACCTCGATGCTCTCTTCTCTCGCGGACTATGGAACGAGAAACGCCCAATCAGGGCACACCCGTGTAAGAGCTCCCATTAGAAGTAACTCTCTCTTTCTCTGCCTCTCTCTCTCATTTAACAAGCTTTTTTAGTCCAGTCCAAGAGAGGGAGAGGGAGATAGCCAAAGGGGTGAGATATCGTTCCGTTTTGAGATCGATCACATGTATATATTTATAAAGATTTTCGTAAGAGTGTAACACGGTTCGGGACGTTCCCCGTCGACGAGAAAAAGAGAGAGAGAGAGAGAGAGAGAGAGAGAGAGAGAGAGAGAGAGAGAGAGAGAGAGAGAGAGATGAGTGACTTGAGGAAGAGCGAGGCGATCGTAGCATCTGCTCTCCTCCTTCTGCCCTTGTCTCTCGACGCCATTAACTATTTTTCTAGGATCCATATTCCCGTGCACGCGGACCCCAAGAAACTATAATATATACGTGGAACTGCCTCGAGGGCCAGGTGCGATTTTGAACACGCCTCAAATTGTGTCTCTACGAATGTTTAGGAAGAATTGATTGTGTCTCCTTTTTTTTAAGCTGAGAATAATGGATCCATATGTTCACTGAAATGAGAAAGTCACGAGAACAAAGTGTCGACTGAATGATGAAAATCGTGTGAATTGGAAAATTGCTCCCAGCTTCCCCAATTGTCTTTCATCGATCACCAGATTATTCGTTCTGAACGATAATCCATGCTAATGAATGATGCATTTGTTGATCAATCGCAACTTCATTTTAGTCCATTCACGATTTCTCCATCATTTTTTGACGATTAAGGAATCTTATAGATTTGGGACTTTGAAAATTGCAAATTCAGGATCACCTTCAGTCACTTGGTTTATTTTTATTTTTTGTAAATCTTGTAAATCTCTAAAAAAGAATCGGTTCGGAATTTCCATTGTCCAGAGGAATTTGATCAAAATAGTAGAACCCTATTTTTTCTGATTGGAATAATTATGACACCATAACTAAAGAACGATTAAAGTCTTCCCTTCCTCATACAATTGGACTTTAAATGGCCCGAAGTGTAAAGCTCATTACTACCATGTAGGAAGTTACCTTTCTTTTTATTTCCAACCCTTCACATCTACACAATCGCTTTGTCTCACTGTAAGCTTTTTTCTTTGTCCATTAGTCTTTTTTCCTTTCTCGCTTATTCGTTCATTGTACGAGCCATTGGAGTCGATGGCTCACCCCTTTTTGTTATCGACGACAGACGCGTCTCTGAGGGTTCGTAAGGGCGTAGGGGCTACTTAACTCCCTTGTCCATCCGACCTAACACCTGGTGCAGATCAACCCTGCTCATTGGTCAAACCAAAGAGCTAAGGTCACGGCCCAGTGGAATTAAATAATGGCGAACGTTTTCAATTTTTGCTCCCACCAGCCAAATTTTTGCATAATATTCTTAAAGTTTAGACCCTTAAGAGTATTTCAGTGAAAGGAAATTTTTCAGTTCCTAAAATTTAACGAGTTAGCTATTCTAGTGACGCAGTAACTATGCCCTTCAAGTCTAAAATTTTGGTCTAAAATTTTGAATAAATCAGTTTTTTTGCATATTCCCAAAGTTTGGACCTTCAAGGATACATCCTCGAAAGGAAATTTGTTAATTCGAAAAATTCAAGAAGTTATAACTATTTTAGTGACGCAGCAACTATGCCCATCACGTTGGACGGATCTTTAAGGAGGTATTCCAATTTAGAATTTTGAAAAATCAAGTTTCTTTGCATATTCTTAAGTTTTAGATCTTTTAGAATATATCGTCGAAAGGAAATTTTCGAATTCAAAAAATTTAAGGCGTTATAGCTATTTTAGTGATGCAGAAACTATGCCCGCTACGTCGGAGCATAACCTTAAAGGGGTACTTTGGTCTAAAATTTCGAAAAAATTAATTTTGTTTACAATTCTTAAACTTTAGACCTTTAAGAATATATCATCGAAAGGAAATTTTAAAATTCCAAAAGTTTAAGGAGTCATAGCTATTTTAGTGACGCAGTAACTACGCTCGACAAGTCAGAGCGTAACTCTAAGGGGATATTTTGGTGTAGAATTTTGAAATTTTTTTTTTTTGCATATTCCTCAAGTTTAGTCCTTCAAAAATAGATCCTCGAAAAGAAATTTTTCGAATCAAAAAATTTAAGGAGTTATCACTATTTTAGTGATGCAGCAACTATGTCAGTCACGTCGGTAACTTTAAGGGGGTATTTAGGTCTAAATATTTTTTTTGCATATTCTTAAAGTTTAGACCTTTAACAATATATCCTCGAAAGGAAATTATTAAATTTCAATAATTCAATTGATAAATCAGCCGGACAAACTTCAACGCTGATTTAATGCAGAAATAGACACCTTCGTGGATTATTTTCGTGAAATGTCCGGTCCAAGCGGAGGAAAATATCAAAAATATCTCTCTTCCACTGGTGCAGCGATTTCTCGAGGTCTCGTTATTAATCACGTCGCTGCCATATCCCAGTGTGCCCAGTACAGGGTGTGTATAGGTCGAGTGAGCTCACTCCGCTCGTTAGCTGGATCGAAGGGGTAAGACTCCCCTAGGCGGGCAACGCTTTTTGGGCTCGTCCCTTTTTTCCCAACCCTTTACTCGAGGGGCACGAGGAATATAGCTCGTCTCTTAATTATTTCCGCACCAATTAACATACCGTTATGGACGGGCATATAAAAGGCTCATGCGGATGAAGACCGATGGGCTCATCCCTCCTAAAATAATACAATATTGATAGTGATGTGCATTTAAAAAAAAAAGAATGCCAACATTTCTTGATAAACATTTTTAAAAAATTATAGAAAATCAAAATTTTAATTTGGGGTTACCGAACATCTAATCATACTCTATGGGGGTTTTTTTTTTATCGTGTGTGATTCCTATGGGGTTGTAAGTGAAAAAGAAAAACCGTCGAAGTAAACCAGTCACGTTCGATGGACTTGGAGGATCTTCGTGTGGGTTTTGTAGAAAAAGCCGAAAAGAGACTCGAGGTAGCCGCAAGGGATCAGCTGCTTTCGTGGCTATTGACACTTATATATATATATATCTATATATATTTCCTAATACTGTGGCTCTTGGAATCCCATGGGAAGTCAATCAACCGGCCTTTTTTCGCCCCTTTCATCCAGCGTTTAAGGGGTTTACCACGCCAAGAAGGACCGATCACTTCTTTACTGCTCTCTCCCATTTTATCTCACTTAAGTTTTATCAATTTAAGTAGCACACATTACTGTACAGAGGACATTCCAAGTCAATCCCACCAGTACTTGACCTTCGATGCGTTACATTGTAAAATGTTTTGTGGAAAGTGTGTCTTGCAAATGTTTCTAGTAATTGGGCCAGCTGTTATTGGACTGGAACGTCCTATATACTCGTACATATTTATATAGGATGGAAAAATAGTCTTCATCAAGACGAAAACAAGGATAATCCGTCTGGATCCCATATAAATCCCATACCCATATGGATCCCATACCAACGGTCTCCATAATACCGTAGCTTATGATTGTACCCATATTGATAGGCATAACCCCTTTCATTCGTATTCCCTCTATTATTCGGTCTCCCCATAAGAATGGTCAGGAAATCTTTATTACAAGCAGCTCGATATGATCAGAGACGTTTATTATTTCAATGGCACTAAGAATAATATTATGCGGAAACCATTTTTATAAAATGTATTCCACGGATTTAGTAAAATTGAATCATTTGTAAAAGTGCAGTCATTTTGGAAAACTCTCAAACTATAAATAATAAATAGATATCCACTGTCTCTGCCAATTTAAAAAATCATGCAAACGTATTCTTTGTCATTCCCATATCTAATTCATCATCCGCTTGCTCCTCACTCGACTAATTGTTGAATTAAGTGTACGTAGGGAAAGAGCGAGAGGGCGAAAGTGGGAGAAAGGTGAGCGAGTACAGTCGGGAAGGTGGAGGAGTAACGAGAAAAGCAAGTAAGGAGGCGCACACAAGTACGCGCGGAGAATGAGGAGGAGGGAGGAGGAGGTGGAGAGAAGGGTTGGCGATTGGCATTTAATTAGCGGCCGGATGACCGCCGCCGCCGCCGCCGCCGCCGCCTCTGGATCAATACACCGCCCCCGGGGCCAGAGTGTGCAGGAGGCAGAAGCAGCGGTAGCACGAGTAGAGTACCAGAGAGTCGAACCCATAAGCACCAGGGAGCTTCCTCTGCTCTCCTCGTTGCTCGCGCACCCTCTTTCATCTTGGATGGTGCGCTACAGAGCTATACCTCTTCCCTCCTCTCATTCTCCAGCGTCGACATCGATTCTTCTTCTTCTTTTTCTTCTACATCACCGTGTCTGCTTTACACTACGGACCGGCTTCTCTGCTCCTCCTGTCTTCATCCAGCAATCAAAAGAATAACTGCTGCAAGGTCCTTTTCGTGATTACGGAATCGCTTCCGTTCGTTGTTGACTTCGCGGAGCGTTTGCAAATGGCAGATTATGTCCAGAATGCATCACCTGAGATTCTTTTGCAGAGTGGGAACTACTTCATAAAAATCGTGTATACAGCATCATTTAGAACCCAATAGCTACCTTTCGGTTTTTTTCTGAATTGCATTTCTTTGAAATTAACTTTGGGCACACTTTGTTCTTGTGGATCCTATATTGGAACTGTATAATTCGTATTTGACCTTCGTTCACCTTCAGATACGACCCCTACGCGCGAAGAAAATCAGTACTCATTCATGGAGAAGACAGTAATAATTATTGAATTGTCCAGTAATACTCCAATATTACTGAATTGGTACACTAATTATTACCGTAATGGTATAGTTATAATCGCCGTACTGGTACAGTAATTATTATCTTACTGATACCGTAATAATTACTGTACTGGTACCGTAATTATTACCTTACTGGTACGGTAATTATTACCTTACTGGTACCGTAATAATTACGGTTCTGGAACAGTAATCATTACCTTACTGGTACTGTAATAATTACTAGTAATTATGTACAACCTGGTACAGTCATTATTACCGTACTGGCACAGTCATAATTACCGTACTGGTACAGTAATAATTACCGTACTGGAACAGTAATAATTAACGTACTGGTTCAGTAATTATTATCATACTCGTACAGTTTTTATGACCATACTTGTACAATAATTATTACTGTGCTGGTATTGTAATTATTACCGTACTGGTTCAATAATTATTATCATACTGGTACAGTGCTGGCCATAAATGCCCGAAAATCTTTGAAAGAATCTTTAAAAGAATCTTGAAAAGAGTCTTAGATTCTTTCGAAGATTCTAAGATTCTTTTCAAGATTCTCTTCACGATTTTCCTCAAGATTCTCTCCAAGATTCTTTCGAAGAATCTTTGAAGGAATCTTCAAAAGAATCTTAGAATCTTGGAAAGGATCTAAGATTTTTTTCAAGATTCTTTCTAAGATTTGCAGGCATTGATGGCCAGTACTGTATAAAAAATTATGACCGTACTGGTACAGTAAATATTACGTAATGGTATGGTAATTATTACCGTACTGGTACGGTAATCATTACCGTACTGGTACGGTAATAATTACCGTACTGGTACAGTAATTATTACCGTACCGGTACAGTAATTATTACGTACTGGTACAGTAATTATTACGTACTGGTACAGAAATTATTACCGTACTGGCACAGTAATTATGACGTGCTGGTACAGTAATAATTACCCTACTGGTACAGTAATTATTACCGTACTGGTACAGTAATTATTACCGTACTGGTACAGTAACTATTACCATACTGGTACAGTAATTATTACCGTACTGGTACAGTAATTATTACCGTACTGAAACAGTAATTAATACCGTTACTAGTCTACTAAATTGTACTGGTTATTCGACACCGGATTATTTCCTCTCACTAAAAATCTCCTACGAGGAGAATTGTCTGTGGTTCAGTCTTTCAGTCTTTTCGGATCAAACCCTTGAATAAGGAACGCTGCTTGACCAAACAACCTGTATAAAATACGCAGGTAACTCGTTAACAACGTTCGCACCTCAAAAGACACACACAACCGATGACCTCTACGGAGAATCGTGTCCTCGCGGATATCTTAACCCATACCCACACACAAGTCAAAATACTCCGGACTGATACACATTGCGCATAAGTTTCTTACGTAGACGCGAATGAGTCTGTTTCTTTCTCTCGCACCTCGACTTCTTATTCCTCGTCCGCGGGGGCCCTTTCGGCGACCACGACCTTTGATCCAAGATCCTACGGAGATATTTTATTCCCGTGGATTTTTTTACGAGCCGATATATCATGTATCGACCACGAGAGAGCTCTCGTTCTTTCTCTCCTCTTTCCCATCGCGTTCGCTCTTTTTCCCCCGTTCCTCTCTCTCTCCGTATCTTTCTCTCCTCGATGGTAGGGCCAACGTTTTTGCCACGTTTGCCTCTTTCTCGTTCCTCTTCCTCTCTTCTTAGCGTGGGCTCCGCAAGACTTTGGCTCTGGATATCGAGAGGAACCGAAAAGAAATAATGGAAGGGGTGGATTCTTCTTCTTTGCTCTCTCTCTCTTTCTTTCTCTCTCCCCCTCTCTCTCTCTTTCCACCTTCTTTCTCCCTCGTCCCTCATCGTCATTCTGCTTTCGTTCACACGCGCTCGAATATGTTTGCGAGAGTAAAAACGTGGTAGACACACGCTGGAAACTCACGGATGTGCCTGGTTTTTGTGCCCCTCGGCACATATATCTTCGGACTTCGTAACTCACTTCGTCGAGAAACTTACACACGTCAAGATATCGCGCACCATGAGCTCTCCCTTAACGCCCCCTAGCGATGTTTAGCTATCCGTTGCATCTCTCGAACTCATCGGACATTATTTTTTCTTCCCCCTTTATCATTTAACAACCGAAAATGGTCCTGATCGGCGTAGCTTGAGAACTTGACTGAATACTCCTCATTGTTAGCCAAGTGCGTTAAGGTCGTGTTCTAGTGTAGAATTTTGAAAAAAATCGATTTTTTTTCTTCATATTTTCAGTGTTTGATGTCTCAAAAATGTACCTTCCAAAGGGAATTTAGAAGTTCCAAATATCAACGGAGTTATAGCAGTAATTAGTGAGGTGGAAATAACCGACGTTTTTTTCCCACCCCTACTTCATCAACCGGTATCTGTCAAGATATTGGATTTTTTTTTTCGTCCATTTTTTTGTAGAATATTGAAGAATGAATAAATGTGTGGTGAAAAAATGAATGCGAAAACATGTTTAGTTTTTTTTTCATAGCATGTTGAGCAAGATCCCCAAATTTTGGCTTTCTACACTAGAACACGGCCTTAAAACTGGGTTAAACCCTTTGCTGAAATTGATCCTCAATATGATGTCCATTACCATGATTCTTGATCAGATTGTCATGACAGGATATTGCTCGAAATTATGGTATCGCGGAAGAATAATAACAGTATTCATTTTAATATCGGCTCAACGGAATTATAGTAATTCTTCTATTGCGATCGATATCTTGCGCAAAATTGTGACGAAGGGTCATCAGATATTCATTTTTTTCCATTTAAATGTCCTTCTAATTTAAAACGGCATTCTAGCTTAGAGACATACATTTTAAGTGTTTTGTCGGGCTCGAAAAAAAAAAAATGTTTACCATTCTTGATAAAAAAAAAAAATTATCAATATTTTGACAATAAGCAAAAAAATTTCGAGAAAGAATCATAAAAATTCTAAATCAGAATACCCCCTTCAAAAGCTGAATTAAAAATGATTTTCGACATTTGTAGTCACGGCGAAACAATCAATAAATATTCATATATCAATAAAAAATAATAATTAAAATTATTAATAATAATATTGATAAATATCAAATCAATAAAATCAATCAATAAATTAATGTTTTGAATTAAATAATAAATCTACATAGATGTATACAAAAAAAAACGATGGGCTTGGTGACCGTGATATTGACACGACATCCACTGTACTTAACGCTCCTCTGTTCCATCGATCGATTGATTAGAAAAATAGTAATAGCCCGTCGCACGTGGACGACATTAGCGTTTCATCGACATCATCGGACACTCCTTTCGGGTATCACGAGCCTCTGACACGTAAAAATCCCATCATCTGCGTTAAACGACGATCCCTTACGGAACCTTACGTTTCCGGCTTACGGAGAATCCCCCTTTTCCTTGACCACAATTTATTAAGGGTTCTCTACCAATACTGTTATAATGGTCAACTAGAGAGTGAGAAACGCGTAATTCCGCATCCACAATGGCAATTCCTTGTCAGACTTAGGCTGTTACACAATTGAGGATACAAATTCGTGACAGGGTCCTGTCGTGCCAACAGCCGATTCAAACTAAAAAAAAAAGGTAAAATATACACTCCAGTCCAAAAGTTTGGAAACACTCGCCCTGATTCCGCGCCGCACAAAAAGTTTTACTGCTCTTTTAAAAATGAAGATATTTCAATTCAACAAGCGGCGTTTCAAAGGGGATACATTCAGCTTCATTTCGCTTTTTCTGAAATTTTTTTTTATTTTTTTTTTTAACTCGGTACTCTCTCTGAAACATGGTCGTTTATTTTTGATTTTTTTTTTGGCGTTGAAATTTTTGTACATGATCCATGAAATTTTTTTAAAACTGTTTCGTGTGTGAAAAACTTGTAGGGAATTATCAGCTTTAATTTCGTTTTTTAAAAAGTTTGGTACGATTTTTTTTCGTAAAAATATTCAATTTTTCGTAAAAAACGACCATATTTATAAAATGTGGCATAACTCTAAAACTACTGGGTTTTTGTGAAATCACTAAGATGGTAAAATATTGCATATAATTGTTCTGGATGCAATGAAATTTTTTCAGAATTTTATTTCGAAATTTTTCCTGTCTTGGAAGAAAAAAATTTTGAACAAAAATTCTGAAAAAATTTTATTAAATCCAAAATGATTGTATGCAACTATTTTCCGTCTTAGTAATTTTACGAAAATCCAGTAGTCTAAGAGTTACGCTACATTTTATAAATATGGTCGTTTTTTTACGAAAAATTAAATATTTTGGCGAAAAAAAATCGTACGAAACTTTTTAAAAAACGAAATTGAAGCTTATACTCCCCTCCACACGTTTTTCATGCAAAAAATAGTTTTAAAAAAATGTTCATGGATCGTGCACCAAAATTTCAATGCCAAAAAAAAAGCCAAAAAACGACCATGTTTCAAAGGGCGTACCGGGTTCAAAAAAAATCGAAAAAAAATTTCAGAAACAGCGAAATGAAGCTGAATATATCCCATTTGAAACGCCGCTTGTTGAATTGAAATATCTTTATTTTTATCGGAGCGGTGAAACTTTTTGTGCGGCGCTGAATCAGGATGAGTGTTTCCAAACTTTTGGACGACAGTGTACATAAATAACTAAAATGAACTAAAAGCTAACTAAAAGATAATACATATCATTATACATCATAGTTAACAAGTCAGCTCGTTAATGATAAAAAATTCAAAAGAAAATTTAAAAAGAGTTGATATCTTTTTCGACAACACTCAAAAAAGTCCTGATGACGTTCCAAGTGTTTCCAAACTTTTGGACGACAGTGTATATAAATAACTCAAATGAACTAAAAGCTAACTAAAAGGTAATACATATCATTACACATCATAATTTGCAAGTGAGCTCATT
This sequence comes from Alloplasta piceator, assembly GCA_946863875.1. Lineage (NCBI taxonomy): Eukaryota > Metazoa > Arthropoda > Insecta > Hymenoptera > Ichneumonidae > Alloplasta > Alloplasta piceator. Next base: position 3,688,445 of record OX333076.1, on the reverse strand, counting down.
AATGATAAAAAATTCCAAAGAAAATTCAAAAAGAGTCAATATCCTTTCCCCAACATTCAAAAAAGTCCTGATGGCGTTCCTCGGTAGAATCAAATGTTACGTGGGAATATTTCGTATGGCATGAAAGCAGGAAACGATAATGTATTCTTCGTTAAACTCAGAGACCCTTCGGCGAAGTATTTTAACGACTTCTCAAAACCAACTCGGCGAGAAAGCGAAGGAGGTTAAACCAAAGTCCCTCCGTCTCTCTATCTCCTTACTTTGTTCCTCCGGTGTTGATGTAATGACAACGAAAGCTCAAGTCGAACGTGGTAACAACTGGTATTTGGAAAAAGTGTGTGTATACGAGAGTTAAAACCTGGAAGGCCCCAGGGTTTAAACATGGGAGAGAAAGGGAAAGAGTCAGGGAACGAGGGAGAGGGTTGATCGAAGCCACCCCTTACAGCGGTTACTCGGAAACAATGTCCCGTGCCAGGAAGCCATCAAGCCAAACATAGAACTCGAGTCCTGAATTTCGTCGGGTGGAGAGGCAAATGGTTGGGCGTTTCGAAGAGCCCTCCCTCGCAAAGGGGTAGTTTCTTGCCCTATATATCTATATATCTATATATATATATCTATGCATACGTTTTTACGCAAACCTTGCCGAGGCTTATTTTCACGTTGTGGCCTCGTGCTTTTGTGCCTTGCGTGTGTCACTTCATTTACAGAAGTGTGGCTACAGAGTGTGTCATGGTTCAAACCTCGTCTCGCCTCTGACTGCCATCGTGAATCGTGTACGAGAGCCAATCAAAAAAGACCATCCCCTTTACGGCACCGTCGTTTATTTACCAAGACTTTGGAATATTGTTCTTTCAGCAAACCTTTTGATTTTACAATCGTCAAACCAACCCCCTTAAACTGTTGGCATTTCTCTTCTTTCGTTCGTTTTTTCTCACTGTCTCTATTGCGCCATTTGATTTTATTCCAATGGCCTCGAATCAATGTTGAGACGAAGGTTACCGCAAAGGGGTGAAATCCAAAGGTGTGGCTGGTGACGACGATGACAATGAATAATCACAGCGACACGCTCAAACTTATCCATCGAACAGGACCTAAATATAGTGTTGGGTGTTCCACGTTGGAGCGTTAAACAATCAATACATTATCACCTTCGATCGCGAATACTAATCGAAGATTGCCCATCAAGTCCCTGCTCAACCGTATATTCAATGTAAAATATATTCTGCGAATACAAAATTTGTGAACACTTGAAATTTAGCTATTTTCAGGCTTTTTAAAATGGGGCTAAAATTGAGCAATAAGGTTTTTGATGAAAATATATGAAAATTTTGATTTTTTTGGAAAACTGTTGGTAGATTCGTGTTCAGGGGGGAAAAATGTATTGATATGAGTCCCGAAAAAAAATGTACTTTTTTTTTTGCATTTTGGCTAACATTCAATCGGTTTACTAAAATGGCTGTAATTTATTTTCTAGATAGAATTTTGGCTCTAGACTGCGCTAATTCTCTTTTTAATAGTTAAAGCTTCAAAATGCCGCTTGTTTCATGCGATTTCGATCATTTTTCGATTTTTGGCAGATTTTTAAAGTTCGACCATCGATTTTCACAAATTTTTGAAGGCTTTCCGTTTTTTTCAGCGATCTTCAAGCTGCTCCAATTTCAACAAAAATTTATTTATCGGAATGAATCAAACGGCATTATCTAAGTTTAGTGACAACGTCTACGTACGAAAAAGAAATTTCCAAATCAGTCAAACCGAAGTAAAGTTATGGGCAGTTGAAATTTCGCTATTTTGAGGTTTCCGAAAATTGGGAATAAATTGAGCAAAAGTGTTTTTGATGAAAATTCATTGAAATTTTGAGAAAACTTGGTAGTTTCGTGTTCAGGGGAGCAAAATACATCGAAATAAGGTTTGAAAAAAATAAACTAAAAAATTGTTTTTTCGACTTTGGCCAAAATTGAATCTGTTTACTAAAATGATTGTAATTTATTTTCTAGATGAGATTTTTGGTTTATGCATAGTTCATTCTCTTCGTAATCGTTGAAGCTTTAAAACGCCGCTTTGTTCATGCGATTTCGATCATATTTCAATTTTTGGCAGATTTTTAAAGTTCGACCATCGATTTTCACAATTTTTGAAACTTTTTTTTCGACGATTTTAAAAGTGCTCTCATTTCTACAAAAATTAAGTTATCGGAATGAATCAAACGCCATTATCTAAGTTCACTGACAGCCTTCAAGTACGAAAAAGAAATTTTTGAATCTGTCAAACCGAAGTACAGTTATGACCACTTGAAATTTCACGATTTTGAGATTTCTCAGAATGGGCCTGAAATTGAGCCAAAATGTTTTTAATAAAAATTCGAGAAAATTTTAATTTTTTTGGGAAAACTATTAGTAGATCCCTATTCAGGGGAAGAAAATACATCAATATCAGGCCCAAAAAAAAAATATTACAATGTTTTTTTTTCAATTTTGTATAAGTTCAAAATTATAACTTTCTATTCCACATATGAAAATATTTCCACTATCAATGCTTATTTTTGGTTTCAATACTTAACCACTCTCAATGGGAGACTTCTGCCGAGAGCATTTCGGCAAAGGGCGTGACTTCTTTTTTTAACGTCGAGAAACGGTACCCACGAATCCACATTCAAATGTTGAGGGTCGCGTCCGTGGCTCTCTGAATTAAGGGGATGGACACGCCTGCCGTTGCCGAGTTTGGACACGGTGAGCCGTGTACCGCGTGATTAAAGAAGTCAGCGATGTACGATCAATGCGAGTTCTGCGAGCGAATTCCAGAGAACGATGGAAAGGAGGGGAGGGGAAATGTATACGTGGCTTCGTACGCGCGCTGCGCTGAGCTTAGTTAATTAAAATGTGTGCTGGTAACGTAAAAAGTATAAAATGGAATGAGAGAGATGGAAACTGACCCCGGGGCTCGTATACGCTAACGCGAGCGTCCTGTCAACGGCCGTGGTTCTCGTCACTTTTCCCTCGTGTATTCAATGTGCTGCCAAGGCATGTACACACGCTGATTGGTGTTCTCAGTTCTTTCTATCTCTCTCCCTCACTCTTTCATTCTCCGTATTGTAGATATATATACTAGGGTGCTTCATTTCGAATTTTATTCTCGGCTTTGACAGTTACACGATTAACATGTGAACTGTCATTTGATTGACACATGGAAAAATGTTGTCTACAGGATATGGAAAACAATCGTTCCATTTAATGGACCGAAGTAAATGGTCTTTTATGACGGTGGTCAGTTTCAGATTGTTGCTCAGTATCTTCCCTTTGCACAAAATATTGCAAGATTGTAATTCACACGTTTAATAAGTGGCAAATGAAAAATAAATCCGAAATGAAACACCCTAATATTTGGGTCATTCCATGTCAAATTGCCTAATAGCTGGAATCGATCGAGATCAATTTCGATGAAATTTGGTCAGAAGTTTTCTTTTATCATAAAACGACGTTCTACTGGAGGAAAAAAAATTAAAAAAATTTTCTTCCAAAGTTATGCAATATTCAAAATTTCACCGTTTTTAAAATTTTTCACGTTTATTTTTTGAATATCTCGGAAACTATTATAGTTACAAAAAAATCGTTCTGGATTCGTTTTAAAGAGTATACTTCGCGCCACGGGAAAAAAAATATTTCGAACAAAAACTTTGAAAAATGATGAATTTGGAGAATTTTGAATTTTTAAAAATCGTGAAAATCCACGATCAACATTTAATTTCCTGGTTCCATTATTTTTATATAATACCTTGTACTGATCTTAAACGATTCTGAAATTTTCAGCATTGCGTTTTTTTTTAAATGCAAAATTTTGAATTTTGGTAAAAAAAAATTTGTTCAACCTCGAAGTTAAGTAAAGTTTAGCGATCATGTAATTTTGTAATTTTGAGCAGTAAAAATTTCAATTAATGACATAAGAATGTTTCTGCATTTACATTTTTGTCATTAATTGAAAATATTACTGCTCAAAATTACAACATTACATGATTACTCAACTTTACTTATTTGGTTTTAAAGCGTTACTTATTTGATTATTTGGTTACTTACTGGGTGGTAAAGCGTTTTAAGCATAAACTTAATGAAGTGTCAAGTCGTTTCTGCATTGGAGTTGAGCTTATCTATCTTATCTAGTGTAATTTATTATTCTACAACTATCTTTTTCAGACATGAAATTATTTTACATTCCATTCTTCCATTTCTTCACGCAACGAAAAAAATGTCAATAACAATTCAACACAGAAATTGTACAATCCAATTCAATTGAGGTCTATCGATTGGGGATAGTTGAATCGATAATTTAATAAAAAACATGAACGGGTAAATTTTATCAGGTCTCGTTCCCAGGACTGTCAAAATATCGTTGGAGGCGATGAAGGGATCAATACGTTTCAAATTTTGTTTTTCCTGACAGAAAAATAATAGAGCTGTCAAGAGAGAGAGAAGCGCGTGACTGAAGCTGTCATCGCCGGATTCCACGCGTTTTTACGTCCATCCGCTGTTGCGATGTACAATATCGTATGGTCGTAGCTTTGAGGCTAATCCTCACAGATTAAGGTCCTTGCCCCTATCCTGCTCCTGGGTATATCGTTGTTTGACCCTTCGAACAACACAGCGGCGCTTGTTTCAACCCTTACGGCAATTTCACGTTTTCCGCTTCCGGAAGCATCCAATAACGAGATTTAAAAAGCAACAGAGCCTGTCTACCTGCGGATTGTGTACAAGAAGGACGAAGAAAAAAATTAATGAATGGAAAGATCCAAAAAGGTAGTCGAAAAAAAAAAAATGGCAATTTTCTTCTTTCCTGCCAAAGCTACCGGTCATTTCCCAGCGGGACCAGTATGGTCATATTCACAATCCACCTCTCGCTCTCTTTTCTCCTCCTTTCTCTTTCGCGCCATGTTTTGCGGATTCAACAAATTTTCCTTAAATAATTGAGAGTTACGAGTTTCTCCTCCTTTTTCGCTCACTTGCACACTCAGGCGATGTTGAGGAGGGTACAATAAACCCCATCACCTTTTTTGTCCTCCGTCCTTCCGGAAAATTCGTTGAGTGAAATTAACAAAAAGGGTACCTTTTTTCATTTGTCCTTTCTTTTCCTATTCGCGAACGAAAGAATACTCAAAGTGTCAGTCGAGAAGGGAACTCTTCCAAGAGCATTATTTCGCCTCATTTAATTCTCATCACAAGCTTTCGAGCAGATCCAACAGAATATGGAGATGTAGGAAGAAAAAGAAGTAATTGAGCGAAATTTAATTCGTATGTTGTCCCATCAGCCTTTTTTATTGTAACCTTCTTATAGAGGAAGGTTAATCAAAGGTTAATCAACTTTGGCTTTCTCTTAGAGGAAACTTCGTCAATAGATAAAAGAAAGAGGAAAGAAGGTCTAGCAAAATTTTTTTTATCGGATAAAATAGAATCTTCAAGAGTTAAACTTAATCTCTTTGAATTTAATAGCAAACCCTTTTATGATAATTTATATGCATGGCAAAATTTTAATTGATCGCTAAAATTTGTAATAGAATATTCAAGGAATGTTAAATCTTAACATGAAGCTTTTTAGCTTGAAATGGATAAAAAATGCTAAATACTAATAACATTTTTCAATATTTGTTGCTAGGAGGGCAAGGTAAAATTTTAAGAATAACATTAATTTTTCATCTACATTTTTTTAATAATCTTTTGAATTTTGAAATATACGGACGTTAAATTTTACAATAAATATTTTTCGATAGATTATCATCGATCGTTATCATTCATTTTATGACAAACTATCACTGAGAAAACAATGAATCAGGATTTGTTAAATGTTAACAAATGTAAAGTTGAATGTGGCGAAATAAATTATTTTTTTACAGTCAATAAATTAAATAAATATTTTTTAACAGTTACTCAATTATTTTTACCCAAATAAAATATTTCTTAACGACTAACAAATTAACGACTAACAAAGCCAATCTTTGAGGAGTATATTTTCTCCATTTTTTTAAACCATTTTTTATACTATTTGTTTTTTTGTAGAACGGTCAAAAATCATTTTTTATGCGCTTTAAGGTTGTTTAGAAGCAAATCACGTTTAATGAGAAAATTCTGAAAATTTGGTATGTTTTTCAATGAAGTATTTAAGAGGTCGTGTAAAAATTTCACGACGATTTGGAAGCTCGTTATCAAATAATTGAGATTAACAATTTAAATAAAATTAAATGTAGTCTTATGGAAACTGATTTAACTTTGCGATAAGTTTTTTTTTCGATCTCTCAATTTTTTAATATCCACAATATACTGAAAGCAACGGAAAGAAAACAAAGTTAATTGATACATATTTTTTTTATTTGTTTAAAAAATTGTTTTTAACAAAACGTCAATTTCTTAATAACCAGCTTCCTAATCGTCGTGAAATTTTTACACATCTTAAATACCTCATACAAAAACATATCGAATTTTCAGAATTTTCTCATTATTTTTTATTTTAACCCTTAAAAAGTTTGAAGTAATGATGATAGAATTCTGAAAATTTGGTATGTTCTTACATGAAGTATTCAGGAGGTCTTGTAAAAATTTCACTACGATTAAGAAGCTATTTATTGAACAATTAACATTCAAAGGTTTCATAGCTTCTAAACAATCTTAAGGCATTTTCTCATAACCTTAAGAAAATCTGGAAGAAAAATTTCCCAAAAGTACTGTTTTTTCCTAAAAAAGGCAAAAAAGGGATTTGCTTGTGCAGACAAATTTCACGCTACATGTAAGTCGGAGTTTTCCTCGGTAATCATGCAGCCAAAGAACGAAAGCTTCGGGTTCTTTGTCGTGGTGATATCGTTTAAAAAAAAAAAAAAAAAGTGTAGGGAAAAGGGTCTACGGATTCATGGGCTGGTATAAGCTGGTGACTTAGTAGTCCTGCGGGTGTCGTCCGTCAAGGACCTTTCCGCGAGGCCCTTTCCCCCTTCCCAACAAATTCCGGAACGGTTCTTATGTATTTCGCGATATTTTGTCGCCCGTGGATATATTTATCGCCCTTTATAAAACGCCCTTTAACCGAGCGCAGTGCCCATTCCGCCGTTCTATTTTTTTTTTTCACCCCGATCCTTAACGGAGCCGCGTGGCGCGCATTATTATCGCGGCGCAGTTTTTCACCCGACAGGAACGAAAAGCCAGAGAGAAAAGCACGAAAGTGTGGCGTGGAAAGAAAAGGGCCACTCTCGATGGCGAGCGAAACAGTCGAGAAATGCAGAAAGAGAAACGAGGGGGGCCAAGAAAAAAGTTGGTCCCGTAACGCTGGCAAAACGCTCGCGGGAGACAAGTTAATTCCGGTACATTTGAACGCTTCTCTACGCTCGTAATGGCCGCAGATACATCATGGAAAATTGCCATTGTGTGGCCGCGACAATGTGCTAAACGTGCTCGTGCTTGCGTGTGCTCTTGCTCACACGCGTGTCGTTTTTTATTCTTAGATGCTTCGCATTATGCCTCCTGGCTGTTAGCATTTCGTTATATGTGCATATTTATCCGCAGTCCCTGCTCGGTGGTTTCTGGAGACGGAATATTTTTATCGTACTCGGCTTTTCCAGTCAGCCATCGTTTTCTCGTCGTTATTTGTACTTTAAAGCGGTATTCTGGTCTGGCGACAAAAAATTCTAGACCAGAATACTTGGAATTGTTGGAATTTAAACATTTTCTTTCGATGACATACTTTCGAAGGTCTAAACTTGAAGAACATGCAATAAAAATAGTTAGTTAGTTACCAGAATACTCCCTTAGAGGGAGTTAGTTCGTTAGTTACGTTAGGATAAGTCAGTTACGCTAAGTAGTTAGTTACCAGAATAGTTAGTTAGTTAATTACCAGAATACTCCTTTAGAGGGAGTTAGTTCGTTAGTTACGTTAGGATAAGTCAGTTACGCTAAGTAGTTAGTTACCAGAATAGTTAGTTGGTTAGTTACCAGAATACTCCCGTTGAGGGAGTTAGTTAATTAGTTAGTTACGTTACGTCAAGTTAGTTAGGCTCAGACGTGACGGGCATTGCATCACTAAAATAGTTATAACTCCTTAAATTATTGGAATTTAAAAAAAAGCACTTCTATCGTCGAATGTTCAATTAAAAAATATGAATGTGATCTTTTCACGAGATTTCGGGGCTCTGCAAACGCATGTACCAATAATTATACATGCGATCGAGGGTCCATTCGTTCAGTTAGGTAAAAGGGAATACGGCCCATTCAGCAGTTATATATTGCCCAGAGTGGTCCTAGAATCTGGATTTTACGGATTATAGGAGGTGGTAATGCCGAGAGAATCATGAGCGATATTCGCGTATATCGACATATTCCAGACAGAAGCGGGCACATGAACGTGACGTTGTCGATTAAAGGAAGCAGCTGAATTTCCGGTTATCCGCGCCCATTTCACTGTGCTCGTGCACTCATGGAATAACGGCATTGCTCATGTTCGTGTTTAATAAACGGGACTAATCTCCGCGTCCGAGGCTCGTGCTCGAATGGTCTCTACTCGTATCGGGACGTTGGAGAGCCCACTCCAATCCCCGAGCCTATCCCCTCTCTCTCTCTCTTCCCTCCCAAAAGCTCTCTCATTCATCGTTGCAAATGAATTCGAGAGGGCCGAATTAAACCTCAAGTATAAAGCTCGACGTTGATGTGCGCGGTTTCAGAGCCATACTTATGGCCCGATGTCCGACCTGAAGGTCCAAGTACGACCGGCTCTTTCTCCAGCAAACGAGCTTTCCAGGCTATTTAGCGCTGGACACGAAACTTGTTCGAAAGCCCCGGAATATTCGATAACTCGCCGAACTCTCGCGTTCGGCAGCTTCGTACGTATTAATTGGTCCGTAGCTTCTAATTAACGATCGAACGGTTCGTCAATGAGTCAGAATCAGTCCAAATGGAGATTCAAAAAAAAAATTAAGCTCGAAAGTTCGAATAATTTACATTGCCACGAATAAATGACCCACAACGAAAAGTTGAAGTATAATCTGCAAGATTCAAGGAATTAGGAAGTAATTCAGATGGGAATTTTCGAAGATTGTTTTGCTTCCTCATTATTGTGAGAAAAAGTCACCGATGAAAAATAATTAATCATTTTCGATGAATTCTGAGGCGTTGAAAAAATAATCAAGTTATAGAACAGAATTTTTGTTGTACTTATTACACTGATTCAAAAAAAGCGACTACTTTTATTTTTTCGAAATCCCCTATAAAATACATGCGGGCAGGTAAAAAAAGATGCTTGTGAAGGCAGAGCTCTTAATATTAATATTTAGGGGTCTTTCATCGCATATTTCTATTTTTTATTTAAATAAACACAGGAAAAAAAATCAAAGTTTGAAATTTCATACCTTGGCTTCAAGTTAATGCACCGAAATGAACGATACATGTTCTTGTAAGGAATTGAACGCTCTACAAAAAAAGTTTCTTATGATTTTTCGATGAACTTACTCCTTCAAAAGTTATTCAAGGTTAAAGTTACATTTAGAGTAAATTTCCTTTTTTTTTTTAGTTTTCGGCAAAATGTTGAAACTTATTATTACTAAATATCGTAAAATATTTCTTGAAAAACAAGTTTCAATTGCATTTGCATTATTTTTAAAGAAATGACCAACAGTAGTTTGCTCATGTTCACAGTCTAATATACATATGGGGCGTTCCACCCCAAATTGGACAGTTTGAAAAACTGTTTTTTTTTATTTCTTCAAATTTTTTATATTTTTTAGTACCCATCAAAAGACTCTTCCTGTTAAATGTTGAGACTTCTTTGATTATCCGTTCACAAGATATTAAACTTAAAAAAAAGCACTCTAATTTCGGATTTTTGGTCATAAACTTCTTCAATAATGGTCCAAATTGAGTGATTTTTTTTCAAAATTTTTTTACTTCTATCTATTCAACATCTTTTAAGATTAGTCCGGTCGTGGGCTCTCCATAATTACTATTTTTTTCGATTTTTAAAAATAAAATAAAAATTCTATAAATCACTTCAATATCAATTTTCATGAATTTCATTTTAATTTCCATGAATATCAAGTCTAGTACTTATAGAATAATGTAGATTCAAACGGACGAATACTTTTGTCTTGACTCTCGGATTTATGGAGTCCATCGAAAATATCTTTCGCAGCTCTTTAAACCATCGATGGATATTAATCTTTGATAAAATACTTAACAATGGATAAAGAATGTCGAAACCTGTGATGGTCGCGGTTTTACAGCGAAAATTTCGGACTTATCCGGACTTGTGCTGCTGCTGCTTCTGGCACAGCAATAATTCGCCTCTTTGTAATCGTGACACAGACTCGATTAACTCGCTGCCGAGCGATGGCTTTTTTCTTCTCTCTCGTTGAACTGATAATTATCTCGCTTTGTAAAACGTTCCTCGCTCGCGAATTTGACCTCTCTGCCCGCGAAAAAACTCATCGAGGAACCGAACGAAAAATAAAAAGTAGTCGTTTCATAGCGCGTTAGTAATGTGCTGTAAGCGTTGAAAGAAAGTGAAGGAACAAACGTGTTCCACGGCCGATCTCGTCGGATAATGAAGACAGTGTTGAAAAAAAAAGGAATGGCAGGCGATATATCTCATTTATTGCGGTAAACTCAATGGAGCAATCATAGTGATTACCGATTTACTCGCTAAGTTGTACAAAAAAATTCATACAAATCGCACGGTCAGTGACTGCATTTTTTAAGCTATTTGTCTTGCGGATTCTTTATCCTTCGAATAAAGCAAGCTATACATATGTATGTAGTGTTTTACAGGAGGGATTGTAATTTTTCAGTCTGTGAATTTGTCCAAATCGATTTTTACGGTGACGGACCAAAAAGAATTACCAAAAGTACCGTAATTTTTCTGCTCTTATTTTCTTTTGTTTTTTGGAGGCCTTTTTTATGAATCGATTATCGACTTTTAGCTTTTGGAAAAATTTGCCGCTATTGAAATAAGTCAAACTTATTAACCGATGTATAATCATGAATTCGACGGCCGTATGGAAGAACGTGCTATCGCAAATTGTGCTACAAGAACGTGCTATCTCAAATTATGCTAGAAAAACGTGCTATCTCAAATTATGCTAGAAGAACGTGCTATCTCAAATTGTGCTAGAAGAACGTGCTATCTCAAATTGTGCTAGAAGAACGTGCTATCTCAAATTGTGCTAGAAGAACGTGCTATCTCAAATTATGAGAGAAGAAGGTGGTATCTCCAATTGTGATCAACGGAGCTAGAAGAACGTGCTATCTCAAATTATGAGATAGCACGTTCTTCTTGTACAATTTAATATAGCACGTTCTTCTAGCACAATTTCAGATAGCACGTTCGTCTTGCACAATTTAAGATAGCACGTTCTTCTAGCACAATTTGAGATAGCACGTTCTTCTAGCACAATTTGAGATAGCACGTTCTTCCATACTGCCGTCGAATAATTATCAATTATTTTTAGTAAAAATAACGATGTTCAAATAAATTTCGGTTGCACAATGAAAATTTATTTCAATGAAATAAACATCTTTTAGGCAACAGTATTTTCTTGCTTAATAAAAATTCTATATTTGAATGAAAAAAAAAAAAATTAATGAAGAGGCCTATCAGATTGGTATCAGACTAAAAAGCCTATTTACATAAATCAGAAGCTAGTTGACCTTAACAAGATACTTTTTTTCTGAATGTGATCTACTCGTTACAATCCAAGTTTTTTCACGGTTGTCCGCTGTGCTCCACCTGTGAATGTTTTAAACGTCGAGTATTACGCGACACGATAGTAAAGGAGGGCCGCACGTGCGGAGTCATAACCGGTAATAAATGTTTCGCGGCCTCGTAAAAGCGTTATTGCCGATGTTGTGGTGGTGGGCGAAAGAACTTGCGATAAAAAAGAAGACAGAGCTCGCGTTATATACACATGCAGGCGCCAAAGTCGAGGGTGAGGATATAGGATATTCGTTAAGTAGGAGTTAAAAAGCTACATATATAAATATTAGGGTGGCCCTTGGTTTTTTTTTCGTTTGACGATAGTGCTAAATCGGTTTTGAATAAATAAATAAAAATTCATGCCAAATTTCAGCTCGATATCTCAATTTTAACATGGCCCCCACGGTAGTCAAAATTTTGAAGAGGAAATATATGGGGTATTCCCGCTGAAATTTTCACGTCCAAACCCGGACCCTCTTGAATAATTATGAAAAAAAAATTCCGAAAAGGATTTTGAAAAAGATAAGGCACGTATTTTTTTGTTAAGGCCTTGTTCGTTATAAAACGAGTGAAACAATTGATATAAATAAAAAAATTGTGGGCACACGAAAGTTTGTTATTATTATTTCCCGGAATTATTTCAGAATTTTCCTACGACATTATTTTTTTTACTATTGTCGCTCGAAATAGCTGATTATGACGTTTCAGCAAAAAATTGTATCTGATTGAAATTTTCGTACTTCGTGATACAAAAAAAATTTGAGAAAATTCAGTAACATTTGGCATGCTGTAAGCAACAATTATCAATAATAATGTTGCCCAAATGTTATTAAAAAATTGTTTAAACAATTATTAAAACTATTTATCAATTGTTGTCCGTCGCACCAGTTTTTTTGTAGATTTTCAGCTGGAAAATTTGTTTCCAACGTTTCAAAGTGATACGCACGAAGTAACGCTCTCTGTTTATCTCTTTATCTTCGTACATAAAGACACATGGCTCGCGAGGGTGTGAGCTTTGCTAGCGCGTGCCTCGTGTCGCTTCATTTGTCTTTATATTAGCAGCGATATTACGTACGCGCCTGGCGCCAAAATCCTGGGCGCGTAACGCGCGGTCCTCACTTACACCGCCCGAGATCCATATTACTGACAGCCCACCCGTGCACTCTACGGGATATGATTCCCCGCGAAACACATAAGATAGTAGAGAGTCCCGGTAATACAATTTTCCAACCTTCGCAGAAGCCCCCTTCCCGAGCGAACGCCCAGGAGTCTCGACTCTGAAAAATAAAATTCTATATTGCGATAAAGAACTCTCTGGCTCTTGCACGTTGAAATATATAACACTTTCATCGCGGGAACCCCATATCTTTCGGCAAAAAAAGTAACAAAGTTTAGGGCTTGAAAAACTCGATGAAAGAATATTTTTTAATATTCAGATGCTAAAAATTTTTAAATTTAGAAATTGTAATATAATTATTTTTTATAATAATTATTAATATTAATTATTAATATTTATATTATTATCAATGTAATTGTTGCAATCAAAGTGAATGTATTTTTCTAAATATCATGCAATATTTAATTCGACGTGTTCATGAACAAAAATTTTTCTCTTAAATCCTAACGGAGCTGATTTGTTTAAAACATTAAAAAAATCAGAAGTAGAACTTGTACCTTTTATAATTTCATGGAGGAAACATTTTTAAGTATCATGAAAAAGCATGTCCTTTCCTTCCTCTAGTAAAATTTTTAGTAAACTACAGTTATTTATGTCACCAGTAAAGTTCCTTGTGTAAATAATGGATTTATCGGTATAATATGTATGGGGCATTCCAGGTCAAATCGCGTAATCATCGGCCTGACCCCCTCGGATTTAATTGACGAATTTTTTTTGGGCATATTTTTGATCTAAAAAAGAGGTTATTTTTTCCAGATTCCTACCACTTTTTTTACCCTGTAAAATTTTTTTCTTTTCCATAACTGTTGACGAGTAAAAATAAATTTGGACCAGATTTAAAATTCTGCAATTTTTTCGCATAAATTCTATAACTAAAAACTAATATTTTCATCATCGTTTGAGAGTGGGCAGTGAATAATTTTTTTTTTTTAATCAAAGAATACAAATTTGTTTACAAATTTTGTAGATTAAATATTTTAATGATGGTTCCCTATAGGATAAAAGAAAAGAAAATTAATCATATCTTGGTAAAAAAAAATGTTCCTCTATATTGATGATATATTTCCTGTATTTTGATAATAGATTTCCTATATTTTGATTTATTATATTTTGATAATAGTTAAAGTCTTCATAATGTTGTGGTGCTCCATCCGAAAAGTAATACATTTTTTCAATGCCATAATGAATCGATTTTAGGATCTATTATCAAAATTGTATAAGAAATTTATTATTGAAATATAGAAAATATAATATCAAAATAGAGGAACATTTTTTTTAACCAAGATACGATTTATTTATCATTTTTTTCCTATAGGAAACCATTATTAAAATATTTAATTTTCCAAAATTGTAAACAAACTTTTTTTTAATAAAAAAAAAATATAAACTATTCTCGGTCCACTCTCAAACTATGATGAAAATACTTGTTTTTAGTTATAGATTTTATGAAAAAAATTACTGAATTTTAAACCTGGTCTGAATTCATTCCTACTCAAAAGTTTTGAGAAAAAAATTATTTTATGGGGTAAAACAAGTGATAGAAATCTGAAAAAAATTATCTCTTTTTTTTTTTTACCAAAATATGCCAAAAAAAAATTTGTCAACTGAATCCGAGGGTGTCAGGGCAATTACCACGTGAGTTAACCTGGAATGCCCCATATATATGAGGCTGGAAACAGTTACATCGTAAAATAGGATGCCTCTGAGAGGATGCAAAAGCGAAGGAGGAGAAGCAGCGTTTGGTAGCGAATAGTTGCGGATTGGATACCGGCCCCACGAGTTCCCATGGGGTTAATTTCGGTATGAAGGAGAAAGCGCGATGGAGCGAGAGAGAGAGAGAGAGAGAGAGAGAGAGAAGTAGAGCGGAGGAGCTCATATATATCTATGGGAAAACACATTGGCAAGGCTGGGGTTGAAGTATTCACGGTTCCTTAAAATCCGGCTACCATGGGCTGCTCTTCACGAGCCGGTTCTCTGGGGTCGCGTTATGCCAAACGGTCACTCAAAATACCACACCCCCTTCTTAGCTAGAGAGCCCGGGGCGGGGATTTTGTAATCGTGTACTGGCCGAGACGGAGATATACTTCGGGGCTTCCACGATGCCGCCACCAACATCGTGAACCGACGGGAATTCATATCGTTTATCGTCTGGAAGGAACTGGAAACTCTCTAACCAGGACCCGTAAATTTATAGTCATCGATCGGTCACGATGCTACATTCGTCCGAGTCCCGAATAGTGGTCCAATCACTCGACTCCAAAATTCGACCAGAAACGACCCTCATGAATCCATCCCACAAATGATGCAGACTCAAGTTCTTGCCCAAGTCAGCTAGTGATTCTGATTCACCAGAAATGGAAACCGATTGGTACTCAATGATAACTGTCCCAGATGATGCACACTCAACTTCTTGCTCGAGTCAGCTAATGATGCCAATTCCCTAGAAATGGAAACCGATTGGTTCTCAATGATAACTGTCACAGATTATGCAGACTCAACGTCTTGCTCAAGTCAGCTAATGATGCCAATTCCCCAGAAATGGAAACCGATTGGTTCTCAATGATAACTGTCACAGATGATGCAGACTCAACTTCTAGCTTGAATCAGCTGATGATTCTGATTCCCCAGAAATGAAGACCGATTGGTACTTAATGATAACTGTCATAGATGATGCAGACTCAACTTCTTGCCCAAGTCAGCTAATGATTCTGATTCCCCAGAAATGGAACCCGATTGGTTCTCAATGCTAACTGTCAGATATGATGCAGACTCAACTTCCTGCCCAAGTCAGCCAATGATTCTGATTCCCCAGAAATGGAAACCGATTGGTACTTAATGATAACTGTTGTTCCTAATTTTTGACTGATGATTTCCTCGTGTCTTTTTTTCAGTCTATCAGATGCACCGTCAACGGCTGCTCCTGCGACTCTTTCACACCCGGGAAACGACACCTCCGCTACTGTGACAAGTGTCATCACGGCTGGGTTCTTCATGGTAAGTCCCTCTTTTTTTTATTATGGATTTCTTGCCCTTCTTGCGCTGCGTAACAAAATAGATCAGATTCAAAGCCCCTTTCACCTTCGACCGTGATCCTTTCAATCCGCGTTGAACGACCATCAAGGGCCACATCCCCAATGGCCGGTCATTCGTATTAGGGTCAAGTACACATGGGACTACAAACCCTGGTGCATAATAAAACGGACTCGCTGCAAGCTAAGAATAAGCGGGGAACGCGGTATCTCAAGCATGAAAATTTTCAAGTGTCAGCATAGCTCATCTCCATGAGGTCCTGTGGGACGAAATTCAATTTTCCGCGGATGACCAGTGCGACCGACCCCTCGAATAATCTATAGGTAGCCCGCATCCGAGAGCTCTGAAGCTTTCCGTTTGACTCGTTTACGCGAAATCCCTTGCAACTTATATTTTCCAGTTTGTGTGCGAAGACCATGCCGGACTTTATGCCTCGTAAGTTTTAGAACGTGGTGACCTACCGGTTACTTAATATCGAAAGAGCGTTATCGCTACGGTTTAGATGCGTAAAGATCGAGGATAAGCCATAACATTTTTTAATATAGCAGCAATAAAAGCTACCGTAAACGGTTCAGTGATCTTGGAGTATTACTGAACACTTCAAAAATTTGTGACAATTGATGATGAAATCTTGAAAATCTGCCAAAAATTGAAAAATGATCGGAATCGCATGAAACAGGTGGCATTTTGAAACTTCGACGATTATGAAGAGAATTAGCTATCAGCATAGTTGAAACTTGATTTAGAAAATAAATTACAGTTATTTTAGTAAACAGATTTCATTTTGGCCAAAATGCGAAAAAAAAAATTTGGTTATTTATTTTTTCAAACCTTTTATCGATGTATTTTCTCCCCCTGAGCACGAATCTACCAATAGTTTTCTCAAAAAATCAAAATTTTAATGAATTGTTATCAAAAACACTTTTGCTCAATTTTTTCCCCATTTTCAGAAACCCCAAAATAGCGAGATTTCAACTGCCCATAACTTTACTTTGGTTTGACCGATTTCAAATGATTTTTTCGTACTCAAAGGCGGTCACTAAACTTAAATATTGCCTTTTGGTTCATCCCGATGCATTAATTTTTGTAGAAATGAGAGCAGTTTGAAAATCGCTGAAAAAAACGGAAAGGGGCATGCCTTCAAAAATTTGTGAAAATCGATGGTCGAACTTTAAAAATCTGCAAAAAATTGAAAAATCATCAGAATTGGCTGAACAAAGCGGCATTTTGAAGCTTCAACGATTACGAAGAGAATGCGCTGTAAACGAACCAAAAATATTATCTAGAAAATTAATTACAATCATTTTAGTGAACAGATTCAATTCTGGGCAAAAATCGTAAAAACTAATTTTTTAGTTTATTTTTTTTCAAACCTTATTTCGATGTATTTTGCCCCTCTGAACACAAATCTACAAATAGTTTTCCCCAAAAATCAAAATTTTTATGAATTTTCATCAAAAACATTTCTGCTCAATTTTAGCCCCATTCTGAGAAACCTCAAAATCGCGAAATTTCAAGCGTTCAACTCTTTCGATCGGTTCGACTGATTTGAAAATTTCTTTTTCGCACGTAAACGTTGCGTGTGAACTTAGATAATGCCGTTTGGTTCATTCCGATAAATTATTTTTTGTAGAAATCAGAGCAGTTTGAAAATCGCTGAAAAAAAACGAAAAGGAACGGAAAGGGAACTTTAAAAATTTGTCAAAAATTCAAAAATGATCAGAATCGCATGAACCAAGCGGCATTTTGAAGCTTTAACGATTACAAAAAGGTTAAGCTATCAGGAAAGTCTATATTTTTTATCTAGAAAATAAATTACAGTAGTTTTAGTAAACACATTCAATTTTGAGCAAAATCCAAGAATTTTTTTTTTAATTCATTTTTTTCAAAACTTAAACGATGGATTTTCCCCCCCTGAATACGAATCCACCAATAGTTTTCTTAAAAAATAAAAACTGTTACGAATTTTCATTAAAAACAAAATTTTCGTTCAGTTTCAAGATCACCTTTTTCATATCGTATCTTATTATCACGTTCACTAACACAACGGTCACGCAAGAGAATTGCAAGTAGCTATAAATACACACATACATGTACGAATACTCTATGGGTTATATTATATCGATATTGGAGAATGGTCGATGCGACCGTTGTACTTGTATTTTTTACGACGTTGAATATATATCGAGCCTCGACACTGCAGTTTCTGGCATTTTTTGTAAGTGTGTGTGTGTGTGTGTGCGTGGGCGGGAAGAACGAGGGTATGCTTGGGCAGGGTAGAATGTAGTACGTAGTATCGCGTTTAAAATTCCGCCTGCTTGACCCACGATAGATTGGACTCGGCGCGGCATGGAATACATATCAATTCCACCGAGTTTTCTCCAGGGACAAAAGCGTTCTCCATCTCCCGCCCCATTCTCTCTTTTTGCTTCTATCGCTCGGCAAGAAAATTTGCCGCAGCGAATTCTTACGGATTTTATTCCGTGCATGTGGCATTTTTACATGTACATTTTTTAGTATCACCCTTTCGTCAAAGAAACACCGATAATTCTCCAATAGTTTGAAATTTGATTTTTCAAAATGAGAAAATGGAGTTTTTTTTTAATTTTGAGATTACTGACTCCTTTATAAATTGATTTCCTCGGTACGATTTTTATTGTGCGGTTCATAAATTTTCATGTTGCGAGTCAGCAAGTCGCTGTGGCAATGTCCACTTGACAAAAGCACAGACTCTCTCGCTTTCTCTCGCTCTGATCCTTTTAAATTGTAATGAGCCTGCCAAAGAGTGAATTATTGTATTTCGTATGGTCCGATTGCCATACAGTGGTCCCTCTTCACGTCCCTCCGAAAAGACCATCGTATACACGGAACCCTATACACACATATATATGGGGCGTTCCATCCGAAATCGGTGAGTTTGAAAAACTCTTTTTTTTATGTCTTCGAATTTTTTACATTTTTTAGTAACCATCAAAAGACCCTTGCTGGTAAATTTTGAGATTTTTTTGATTACTCGTTCAAAAGACCGAAAAACCTCTCTTTTTCGGTATTTTGGTCATAACTTCTTTAATAATGGTCCAAATTAAAAGTGTTTTTTAAAAATTTATGTTTTTTACGGCCTTTTCAGAAAAAAATACAACAAAAATATTCGACGTGTTTTTAAATGACTTTTTTGAGTTTTGAACTTTAAATCGCGTTTTTAAAAGTGAGTGTATATTTTTATTTTATTTTTTGATTTAAACATCTATCTATTCAACAACTTTTAAGACTAGTCCAATCGTGGGATTTCCATAACTACTATTTTTTTCGATTTTTGGAAATAATTGTTTTTTTATCAATTATTATGGATATCAATTTTCGTTACTGTATAGTATTTTTTTCATTATTTAGAATTTATTTTGACACTTTTTTATAAAACTTTTTTAATAAAATAGAAATTTTAGTTTTCAAAAATCGAAAAAAAATTGTAGTTATGGAAGGCCCATGATCGGACTAGTCTTAAGAGTTGTTGAATGGATAGATGTTCAAAAAAAAAATAAAAAAAATCAAAATATACACTCACTTTTAAAAATGCGATTTAAAATTTAAGACTCAAAAAACTCATTCAAAAACACGTTAAATATTTTTGTTGTATTTTTTTCTAAAGAAGCCATGAAGAAAAAATTATTATTATTTTTTTTTAATTTGTACCTTTATTAAAAAAGTTATGACCAAAATACCGAAAAAGAGCGTTTTTTTTGTTAATTTAATATCTTTTGAACGGATAATAAAAAAAATCTTACAATTTACCAGCAAGGGTCTTCCGATGGGTACTAAAAAATATAAAAAATTTTAGGAAATAAAAAAAAAAGTTTTTCAAACTGTCCGATTTGGAATGGAACACCCGATATATATATATATATATACACATCCATTTTGAACCACCTCGGTGGCAGTCCTGGAACGAGAGACTGGAAGAGAAAGGGAGAAAAAGAACCCTGCATCACCCATAGCACGTCATGAATATATTTACATTGATCGGTTCGTCTCGGCATTTTTCATTTGGCGAGCAGGAGCCCAGAGCGTCCGTCACTTGTCCCTCGCTATATTTTTCGTGTATGGAACGATACGTCGGTGTCACCCCGTTGTCCCGTCACGGATTTCCATGTTTCCCCTGTGACGTACGAAAATAAGAGGGAATAATAGAGTAGGAAACCGAGAATGATAATGAAAAGAATGTCAAAAAAACTTGTGAGGATCGATCGATCGAGTTTTTTTTATCATTTATCCTTGACACATTGGCGATGAAGTTCTGAAATGATTTGAGAGTCACTATCAAGCCGCTATTTTTTCCAAGTAGGGTCAAACTTTGGAACTATTACTGACAACTTTTACTGACAACTATCACCGACAACTATCACTGACAACTATCACTGACAACTATTACTGACAACTATCACTGACAACTATTACTGACAACTATCACTGACAACTATCACTGACAACTATCACTGACAACTATCACTGACAACTGTCACTGACAACTATCACTGACAACTGTCACTGACAACTATCACTGGCAACTATCACTGACAACTATCACTGACAACTATCACTGACAACTATCACTGACAACTATCACTGACAACTATCACTGACAACTATCACTGACTACTATCACTGACAACTATCACTGAAAACTATTACTGACAACTAGTACTGACAACTATTACTGACAACTATTACTGACGACCATTACTGACAACTAGTACTGACAACTAGTACTGACAACTATTACTGACAACTATTACTGACGACCATTACTGACAACCATTAATGGAGTTTAAAATTAATGGAGTACTCCTTAATGGACTCTTCCTCTGGAAAATGAGGCCATGCAGTCAATTCACCCAATGCCCAATGGATAATTGAAGGAACGAGACGCCAATGATCCGCCAGCTTTAACGATTGAACAATGGGACCATCAAATATCTTTCCACTCAATCAGTCCAATAAATGACACCTTCTTCAATACAGAGTCGTGTCTAACCTGTATATTTACGAATTATACGCATATTAGAGGTATATAATCGATCACACAAAGTTTTAGAATCAAAAACTCGACCACGCCATCTGCCTCTCCATCTGCGATCAGGATGGCGAGGGACGGAAAAAGGGGCAGCTGTAAGGTAAAAATATGATCGAGAGCGAGAGAGATAGGAAGATAGAAGAACCCCCGAAGGCGAACGAAAGGCGGAACGACGATACTGTTTGGTGCTTTGGTACCTTTATATACTAATTTTTAAAACCAGTTTTCTGTATGCTTACCTAAAACTATACGGTGTAATGATATTCTCCACCCTCTCTCTTCTTCCCTATTTTTTTCTCTTTCTCTCGACCAAAATTTGACGAAAGCCAATGCACATGTACCTAATGCATATATATATATATATATATATATGTTCGTACAAGCACATAATGTAGTCGCTTGTTTTCGTATATACGCTGTATAAACGGTGCTGCGGTGGCTGGTTTGCGCCCGAGCGTGCTTATAAATCATAAGAGGCGTAGCCCAAAGTGACAACCTCACTCCCGGCCTTATTAAACCGTGAGTGCGAGAGAGCGAGACAGGAAACTGAGCGGGGGCGAGAAGGTTCTACATTGTGAATTACGAAGCTTTCTGTGGCAGAGGGGTGACTCGACCCCTGTCGCGCCCACGGGACTTGCCTTACTCCGGGCTCGTCTTGGCGCAAGGTAATTTGCAGCGAAGACCACGGATAGTGGACCCAGTCACAGCTTAAGGGTTGATTTTTCATGAAATCGTTTGTTCAAATTTATTATACCACCTTAGGCTTTTTGGGAAGGGAGGTCTTAAAGTTTTTTTTAGCTCCATAAAGGTTATGGATGCGGGATAGTAATAGTATCCATCCCCTATGATATGAATGCTTCGAAATGATACTAAGCTATCCTTCTGCCTTTAGAGCTTAAAACAGCATTCTGTAATTCTTACATGAACGAAAAATCAGTATTGATTCGTGGACGAGACAGTGATAATTACTTGACAGTGCCGTAATATTACTGGATTGGGTACGATACTCAAGATGTACTTCCCAGTAATTACAGTACTTTTAATTTTTACTATTGTCCGCAGTGAGTATTCAGGTCAAAATTATTGGAGTCTTGTAGTAATTATTACCATCGAGTCCAGTAATATGTACGATTCCGGTCATGAAAATCAATGATACCGAATCTTTATTACTGGACTCTGGTACAGTAATTGTTACTGGAATAGTTCAGTAATTATTACTACACTGAAAAAAAAGATGGTTGAATCAACAAAATCTTTTGTCAAATACGTTCAACTAGATAATTTAGTTAGTACAATTCAACATTTTTTTGCCTGAATAATATTTTAGTCAACCGAAGCGCAGAATTGTTCAAAAAACTAAATATTTAGTTAGACCAAATAAATATCTAGTTGAACGTATTTGACAAAACGTTTTGTTGATTCACACAAATTTTTTTTTCAGTGTAGAATGGTACAATAATTGATACTGGACTGGTACCACAATTATTACTGGACTTGTACAGTAATTATTACTGGATTAGTACCACAATTGTTACTGGATTGGTACAGTCATTGATACTGGACTGCTACTATAAATTGTACTGGTTACTTTACCACGTGTTATTACTATCAAGTCCAGTAATACTGGAAGTACAATTACGCTACTGGGTCTTCAATTATTAATGATACTGCTTCAGTGATTATTACTGGACTGGTGCAATTTTACTGGTCATTTGACCACGGATTATTCCCTGTTTTTAATTCATGGAGTACTCCAGTAATTTTTACTGGCAGCTCCGGATGAAAAATCTCTGGATTTGCAACAAGGAACGCCTTAATACTAAATTATCAATTATCAATCACTGGACTTTTTTCCATGTGGTTATTCGACCACGGATTATTCCCTGTTTTTAATTCGTACTCCAGTAATTTTTACTGGCAGCTCCGCATGAAAAATGACTGGATTTGCAATAAGGAATGCCTTAATACTAAATTATCAATGATAAATCACCGTACTTTTTTCTATGTAGTTATTCGACAACGGATTATTCCCGGTTTAAATTTATGGATTACTCCAGTATTCTTACTGGCAGCTCCGTATGAAAAAGCACTGGATTTGCAGCAAGGAATGTCTTAATACTAAATCATCAATGATCAATCACTGGACTTTTTTCCATGTGGTTATTCAACCACGGGTTATTTCCTATTTTTTAATTCATGGAGTATTACAGTAATTTTTACTGGCCGCTCCGCATGAAAGATCACTGGATTTGCAGCAAGGAATGCCTTAATACTAAATTATTAATTATCAATCACTGGAATTGTTTTCAAATGGTTATTCGACCACGAATTATTCCCTGTTTTAAATTCATGGAGTACTCCAGTCATTTTTACTGGCAGCTCCCCATGAAAAATCACTGGATTTGCAATAAGAAATGCCTTACTATTAAATTATCAATGATCAATCACTGGACTTTTTTCCATGTGGTTATTCGACCACGGATCCATGTTTTAAATTCATGGACTACTCCAGTAATTTTGACTGGCAGCTCCCCAAGACAAATTACTGGATTTGCATCTAAGAATGATGTAATACTGGACAAATCCATGAACAATTATTGTACCAATTTATGAATAGATTACTGGACTATTTCCACGTATGTTTGTACAGTTACATGCAAATAATTCTTATACTTTGTCGCTGGTACTTATTTAATTTAACCCCTTGATTATGGCGCTAGAATACAATTCCATGCAGCCCTCGCTGGAACTTATTCCCTCGGATTTTATTATATATTATATATCAGCGATGCTGTGTGGAAAGAAGCGTCACCGCGACGTGTGTTGCATGAATCATACCGGAGAGTTACTAATGTATCGATTCATCTTCGGCGCCTCTTTCTCCGTCGCTCTGTAGCGAGAACCTCATGTCGAGACTCGTGTATCCTAACAGATTAGTTTACGACTTTTTCTTCTTTCTTGCGCCGGTGACTTCAACAAATGGGAAGCAACGGAGTGCTCGGTTCGTCAAAGAAGAATTATCGATGAGGATTGTGAAATTTTGTTTGATGGAATATTCCTTCGGGTCGACAATTTATTAAACTTACCGCAGTTCTTGTGATACGTCACTTCGTTGATAAATTTACAACGATCAATCGTATTCACTTTGGGATTCTGTATCGAACTATTCGGATTTTTGAGACCTCGATACAGGCCAGACAATTTTGTCGATTGTTATCGAGTCGGGAAAATTTAGTAATCAGAGCCCTTGATGATTGCCGACGATTTTAATGGCCAAATGACAATTATTATGGACAATTATTTGACAAAATAAGCCATTATTCTCCAAGTGACGACATTTTAAGAAAATAGATCCTAAAAAATGCAATCTGTTAATAGTAACTAAGTAATCATTTGACCCTTACTTGACACACTTCTGCGGAATAACGTACTTGACACACTGGGGTCTTTTGTGTCCCAGCGATAAAAATTCTTATAAAAAATATGCCATTTAATATTTTAACTTGCAGATTTTTTTAGAACTTCTTAAGAGGCTGCTTTCCAAAGTTATACAGGGTTTATAGTAAAATATCAAAGTTAAATATAATTAAAAAATTTGAATATTCAACAAACCTGAAAAAATAACAACTTTTACGAAAAAAATCGTAACTTTTTTATTTCTCGACGAAAATAGTTGAAAATTTAACTGAGTTTGCTTAATACATAGCACTACAACAAAAAAATAGTAGTAGTAAAATAATATAACAGGAAAAAAATTGGTACAACATTTTCGCACTCGACCTTACTTGACCTTGCTATATTATACACTATAGGTCCCATTTTTTTAAATTTCGGTACTTAAAATGAAGGAAATTTAGGTCTGGGGTGTTCTATACCCCAGTGTGTCAAGTAAGGGTTAACCCTCCGTCTGTACCAATTTTGGGACATCGTCTGTACTCTGGGTCGTTAAAGTCCTGCTAATGTTTTGTCTAAGAAATCGTCAAAAAAATCTGGAAAAATTCTGAATTACTTCTATAACTTTTTTTTCCACAATCCAATCATTTATCAAACCATTTAAAGCGAACAAATTTTTTTGGCAACTTTTCTAATTCCAGAGATATTCGATTTGAAAATTGGGCTTGTGCCTTAAAAGACCCAGGGTTAAACTACCGTAGAATACAAATTCCCGCAGCTGACACCGAGCTCACGACCATGTGATATCTTTTTTTAATCATTTTATCATGTTCTCGTGACAGAATTGATATTCGCACTTTTGGCGATTATGAAATTCGTGTTTTGGGAGTCGTGCAGCGATCGAAGGGTTTTCGTTGCGGTTCGGTAGAAACGGCACGAGAAAGAGGAAAGAGGGCGAATGTGTACGAGGAGGTACGAGAATAGACGTCTCAACAGTGGCGAAACGACGTTGTTGGTGGTGCCAATTTTGTAGCACTAGAAGGGGGATTACACGAGGAGTATTCGGTCGAAAATCGCTCCTTGTGACATGAACGGTGACTGAGACACATGGCGAAAGAGCGAGAGAAAGATCTTGGGTACGTGAGACCGGCTGCGGTGGTTGGGTGGGCCGCGAAAGCACGCGGGTCGCGGATATATGTTGTAAACAACGAGGCGCCGAGACGCTTTACGACGCTCCGGGTCTCCGAGGCGTGTTTAACTTATCCTGAGACTTTCCGGCGCTAGCGCACGCCGCAACGTCCCATTTTCGCCCTGGTTTAGTATACACGCGTGCACGTACAGTTTATACAATGGTGTTGTAAGTTGACGACGGGAAAGCTCGCGGGGACACGCGCTCAAACGGTTTTCTCTTTGGTCAGCCAATATACGGGGCATTCCACGTCGAATTACGCGGTCATCGGCCTGACCCCCTCGGATTTTGATGTCCAATAAATTGTGGGTTTCGTTTGGCCCAAAATATGACCTCAAATTTTTAGAAATTTTTATTCCACTTAGGGGTTGCCCGAGCTAAAAAAATCATTAAATTGAGGAAGACATAAAGAGGGGCCTTTTTTAGATTAATGAAGTTTTTCCATAGATACTAGGGCCCAAAACAGATATTTTCGTCATAGTTCGATAATGGGCCAAAAGTGAATACTATTTTTTTTTGTATTTTAATTTTTTTTAAATAATTTCTTATTTTGATTGTTTCTTGTAGTGAGAATAACAATAACAAAAATATTTTTCCAGTGAAACTTGATTTTTTTTTCTTGTTTTAAGAGCGAAACGACAACATTTTTCGAAAATTTATTAGCTTCGACGACCTGAAATAAAACGGATGATTCAAACCAGGGTTGCGAAATTTTTAATGAAAAAGTAATGCATCAACTATTACGTTAGCAAAGTTGATTTGTTTCGTTTTAGCAACGAACTTTACAGGTATCGTCTTAGCAAATGCAAATGCTTAGCTTTAGCAAGAGCTTATTTACTTTTAACCAGGATTGCGAAATTTTTAATGAAAAAGTAATGCATCAACCATTACTTTTTTAATAGCTAATGAAAATAATATTTAATGATTAATGGAAATTATTTTCATAAAATATTAATGGTTAATGATTGATGCATTACTTTTTCATTAAAAATTTCGCAATCCTGGTTAAAAGTAAATAAGCTCTTGCTAAAGCTAAGCATTTGCATTTGCTAAGATGATACCTGTAAAGTTCGTTGCTAAAACGAAATAAATCAACTTTGCTAACGTTATACTTACTAAACACTAACTAAGAAAGTTGGTTAGAATATCGATTACTACCGTTTTAATTAAATTCAATGTCAATGGTTAATAGCAATAATTTCCGTTAACCATTAGCATTATGGTAAATTGTAATAATTTTCATTAACCAATAACATTAGATGGTTAATGGAAATAACTTCCATTAGCCATTAACATTTAATGGTTCATGGAAATATTTTCCATTAGCCATTAACATTTAATGGTTAAAGGAAATAATTTCCATTAACCATTAAATGTTAATGGTTAATGAAAATGCAAATGCATTAAAAAAAGTAATGTAATATTTGCAACCCTGACTCAAACACAATTGAAAAATAAAATAAAAAATAAAAAACAGTAATTATTTTTGGCCCATTATCGAACTATGACAAAAATATCAGTTTCGGGTCCTACTTTCTGTGAAAAAAATTTCATTGATTTGAAAGAGGCCCCTTTTTATGTTTTCCCTCAATTTAATGATTTTTTAGCTCGGGCAACCCCTTAAAAATGAAAACAAAATTTCTAAAAATTTGAGGTCATATTTTGGGTCAAACGAAACCCACAAGTCATTGGACATCAAAATCCGAGGGGGTCGGGCCGATGACCACGTGATTTGACGTGGAATGCCCCATATATATATATATATATGCCGTGAAGTTTATCCGACGAACTGGGGTGCCCGATCGGTGCCGCAGTCTCACTTCCGTAAACTCGTCGCCTTCGTCGCGGTCCACACACGTCGCGAACCAAAATACCTCTACTTGTGTCCTCGCTTGCTCTTGTGAGACCTCCACGTGGTTAAATTAGAAGCGTGTGCATTCAAGACTCCATATCCAATGTTAGATGTATACATAAACATAGAGCACAGAGTAGAGATATACTGGCCGTAATTCTTTAATTTCGTCAATTGAACGTCAATTGTTGGTCATTTGACGATAAATTGACGTTGAATTTGGATGCTACCAATGTTTAAGGCGGTATTCTGGTCTAGGGACAGACATTTTGAGCGTTTAATCGAGCTCGATAAAAACAACATTTTTACCATTTTTTTTTTAACAATATATTTACGTTTTAATGAAAATTCATGCAAATTTTGATTTTTTGGGGAAACTATTGGCAGATTCGTGT
The DNA here is from genome assembly GCA_946863875.1 of Alloplasta piceator. Lineage (NCBI taxonomy): Eukaryota > Metazoa > Arthropoda > Insecta > Hymenoptera > Ichneumonidae > Alloplasta > Alloplasta piceator. The sequence continues at coordinate 3,660,635 of OX333076.1, read as the reverse complement.
TCAGGGGAGAAAAGTACACCGGTATAAGGCCCGATAAAGAATGTTAAAATTTTTTTTTTTTATTTTGGCCAATATTCAATTGGTTTACTAAAATGGCTGTAATTTATTTTTTAGATAGAAGCGCATCTTGAACATGAGCTCATTCTCTTCGTAATCCTTCAAGCTTCAAAACATCGCTTTGTTCATCCGATTGCGCTCATTTTTCGATTTTTCTCAGATTTTTAAGCGACCATCGATTTTTGCCAATTTTTTAAGGCTACTTATTGGAATTTCAAAATTTCCATTCGAGGTCATATTCTTAAAGGTCTAAACTTGAAGAATATAAAAAAAATGGATTTTTTCAAAATTCTAGACCAGAATACTCCCTTAATGCTGAATTGACAATTTGTCCATTGTTGGTCACTTTTGGACTTCGGCCTTTAGGCTTCGCCCTCGTCAACATCAAAGATTACTTCAGTTTCTGCGTGTCTTTTTGTCAGTCTTCCATTTGACATAGGAAGTAACATCCTAATCAGAGAGGTTAAGTGTTAGTAGTTGAATTTTCATTTTGGTATTTCATGTTTACACATAATAATAATAATAATAATAATAATAATAATAATAATAATAATAATAATAATAATAATAATAATAATAATAATAATAATAATAATAATAATAATAATAATAATAATAATAATAATAATAATAATAATAATAATAATAATAATAATAATAATAATAATAATAATAACAATAGCAACAACAACAACAACAACAATAATCATAACACCTCAATATTCTTGGTGTGATCGATAATTCGAGATTGGATAGTCGTTTGTTTTATCCCAAGGTAGACTTTATCCATTGCTCTTCCTCCGCAATATGAATCACAGGTCACGACATGGAACCCTCACGGACCATCTCCCCGATGAGGATTAAACATTGATGCCACCAGTTCTGAAACAGATTAATGTTCTGGATCTGTCCTCTCCCCATTATTGTGTCTCCCACTCAGATTCAAGTATATACTCGACCATCGTGAGTTATTTGTCTTACTCGTAGTCTTGATCGTTGCTTTACCGTCTTCAAGTTCTTACTTCTTACGTGGCCATTATTTTTCGCAGCTTCGCCCTTAATTGCTTCCCTCCTTCGATGATAATTATTGTCTTCGTTGGTTGTGTGAAAAAATGCCCAACATCGAAAGTCCTTCCATTAGAATTCATTAGAAATCCGTTAAATTGTACGAGGTACCTAAATTATTTAGTACTTCAATCAAGCCAAGTTTCTTCAAGGTCACAAGAATGTCATTTGCGAAGCTGTCAATATTTGGTTACAAAATAATTTTTTTCAAAATGTTAAATCAAATGTCAATTGACATCGATTACTTTCTCCAGTATTCGAAGGTTACTTGAGTCGAATAATATTTTCATGATTGTGTTTGTGTTTCCATCAACATCGTCGATTGCCTTCTGTCATCAATAGAGCATCTCATTTACACCGTGTCATTTTACCATCCACGACCAAAAGATCTTTTCTCCACACATTTGCGATACTCAATCCTCAATAGTCGTGGAAGCCACCCTTCCAAGCAATGGCTTGTACAGCATCCCCTTCGACACTTTCACCCACCGAGATGGTTATTGTATGACGAATGGTGTCGCTGTTACCCCGAGCATTTATCCCGAGATAAAGTCTCTAGGGAATCTATTTATTCTTCCTCCCATACCCCCTCCTCCTTCCTCCCAGACCTCGAAGATCAGATCGATGAGCGCTTATTTACTCTTGTGATCCGCTATGTGCATATATATGAGGCATTCCACACCGATTCGACCTGGGTCTGACCTCTCCGATTTTGACCGCAATTTTTTATCGTTTTGTAGTAGCTCTGAAAAACACTCAGGATTTTTTTCAGATTTTTTTCGGAGCCATTTGCCTTGACTATAATGTTATAAATAAATTATCTTTAACTCCAATTTAAAAATCTGAAAAAAATCACAAAAATCCCGTTTTTTATAGGAAAAATTTCAGGCGTTGAGAAAATGTGGGCAGGGGTTTCCTTCTGTTCATAATAATCTTTTTTGATTTTTTTTTTCAACAGGAAGAGGATCCCAAATTGAGTCGGCCGTTCAAACATTTTTGTATGAATTTTGGGGATTTAAAAAAACGCTTGGATAAGGGCTCACTCAATTCAGGTGTCAAAGGGATTTTTATCATTTTTCTCAGATTTTTTAATTTGGGCCAAAAATTATTTATAAAATTATAGTTAAGTCAAAACTCTCCAAAAAAATCTTTAAAAAATCCTGAGTGCTTTTCAAAGGTACTACGAAACGATAAAAAATTGCGGACAAAATCGGAGAGTCGAAGGGTCAGATCTAGGTCGAAACGGTGTGGAATGCCCCATATATACTGCCGTCCAAGCGTTGCACTCGCTCCGATTCCGCGCTGCACAAAAAGTTTCACTGCTCTTTTAAAAATAAAGATATTTCAATTCAACAAGCGGCGTTTCAAGGGGGACATATTCAGCTTCATTTTGCTTTTTCCAAAAAAACATTTCCATTTTTTTTGAACTCGGTACGCCCTTAGGAAAATGGTCTTTTTTTGGCGTTGATATTTTGGCGCATGACCCATAAAATTTGTTTACACTGTTTTTTGCATGAAAAACTTGTGGGGGGGAATATAAGATTTGATTTAGTTTTTAAAAAAATTTCGTACGATTTTTTTTCGCAGAAATATTAAATTTTTCGTAAAAAACGACCATATTTATAAAATGTCGCGTAACTTTAGAACTACTGGGTTTTCGTGAAATCACTATGAGGATAAAAAGTTGCATACGATCATTCTGAGTTTAATGAAATTTTTTCAGAATTTTTTTTCAACATTTTTTTTTTGAAAAATTTCCTTAGATATTTTCCGTCCAAAATTAGGTAAACCTCAACCTCATTAAGAGGATTTGCTAATGCTCAAAAATGATGCGGGAATGGTCGTGTAAATTTTTTTTAGTACACAAATAATTATTCAATTTAATATTTTAATAATTATTTAATTTCTTAATATCAGTATTTTTTCGTCGTCTCTTTGCTCTCTCTTTCATTGTCCCTCTCTCTCTCTCTCTCTCTCTCTCTCTCTCTCTCTCTCTCTCTCTTTTTCCGAGTACCGTGACCCACGATATTAAAAAAATCGTCAAGATAAGAAGAGTGACAAGAAAGTATTCGTGGCGACGACAAAGACGAGTTCATTGTGAGGTTTACAAGAGCAATCCAGAGTTCAGTAAAATATGATCATAATATATATCGACCGCTGTTGAACGAAAGAACCTAATGTGGACGATTCAACGAACAATGCGATAAAGGGTTACGCCCTTTTGTTTATTAGTAATTAAATACTCATGTGAACGGAGAAAGAGAGGATTTAAATGCATATGGGGGATTCCATACCAATTCGACCTGGGTCTGACCCTCGACCCCTCAAATCTGGTTCTCGATTTTTCTTACGTATTATACGTATAATACTTATAATAAAAAAAGCTCAAAAAGCTAAAAAACGGGTTGAAGCAAAAGCCCAGACATTATGAATTTTACACCAATATTTTTTATATCTGACACTGTATTTTCAGGCATTTTTTCAGATTTTTCGATCACGGCCATTGAGGTATTCAAAAAAAAAATTCAAAAATTCATGACGCGCTCAAATTTATATTGAAAAATCTGAAAAAAATTGTAATTGCTTGATAGAGTGAGAGTAATGATATGAAAAATCGGGAACCAGATTTGAGGGGTCGAGCATCAGACCTAGGTCGAATTGGTATGGAATGCCCCATATATAGATGAATAAGCCGAAGAGGGATGTATTGAAAAGGTGGGGGAAGGTGGAGCAAGGAGTAGGGGGAAGGTTACCAACGTCGGCACTTTGTCGTGGTCACGACACTGTCAATCACCGGTGATAGGAGCGCGACACATTAATCTCACGGAGACCCCGTTGACCGCATCGTCTTTTTATTCTTGCGGTTTGAACGGATCTCTTTCGCCGACCTCTTTCCATTCTTTTGTACATTATTATTCCAAGCGCAATCAACGTGCGGCGGTCGACTATTTTTACAATAATACAAAATTCTTAAACATCAATATCGTCGTTTTCGCAGTTTTGTGAGATTCATCGAAATTTTCGTCGTCGCTGAATTTTCTTTCAAAATTCAAAATTTTCTTTCAATATTCAATATTCACCCAAATAAAATTTCAAAAACAATTTTGTTACAATGTCAGACCGAGTTTATGGAAATCAGCCAAGTTTTTCTGGATAAAATTTATAATAATAACGTTTGATGATGGAAAATAGATATTTTGAATGTGGACTGTACTTTTTTTTTATCTCAAATTATTGAAATTCTGAGGATATTTTGATGAGAATAATTTCTTCGTACTTTGGAGAAATTCGATTGTTATTCAATTCCATAATTCTTATTGAAATAATAAATTGAGTCATGCTGATTTTTAGGGAAAATCCATATTGTGCCAAATTTCGGTAAATATTCGGAAGTGTAAATTAAATTAAATTAAATTAATTTTTTTTTCATCAAACCCAGAAAAACAACAGAAACTCTGCAACAGGGATATCTATTCTAGTAGCTAAATTCCTTCATATTATTTGATTAAAAAAAAATTGAATTAAAACAAAAAAATTAAAAAAGTTGGGTAAATTATGCGCCATTAAAATATAACTTAATATAAAGTTTTATAATCATAAAGAATTGATGAAAAAATTACAGCTTCTTTTTAGCGGGACACTTCCGAATATTTACCCTAAATTTTAATCTCCGCAGCTGTTCTTTGGAAATTGAATAACAAATAGCTTTACCCACTAAATTATTTGCATGTTGAGAGAAAAAGCGTAACAATCGCCGTACTTTGTGTCTGGACTGATATTACTTATAATTTCTGCAATAGGAGAGACTTTTTTTTAATCTCTAAAATTGTTTTTCATAAATCATAATTAATGTTATTGTTCATTTGTTTAACAGAAAAAATATATAGATTAATTAAGAATTCGTTAAACAAAAACAACGTCTATATTTTTCAATTATTATTTTTTTTAACCTGAACTTTTTTTATAATTCTTTAGATAATAGATAATTTCCTTTTCTTTTGAGAATTTTTCTATTTTATTAAAAATAAATTTTTTTAAATTTTTTGTGTGCCCCATATTAAAATAAATATTAAATATTAATATTAAATACTAAATAAATATTAAATATTAAAATGTTAAAATATTTAAAATTCGGCAATATAAAGTCCGAAATGACGTATTCGACGTATAAACTTCGAGATCGATTTACGAGACTCGAAGCTTGCGAAAATTTCCGATGCAAACAAGAGTCTCAAACATTGGTTTCAAGCTGAATAATATTGGACTGAATTTTTCGGTTATGACATAAATATCTGTTCGCCAAACTCGTTGTAACGACGCGAAATGAAAGAAAAAAAAACCTATAAATTTCTGTTAATTGCCCGCCCCGTCAAAGAGTTTATTACGAGTGAGGGACGGAGAGAGAGACAGGGAATCGTTTTATACCGATATTACGGTTAATCCGATGGGACCGAAGCGCGCGTTTTGGTTCATAAATCCCGCGGGATTCGACTCGCGCGCACATAATACCGCATAGAGGAGAGAATCGTGATCCTCGAACGATTTTTGAAGAGTATTTCTCTCTTGTACGGCATTATAAAGTCATATACACGAGAAAATCGAGCTTCGACCGCGGAGCAAAGCAGACACACAGAGAAAGAGCATTCTCGGCGCCGATCTTGCGAAAAGATTTATCGGCTCGAGTTGCCTGGAACGTGTCGTTCTCTTCTCTTATTTTCCCCCGCGCCCGTCCGTATTACAAAAAAAAAAACGCGTCTTGAGAAGAGTCGCGCGAACGGGTTCATTCGCGAGAGCGAACAAGATTTTTGGCCACCCAGAAACACCGAGAGAGTTGCCGATCGCATCGCGATAAAGGCATTATTTAATTACCGTGAGTAATTACCGATTATTATAGAGTGCACATGCGTTCACTTCCGCTTTATGAGACATTATATTGCGGTATATATGGGGCATCCCACGTAAAATCACGCGATCATCGACCTGACTCCCTCCGATTTGTGGGTTTCGTTTGGCCCAAAAAATGACCCAAATTTTTTAGAAATTTTTATTTCCTTTTTTAAGGGGTTGCCCGAGCTAAAAATTCATTCAATTAAGAGAAAACATAACGAGGGGCCTTTTCCAAATTAATGAAATTTACCCAAATTTGCCCAAAACATATATTTTCTTCATAGTTCGATAATGGGCCGAAAATAATTAGTATTTTTTTAATTTTAATTTTTCAATTGTATTTGAATCATCCGTTTTATTTCAGGTCGTCAAGGCCAATAAATCATTCGTTTCACTCTTACAACAAGAAAAAAATTCAAGTTTCACTGGAAAAATATTTTTATTGTTGTTATTCTCACTACAAGAAACAATCAAAATAAAGAATTATTAAAAAAAATTGAAATACAAAAAAAATAGTAATTAGTTTTGGCCCATTGTCGAACTATGACGAAAATATCTGTTTTGGGCTCTAGTTTCTGTGAAAAAAAATTCATTACTTTGAAAAAGGCCCCTCGTCATGTTTTCCTCAATTTAATTATTTTTTTGCTCGGGCAACGCCTAAAAAATAAAAAAAAAATTCTAAAAATTTGAGGTCATATTTTGGGCCAAACGAAACTCACGATTCATTGGACATCATAATCCGAGGGGGTCAGGCCGATGATCGCGTGATTTGACGTGGAATGCCCCATATATAATATGCATATTGCCATTAAATATATTAGTTCGCATGGCGTTATTATGAGAGACGAAACACTCCATATCGAGGCAGTTTTGCTTTTTTTTTTAATCACGATACTCGATGTCTGATCCTTATTATAGTTTTCTCGATCACAGTCCTTTACGAACGGTCATCGTCGTTATGTTATTTTTAAGTCTCCGTTACGAGAGCCATACCGATGCCAAATTAAACTCTCTTTATATCTCATAGAAACAATTAAAATCTTGATCGTTCAAAAATTATTACCACAATAATTGATGACGAGTCATTGAAAGATATTAAAAAATATTAATTTAAAAAAAAAAAAAAATTTCAGTCCCTCAAAATTATAGAAAGATAAAATCGCTTATTTACGAATGGAAAAACATTAATTGTAAAAAATTCACAACCATGACTGCTTTGTTTGTTGAGACTAATTCATGAACATAATTTAAGATGAAAAAATATATTTTTTTATTTAAAAAAAATTGTTTTCCATAAATCATAATTAATGGTATTATTTATTTGTTTAACATAAAATATATAGATTGATTAAAAATTCGTTAAATAATATAAATAAATTCTATATTTTTCAACTATTTTTTTTACCCCAATTTTTTGTTCTAATTTTTCAGAAAATAGATAATTTTGTTTTCGAAAATTTTTCAATTTTGCTAAAAGTAAATTTTATTCAATTTTTTTTTAATTTTGTTGAACTTGAATCAAGTGATATGATACTTGTTCTACGTAGTATCATTTTCAATTTGCTTCCCTCTCATTCAATATTTATTTTTCCATTGTCTGTCATCCGTTAATTCTCGAAAGAATCAATTATAATCTTCGAATCGCGAGTTTGGTCGCTGATGAAAAAAAAAAGTTGATATTAACGATGATTAAGAATTTTTGCACAATGCTCGGTGCTTCATTTTCCTCGTTTCAACCCTTTCCACTCCTACGTACTTTATTTTTTTTTTTTTCATCTTTTCTCCGGTGGATCGGTTAATACCTTGTCCTCCAATTAGTCGACCGGTCGACCCGGTAATTAGATGAAGCTTTATAATTGCACCTCAGCCTCCATCGCAGCAGCCCTTCCATCTTCTTTCTCCCTCTATCCATCCCATATCTTTCTTGGTATACAAAACTGGGCAGTGGAAAGCATCCCTCTCTCCCCCCTCTGTGTCTCCGAGGTGCAGTTTTCATCGCGAGTATTTACATCTCCCGCGGGAGGGACAAAGGCCCGCGGACTATGCTACATGCATATATATATATATATAAATATATATGGGTCATTCCATTTTAAATCGACCAAGAGTTGGAATCGACCCCTTTTAATTTCGATGAAATTTGGTCAGAAGTTTCCGTTTTCAACAAAACGAAGTTCTATTAAAGGAAAGAAGTTTAAATTTTTTTTTCGAAAGTTATCCAAAATTTCACAATTTTTCAAATCTTTCAAGTTTATTTTTTAAATATCTCGGAAACTATTAGAGTTACGCAAAATCTTCCGAATTCGTCTTGAAGAGTATACTTGGGGCTATAAAAAAAAATATATCGAAAAAAAATTTTGAAAAATAAAGTTGGGGAATATGAAATTTTGAAAGATCTTGAAAATTCAAGTTGGACATTGAATTTTTGGTTCAATTTTTTTTTATATAATATACGTTGTACTGATCTTAAAAGATCCTGAAATTTTCAGAAAGGTGTTATTTGTTTTTTCAAAAATATGATTTTTTCAATTTTTAAAAATCGCGTACATCTACGATCAACATTAAATTTATTTTTATATAATACATGCGACTGAACTTAAAAGGATGGTGTTGTTTTGTTTTAAAAATATAAATTTTTGAAACAAAAAACACGATTCTGGCAATTTCAGGATCTTTTAATTTTGGTAGAAACATTTTTTTTTCTTTACCAAAATTCAAAAAATTATATTTTTGAAAAATAACAACACCATCCTGAAAATTTCAGGATCTCTTAAGATATATCAGTACAAGGTATCATCCAAAAAAAATTTAACCAAAAATTCAATGCCCAACTTGGATTTTCACGATTTTTGAAAATTCAAAATTCTCCAAATTCTCCTCTTTAAGACGAATTCGGAACGATTTTTCGTAACTATAATAGTTTCCGAGATATTTGAAAAATAAACTTGAAAGCCTTGAAAAATTGTGAAATTTTGAATTTTAGATAACTTTCGAAATAAATTAAAAAAATTTTTCCTCTGGTAGAACTTTGTTTTGTTAGAAACGAAAACTTCGGACCAAATTTCATCGAAATTGAAAGGGGTTGATTCCAGCTCTTGGTCGATTTGACATGGAATGACCCATATCTGTATCAGTGGTAGACATAGAGAGGAAAAGGCGGCGAAAGGGTTGCCCCGTTGGCAAAGTTACCGGTGTGCAGTCAACGGGAGGCTAAAATGAATATACATCGACGGCCATTGAGCAACAGGGCGTAAAACGACACTTTTTTAGACGCAAACTTACGAGACTTACACCCTTTTTCCTAAGCCTATCGAGTTCGAACAATTGACTGATAAAAGGCAAAAGGGCGTTGATAACAGAATTTGAGATTCGGAGCGATTCCCGTTACGACTTTTCGTCTGTTTGCAGCCGTTTTGTACGCAGTCGTGTGCCTTTCCACGCAGTCCAAAGGCGGAAGGCCGCTCCAACAGAGTCAGCAGCCCCTTTGTAACGCTTTACCGTTCCCTCCGGCCGTCTTAAAAGAAAGGGTTAATTAAAAACAACAAAAGCTATCCGCGCCATTAGTGCCCGTTTGTATGCGCACCGTTACGATTATGCTTGCGAAGCAGCGCCTCGCTTTTTCCTCGAGACCAACCTTTTCCCGTTCACAAACGTGGATCTTATGAAAAAAACAACCCCCTCTGGATCGCGCTTACAACACTTTCTGACTTAAATTTTCAACGCAGCGGAAAGAATACGAAGTCGTGAAAAATTATCACTTTACCTTCAAAAATTAGCCCTCTATTGATCGAGACAAATTTTGGGTTCCAATTCTAAATTGTTTTTAGCCAGGAAAAGTGTTTCCATTGTCAGAATAACGATTTCCTCTTATTTTGATCACTAGCTCAATAAATTGAAATCATGTTTCATGGACAGGGTTGCGAAATTTTTAATGAAAAAGTAATGCATTAACCATTACTTTTTTAATGGCTAATGAAATTTAATGGTTAATGGAAATTATTTTCATTAACCATTAAAATTTAATGGTTAATGAAAATGCAATTGCATTAAAAAAAGTAATGCATTATTTGCAACCCTGCCCATTACAATGTAGTGTGTAATAGAAAAAATTTCCATTACCCATTGCAATGTAATGTGTTATGGACAAAACTTTGATTGCAACTTTGGGAATAAAAAAATATAGATGAATAAATTATTGCAATTTTGCATTACATTTTATTGACTTAGGACTTAGATCTTCACCTTAAATTCTAAAAAGCATCTATATTATAATTCTAAAAATCCAAGTCCTAACCATTAACCATTAACGTTTAATGGTTAATGGTTAATGAAAGTAATTTCCATTAACCATTAAATTTTCATTAAATATTAAATTTTAATGGTTAATGAAAATAATTGCCATTAACCATTACATTTTAATGGTTAATGGTTATGGAAAAAGCAAATGCATTAAAAAAAGTAATGCATTATTTGCAACCCTGTTCATGGGTTAAAAATTAATTAATTTAGAAAAGCGTCAAATATTGATCTTAAAGCAAAAAATTTAGAATTTGATGTATTATTGAATCATTATTAGAGGAATTTTATGTTAATTTGAAAAGAGTCGTCGGATTACGATGAACAGGAAGTTTCGTTGATACGAGATGATCCTTTGGGCTCTCGAGAAATGCTTGGCCACGACATTGATGGGAATTAAGAGACACTATCCAGAATCTTTGTCCCAGCCCTGGCGCGCCCCCGCAAAAAGTCATTCGAGACTTGATACGACCGTTTAATTATCTACATAAACCACCACACGTTTGAAACCGCGACGGTAAATCTCTTTGATGCCGAACGCCATAAGAACAGCTATAGGCGAACTGAAAGGGGTTTTTTGACCGAAAGAGAACGCTGAAGTCGTGTCTGTTGGAGGTCTGATGGAACTGAGAGCTATTCACGTTTAATGGATGCACGTATATAAATCCCTCAAAATGTTCATTTTGTTGGAGATAAGTGGGACGGAATCACTCGGGGTATATTTAAAATTTTACAATTATTACATTCAAGAGAAAAATGTTCGATTTTCCTCCTTTTTCTTTTGACTTATTATTTTTAAGGGGGTATTCTGGTCTAGAATTTTGAAAAAATCAATTTTTTTGCATATTCTCAAAGTTTAGACCTTTAAGAATATATCCTTGAAAGGAAATTTTTGAATTCCAATAATTTACGAAGTTGTAGCTATTTTAGTGACACAGTAACTAACTAAAACGCGTTTTTGCCAAAAATACTTTTCTCAGCATGTTTGACGCGATATCTCAAGTTCTACTCAACCGATTTACTTCAAATTTTGCACCGATCTTCAATATATAACTCTCTATGGCCTTTACCAGTTTCGAACCAAAATAATTTTTTTACTACCGTAAAAAAATTACAAACTATGATAAAAGAGTAAAAAATCCAGTTTTCTGTTCAGAGAGCCACCATTTTGCCAATTTTTTTTTTCCGTTCTCTCTGAGGTTATAATTCTTACTAATTAAGAATCTTTTTTTAAATTTCCTATCGGATAACTAGAAAAGTTGGAATAATGTCAACCAGCACACACCCCTTTTTTTACCCCCAACTTTACCAGCTTATAACTTATTTAATTTTAATTTTTTTTTCTCGATTTTTTTTTGGTTTATTATCAAAATATTAATAAATATGTTGTAAAAAAAATAATGGTAAAAATATTGCTTATTTTTTTAAATAAAAATTAATTAAACCTATTCAAAATAAATTAAATTTCCTTCAAATATCAGTTTATCAGGCCAATAAAATAAACCTTTTCCCTCAATGAAGTCGTATAGTCTATTCTTTTTCTGCCTTTCTTTAAATACAAAATTGCCGATGACTCAGCGGTGGATAAAAAAATTATCCACAGCTTAATTAAATTTATTCAAAATAAATAAAATTTCCCTCAAATATCAGTTTATTAGACCAATAAAATAAATCATCTCCCTCAATGGAGTCGTATACTCTATTCTTTTTTTTCCTTTCTTCAGATACAAAAATGCTGATGGCTCAGCTGAAGATTTAAAAAAATTCTGTAAAGATGGGAAAAAACTGTTCTAGGAATATTATTATTAATTCTGATGAAAAACTTTGGGTGAATGATTAAGCTTTTCCTTATCGATTATCGAATTGAGGTTTTGTACGAGATGCTCGGATTTTCTTTTCGTGCGTTTTTCCACCACTCGAAGATATATTCCATGGAAATTCGAGGTCCACTTTTTCATTCGTCTCTCAAGGATTCATATACATATATGTATGTGCTTGCGGCACATATTCTCAGCTCTTCGTGAATAGGCCAACGACGTTATCTCCCCCGCAAATATATATTAATGCGACCGTGATATATCAGAACGCCGGACCCGCGAGGGACAAAACCTTAAATATTGGATAAGTTGGTCCACGAGCGAGCAGTATGTCTTTGCCCTCCCTCTCTCTCTCTCTCTTTCATTCTTTCCCTCCCTCTCCGTCTATCTTTCATTCTCTCTATCCTCTGGGACCAAATCTCGGTGATGGATTGCCCGCCGCTGACTGTCATAACAACTGGTGCGCCGAGATCCAAGAAGGTCGCGCGAGAGATCACTTTTGGACCACTCTCGTACAATCTGACGACCGTGAGAGAGAAAGACCCGTGGAAAGGAAAAACGAAGACGCGAGGGAGGAAGAACAAAGGACTCGGCAGTCTCGTTGTCGCGGATCTAATCGATGGGCTTCGTATCGCGATACTGACTGACTTAATTGAATTTATGAATTATGCGTCCACTTTTGGTATTATACCTCGGGCATTGTTGTGGCAACTCGGAAGATTGTAAATATAACGAAAATATTGGCACTGATTTACCTGATAAAGAAAAAGTGGCAAAATGAAGTGGATAATTGTTTCATAAATAGAAAAAGCCTCTTCAAGGTCAAGACATGACCTTAAAGAGGCTTTTTTGTTGTTCAAATGTGTTCGAACAACAAAAACCTCTTCAAGGTCCTCTTCAACAACCTCTTCAAGGTCATGTCTTGACCTTGAAGAGGCCTTTTCTATCTATGAAACACATTTAAATCATACACTTCTTTTTGCCACTTTTTCTTTTCAAATTGTCTTGTTAAATTATAAGACGATAAAAAAAGCAATGAAATGTCACCTTTATTATTTTATTATTCTAAGTATCGACCACTTTTCACAAAAAGGTTCTCATCTTGATAACAATGAATGCGTGGAGCTTTGAAGATCTTGACCTTCAAATGACATTTTGTAGACTTAAGAAGATATTCTGGTCTAGAATTTTGAAAAAATCAATTTTTTGCATATGCTTAAAGTTTAGACCTTTAAAAACATCTTCTCGAAAGGAAATTCTTGAATTCCAATAATTTACAAAGTTATAGCTATTTTAGTAACGCAGTAACTACTCTCGTCGCGTCGGAGCGTAACTTTAAGGGGGTATTCTGGTCTAGAATTTTGAAAAAATCAATTTTTTTTGTGTATATTCTTAAAATTAAGACCCTTGAAAATATATCCTCCAAAGAAAATTTTTTAATTCCAATAATTTACGAAGTTATAGTTATTTTAGTGACCGGAGCAAATCGGACTATAGATGTTTTTTCTCAAAACTACTTTTTTTTTTCATTTTAATTACTTCAATTTTTTTACCAAGCTTCAATGTATGACCTTCCATCGCCCCTTTTACTTTTTTATCAAAATTATTCTTTTCACTACTGTAAAAAAATTAAAAACTACCAAAAAAAGTCGAAAAACGCTTTTTTTAGTTCAGACAACCGCCATTCTGCGAATTTTCTTTTCCGTTTTCTCCGAGGTGAAACTATAACGACATTCTTACTAATTAAGAATCTTTTTTTAAATTTTGTGTCGGATGATTAAAAGGGTTGCAATCGTGTCAGCTAACGCACCATTTTTTTTAGCCTTAACTTTACCAGCTTATAACTTATTTAATTTTATTTTTTTTCTCCGAAATTCTTTTGTTTATTCTCAAAATATTAATAAATATGTTGTAAAAAAAGAATGGCAAAAATAATTATCTTTTTCGAGCTCAAACGCTCAAAATGTCTGTCTCCAGACCAGAAAACCGCCTTAATAGCGACTGAGCAAATGGCTTACATTAAAATTAGCCCTGGAGGCAACTCCCCATGTTTATGTGGATTTACCAGCAATTGTTGAGTTGGATATGCACACATACATAATTCAGGGGGAGATATTTAGCTCTTGATCTTAATTTGCCGCCGGACAAATTTCGCGGCGCCCGTTATTGGATTCGTCCTGATAATTCTCTACTAAATCATTGTGCAATGTGGCGTTACGCAAGGACGAGGCAAAGGAGGAACCAAGAGGAGCCTCTAATTTCGACGGGGTCTCTGCGGGGTCGTGGATTATGCAGGGTTACTATGCGAAAGGGTTGCAATTCTCGCGGGACTCAGACAAGAGAGCGAGAGAGCACATAAACAGGCGTCGACGTGACACTATATATAAATATACTTGGTCCGTTCTAACGCTCATCGTTGATAGAATAACTTGCTCGGTTCTGATAGTCTCTCTACTCGAAGCGAATGGGTTACACGCTCCGACAAGGTATTTCCTGTTCATAAATAATTTTTTGAGTACGAACGATTATACAGGGTATTGAGCAACTAGATAACCTGACTAGGTTCACCGTGTAGAGCGCGCCAAGACGAAAAATTAGCTTTTTTAAAAATCGTTATACGACAAATATTGGCTTAGTTATTCATGTTTAAAGCTGACCAATGACGGCTCGAATCTAGGAGCAATGCTACTGGTAAGCCGTTTGGTGGGGGTAACGGTGGGCGTGGCGGGATAAACCCCCTACCAGCGGCATTTCTCCTAGATTCTAGCCGTCATTGGTCGACTTTAAAAACATTAATAACTAAGCCAATTTTTATCGTACAACATTTTTAAAAAAAGCTCATTTTTTCTCTTGGCGCGCTCTACACGGCGAACCTAGTCAGGTTATCTAGTTGCTCAACATCTTGTATATTATGAATTATGAGGGACATTAGAGATACCTGATACCGATTTTTTTTAAGGCCAGAAATAATGTTTGTTTATTTTATACAATTATCAATTTTTATGCTATTCATTTAAAGCTTGCAGACTGTGATTTCTCTGTTCATCAACAAATTTCATGTCTCTTACGAGCAACCATTTTTTTTTGTCATCCGATTGATAACGACGCCGTTGCCCGTCGATTAAATGGCTATAAAAACGTAACACGAATCGCGAATCTTCAATAATTACTTCATAATCGTATCCTAGAACTGTATTATAGTTCCAGGAACATCGCATTAAATTAACAAGCGATTGCCCGATGTTTTTTTTTATGTCGCCTCGCCATGAATCGCATTATGCGGAGAAAGCGAACGGGCGTGATAAATTCATTTGATTACCGTCACGCTCTTCATCTTCGAAGCTAGGATAAAACGAGGGACAGAAAAGGATGGGCTAATAAAAAGTTGGTGAGAGAGACAGAGAGAGAACGAGAGAGAGAGAGAGAGATCGAAAAAGAGAGCGGTGGAGAGAGGGAGGTAAAGAGATAGAGAGAGAGAAAATATGTGTAATAAAAGGAATCGGTGATCGAGAGTGCTCTTCGTGGAAACGATAACGCTGACGAAGAGAAGTGACGATGTCACGAGCGAGGGGTTATCATGAGGACAGACACTGAGGCTTATGACATCGATCAGTCTGCATCGACTACGAAAGCACCGTCAAGCTGTCGTTCTACATTTATTTTTACTGTTCCTTTGACACTCGCTCACATTCTAAGTACACGTCTATGGATACATAAACGATAGACGATGCACGCGAAAAAGCACTTTAATAATAGAAATAACACATTTCGATGTCACATTCCTTAGGCCATTTATTAGAGTTATTTTTTATATTATTGAACAGTAAAAATGACGGTCAAAAAAAAATTACCGAAGTGCTGCTACTATAATAATACTGTAATAGTACTGAAGTAATAATTACTTTCCAGTACATCCAGAAAAAAGTACATTTAACTAAATCCTATTCGAGCCAAATAAATTTTTTTAGTTGTAGGCCGTCTTAATACAACTCTAGTCATGTCAACGAAATTTTTTTTTGAACGGAAATGTCAACGAATTTTTTTTTTCCTACTAGGAAAATATATTGCGATCTAATAATTTTTTATTTAATATTAATAAATATTATTAATATTAATAAATATGATGTGAAGGCAATGAGAAACTATTAAATTTCCACTATTTTCTATAATCTACTCTAGTCAATGTTCTTTCTGCCAAAAATCGTCTGCTTCTTGACAAAAACGTATAATCTTACTCATATTGAGTGCTAACAAATTAGACGCGATTCCTCACAATTTGATACAAAGAATCACGCGCATTGTGCCCTTTTGCATGCAAATGGTCGAAATACGAATACTAATGCGGTAAGTTACTGCAAAAGGGAGAACTGTGCGTACATGCGCGCAAAATTTTCGTTCAAATGTTGATATACGGAGCATTCCACGTCAAATCACACGGTCATCGGCCTGACCCCCTCGGATTTTGATGCCCGATGAATTGTGGGTTTCGTTTGGCCCAAAATACGACCTCAAATTAAAAAAAAAAATTTTTTTTTTTTTTTTGATTGGTTGCCCGAGCTAAAAAATCGTTAAATTGAGGGAAAATGTAAAGAGGGGCCTTTTTCTAATTAATGAAATTTTTTCACAGAAACTAGGACCCATAACAGATATTTTCGTCGTAGTTCGATAATGGGCCAAAAATAGTTACGATTTTTTTTTTTAATTTTTAAATTGTTTTTGGATCATCCGTTTTATTTCAGGTCGTCAAGGCTAATAAATTTCCGAAAAATGTTGTCGTTTCACTCTTACAAGAAAAAAAAATCAATTTTCACTAGAAAAATATTTTTGTTGTTATTCTCACTACAAGAAACAATCAGAATAAGAAATTTAAAAAAAAAATTAAAATACAAACAAAATAGTAATTACGCATTGTCGAATTACACTGCGACTTCGATAATTCGGATTGTGCGGGACCGGCTCTTGCAAGAAGTGGAGTTGCGCACATTGCACAGAACCGTCTCTGCGCCGCTGGTGGCTGACGGCGGCCTGACGCGATTGGCTTGGCGCTTCTCCCACTACGCTGCAATTGCAAAGATCGAGGTCCCGAGAATCGAGGTCGCAGTGTATGACGAAAATATCTGTTTTGAGCTCTAGTTTCTGTGAAAAAATTTCATTAATTTAAAAAAGATCCCTCTTTATGTTTTCGCTCAATTCAATTATTTTTTAGCTCGGGCAAGCCCTAAAAAATAAAGTAGAAATTTCTAAAAATTTGAGGTCACATTTTGGGCCAAACGAAACCCCACAATTTCATGGACATCAAAATCCCAAGGGGTCAGGCCAATGACCGCGTGATTTGACGTGGAATGCCCCATATGCATACGTGAGTATATCCGAACACGCTGAGGCTGCAGTTATGAATGAAGGCAGTGTGCGATCGCGTCGAATGCGTGAAGCGTGCGTGAGGTTAGTTACGCACCACTTGCCGCGGCGCTCGGCCCCAGGGGTTTTTCGCCGGTTTGCTGTAACGTACACCGCGAGCCGTTCATCGCCTTCCTATGTGTATATACATTCATCGAACGCTGGTGAACAAAAGGGCGCAACGGAGGCGATTCGGAGGGCGAATTAAGGTGGATCATGCCCTTCCGTTTGCTCGACAATCGATTGAGTTACGCACGCTTCCATATGACGTGCGACGAGAGGGAAAGTAATGAAAAGGTTGCAAGCGATAGAGCAAAAGAGAAAACGGATTATCCATCATGCACACGCTAATGTTCGGATCTCGTGCAAGCTTCTTTCCGGAAGTACCATTGATGCGCGTCCTCGCGTGATTTTTCAAAATGTTCCTTCTCCAAAAAAAATAACCAATCGTCCATCCTCGTTCATTGCGGTCCCGTTCTTGATTCAGGATTAGCTCCCCAACTGGGTCCAAACTGATTTTTAGCTAAACGATGACGTCCAACTATTGTTGGAGACAGAGAAAGGGTCAAATGTCAAAGAATGAGAACCACGTCGGAAACTAACATCCACACGAAAGTTGGTGTCTGCATTTGTGTTGATCGCGTCCACAGATTAAGAGACCCAGGGGGACTTATTGATGTTGGACGCCAAAAGAGAGGTCCAACAGTGAAGCGTTTGTCTTTGGTAATTCAGCAAGTCCCGCGGATTGCAGGCGAGACTATCTTTGCTATATCGTCCGACGACGCATTTGGCTTCAATGTTTTTTCGTACTTTTAAAAGTTTTTCGTCGTGGACTGCATAGATATTATATAGTATGAATTATCTTTCGACTAGATACAATGATAAAAGTGATGAGTGTGAATAGGAATTTCATTCTCTAGTTTTTCGACAAAGTTTTTCGTCGAAAGATTTGTTTCAAGCTTCTTTAGCTTCCTGATGTAATGAGGATTGTTAGTACTAAAGCAGACATGTAAAACAATGTTATTTTCGAGGCCTAAATACACTCCCCTCTAAAAGTTTGGAAACGCCCCGATTCCGCTTCGCACAAAAAGTTTTACCGCTCTTTTAAAAATAAAGATATTTCTATTCAACAAGCGGCGTTTCAAATAAGACATATTCAGCTTTATTCCGATTTTTCTAAAAAAATTTTGCGATTTTTTTTAACCCGGTACGCGCTTTGAAAGTTAGTCGTTTTTTTGTTTTTTTTTTGGCATTGTAATTTTGCCGCACGACCCATGAATTTTTTTTTGATCGATTTTCCCATGAAAAACTTGTGGCGGGGAGTATTAGCTTCAATTCCGTTTTTTAAAAAGTTTGGCACGATTTTTTTTCGCAAAAATATTCAATTTTTTGCAAAAAACGACCATATTTATAAAACGTCGCGTAACTCTAAAAGTACTGGGTTTTCGTGAAATCATTAAGAGGGTAAAAAGTTGCGTAGATTATTCCGGATTCAATGACATTTTTTCAGATTTTTTTTTCGAAATTTTTTTTTTCAAAAATCTAGCTGATAAGAGAAATTTTCGGAAAAAAAATGTTGGAAAAAAATTCTGAAAAAATTTAATTGAATCTAGAATAGTTGTACGCAACTTTTTACCCTCCTAGTGATTTCATCAAAACCCAGCAGTTTCAAAGTTACTCGACGTTTTATAGATATGGTCGTTTTTTGCAAAAAATTGAATATTTTTGTTAAAAAAAATCGTACGAAACTTTTTAAGAAACTAAACTGAAGCTAATACACCCCCCTACAAGTTTTTCATACCCAAAACAGTAAAGAAAAAAAATTTCATCGGTCATGCGCCAAAATATTGACGCAAAAAAAAACCGGAAAACGATCATGTTTCAAAGGTTAAAAAAAATCGAAATTTTTTTTTTGAAAAAGCTCAATGAAGCTGAATATCTCCTCTTTGAAACGCCGCTTGTTGAATTGGAATAACTTCATTTGAAAAAAAAATGATAACCACTGTACTAAATCATGAATACAGTGATTATTATTTATTTTGACTATTTATTATTTATTATTATTTATTACAGAACTTTTTTTGCGTGTGCGTAAATCCACGTGACAGGCATTTACTCCATTCTAAAATTCTTTCTAACAGAGTTTCATGTACGATAGTTATAAACTTAAATATCAAATCAGTAAGATCCGTATAATTTTCGTTTCGATCACGAATTTGACAGCCGAGCAATTTATTTTGACAATAAATACTCGTGTGCCGTCCAACCTCCCGTTTCTCCCTCAACGACGCACTTAATCGTCACGAGATCTTAATCGCTGCTTTCTAGCGTTTCGTCGACCTGAGTACTTATTTCGTTCGGCCTCGAAAGGGTTTCACGAGGGTTTTTCGTCGTTGGGGTTGTTTGGCATGAGACACGGCAGAGTCTCAACGTCGAGTATGTACCTACATATATGTATATAATATATATATAATGCACATCCCAAACGATAACGTGAAACACACGGAACTGCAGCGCGCCTTGTCTCTGACCGCGGCTCTGGTCTCGGTCATCTCATATTTCGAACCTTGAGCGAACCTCGTTTGCTCACTCAAACTCTTTTCGCATATATATATGTCTGTATATATGAATATATACATAAGACATCGCTGTATAACGCTCGAATTCCCTGAGCTTGAAGAGGAGTGAGGGAAAGTAAAAGGGAGAGAGAGAGAAATAGAGGGAAGGAGATGCCGGATGCCAGCAATTCGTGGCACGCAGTGTGGAGCATGTGCTACCGCGAGATAAGAGAAATTATATCTACCGAAAAACATTGCGGTGCTTCGCCTTACCCCCTTGCTTGCACAGACTTCGTCACGGTTCTCACCCCCCTCCCCTTGATGTATAGTACATGTGTATTCGTATATATATGCATTTTATATGGAACATTCCAGCCCAAAACTCGATAAAAGTCATCCTAACCACGTAGGAAATCTGAATTTTTATTATTTGCCTTGTTTCATCTAGTTTTAACAATCCAAACTTGATTACTTCGATTTTTGGATTCGATTACTCCGATTACTTGATTACTTCTATTACTTGGTTAACTTGATTACTAGATTAACTGGTTTACTTCTATTACTTGGTTAACTTGATTACTTGATTAACTTCACTACTTCTATTACTTGGTTAACTTGATTACTAGATTAACTGGTTTACTTCTATTACTTGGTTAACTTGATTACTTGATTAACTTGTTTAATTCTATTACTTGGTTAATTTGATTACTTGATTTACTCAATTACTTGATTACTTCAATTACTTGATTACTGGATTACTTCGATTACTTGGTTAACTTGATTACTTCTATTACTTGGTTAACTTGATAACTTGATTACTTCGATTACTTGATTGCTGGATTTCTTCGATTACTTGGTTATCTTGATTACATGATTAACTTGATTACTTTTTTTACTTGATTCACTTGATTACGTCTATAACTTCGATTACTTGATTACTTCGATTACTTGGTTATCTTGATTACATGATTAATTTTATTACTTCAATTGCTTGATTACTTCGATTTTTACGTTTGGTTAAAATTCTTCACGAATCGGATTTGTCAGTTTCTAAGAATATAATGTCTCAGGTACATACTATCAAAATCTTGAGTCAAAGAACTAGAAGGCGAATGTTTTTTTTCCAAATTTACAACATCTTGAAAATAACTACACTGAACTACTTGAAATTTTGCATAGATTTGAAACGGCAAAAAAAATGTTTTGTTTCCTCGGCAGTGATAAATTCTTTGGCCCAATTCCAATCAAGAGACCAATCAAGAGAATCAAGGGCAGTCCTAAGTTTTCCAGAGTTTTTATTGGTAGTCGATAGATAAGAAAGAAGATATATTGAAAAATCTTCCATCCACAAATTGGTTTTTTTTCTTTCATAAATTATTCACGCTTTCATTTATGTAAATTTTCTCAAATATTAAAAGACATCAAAATCCGATCAGTCATTTTGAGAGGGCCAGATTGCGGCTTTTGATTCAGCATGAAATGTCTTATACGTAGAGAAGACTTTTTCCCTTTTTTTTTGTTTTAAGGGTGCATGCTGCCGCCGTTCTGCAACCTTAATAAGGGACAAGTGACTCTCGTGTTTTTGCCGTCCTCCATCGAAGTGGCACGTGCTCTTCGGAGCCTCTTTCTTTTAACCGTAGAACACATTGCGGCCAAGATAAATTCAATCTGATTAGCATTTTTTTTTCCTTCAACTGAGAAACTTTTATAGGTCGAATTTTCTCGGCAATTCTGATAATAATGGTGGTAATCTTGCCCCATCTCATTCGTCTCTCGTTTTTGCTGGGAAGGGTCGTAAGCCGACTTGGCTGAAGAATCGCGAAGAAGGATTTGCGATTAAAATTAAAATCTGGCGATTTTCTCCAGACGCGGAGAGCGCAGGCGACTGGATATTCCACGAGCCATTATCTCAGCATGCCGCCCCCTTCCCCCAGATGATGAATCTCTATTCCGATGCAATCTCTTCACCGCTGATAATCCCGAAAATATATTTTTCCATTTAGAAAAAACAAATTTTTTTCAATCCTCAAAAATTGGAAAAATGTGTAACAATTAATACTTTTGCCCAATATTTAGTCCCAATAACTTTTTTGCAAAGAAAAAACATCTGAGAACTGGAGCTTTGTACCAGAAATCGTACAGAGAGCAAAAAAATCAGTCTTAACCAGAGTTGTGAAAATAGTAATGTAAAAGTAATGCATTACCTATTACTTTAAATAATGTGTATTGGACAAGTTTTCCATTACACATTACAAAAGTAATGTGTAATGGGTGCGTGTTCATTACAAATAAAAAAAGTAATGTGTAATGTATGCATGTTCCATTGCAAATAAAAAAGTAATGTGTAATGGATGCGTGTTCCATTACAAATAAAAAAAACTAATGTGTAATGGATGCATGCCTCATTACAAATAAAAAAAGTAATGTGTAAAGGATGCATGTGCCATTACAAATACAAAAAGTAATGTGTAATGGATGCGTGTTCCATTACAAATAAAAAAGTAATGTATAATGTATGCAGGTTCCATTACAAATTACAATTTTTAAAAAATGTGTAATGGATGGCGTGCTCCATTACAAAGGGAAAAATTGCCGTGCTCGTATTAGAAACTTGCACATTGCTGTTTCATTATTTTATTTCGCTCACTAAAAGTTCATCCACAATAATCACAAATGATCCATAAAGTTAAAAAAAAAAGAACACGCACATTATTTAGAGATTCAATAAATCGACAAATTCTGTACCAGTAACTTATCGTTTTTATTACATTGCTTATAATTATGGGTAACAGCGTGTAAAAGCAAGGTCGATATAAAGTTGTATAATTTTTGAGGTTGAAAACATTTTCGTACTTCATAATTAACGATGAACTGTCTGTTTTTTTTGTTTCTATTTTTTAACTTTATGGATCATTTGTGATAATTATGGATGTACTTGTAGTGAGCGAAATAAAATAATGAGATAGCAATGTGCAAGTTTCTAATATGAGCACGGCAATTTTTCTATTTGTAATGGAATATTCTCCACTGCAAATTATTTTTTTTTCAATTATAATTTGTAATGGAACGTGCATGCATTACACATTACTTATTTATTTGTAATGGAAAACGCATCCATCACACATTACTTTTTTTATTTGTAATGGGACATGCTTCTATTGCACATATTACTTTTTTTTTGTAATGGGACATGCATCCATTATACATTACTTTTTAATTTGTAATGGCACATGCATCCATTACACATTACTTTTTGTATTTGTAATGGCACATGCATCCATTACACATTACTTTTGTATTTTGTAATGGTACACTTATCCATTTCACATTGTGCAGTGTAATGGGTAAAAATACAGTAATGCATTATCAAAGTAATGCATTATTTGCAACTCTGGTCTTAACGTGATCTGTAACATAAATTGTTAATTTTGTTTACGTATTTTTTTTATTTATTTACTTGACTTATTGTTACAAAATTATCGTCTTATTCGTTCCGTTGCTTCTTTCACACATTTTTATCTCACAAAAAGTTACGATTATCGGAGAATCTTTATTTAAAGTTTCATTCTTCGTATAAGTCGGACGAACAAGAAACAAGATCCACCTGCTGCTCAATTGCGCGATATTCTACTTTAAGCTCTCTTTCTCTCAGACTCACGATTATACGTTAAATGACATCAGAATTTTCCGGTCTGGCGAGACATTTCGTAAAAATAAACATGACTAGAATCTGACGAGAGGATTCTCTACACGGATCTATTAATAAAAAGACATTGTGAAGAATTCGGCAAATCTTTTCGTTCCTCCCTCAATCGAATAAACATCGTTTGTTTGATAGTTTACAAATTCTCAGAATGGACGTGTCTTACTAAAGAAAAACAAAAAGTGTACAGGAAATACGTTGTTGAATAATGAATCGAAGCAACAATAAAGCATTTGTAAACACGAAAAAACAAATTCAGTACTAATTTGTACGAGTTCAGTGATAAATACGGTAAAAGGAATGCAATCGAGAAATTAATTATCATGTTGCAATAATAAGAGATCCGAAACGAGAGAAGATTACATTCATAACTTCGTTATTATTTTTTGAGAGAACGGAAAATTTTCATATTTTTAGTCAATCTCGAATTTCTCTGAGCTTTTAGCACGTGTCATGAGAGCGATAATCTATCGTCAGAGTCGACAGAGAGAGAATATAATCGTGTAAGTTACCAGTATGAATGTGCGATAAACCTGCGAGAATAACCGCGCCGACTTGTTGGCTTCGCGCTAATCGGTTGAGTCCGCAACTCGCTAATTATTCAGTGCTAATTAAAGAGAGACAAACGTCAGATCGGCAGTCTAGCACCAATCGTCGTCCTTTGTTGTCTCAAACCACTCTAGAATAAAAAGTAAATTAAGCTCGCCCAACTTTGAATTCTATCAACGATTGACATAAATTAAGTTGCAACTTGATTCAATAGAATAAATATATCAATTAATTAATTAATCGTAAAATGTATTGAAATGAATAATACACTGCCGCACAAAAAGTGTCACTGATCTTTTGAAAATAAAGATATTTTAATTCAACAAGCGGCGTTTCAAAGGGGACATATTCAGCTTCATTTTGCTTTTTTCAAAAAAAAAAAATCGTTTTTTTTTAAACCGTTACGCCCTTTGAAACGTCATTCAACTTTTTTTTGGCGTTAAAATTTTGACGCACGACCCGTGAACATTTTTTCAAACTGTTTATCACATGAAAAACTTGTTTAGGGGAGATTAAATTTTAATTTCGTTTTTTAAAAAGTTTCGTACGATTTTTTTTCGCTAAAATATTCAGTTTTTGGTAAAAAAAATGACCATATTTATAAAATGTAGCGTAACTCTAAAAATACTGGGTTTTTGGAAAATCACTAAGAGGGTAAAAAGTTGCATACAATTATTTTGGATTTAATGAAATTTTTTCAGAATTTTTTTTCAAAATTTTTTTTTCAAATTTTTTCCTGTCGAGATATTTTTTCATCTTAAACAATCGGGTCTCTTATCTCATCTACAAGGTTTTTTTATCGAAAAATATCATCTACATTTCTGCAACATAATCAATAACGATCGAGTGGGGCTGGACCGATGGTTCGTATCTATAATATAAAATTTCTCTCTTATTCTTCGGTCGCTCTTTCGTAGGTGGACAAGTTCCACCGTTTTTACAACGATAAGTGTAGGCGCGAGCATCTGCCCCTCGGGACATTGGATATAAACGCTTTATCGTAATATTTCACTCTATCAAACAAAAGGACGAACTCTCACGACCCTGTACCTTAAAATCTGTGACTTAAGCCCCTTCGATCTAGCCATCGATATATACACTTCCTATATATGAGGCATTCCACGACATTCCGATCAAAATCTTGCCTCGATGATTTCGATTTTCCTCTAAATTTTTTATATAAAAAAACACATTGAAAAAAAATTACCCAAATTTTTTCAGAATTTTTTGGTCACGCGTTTTTTGTATTAAAAAAAAAAAGGGACCACTTTGTAAAATCTGAAAAAATTCAGAACAATCTAATAAAATGTAACAAAATTTTTGGGCTTTGTTCCAAAATGGAGATTTTAATAATCTATGAGTAAAATTGAAAAAAAAAATGTTTTTCAATTTTGCTTCCTCATAAAGGAAGTTTTGTTTTCGCGAAATTTTTTTTTTTTCGCAATTTTCATGTTAGTATGTTCAAAATGTCCCAAAACGTCGAGAAATCACATTCAGAAAAAATGTCCGGACGTGTGTGTGTGTGTGTGTGTGTGTGTGTGTGTGTACGTTTTGTGCTTTCCTTAAGATGAATATGTCTGGAGAACGCTTTGGGCGATCGACTTGAAATTTGGTATACAAGTAGACTACGTATGTCCCTGTTCCAAGTGCAATTTTTGTTTGATATTGCAAAATAATTGTCTATTTGGCTGGATTTTGTATTTTCTGTAAATTGTTTGTTGGTCGTCTAACTTTCGTAATTTTGCAGTTACCACCCTGAAATTTTATGTGCAGATACATTTCATAATAAGGACGGTTGGGATTGAATTCGGGAAAAATCGCTCAAGAGATTCGGTTTGAAAAAAAAAAAATATTTTTCGCAAAAAAATTGTAAGTTCGCTAACTTTTGTAATTTTGCATCTATCGAGCTGAATTTTTTTGTGATGATACACTCAATGACAATGAAAAATAATACCGAATTTCATAAAAATCGCGTGAGGGGTTCGGTTAAATTTTTTTTTTTTGAAATTACCATAAAAATTTTGTTAACGCTCCAACATCCGCATTTTTAGAAGTATCGAGCTAAAACTTTTTGCACAAATACCCTAGATGATAAGAATGGTTAGGGTTGAATTTGGTGAAAAACGCGATAGATGTTCGTTCGCAAAGAAATTTTAGAATTTTCGAAAAATACTTGCTTGCACTAAGTTTCCTAATTTAGCAGCTATCGAGTTCACTTCTCTAGCACGAATACACTGGACGACAAAAACGATTAATAATATAATTGAACGGAATTGCTAAAAAATCATGCAAATTAGAAATTTGCACATAGCTTCTTCATTTGTTTCCGTCGTTCGTGAAGCTTCCTTTATGAGGACGCCATGATAATAAACATACATGTCATAAATATGATCAAGGAGATCCTCATGAAGGAGGGTTGACGAAAAAAATGAGGAAGCTATGTGCAAATTTCTAATTCGCATGATTTTTTTAATTTTACTCATTTTTTTTTTTTTAGTTTAGAAGAAAATCGATATCATCAAGACAAGATTTTGATCGGAATGTCGTGGAACGCCTCATATAGATATATCTTTAGCTTCCTCTGTTCAGTCGAGTGTCGCCAGATCTCGAGACGGTGTTCGAGTTCACGGGCGGTCCTATTATACACTCTCGTTTGTGTCCGTGTCTGCATCACGATAATATACACGCGTGTTCGGTTTTGTGCGGTTTTGTGTGTCGCGCGCGAGAAACACGATCCCGATACGGTATTAATAACGATGATGAATAATAGCGCGAGTATTATGGGTACAAGAAAAAATCTGGCGGTGCAAAAAATACACGAGAACGTGCATAAAAATGTACGAATGTATCGAGGAAGAGTGTGATCGCCGTCGAAAAAGCAGGGAGTGATACAAAAGGTATCATGGATAAAAAAAAAAGTGTGTAGAAAATTAGAATTTAGAAAATTTCATTTTGGAGGAAAAAGAGGGCAACCGAAAACGTTTAAAAGCATATTGTTTTCCATGAAAACGTGTGGATTCATCGTTCTCCGATTTCGTGGAAATTTTGCACGCTCGCTTGCAAACTTCCGGCACGCCGTAATATGTAATCCATGTATGTATTATACGTATATATCGATTATATGTTTACATTATTCTCGGTTGTTCCGGTGGGACGTATCATTACGGTCGTTATCGTTAACATGCAAATGTGTGGCCGCGGTCTAATGGTGTCTTAATTGAGTCGACCATTAGAGCGACCCACGCGTGCTCCTCTCGCAAGCCCAGTCTGGGATCTCCCTCCCTTCGCTGGACGGACCTGGCATATATGTAATATAAATATAATATGAAGATATCGCGAAAGAGCTTGTCTTCAGCGAGAGCTTTTTAAATTATTTATTACGCTGTCGTCTCTCTTTATAAAACGCTATCAATTTCATCTAGACCAAAATTGACACTAACACAATATGTGGATGTAACTGTAAACGACGGAAAAATGAAGCAAAATTATGTTGGTGAATTTGAGCTTTTTCGTAAAGAAAGCTCAATAGTCAAGGAAAACGAATGAGCAAGCTGTGAACTGACTTTTAATTAAAGGAGTATTTTGATCTAGAATTTTGAAAAAATCAATTTTTTCTGGATATGATTAAAGTTTAGACCTTTAAGAATATATCCTCGAAAGGAAATTTTTTGATTCCAATAATTTACGAAGTTACGGCGATTTTAGTGACGCACCAACTATGCCCGTCACGTCAGAGCGTACCTTTAAGGGGGTATTCTGGTCTAGAATTTTGAAAAAATCAATTTTTTTTTATATGATCGAAGTTTAGATCTTTAAGAATATATCCTCGAAAGGAAATTTTTCAATTCCAATAATTTACGGACTTATAACTATTTTAGTGACGCAGCAACTATGCTCGTCTCGTCAGAGCGTAACTTGAGGAGTATTCTGGTCTGGAATTTTGAAAAAATCGATTTTTTGCATCTTCTTAAAAATCAGACCTTTTAAAATATATCCTCAAAAGAAAATCTTTTAATTCCAATAATTTACGGAGTTATAACTATATTTTAGTGACGCAGCAACTGTGCTCGTCACGTCAGAGCGTAACTCAAAGAGTATTCTGGTCTAGAATTTTGGAAAAATCAATTTTTTTGCCTATTCTTAAAGTTGAAACCGTTAAGAATATATCGTTAAAAAAAATTTTGTAATTCCAATAATTTACGAAGCAAAATTGATTAGCTATCGTTAAAGTATATTTTTTTTGTTGACATATTCCTGTATATGGGGCGGTTCATTCCAAATCGGACAGTTTGAAAAACTTTTTTTTTATTTCCTCAAATTTTTTATAATTTTTATTACCCATCAAAAGACCCTTGCTGGCGAATTTCGATTTTTTTTTATTACTCGTTCAAAAGATATTAAATTAACAAAAAAACCGCTCTTTTTTCGGTATTTTGGTCATAAGTTCTTTAATAATGGTCGAAATTCCAAGTTTAGTTTTTGAAAATTTTTGTTTTTTATGGCCTTCTCAGAAAAAATATACAACAAAAATATTCGACGTGTTTTTAAATGAGTTTTTTGAGTTTTTAACTTCAAATCACGTTTTTAAAAGTAAGTATATATTTTGATTTTTTTTTCAAATCATGTTTGACTTTAAACATATATCTATTCAACAACTTTTAAGACTAGTCCGATCGTGGAATTTCCATAACTATTTTTTCGATTTTTGAAAACTAAATTTTTCTTTTTATTTAAAAAGTTTTATCAAAAAGTGTCAAAATAAATTGAAATAACGAAAAAAAATACTATACAGTAACGAAAATTGATATTCATAATAATTGATAGAAAAAAAAAAGTTTTTTTTCAAAAATCGAAAAAATAGTTCTATTCTATCGTAAAAAAAAATAGATTCTATTCGTACGAATATTCATCAATAAAAAACATCCTGCAATCGAGGTGTTTCGATCTGCGAGCCAAAAGATTTATCGCGAGCCAAAGTGTTCGCGGGCAAAGTTACCTCGCGGATCCGGTGGTGGTCCGGGTTGTCCATTCACACGCACACGTATCTTTTTCCAACGTTTCTATGTATACAGACAGGTCATAATAATACACGGGCGGCACACAGCCGCGGGCTCGAAAAGCGAAAACCGCGAGACGCTGATGCGAGAGCGCCGCCACTAGCGCGAGGGAAGAGATGCAGTAATGCATGCGATTATGTGGATCAATGAGCTATAGCGCTATTTATGGCTCTATCAAGCTCTCCTCCATTGCGATGCACGCTAAACGGATGATCTTGCATCCGCGTCACTTTTCGTCCAGATCGCATCAACCTATTTTAGCCTCACGCTTTTTTCGTCCTCAGTAATGAGAATAGACAAGATCTATCTATAAAACGACAATTTCATAAATAAAATCTTGATTCATCAACAAAAACAACAGCATTCTACGATTTTTCGTAGAGTCAAAATCGAGATTCCAGTCTCAAGCTGCTAATACAGTTTCGATTGATGGTCAGCAGAGTTGCAAATACAACTTTCATAGTGCATTACTGTATTTTTACCCATTACACTGCATAATGTGAAATGCATAAGTGTACCATTACAAAGTACAAAAGTAATGTGTAATGAATGTGCTATTACAAATTAAAAAAATAATGTGTAATGGATGCATATCCCATTACAAATAAAAAAAGTAATGTGTAATGGAAGCATGTCCCATTACAAATAAAAAAAATAATGTGTAATAGATGCTTGTCCCATTACAAATAAAAAAAAGTAATGTGCGATAGATGCGTGTTCCATTACAAATAAAAAAGTAATGTGTAATTAGAAACTTGCACATTGCTGTCTCATTATTTTATTTCGCTCACTAAAAGTTCATCCACAATAATCAAAAATGATCCATAAAGTTAAAAAATGGAAACAAAAAAACAGACATTTCATCGTTAAATATAAAGTACGAAAATCTACTCAACCCCAAAAATTATCCAACTCTATATTGACCTCACTTTTACACGCTGTTACCCATAATTATAAGCGACCTAATAAAAAAGACATGTTACGGATACAAAATTTGTCGATTTGTTGAATCCCTAAATAATGTGCATTTTCTTTTTTTTTACTTTATGGATCATTTGTGATTATTGTGGATGAACTTTTAGTGAGCAAAATGAAATAATGAAACAGCAATGTGCAAGTTTCTAAAACGAGCACGGCAATTTTTCTATTTGTAATGGAGCACTCCATCCATTACACATTATTTTTTTTTTATTGTAGTTTGTAATGGAACACGCCTCCATTACACATTACTTTTTGTTTTTTAATGGCACATGCATCCATTACTCATTACTTTTTGTTTTTTTAATGGCACATGCATCCATTACACATTACTTTTCTTAATTGTAATGGAGCACGCATCCATTACACATTACTTTTTTTAATTGTAATGGAGCACGCATCCATTACACATTACTTTTTTTAATTGTAATGGAGCACGCATCCATTACACATTACTTTTTTCTATTTGTAATGAGGCATGCATCCATTACACTTTACTTTTTTTATTTGTAATGGAACACGCATCCATTACACATTGTTTAAAGTAATGAGTAATGCATTACTTTTACATTACTATTTTCACAATTCTGATGGTCAGTCACAGTCCATAATTAGTGAGAGTCATGGAGGTGCCCTGTGGATATTATTTATCATCGGATGGGTCCTCGCGGCATGGAAGAGGGGACCAATGAAAAAAGAAAAGGGAACAAAAGGATTCGATCAGGGG
Organism: Alloplasta piceator; assembly: GCA_946863875.1. Taxonomy (NCBI): domain Eukaryota; kingdom Metazoa; phylum Arthropoda; class Insecta; order Hymenoptera; family Ichneumonidae; genus Alloplasta; species Alloplasta piceator. Next base: position 3,629,544 of record OX333076.1, on the reverse strand, counting down.
TTTTGTTACTCGGCGTGGGACCCTTTGGGCCGATTGTCCTGATGGAATAGAACGACCGTATAATAAGATGTATGAGGAGGCAAATGGGGGAAAAGGGAAGGAAAAAAAAATCTGTGACGATGCGCTGATGACGCGAGGTCCTTTGCCTGGAGATCTGGAGCAAGGTAGAGAGAAGGATAGAAAGTAGGCTGGAAAAGTAACCTTCTGCCGTGTGTATATTGCCCTTATATCGAATCATTCAACGCTGTGGTGTTGGCCAAGGCTGCTCCTGCAAAAGGACCCAAAAAGTCCTGGACAAGGAGAGTGTTCAACGGCGTCCCGCGGGGGCGGCTGCTTTGACCCGGTAATGGCGTGCCGAGAAGAATGGGAAATGTCACCAGGGGGCTCTTTCAGAGCGAACGCGCGCGCGCCCACGGTTGGAACCGCCTCCACCACAGACGCCGCCGCAGTCAACCTGTTTTTTTTTCTTTTATTTTCTCTATCGTCTCTTTTTTTTATCTCTGTTTTTCTCGTTCGATGGGGAAAGAGAGAGAAATATATACAGAGATACCGCGTCGCAAGAGCCACCACATGGGGTTGGATCATTCACGTTGGGGTCATTAGTCCTCAGTGTCGACGCTACTCCGTCGCATTCTTCATGTCGTCCCAGAATGAAATTGTTCCTTCTTTATACAGCATCTCTGGTTCAAACTACGCAACTGATTTCTTGTTTCGCGCCGTTGTTTCTTTTGCGATATAAAATCAATTGATGGCTTTAATCGACGTGGTCCTTTGAATTGGGGAACGAAGGTCGTTTGTGCAAGTTGTGCCAATTGTGAAGCTGTCGAATTCCAATCAGCATTTTTTGGGATTAGCATCATATAGCTTTTTCTATCTGTATGAAAATTGTTATTCCAGTATGGTCATAAATGGAGATTGGTATTTGAATGACCTTGAATTAATGTAATGACCGTATTTTTCGAATATTGTATGCAATAGGGATTTTTTTTTAGTTTCACAGCTGTTCGTTTTGATGAGAAACAATTTAATAGTAAATTTGAGAGAATTGAGAAAAATTTGTTTTTCCTATTTGTTTGTTTATCTTGGTTATTTTATTTTGTTTATTCTTATTTCATTCTTAGTTTATAATTCGTCTTCAGGGCAAACATTCTTTCGGTATCTTGACTCTCTTGATAAAAATGTTCACTATTAACAAATTTTCTCATTTTCTGATGGGCCATTCCATGTCAAATCGACCAATAATTGCAATCGACCCCTTTCAATTTCAATATAATTTGGTCAAAAGTTGTCTTTTATCATAAAATGAAGTTCTAACGAAGGAAAAAAATATTCAACTTTTTTTCGAAAGTTATGCAAAATTCAAAATATCACCATTTTTTCAATTTTATTTTTTAAATATCTCGAAAACTATTATAGTTACGAAAAAATCGTGCTGTGTTCGTCTTGAAGGTATACTCAAAGGTGCACTTAGGGCTACGAACAAAAAATGTTCTGAAAACAAAAATTTTTAAAAGATGATTTTAGAGGATTTTGAATTTTTTAAAATCGTGAAAAACCGCGATCGACATTAAATTTTTGGTTCCATTTTTTTTATATAATACCTTGTACTGATCTTGAAAGGTCCTGAAATTTTCAGAATGCGTTTTTTTTCAAAAATGTGAATTTTCGGATTTTGGAAAAAAAAAATTTTTTGTTTGCCTCTAAGTTAAGTAAAGTTGAGCAATCATGTAATTTTGTAATTTTAAACAGTAAACATTTCAAAATTACATGATTGCTCAGCTTTACTTAACTTGAAGGTAAAAACAAAATTCTTTTTTACCAAAATTCAAAAATTCATATTTTCAGAAAAAAACGCGATTCTGAACATTTCAGGATCTTTTAACGATAAGATCAGTACGAGGTATTATATGAAAAAAATTAAACCACAAATTTAATGTTGATCGTGGATTTTCACGATTTTTAAAAATTCAACGTTCTCCACATTCATCATCATTCATAAATTTTGTTCGGAGTATTTTTTTTCGTAGCCCCAAGTATATCCTTCAAGACGAACCTAGAACAATTTTTTCGTAACTATAATAGTTTTCGAAATATTTAAAAAATAAACTTGAAAAATGAAAAAATTGTGAAACTTTGAATTCTGCATAACTTTCGGAAAAAAAATTTCAATTTTTTTTTCCTTCGGTAGGACTTCGTTTTATGATAAAAGAAAACTTCTGACCAAATTTTATCGAAACTGAAAGGGGTCGATTACAACTATCGGTTGATTTTACATGGAATGACCCTGATGGTTTTTATTGTCGGGGTTAGACTAATTGATTTTTCGCCAATGTTGCGTAGGTTTCACGATAATTTATTTTTCAACTAAAAAGATATTGAGAAATCCAAATTATGTTTTCTCCAAATTATGCTCATTGATAATGATCAAGCAACTCGTCGAATATTTAAATCAATAAATCTAAAAATACCTGAATCGTTATTTGGCAACTTTTTTTGTGATCAAAATAAAACCTAGAGATCGAATTCCTGTCGAAACAAAACTGAATCACGCGTTGTTGATTTTTTAATCGAATTGGGTCTCAATATCTTGATCTTGCGACACGTGTCTCCGTATCTCATCACACCCTCGACGCATCTCTAATCTCGCACGATAGAAATTCTCATGTCCGAGACAAGTAAACTCGTGTTTTCGTCGGGAGTATCGTCTAATGGACTCACGGTGGTCAAGTCCCCGAGATAGAGGGACCGCCGTAAAAAGTCCCGGCATGTCAATGAGCGGCATCATCGAGCCTCCTCTCTGATGTTCTTTTTTTCTTCTTCCTCGAGACTTTCACGATCGTCCAACATCCATTCTTGACCGTGTGTATATACACCCGACACGGACTTAGCCAATACCCATTTCTCTCTCTCTCGGTCTCTCACCCTCGCTATAGAAAATCTCGACAAATGATCGTGACCGACGATCGACATTGAATAATCGATGCTTCAACCAGAGTCCAGATGGGCGTGTCTCAGATCTTTCTTTTACGTTCACTCGGCGAACAATGATTCTTTTTTTTTCGTCATTATTTCGTTCTCGCACACGTCCTCGTCTCAGCAGCATCGAACTGTGATTAAAAAGTCAACCTCCAATGAATATTGAAAAAAGGTTCTGATCCAGATGAATTAATGGGTCAACGAGTGGCATGGATTTAGTTTCTAGTTCTGAGGTATTGATGTCTTTGATTCCCCATTGCTTGCAGAGTTGTAAATAATGCATTACTTTGATAATGCATTACTGTATTTATTACCCATTACACTGCATAATGTGTAATGGATACATGTCCCATTACGAATAAAAAATTAATGTGTAATGGATGCATGTCCCATTACAAATACAAAAAGTAATGTGTGATGGATGCATGTGCCATTACAAATACAAAAAGTAATGTGTAATGGATGCATATCCCATTACAAATACAAAAAGTAATGTGTAATGAATGCATGGGCTATTACAAATTGAAAAAATAATGTGTAATGGATGCATGTCCCATTACAAATAAAAAAAGTAATGTGTAATGGAAGCATGTCCCATTACAAATAAAAAAAATAATGTGTAATGGATGCATGTCCCATTACAAAAAAAAAAGTAATGTGTAATGCATGAACGTTCAATTACAAATTACAAGTTTAATAAAAAAGTAATTTGCAGTGGAGAATATTCCATTACAAATAGAAAAATGCTCACTAAAAGTTCATCTACAATGATTACAAATGATCCATAAAATTAAAAACTAGAAACAAAAAAACAGACAATTCATCGTTAAATATGAAGTACGGAAATGTACTCAACCCCAAAAATTATCCAACTTTATATTGAACTGGCTTTTACACGCTGTTACTCTAAACTATAAGCAATCTAATAAAAAATACAAGTTACTGATTCAAAATTTGTCGCTTTATTGAATACCTAAATAATGTGCACGTTCTTTTTTTTTTAACTTTATGGATCATTTGTGATAATCGTGGATGAACTTTTAGTGAGCGAAATAAAATAATGAAACAGTAATGTGCAAGTTTTTTAATATGAGCACGGCAATTTTTCTATTTGTAATGGAATATTCTCCACTGCAAATTACTTTTTTTTTTAAATTGTAATTTGTAATAGAACGTGCATACATTGCGCTATACTTTTTTTTTTGTAATGGAACACACATCCATTACCTATTACTTTCTTATTTGTAATGGGCACATGCATTTATTGCACATTACTTTTTTATTTGTAATGGCGCATGCATCCATTACACATTACTTTCTTTATTTTTAATGGGACATGCATCCATTACACATTTCTTTTTTTATTTGTAATGGAACATGCATACATTACACATTACTTTTTTATTTGTAATGAAACACGTATCCATTACACATTACTTTTTTTTATTTGTAATGACACATGCATCCATTACACATTACTATTTTCATTTGTAGTGCAAAACTTGTCCAATACACATTGTTTAAAGTAATGGGTAATGCATTACTTTTACATTACTATTTTCTCAACTCTGCTTGTCATTTCCTTCAGTTCTAGAGGTCACTTGCAGCCTAGATCTCGCATTGATGACACTGCCAAAATACAATGTCAATATAATGCCTTCGAAAAAAAACCGATGCCACCCTTCTCAAGCCAAAGTTGCATCGATTGGCAGTTCCGCGGAGCCACAATTCTCTCTTTAACCTCAGCGTTTGACTTTTTCATCGATGGATGCAGATCCTACATGACGAGTCCCAATTCACTGGCAAGTCATTTCCTTTGTCCCCAACATTACAATAAATAGGTTTCGCCTGTTCGCATCTTGTAAACTCTTTATCTCGGCGTCAACGTCCGCTGATAAGGCGGTAGCTTTACAAGTTGAAACAGGAAAGATACGATTGAGTATACCGAGAGTGACGGAAGTTATATACGGAGAATCGTATGACATATGATGGATACCCGACGATTCGTCGTCGCGAGAGCAAATCGACGTCGTAATAAATCGACGATAAGAGCAGCACAATGGAGACAGTGTGCTGAATCCCGTCTCAGTTGGTGTCTTGTACACCGCGTTGATGCTCGCACATACAGCAAGTGCATGGAAGGGACTCGAATATTTTCATGACAGCGTAAATGGCTTTGCCCGCGGCATGTAAATAAATACATGTATATCGCCGCAATGATAATAATAATAATCTTTAGCCCGTATCTCCTTCTTGCGCGTTGACACCAAGTCCCGTTGTTCCTTCATCATCAGCGGTAAAACTTGAAGTACGCGGTATATGGGGCGTTCCATCCCAAAAAGTGTCAAAATAAATTATCAATAAAAATATTATACACTAACGAAAATTGGTATTCATAATATTTTATAGTAAATTTTTTTAATTAGTAGTAATAGTAGTTATGGAAGGATCGGGCTAATCTTCAAAGTTGTTGAATAGAACGCTTTGAAAAACGCGATTTAAGGTTTTAAACTCGAAAAACTCATTCAAAAATACGTCGAATATTTTTCTTGTATTTTTTTCTAAAAAGGCCATACAAAAACAAAAAATTTCCAAAAAAAAACTTTTTATTTGGACTATTATTAAAGAAGTTACGATCAAAATACTGGAAAAAGAGCGGTTTTTTTTAAATTTAATATCTTTTGAACGGGTAATCAAAAAAATCTCAAAATTGACCAGCAAGGGTCTCTTGATGGGTACTAAAAAATATAAAAAAATTGCGGATATAAAAAAAAGTTTTTCAAACTGTCCTATTTGGGATGGAACGCCCCATACATATGTATATGTCTGTACACGCGGTATTCCGCATCATTGCAAGCGTACACCCGGTCTTGTATAGTGACAGGGAACAAATATGTAATCGTCGGCACTCCGCACTCGCATTTAGCTTATATCGAGGTCCCCGAGCGAGTTTATCACCGGGGTTATCCAAGAAGACCAAACTAACGGCGTTGTCATTTTCTCTCTCTCAGCGTCTTTCTCACTCTGTTGCAGCGCAGCTTCGCGCATTTCATGACAAACACCAATCATCGCGGTTGTACGAAGAAGACACAATTTTTTTTATTTTCAAAAGAGTATCGCGTCAACCGTATGCCATCGTGTCGTCGTTTATCGTTTATAGCTAGCTAATTAGCATCGTCGAGGTTTATTATAGACCTTTGTAGTCCAGCAGCATGCTATCGCAGCATTCGTCGAAGCTTCGTCCGACGAGATCCGGATTCTCTTGTACTTTTGAAAATTTGAGGTAGTGACAAGAGTTTTTTTTTAATATGGTAAATCATTGCTATTTCTGCGCTGTGTTATATCTGGTTAATATATTTTTATTCAATCGTTTTTATTTGATTCATTCTTTAGAAAAGAGACGCAGTAGAGCACATGTTTGGTGCTTAAGACGGTATTTTGGTCCGGAAATTTGACAATGTCAATTTTTTTTTAATATTCTTAAAGTTTAGACCTTTGATAATATATCCTCGGAAGAAAATTTTTGTATTTCAATAATGTAAAGAGTTATAGCTATTTTAGTGACGCTGCAACTACGCTCGTCACGTTGAAGCGTAACTTTGAGGGGATATTCTGGTCTAGAATTTTGAAAAAAATTTTTTTTTTGCATATTTTTAAAGATGAGACCTTTAAGAATATATCCTCGGAAGTAAATTTTCAAGTTCCAATAATTTACGGAGTTGTAGCTATTTTAGTGATACTGCAACTACGCCCGTCACGTCGGAGCGTAACTTTAAGGGAGTATTCTGGTCTAAAATAACAAACAAAAAATTGTTTGCATTTTTTTGAAGCTGAGACCTTTAAGAACATATTCTCGAAAGGGCATTTCTCAATTCCAATAAGTTAAGGAGTTATAGCTATTTTAGTGACGCTGCAACTACGCTTGTCACGTCAGAGCATAACTTTGGGGTATTCTGGTCTAGGATGCTGAAAAAAATGTTCTAGCTTTTTTTTGAAGTTGAGACCTTTAAGAATATATCCTCGAAAGAAAATTTTTCTATTCCAATAATTCACGGAGTTATAGCTATTTTAGAAAAAGAGTTCAACACATAAAAAGCTAGGGGTATCCGCAAGAATCAATTTTTAAGGCTCATACTATATATGGGTCATTCCATGTCAAATCGACCAATGGTTGGAATCGACCCCTTTCAATTTCGGTGAAATTTGGTCAGAAGTTTTCTTTCATCATAAAACAAAGTTCTACCCAAGGAAAAAAATTTTAAAAATTTTTCTTCAAGTTATACAAAATTCAAAATTTCACCGATTTTCCAAGTTTATTTTTTAAATATCTCGAAAACTATTGTAGTTACGAAAAAATCGTTTTAAGTTCGTCTTAAAGAGTATACTTGGGGCTATGAAAAAAACATTATGAATTTTTTTTTTTTTAACGATGAATTTGGAGAATTTTATAGCTATTTTAGTGATGGAGCAAAATCAGACTGTAGACGTTTTTCTCAAAACTACTTTTCTCAACACGGCTGACATGATATCTCAAGTTCTACTCGACCGATTTACTTCAATTTTTTTACCAATCTTCCATGTATAACTTCCTATCGCCCCTACCATTTTTGTATCAAGATTTTTTTTTTAGTATCGTAAAAAAATTAAAAACTATAAAGTCGAAAATGCCTTTTTTCGTTTAGACAGACGCCATTTTGCGAAAAAAAAATCCGTCTTCTCTGAGGTAGGGGCTATAACGATATTCTTACTAATTGAGAATATTTTTTTTTTTAATTTTCAATCGGATGATTAGAAGGGTTGCAATCGTGTCAGCTAACAATACCCCCTTTTTTAGCTCCAATTTTACCAGCTTATAACTTATTTAATTTTCATTTTTTTTTCTCAAAAATTTTTTTGTTTATTGTCAAAATATTAATAAATGTATTGCAAAAAAATAATGGTAAAAATAATTTTTTTTATTATTGATTTCGACAAGACGTCCAAAATTTATGTCTCTAGACCAGAACACTAAGTATCAAGATTCCGAGCAACCTGAGTAGGTAAAAAAAATTGATTATCCAAACGATCTTCTATTTCGAGTTGCGCCTAACCGGTACTTTGTTTCTTTTTTGGTCATGAATAATTATTTCTCTTGAAACGACTCAGGATCCAAGAACCCCGTCTCAACGTGCATGCCTACAATAGCGCCGTGGTCTTCGTCCCGGCAAATAGGGTAATTTCTTAACGACGGACAATGCATCGCTGATGATGATACGCGCTTGGAAGCTGAAACGCGGCGCGCAGGATGACGGATATTCAGCTTCACCTCGTGAAAGTCACAACAGTCCGTTTGTTGGAGTACATCACCGGTATATGCATCCAGCAATCCAGATGCTACTCCTCTCCATCTGTCTCTGGTTTCTTCTTGTCGAGAAGAATCTTTAACTGATGCGTTCACCAACGTTGTCGAGAGACAGCCTATTATATGTGGGCATGTGAGGCCCAAAGACCCCCAAGAGGAGGGGGGGGGGGAGAGGCTTCCATTTCGCTCTGTCGTCTTCAACAATCGCTCTTTCCACTCCCGACAGAAAGGGCAACCTTCCATCAAGGTTTCATAAACTAATGTTGGCTCATCAAACGGTCTTTCGGACTCTGTAGCTAAGGACTTCTCTCTCCCTCTCTCTCTCTCTCTCTCTCTCTCTCTCTCTCCCTCTCTCTCTCACACACAGCCATAAATATACTTATACGGTTGAGTTGAAAACAGCGCATTTGTTATACACTGGTTCTCAGTGAGAGGAATATGCATGAGTAATATCTGTGTCTGTGTACGTCGACTTTGAGTCCTTGCCCCTCCCCTCATCAAGACTGGGCCTGCGCCCCTTTGGATTATTATGAAGAGAAGGGTTAACATACGAAATCGAGGAATGAGGGACTCGCCGATGAGGATTCCAGAGAGAGTGAAGAAACGCGCCTAGGATACATGTGCGCTGAAGGCTGTGAGGGACCGAGAGGAACAGGAGGAAAAGGATGAATGCCGAGAGTGATGGAGGAAGGATAAATTAAGACTAACCAGCCGAGAAGCCTTTAATTCGGACACATGGGACTGATCCCACCGATGCCGGCGCTTCGACTCGATGCTTCACCGGACAGTCTATGTATATGGGTCACTCCGTGTCAAATCGACCAGTAGTCGGAATCGACCCCCTTTGATTTCGATGAAATTTGGTCGGAAGTTTTCTCTTATCATAGAACAAAGTTTCTACCAAAGAAAAAAAATTCAGAATTTTTTTTTCAAAAGTTATGCAAGATTGAAAATTTTACCGATTTTTCAAGTTTATTTTTTAAATATCTCGAAAACTTTTGTGGATTCGAAAAAATCGTTCTAGGTTCGTCTCGAAGAGGATACTTGGAGCTATGAAAAAAAAAAAAAATGTTCCGAAATTTTTTTTTTAATAATGATGGATTTGGAGAATTTTGAATTTTTTAAAAGTGCGAAAATCTGCGATCGACATTATATTTTTTGTTCATTTTTTTTATATAATACTTTGTACTGATATTGAAAGATCCTGACATTTTCAGAATTGCATTTTTTGTTCTTTCAATAATATGAATTTTTGAATTTTAGTAAAAACATATTTTTTTTTACCTCCAAGTCAAGTAAAGTTGAGCGATCATGTAATTTTTATTGCTCGAAATGATAAAATTACATGATTGCTCAACATTACTTTAACTTAGAGGTAAAAAAATTCAAAAGTTCATATTTTTGAAAAAACAAAAAAGGCAATTATGAAAATTTCAGGATCTTTTAATATCAATACAAGGTATTATATAAAAAAAATTGAATCGAGAATTTAATGTTGATCGTGAATTTTCACGATTTTCGAAAATTCAAATATCTCCAAATTCATCATTTTTCCAAATTTTATTTTCGGAATATTTTTTTTTCGTAACCTAAAGTGTACTCTTTCAGACGAATGGAGAACGATTTTTTCGTAACTATAGTAGTATGCGAAATATTAAAAAAATAAACTTGAAAAATTGAAAAAATGGTGAATTTTTGGATTTTGCATAACGTTCGAAAAGAAATGTCTTAATTTTTTTTCCTTGGTAGAACTTTGTTTTATGACAAAAGGAAACTTCTGACCAAATTTCATCAAAATTTAAAGGGGTCGATTCCAACTGTTCGTCGATTTGACATGGAATGACTCGTATATTGTATGAGCCTTTAAAAATTGATTCTTGCGGATACCCCTAGCTTTTTATGTGTTCATATTTTTCTCTAAACAGCTATAACTCTTTAAATTATTGGAATTTGAACATTTTCTTTGCAGAATATATTCTTAATCCTCCAAACTTCAAGAATATGCAATAAAAATAGATTTTTTCAAAATTCTACATCAGAATACTCCTCAAATTTCGTCTCAAGGATCGAGAGTGTGTGAGAAAAGGAGAAAAGTCGGGGGGAAAGACGGGAGAAAGAAGTTGAATGTGTGAACATATAGCTTTTACCTCGGAGCGTAACTCGCGATTGACTTTAATCGTTAACCGATCTTCGACGGTGTGTAATTACATTAACGGGAGTAATTAGCAATGACGAGAAGTTACGCGACAGAGCGCAAAATAACACAACGATTATCCCTTTGATATATATATTTTTTGATCCTCCATTGCTGGACTCGAGTCTTCGGCAATTTCTTGCACGTCGTACGCAGCATCCGGCGTAGCATTTTACAGTCGTCAGTAATTATAGCAAGTCCACTGAAGGATCGAACGATATCGAGGCATTACCCGTATACGCACATATATCATATATATATATATACCTGTACCGGTATATTGATGCTGCTTGGACGCTCAATTAATTATTGAAATTCGACGCCGCCCGCGCGAAAGACCGCGAAAGGGCCCTCTCACGCGTATTACGCGATACAAACGGGGCGAGAAAGCGGATCCCGATGCCTCCGTAGCGGTAGCAAAAGATGAGAGAACGCTAAGTACCAGCGGGCGCGTGCGAGAGCGGCTATATACGCATCTATATGTATATAAATGTATGCATATATATATATATATATCGATGTAGTGCATACAGGGGGAGAGAGCGCATGCTGCCCGGTAGCAATTTATTCATTGCGCGCGCTAACTGGCCCCAGCATTGAAAAGCCCGCCACGGTAATCTGCATTCATTTGAATAAATAACCGATCAATAACTAATAATAAGTTGGGCAATCGCTGGTTTGTCATCTTAGCAAACCACCCAGTTGATAAACTGGCTCCATCGAGGTACTTAGCTACATCGTTGTGTGTACTATATAAATTCGACATGTACTCGATCGATCTGCCACTTATCAGGGACTAACTGGTGAGAAAAAGTAGTTTTAGTCTCGTCGATAATAGTTTGTTTGATGATTTTCATGAATGGGTCTTCAATGTGCTTGGAATTTGGAGCCTCCAATTGAGTTTGCCGGCTTAGAACTACGGTTTAGCACTAGGCTTAGCACTACGGTTTAGCACTACAATTTAGCATTACGGCTTAGAACTACAGTTTAGCACTACGGCTAAGCACTACCGTTCAGCACTCAGGTTAGCAGTACGGCTTAGTGCTACGGTTTAGCACTACGGTTTAGCACTACGGTTCAGCACTATGATTTAGCACTACGACTTAGCACTACGGTTCAGCGCTATGGTTTAGCACTACGGTTTAGCACTACGGCTTAGCACTACGGCTTAGCATCTGTAAGTTCCAAATTTCTGGTGACTCCAGCAATACCGACTTCGTCCCAGTTTATTACACATTAACACATTTACAAAAATGCAATCTCGAAAGCCATTTAGGGGACCAAGTAAACTGGTCCCAACTGCAAGCAGACGAGAAATCACTGAAGAATCTAACTATAGTTAAATAAGAGGGTTGATAGCGGGAATGCGCTGCTTGGAACTAGAATATGATGGAGTATATTATATCCTCATCTCAGCGATTTTACTCTACTCGGCGTTGATCCCTCTGCAGTTCAGTGGGCCCTATCGTCCTCGCGAGGAGAACCTCCAAAAACCAATTTGTGACCGGAGAGACGATTGGTAATAAGCAACGGAGACTCAAATTGCTTGAGTTTTTCTGCGGTCGTTCATTGGGTGTTGTCGTCGAGAGAGAAAGAGAGAGAGAGAGAGAGAGAGAGGGCACCGCTATGGTCAACTGTCTTTTCCTTTTTTTACGTCTTCTTCTTATTATACTTCACGTCTGCCGATCCTTTCCCTCCTTTAAATCTGCAGGCACGTCCGCGATCCGCGCACACGCGCGGCAATATTTCCCTCCTCATTCGCCTCACGGTAACAACTCTTCCAGAGGAGTGAAAGACGAAAAAGGCTTGCAAGACACAGAGAGGGCGAAGGAGAACGAGAAGGACGACGACGACGAAGAACAACGGAAGAAGATAGATATATATGTAGGGACTATACGCACCGATCTGCACAGTGATCCTATTAACCGAACCCCGTCCTTTCTTGGGCCCCCTAAGGCGCCTCTGCAGCCCCTTTCTTCGCTCATCCCGTTTAGGACCCTCCAACTTTTGCTCGTATCCTCGTGCCTTTCGCTGTGGTTTATACCCTTTGTCTCTAGTCCAATTCTAATATTCATTTGGCTCCTTCGACATCCACATGTGTGGGTATAATGGACGGCCACAACAATGAACAGTGGAGATATAATTACGGATTTCATTACTGTGAGCATTGGACGTGACCTGGGTCAACTGTACAAAAGGTCATCAGCATTTTGGCCCTAGTTGGAGGATGGTACCTTAATGCCCATCAACCATGATCGTCATCTGTATATTCCAGTCCGAAACCTGATGCGGACTCCGAATAACTCCTCAGCATAACTCCTCAGCCTAACTCCTCAGCATAACTTCTCAGCCTAACTCCTCAGCCTAACTCCTCAGCCTAACTTCTCAGCCTAACTCCTCAGCCTAACTCCTCAGCCTAACTCCTCAGCCTAACTCCTCAGCATAACTCCTCAGCATAACTCCTCAGCATAACTCATCAGCATAACTCCTCAGCATAACTCCCCAGCATAACTCCACAGTATCACTCCTCAGCATAACTCCTTAGCATAACCCCTCAAGATAACTCCTCAGCATAACTCCTCATAATAACGTCTCAACATAACTCCTCAGCATAACTCATCAGTATAACTCCTCAGCATAACTCCACAACATCACTCCTCAGCATAACTCCCCAGCGCAACTCCTCAGCATAACTTCTCCTAACTTTTTGAAAGCCCGGTATGATTGCAACCGGTCGATTGCCATTGCAGCCTAACAAATCGAAAAAAGAGCAGCTGATTCCAAATGAAAGATACAACCAAGTTCGTAAGGGGAAGAGAACGAATGAGAAAATCTAATGGGGGTAAGAGGTAAAATCCTGAGAAGAGAATGAGAGGATGAGGAAGCAAAGAATAGGCGGCACTCCGCTGCTGCTGATGCTACACCTTATATTATGAGTAGCTACCCGAACGTGTTGTAATCTTCTCGAGACAATGCGCCCCCACCGTCGGCGAAAGAACCCTCTCGCCGACTTAATCCTCATGGTATAGCCATAGAAGAATACGAGAAGAGATAAAAGCAGAAGCGATGGTGATAATAACGTAACGTTGACGTCAATTCGTATCTGAAGTATTCCCTTCATTCATGGAAATGCTTAAGGCAGAAGAAATAAATTTCACATATTCCTGAGCCAGGATTCCATCCTGATGATCCTTCTCACAGTGTTCATCGCTTACGATGACAACGAATCAGCAGGACCATTTGAAAATGATCCCTCGTATTGGGGAACCAAGTGGACCCTTGAATACCTTTTCGCAGGATACGGATGACGCGTATACGGTACCAGAAGAAGACCTGAAACAGAAAGAAGGGAATGAGGTATAGGAAGGCAGGCGGTCATCGTAAAGCGATAAAAGTCGGGCGACAGTGGAAATACAGAGAAAGAGCAAGATGAAAAAGAGGCGCGACGGCTTGGAGTGCAGGATTCACGAGCGTTTTCTTGGAAGCCGGAGGGCTAATTGGTCCAAGAGAGGGGTACATACACCATGAAAAAGAAGACACCGACCCCGAGCAAGAGCGAGAGAGAGAGAGAGAGAAAAAGCGCGATGGCGAGCGAGTGAGAAACGCACGCGGGACCATAAACTGTCGCCCGCGTGAGATCGGGGAACCCGCGACCCCGAGACGTATCAGGCCCGCGGCATATCGGCCACGAAGAGGGCCTCACAAATAAGAAATGAAAAAAAAGCGGAGGAATATCCACTCTCTGACGCCAGGACGACACGGCGAGAGAAGGCATAAGAAAAAGACTGAGACGAGCGAGTGAGGAGAGAGGACTACGCGAGTTCTAGGTTCTCCGCCCATCCGCTGGGTCCTCTTAGTTTTATAAAGGCTGAGAAGTATTGCTCGCGGCACGTTGCGCTCACGAGAGGCCCACGAGACACAAGAGGAGGCCCAATGAGTGGGGGGCTGGGGGGAGGGGGGCCCGTGTACGAATTTACATTTAGAAAATATAATGAAGCAGCGTGAAGCGACCATTAGTCGTTCGGAGATGACAGACGGTTTCGGACCCCCGCAGGTATTCCTCTCTTGCAGAGGTCCGCTTGCGATGGGCATATAACGCATATATATGCATTTGCAGCTGCGCGCCCATGCATATACGAGATAGGCTCGTGATACGGAGCTGCTGCGGTGTCCGAAGACCGTTCGAATGAGTTTCTCGAATGAGCGCGACTCCCCGGAACAAGGTCTCGAAAAAAAGAAAGAAATGGAATGCACGTATCGTAAAATTACAGACAGCCAGTTGAATTGGCTCGAACTATTGTTTTTCTGACAATAGACCAGGTTTTTAGACACAGAGAAGATCCGTGTGGAAATGAAACCGAACGAGTTGAATTATATTGAATTAAGGCGCTAAAGTTTGGAAACACTCGCCCCCATTCCACGCCGCACAAAAAGTTTCACTGCTCCTTTAAAGATGAAGATATTTCAATTCAATTATTGGCGTTTCAAAGGGGACATATTCAGCTTCATTTCGCTTTTTCAAATAGAATTTTACGATTTTTTTTTTTAACCCGGTACGCCCTTTGAAGCATGGTCGTTTTTCGGCTTTTTTTTTTGGCGTTGAAATTTTACCGCATGACCCATGAAATTTTGTTTAAACTTTTTTTCCCGTGAAAAACTTATGGGGGGCAGTATAAGCTTCAATTTCGTTTTTTAAAAAGTTTCATTCGATTTTCTTTCGCAAAAATATTCTAGTTTTTGCAAAAAAACGACCTACTTATAAAATGTAGTCTAAGTCTGAAACTACTGGATTTTTGTGAAATCACCAAGAGGGTAAAAAGTTGTGTGCAATTATTCTGGATTCAATGGAATTTTTTCAGAATTTTGTTTAAAATTTTTTTTTTCGAAAATTTTTCCTGTTAAATATTTTTGAAAAAAAATTCTAAAAAAATTTCGTTGAATTAAAAATAATTGTATGCAACTTTTTACCTTCTTAGTGATTTTACGAAAACCCAGTAATTTCATAGTTACGACAATTTTATAAATTTGGTCGTTTTTTTGCAAAAAATTGACTATTTTTGCGAAAAAAATCGTACGAAACTTGAAAAAAAAAGAAATTGAAGCTTATACTTCCCTCTACAAGTTTTTCATGCAAAAAATAGTTTGACAAAATTTTCATGGGTCGTGCGCCAAAATTTCAACGCAAAAAAAAACCGAAAAATGACCATGTTTCAAAGGGCGTAGCGGGTTCGAAAAAAATCAAACAAATTTTTTGGAAAAACGGAAATGAAGCTGAATATGTCCCCTTTGAGACGCCGCTTGTTGAATTGGAATATCTGCATTTTTAGAAGAACAGTGAAACTTTTCGTGCGATTTGTCGAGCTAGATGAAAAAAAACATTTTTACCATACTTTTTTTTACAACATATTTATTAATATTTTGACGATAAATAAAAAAAAATCGAGAAAAAAATGTCCATTTAAGGTAAAATTGACAAAGTTATCAGCGAGAAATCGCTGGTACCTTTTTCTTTATCGCATTTTCTGACCTCAGTTGATCTTGACTCACTCTCTATAATTTTCCACAGCAACGTACTTTGTCTATGTTTTCACAGTCTCTTTGTCGTTGTCAATTTTATCAAAATCAACTTTCTACGCTGATTGCCATACAATATGGACAACAAACACCGAAAAAGAGCAAACGAGAGGAAAGGGAGGAATGCTCGCGCATTCATCAATCTTGCATGGCAAAGAGGCGTATCCTCTAATTATTATAATTATTCCGGATGAGCGAACAGCGGTGAACGATAGAGAAAGACTATAATTAACCCAGCCATAACGTTGCGTACAGGACATTTGACAGATTCGAATTTTAGGGAATGATTCTAAAATTAAGCCGATCCGAGGACTCGAATACCGATAAATCGAAATAAGGTCAAGGAAATTAACATTTTAATTTCATTCAAAAAATTGCAAAACCTCTGTTCTCTTGCAAATAAACAACAAAGTCAGTATTATTTCCGATAGGGAAGAAAACTTCTGCAAATTCGCATAACCCTTATTTGTCTCGCATTGTGTTGCATTTGGAGTAAGTTCGGCGAAAGGTGCCTTCAATGTTTTGGGTCGACAAAAACATGAGCTTTCATATTTTTGCCAAAAGGGACCGTATTTTAATTTGTGTTGTGATGAAAGTGATATGAGGCGGATCGAGCTAGGTTGAACCGTATTTCTCCGAAAAGGACAATCCAAATAATGCTTCCATGATGTAATTTGCAGACTTCATTGCCAAATTCGTGGATTGTGATGATCATTAAAGAGGGGGGGGGGGGGACGCGTATAATAGCAGTCGATCGATAATTAAATCAGAGAGTTATTCCCGTCACGCGCCGCACAATTATAATTAAGGATTTATTAGCGGGTCCGTGCCAGCCCCCGGCCGAAGACCACAGAAACGCCTTCTCCGCCGCCTCCTCATCCTCCGCCATCCTCCCACGGTGAGCCTAACAACTAACAGGGCCAAAACTGCTTAAAGACCGTCGAGCGAGGGACCAGGGGGCACCCGGCTCAACTCGTCCTCGCCATCAGCTACGCATCTACCAGAGTTTCAGGTCTTTTGGCTCAAGCATCACCCCATCACCCCGTCGGCGTAGAGAACGATCTTCTCTCTCAGCCTTTCAGGCAAAAGCAAATTAAAAACTGTCATAGTGGCTGTAAATAAAAACCTGGCTAGCATTCCACCCATCTACGCCTTCGCGCATACTCCTCTGACGGAGGTCTCTAGACACTCACCTGATATGTAATTTCTCTAACGGGTGAGGATACCTTCGAGCTGCACCATATTGTCTCATCGAACCTCTCCAATTGCACAACAGCTTGGATCCGTTATTACCCGGACATAACCCTCAAAATGTACGTCTCTAGATCAGGGTTGCGAAATTTTTAACGAAAAGGTAATGCATTAACCATTACTTTTTTAATGGCTAATGAAATTGATTTCCATTAACATTTAATGGTTAATGGAAATTATTTTCATTAACCATTAAGATTTAATGGTTAATGTTAATTACGTTCACTAACCATTAAAATGGAATGGTTAATGGAAATAGTGTTCATTAACCATTAAAATGGAATGGTTAATGGAAATTTTTTTCATTAACCATTAAAATAATTAACATTAAACATTAAATCTTAATGGTTAATGAAAATAATTTCCATTAACCATTACATTTTAATGTTTAATGAAAATAATTTCCATTAACCATTAAATTTTAATGTTTAAGGGTTAATGAAAATTATTTCCAATAACCATTAAACGTTAATGGTTAATGAAAATGGAAATGCATTTAAAAAAAGTAATGCATTATTTGCAACCCCGCTCTAGACCAGAACACCGCCTTAATATTGACAAATTTGTTGAAGACTTTTCTCATTGTGGGTCTTCGTGACTAATCAGCCACCCGGTACATTTGGTTCCTGCAGAGTGTGGTCAACGCGGCCTTTTAGTAGGAGGTCGAGATACTGGGTCCTGGCGCCGCAACGCGTTTTAAAATAATGACAACCAGGGTCCCAACGAGCGCAGTAGACCTCTGCTGGTTCGGCGAGAACTCGGACACACACTCACTCCCTCATCCCCATCATGGTAAACTTTTAATTACAAACTGATGACCGAGCCAAAGGCAAAAATATCGTCTCTCGCACAGGACTATGGTAGCTCGGAGGGAAGCATCCTTCGGAGTCTTCAGGATTCGAATGCATTCAGAAAAAGACAGAAGGATCGATTTCGCGGATTACGACCAGTATTTTTTTTCCTCTCTTTTCTGCATCACTTATTTCTCAAGCTTTCACTGCTATCAGAAATTCTAACGCATTGTCTATGTACGACCAGCAAGTATCAAATTCGCCTGATACGATAACTCGGATGCACCAGATACATTGCAAAATAGGGTGCAATTCAGCAAAGGAGAGCGGCCGGAATAGTCCTAAGCACTTTCCAAACGTGTAGAAGGCCATACAGTCAGACCATTAGCTCGATTTTCGAAATACTCCTCCAACCGTTGATTAAATCGTTCGTAGGTTGTTGTTACTACTGCTAATGCTTAGTATGATCCTGGCACCACGACTGTTGAGGCAGAGAGCAAGCAGCCCCAACGTGCCTTCATGATTCAGGCCCCAGGTGAAATCAACTTGCACGGCCTAGCATGAACGCGTCAATTACAATGATTCTGAATTCAGCGTATGTGCTACACACACTGCGTCATTTAGGATATCATCAGTCTCGGTGAAACAGGGCACAAACTTCCATTTGGCTTATACCTGGTGCGCGACCAGAGGGGTCGATTTCATAGCATCATTCTCCTCCTCAAAGCAATTTCAACTTTGCTTCCAAAGCAAGATCGAAGCAAACGAAACGCGAAACTGTGGTGTTCGAGCCAGGTCCGTGGCAACGGTGAGTCTGATGCTATGGCAATCCAACTCGGAATCACCGTTCGGTGAATTATCGTGCGCGCTCGCGCTCTCGCCCTCCCCTCGAATATAAACTGCGTGCAACCATTCCCCGGATTGTGGCAATTATCCTGGGAGAACGCGGCCACCATCGCACACCGGGTAATTATCGAGAACGTGGATCCCTGGAAGGAAACCTGGTGTTACCACCACCGAACGCGGAATAGTCATGTTTAATCTGATGATCTGCTGCCGGTCGTGGGCCTCGCCGCCGCAGCTTGAAAACCGACGACCCAGCGAGTCTCTTTCTAGATCGCGGTACGCTTGTTGCAGAGCCCAAGGCTCACCGATTACGACAGCAGACCCCCGATGGCGGACCCAATAAGCGACTTCCCTCAACTCCGCACTTTAGAATCACCATTGCAGACACTCTTACCCAGGTAGGAAATCAAAAGGCTGACGATGGAAACAAGCTTGTGCGAGCCTTGTTTCACCGAGCCGGAGTGAGACAGACCTGGGCCAGGTTTCATTGCACCGTTTAGAGCAGTCTGGAACCAAGACTGGCTGCTTGGCCTAAACTCAGGGTTATTTCAGGCTTTATTCAGCCGGTGCATTTTAAGACTGAAAAATCAAGGCTGGTTGCAGCCTTGTTTCAGGTTGTGATGAAATAAAATAATTAGCCATAAAATTCACCGGCTGAATAAAGCTTGAAATAACCCTGAGTTTAGGCTAAGCAGCCAGTCTTCGTTCCAGGCTGCTCCAAACGATGCAATGAAACCTGGCCCAGGTCTGTCTCACTCAGGCTGAGTTTAAGCTGAGCTCACTTTTAGCTGAGTTTAAAATAATATTTTTTCTGCACTTTTATGAAAAAAAAATTTAGCAATAAATCCGAGAATATTTTGAAATTGTGTATCTGAATAACATCTGAATAGTATTCTTTCAAAGAATACGATAATCAAAATAAAATTTAGTTCATATATTCAATATGATATACATACACATGCATAAACATAAATTAAAAATATGTTATAAATAATACAAATACATAAATGGTAATAATAACAATATAAATTAAGTAATAATATTTATTATTATTATTGTTATTATTATTCATCTGATTCAATATTTGATTTTTTTAAATTAAGTTAAAAGACAAGTTGAACCAAAAAATAGCCTTCGGGTAATGAAAATAAATTCTTAATAGTATTTTGTACGATTGACTTAGAAACGTGATAAAGAAATAGAAACACGAGCTCAATGGAATTCGGACACTGATGGACTTTCAGTGGAAAGCTACCAATGATCTCGCGATAGTGGCCACTTTATCGCCTCCAACGATCTTGCTTCTCCAATTAAGTTCAGTCACGAATGTGGACGATACCTGTGATCTAAGGACAATAAAACAGCTGAAATAATGAAGCAATAGACTTGCAGTGTGAGAGTTCGTAAATGACGATTTTTTAAGCGTTTTTGGCACTTTTAGTCATGATCCGTGAAGAATTTAGGTATCGCCAATAGCATATTCGTGTTGCCCGGGAAATTTCCGATCCACAACACACGCTATGTATCTCTGAATAACGAAAAAAAATTTGACCTCTGCCGGAGTCTCGTGAAGGTCAAAGAATCGTGATACTTTCTTCTCGGCGTCTTTATCAACATCTGAAGATCATTATCGATGGGAAATCGACTGCTGATCACGAATATCTTATTTAAAAAAATCAATTCTTACTAGAAATAGGCGAAAAACTATTTTTTATGCAACTGTAGGCGTAGGCTAAGGTACTTCTTCATGCAGAGGAACCAAAGACTGGTGTCCATGTATACAAGGGTCGAAAACAAAGAGGCATAAAGATCGAGAGAAAAGTTGTAAGCTTGTGGGCACAAATGTAGAGGACGCGGAAGAGGCAATCGAGTGAAGATGAGATGAAGGAAAGGAACAGGCGAAGCTGCCAGAGGCTATGCGTGCTCCGCTCCGCCCACGCTTTCAGAAACTGAAGATTCTACGTATGCACCTTTGCAATGTACAGCCAAAGGCAAAAGTAACGACCACCCTGATGCATTTCACTCGAGTCGCGTCGCATGGTTCAAACTTCTGACCACTCTCGCTCTTTTTCCATTTCTTCAGAGATATTACTATGAACTTGACATCATTCAAGTCAATAATCAAATGACACGAAATAAGAAATTGCTATCTTTCCATTGATAAATTGATGATATGTTTTATCTATTGACGAGAGCACCATCATTTTTATATAGATTACGTCAGGCATTGACGGAAAATAGCTCGGGTCTCCAGCGACCCACGACAACCGGAACGGGTTCAAAATCATGCAAAGAAATTTTTCGTCTCCGATTGTCATTACCAAAAATAAGCTATCCTTGCTATAGGTATAGCAATCCCGGTAAATTTTTTTGGTAAGCAAAAAAGGATTATCCATTATCATATGAAAATCAATCAAAGACAAGCTCTGAAATACCGGTTCACGAAACTCCTCACCCGTCATTTTTAAAGCTAACCAAGTCAGAAGAAAAAAATTATCAAAGAGCCGTCAAGCGTGCTGTGATCGTACAGATATCTCTCGCAAGGGACGGAAATGTGTATGAGAATTGATTAATAGTGCTGCTTCGAGCATTACGGACACGCGCGATGAGGCCATGGACTCTCTTACGACGCTCGCTCTAGGATACGGTAATCGAAGTGTATATATGATCATATATATCTACTGATATCGAATAATATCACGCAATCGCGATAGGGTTCATTAGTTATATTACGAGACTACGATGTCCGGTGTAACCGTACATGATGTGCCCATAAAACAATTTATTCGGCACCTTCGCCAAAGGTCCATTGTCTCTGTTTGAGGCAGAGCCCCGTCAGTTTATCCATCTGCGAAAGAAGAATTTAAGACGCCAGACAATTCCTTCTACCTCATATGAGCTCAATCATTGTTCAGCCACTATTTCTCATCCGCTGTCCTTTCACTTTTTTCGGTTTCTTCTCACTTATCCTGTGAGACATGCGATCGACCTTTGATGCCATTTTATCGTGTTTATTTGTATAACTATTCGGCATTTGTTTTGAGAACCGATTGAATTTTGGTTAAGGGGCAAAAAAGAAATTTTTTTAATTTTTTTTTTCGGACCGATGTATTTTTTGCACCTGAAGACGAATCTACCAATAGTTATTTCAAAAAATCAAAATTTTAATGAATTTTTATTTTAAACATTTTTACTCAATTTTAGCTCCATTTTGAGATACCTCAAAATAGCGAAATTTCAAAGACTCGTAACTTTCGATCGGTTCGGCCAATTTCCAAAATTTCTTGATCACTCAAAGACTGTCACTAAACTTAGAGAATGGCGTTTGGTTCATTTCGATAACTTAATTGTTGTAGAAATGAGAGCACTTTGAAAATCGTAAAAAAAAAGGAAAGGGGTATGCCTTCAAAAATTTGTGAAAATCAATAGTCAAACTTTAAAAACCTGCCAAAAATCGAGAAATTATCGAAATCGGATGAACCAAGCGAGGTTTTGAAGCCTGAACGATTATAAAGAGAATGAGCTCATGTTCAAGTCGCAATTCTATCTAGAGAATTAATTACAGCCATTTTAGTGAATCGATTGAATTTTGGCCAAAATGCAAAAAAATAAAAAAAATCAATATTTTTTTTCGGGCCTTGGATCGACGTACTTTTTCCTCGTGAACGAGAATCTACCAATAGTTTTTTCAATAGATCAAAATTTTGATGAATTTTCATCAAAAACACTTCTGCTCAATTTTAGATTCATTAAAAAAACCCCAAAATAGCGAAATTTCAAACGCTCATAACTTTCGATCAGTATGACCGATTCAAAATTTTTTTATTCGTACTTAAAGGCTGTGACCAAACTTAGAAAATGCCGTTTAGTTCATTCCGATAACTTAATTTTTGTAGAAATAAGAGCACTTTGAAAATCGTCGAAAAAAAAAGGAAAGGGGTATGCCTTCAAAAATTTGTGAAAATCGATAGTCGAGCTTTGAAAATTTGCCAAAAATCGAGAAATTATCGAAATCGGATGAACCAAGCGAGGTTTTGAAGCCTGAACGATTATAAAGAGAATGAGCTCATGTTCAAGTCGCAATTCTATCTAGAGAATTAATTACAGCCATTTTAGTGAATCGATTGAATTTTGGCCAAAATGCAAAAAAATAAAAAAAATCAATATTTTTTTTCGGGCCTTGGATCGACGTACTTTTTCCTCGTGAACACGAATCTACCAATAGTTTTTTCAATAGATCAAAATTTTGATGAATTTTCATCAAAAACACTTCTGCTCAATTTTAGATTCATTAAAAAAACCCAAAATAGCGAAATTTCAAACGCTCATAACTTTCGATCAGTATGACCGATTCAAAATTTTTTTATTCGTACTTAAAGGCTGTGGCCAAACTTAGAAAATGCCGTTTAGTTCATTCCGATAACTTAATTTTTGTAGAAATGAGAGCACTTTGAAAATCGTCGAAAAAAAAGGAAAGGGGTATGCCTTCAAAAATTTGTGAAAATCGATGGTCGAGCTTTGAAAATTTGCCAAAAATCGAAAAATGATCGAAATCGCATGAACAAAGTGACGTTTTGAAGCTTCAACGATTAAGAAGAGAATGAGCTGTGAAAGAACCAACTATCCCATCTGGAAAATAAATTACAATCATTTTACTGAACAGATTCAATTTCGGGCAAAAGTAAAAAAAAAAAAAAACTTAATTTATTTTTTTTAAACCTCATTTCGATGTATTTTGCCCCTCTGAACACGAATCTCCCAATAGTTTTCTCAAAAAATCAAAATTTCAATGAATTTTCATCAAAAACACTTTTGCTCAATTTCTTCCCCATTTTCAGAAACTTTCAAATAGCGAAACTTCAACTGCCCATAACTTTACTTCAATGTGACCGATTTGGATTTTTTTTTCGTACGTAAACGTTGTGACTAAACTTAGATAATGCAATTTGGTTCATCCTGATTTTTAAAAAAATCCTAGAAATGAGAGCAGGTCCAAATTCGCTGAAAAAACGGATGCCTTCAAAAATGTGTGAAAATCGATGGTCGAAGTTTAAAAATCTGCCAAAAATCGAAAAATGATCGGAATCGGATGAACCAAGAGGCGTTTTGAAGCTTCAATGATTACAAAGAGAATAAGCTCATGTCCAAACCGCAATTCTATCTGGGAAATAGATTACAGCTATTTTAGTGAACTGATCGAATCTTGGGAAGAAAAAAAAATTGACATACATATGTGGTTTCTGCGAGTATCACTTTGCACGAGGGAGTCGAGTGAGATCAACCTGTGACAGGGACTTCTCGGCTCTCGTTCATTCGCTTGGATAATCGTGAAGTGGTCATATCTCGTGGGCAGCTTGAGCAGCCGATCCTAAAATTATTATGGCCTGACACACCGAGAGCACCCTCGAGAATTTTCTTCGAAACGTTGCTCTAGCATGATACACAACTAACAGAAGAGAGACAACGTGTTTACGTTTGTCTCTCGTCCCGGAGACTCTCGTCATCCAGTCTCAAATGCAGTTAACTCGCGCCTCCGGAGTGATCCCGCGTAGCACAAAGAGCGCTTCTATAGTCTGATTCCCGCCCACACACTCGGAGACCAAGCTGGAATTTCATTTCTCCCTCGTGAAACATCATGCCATGCTGTCACTAGTCTGTGCAATTCAACGAGCCAAGCCGAGGCGACAAAACATCACAAAGCGGGCCTTGTTGATAAGCGAACCGGCGGAACCTTCGGGCACAACGTTGAATTCAATATCATCATCATCATCATCATCATCGTTGGCGTCATCGACATAGTTTTATATTCCACTTGGATCTCCAAGCATTTGGTTTCCAATGCTGGGTGAAAAGTATATTTTTGAGAATCCAGATAAGAAGGAAAAAATTCGTCAAGGACGAACCGATGTTGCTGAAGAAGGTCCTCCGATCAAAATCTCTAGACCGAATCATAACTTTTTTTTTATATCAGGTTTTCCAGGCTGACCCATCTATGCGACAAGGGTTTTACTTGAATGAAAAAAAAAAATAGGGGTGTGCGAATATTCGAATTTACGAATTATTCGAAACTCAATTCGAATTATTCGATTCGATTCGTCTTGAATAAAAAAAAATTGGGCTGTGCGAATATTCGAATTTACGAATTATTCGAAACTCAATTCGAATTATTCGATTCGATTCGTCTTGAATAAAAAAATAGGGGTGTGCGAAATTCGAATTTTAGAATTATTCGAAACTCGATTCGAATTATTCGATTCGATTCGTCTCCAATAACTTGTAATTCGAATATTAGCACACCCTTAAATACTAGTAAAAAATAAGAGACTATGGCATTGCAATGGCTGTTTATGATGAAAACCTAAATAAATATTTGCACTGTGAACATTTTTGAATAAATTAATGTCAGTAGCAGAAAATAAAGCCAGATTCCAGAACGGGGAAGAAAAACTGTTATCGATTATAACAATAAAAAATCATTCCTTATTTACCATTCGATAATTGTTAAAACTGAGAAAGAGAAACTAAAGACAACGATTGACTTTTTTTTTATTGTCGTCAAAATTTTTTCGAAATTTGGGAGAAATATATTGCGGATAAATAAAAAGAGTTTAACTTTTGAAAAAATCAATTACACTCGACTAATAATGGGTGTATTAAATTTATTTGTTAATTTTTCTAACAATGTATTTTCCTAATATCTAAAAAAATATTTTTAATTTTGCATTTCATTGAAAGGTTGGGAATGAAACTTTCTTTTAAAAGTTATGTTTTATAAAAATTTTCATTACTTCAATAGTGAGTTATAAAAAAAACATGATTAAGTTGAATATATGATAGAACCAGAGTTGTAAATAATGCATTATTTTGATAATGCACTATTCATTACCCATTACTCTCCATAATGTGAAATGGACAAGTGTACCATTACAAAATACAAAAGTAATGTGTAATGAATGCGTGTTCCATTAAAAATATCAAAAGTAATGTGTAATGGATGCATGTTCCATTACAAATAACAAAGAGTAATGTATAATGGATGCAAGTGCCATTACAGATAAAATAAAAGTAATGTGTAATGGATGTATATGCCATTACAAATGAAAAAAGTAAAGTGTAATTGATGGATGTGTCATTACAAAAAAAAAGTAATATGTAATGGATGAATGCTCCATTACAAATTACAATTGACGAACAAAAAGTATTTTGTAGTGAAAAATATTCCATTACAAATTAGTGTTTCTACCACAATTTACTATTTTGCGACTATTTTGTTCAAAGGTAAGTCTATTAATTTTTCAATAAAAATAATTTGTATGTTTTTGTTAACTTTACTATCGTAGTGGTAAATAACTGAACAGTGATTTTTTTGGAGTAATTTTTACTCTATTCTTGAATTACAATTTTTACAATTACCACTACGATAGCAAACTTGATACACACAAATTATTTTCATTGAAAAATTAATAGACAGACTTTTGTACAAAATAGTACCTGCTCCAAATTGTGTCAGAAACACACTAACTTGTAATGGAATATTCTCCACTACAAATTACTTTTTTTCAATCGTAATTTGTAATGGAACATGCATACATTACACATTACTTTTTTTATTCGTAATGGAACACGCATCCGTTACACATTACTATTTTCATTTGCAATGGAACATTCATTCTTTACACGTAACTTTTGTAATTTGTAATGACAAACTTGTCCAATACAAATTGTTTAAAGTAATGGGTAATGCATTATTTTTACATTACTATTTTCACAACTTCTGTATCGAAATCGATCAGTTTAAGGGAAAAAAAAGGATTATTCGAATAATTCGAATAATTCGAATTCTTTACACGTTACTTTTGTAATTTGTAATGGCAAACTTGTCCAATACACATTGTTTAAAGTAATGGGTAATGCATTACTTCTACATTACTATTTTCACAACTTCTTCATCGAAATCGATCAGTTTAAGAACAAAAATTGATTATTCGATTTTTTCGAATAATTTGAATGCTATTCGCACTCCCCTAAAAAAAAAGTGTCAGGTCCAAAAGTGCGTGAACCGAGCTGGAACTGTTGAACCCCGTGCAGAATTTGTCCAGAACATTCGGCTCAATGGAATCCGGATTCTCTGTAACCGATTCTTACCCAAAGTGTCGCCTGGCGGGCTTGCGTGCAAGAATGCACGATAGAGCGAGAGACCGAGAATAAGAGAAAAGGAAAGATCGGACAACATGGTATTATACTGATCTGTGTCACCAGGGGAGGGTAATTTCGTTACAAGTCCACACCAGGATGAGGACAAGATGACCGACGGTGCGTTTGCCCATCTCTACCACAAAAAGATAATAATAATAATAATGATGAAAATAATGACCATAACAAAAAAATGAATGTATACACGACGAATGGGCTATAATTTTTTCAAACTTGCAAAGCAACATTGGGCCATATTTTTTCATGCTATTCTGTACACTTTGTGGTCGCAATGGTGTGTTTCAATCGAGAAGTTTCTCCGTGCATTTATTATTCACTCCCCGAAGGGGTTTTCCCTCGGATAAGGCGATCTCGATGCATGAAATTTTACGTGACACCTGTATTTGATGTACATCCTCTTTATCGACACCTTTATTCACACGTGTGTGCTCTATATGCACACTTTTGTCGTGTCTCGTGACATTAAGAGCACGCAAGAAACCTGTCATTGTGGTTTTCTCAACTGCTGCATAAAGCCTCCTCCTCGTCGCTTCATCTTCATTGCGAGGTCACACAGTTGCGAAATTCTTTTATCATCTACAAATTAAATTGGCAGGTAGAGGTCTTCTAACATCCGCTCTTGTGTGTGTATACCAAAAATAACAAAGCCAAAATATCTCGCATTCATTCGCTTGACCTCATCCGGGGAGGGAAGCTTCCTTCGATCTTGTGTAAACTCGTTTTTTCAGCCTTTTTCTTTTCCGAGGACTCACTAATGATCACGCAAGTGCTTCGTGAAAACGCACTTTTATATCCTGCCACGTAAGATACAAGAATTTAGGCCTATCATTTTTTCTTCAGCCTTCAACGACTGGGACTTCGTCTCTTGGAGTAAATGTCTGCATATGGCCTCATGGCAGAGTTGTAAATATTGCATTACTTTGATAATGCATTACTGTATTTATTACCCATTACACTGCATAATGTGAAATGGATAAGTGTACCATTACAAAATACAAAAGTAATGTGTAATGAATGCGTGTGCCATTACAAATAAAAAAAATAATGTGTAATGAATGCATGTGCCATTACAAATAAAAAAAAGTAATGTGTAATGAATGCGTGTTCCATTACAAATAAAAAAGTAATGTGTAATGGACGCATGTGCCATTACAAATAAAAAAAAAGTAATGTGCAGTGGATGCGTGTTTCATTACAAATAAAACAAAGTAATTTGCAGTGGTGAATATTCCATTACAAAAAACTTGCACATTGCTGTCTCATTATTTGATTTCGCTCATTAAAAGTTTATCTAAAATTATCACAAATGATCCATAAAGTTAAACAAAAAGACCATGCCCATTATTTAGGGATTCAATAAAGTGACAAATTTTGTATCAGTAACTTGTAATTTTTATTAGATTGCTTATAATTATGGGTAACAGCGTGTTAAAGCCAGTTCAATATAAAGTTGGATAATTTTTGAGGTTGCATGAGTACATTTTCGTACTTCATATTTAACGATGAACAATGTGCAAGTTTCTAATACGAGCAAGGCAATTTTTCTATTTGTAATGGAATATTCTCCACTGCAAATTACTTTTTATTTTTTAATTGTATCTTGTAATGGAACGTCCTTACATTACACATTACTGTTTTTATTTGTAATGGCACATGCATCCATTACACATTACTTTTTTTTATTTGTTATGGAACATGCATAGGGGAGCGTGGGGCTAGTTATAACAGTTTTTGGAAAAAGACTTGTAACACCTAAAATATGTATGCTTTTAAGAATGAGAGTAAGAGAGTTTGTAAAGTATATATCTGAGCACTAATTCCCATTGAAAAATAATTTTTAATCTTTACCCATCTTTTACACCAGACGTTTTTTTAAAAAAATGGGAGCTGTTACAACTCACCCCATGTCTGGGGCTAGTTGTAACAGGCTCGGTGCAAGTTGTAACAATGAAAAGACTGGCAACATTTATAAGAAACAACACGTTTTTATTGGTTCATAGTCTTGTATTATTCATCGTGGTTCAATTTTGTGATGATTATAATCTTTGGTAGTGTCTCATGCTAAAAAAATATAATACAATTACTTGGCATATTTTTCTGGGCAATATTAGAGTAAAGAAGAGTAAAAGAATGCTCGAAAAGCAGCGAATAATTTGTAATACTATGTAATTACTATTCTACAAGTTGTAATAATATTATTTATACAAATACATGTAGAGAACAGAGAAAAAATACACGCGCATGGGCCAAGTTCAAAAACGTTACAACTTGCCCCATGGGCTCATTATGTCTCCTTAATGAAATATCTCAAAAACTACAAACTTTGGAATAATTTTAAAAAAATCAAATGAAAGCCAGTTCAATTTACGATGTAACAAGGAAAAAACAATAAACAATTGATTTAATTTTAATAGTCAAAATCAAAATTTTCGTAAGTATTTTTTTTACGAAACCTGGCCGAAATAGAGCTCGTGTGCATATCCTCTTATTTTGATGTCTCGGGGGGTATTAGCGGTGTTTACGTTATGCTGCGTGTTATAAGAAGCACATTCAGCAAAAAAATGGACTCAAAATGTTTTAAATTCCCGGTCAAAATTGAATGTTACAACTTACCCCTGTTACAACTAGCCCCACGCACCCCTACATTACACATTACTGTTTTTATTTGTAATGGAACACGCATCCATTACAAATTACTTTTTTTTTATTTGTAATGGCACATGCATCCATTACACATTAGTTTTTTTATTTGTAATGGGACATGCATCCATGACACATTATTTTTTTAAATTGTAATGGAACACGCATCCATTACACATTACTATTTTCATTTGTAATGAAACATGCATAAATTACACATTACTTTTTTTATTTGTAATTGAAAACTTGTCCAATACACATTTTGTAAAGTAATGGGTAATGCATCACTTTTACATTACTATTTTCGCAACTCTGCTTCATGGTCAACGATACAGAACGGTAGTGCCTCAATAAAATGGCCGGAGGGAACTTTGAGAACGTTTGCTTTCGGTTCTCTCGCCGATTGTTTTCAATCTGGAACTTGTCATCGTGTCTTTGTGAGGGAAAAAAAAAAACAATCACGAGGACTACAGATCCAGACAGTGTCGACGTCCATTGTACTGTGATAGGAGAGAGGTAGAGAACAAAAAAAAAATCCAATCGATACAAATTGGGTAGTCGATGACGTTGCTAGTCCTGCGTTCCCAACATAGACCAACACCGGAGAATAATGACAAGTTAGGAGTGAGGAAGCCCGTTGTTGGTCTCGGTTTGAGGTAGAATGACGATGGCAGTTCGCACTTACAGGGACTGGGCCCCGTTTCGCATGATTTTCGTTATGACCATTCGTTTTGAGCACACAGAGTGCGATAATACTTTGCACGGGGTTGGGGGAGAGGATCGTTGGGGCAATCTGCGGTTGCGGGAAACAATCGACGCGCGGGGGTGTCCATAACAGGATGCGGCGCTTCCACAGTCGGGTATAAACGACCTCGTGAAAAATGCACTCCCTGCTGGGTACCTACCGTTTAGCTACGTAATTTCTGCGCTAGGGTCGCGATGAAGCGCAGAAGGGACCAGACGGGAGAGGCGTGGTGCAGTCACACCTCGAGCGAGATCCAGGCGCGATTTTCTTCGACGGATCGACGAGTTTGCCTGGCCTCAGAGTGCGTCTGATGGCGATAGAAACAAATGGCATAATCATTGTAAACCATGAGCGTTGTTTTCTGCCAGGAAATTTCCTCGTCATCCTACCTCTCGGCATTTGCCACAGAAGAACGGTACCATATTTTTCAGGTAATGACGAAAAAAGGAACATTAATGGTGATGAAGTTTCATGAAATTATTTTTACTCAATATCAATTGAGGATTGTTCCAACCGCATATTTGTATGTGGGAGGATTGAGACAATCGATCAGTTTCAAGGCGGTATTCTGGTCTAGCATTTTGAAAAAATCTTTTTTTTTTAATATTCTTAAAATTTGACCTTTAAGAGACCTTGTTTTTAGCCTCAAACCAGCTTTAACTTATTTAAATTTTTTTCTCGATTTTTTTTGTGCTTTGTCAAAATATCAATAAAAATATGTTGCAAATAAAGGATGATAGGAATGTTTTTTTTTATCGACCTCGAGGAAAAGCTCTAAATGTACACTGCAGTCCAAAAGTTTGGAACCACTCGCCCCGATTTCGCGCTGCACATAAAGTTTCACTGCTCTTTTAAAATTGAAGATAGTTCAATTTAACAAGCGGCGTTTCAAAGAAGACGTATTTAGCTTCATTTCGCTTCTAAGAAAAAATTATTTCGATTTTTTTTTGAACCTGGTACGCTCTTTGAAATATGATCGTTTTTTGGATTTTTTTTGACGTTGAAATTTTTGTGCACGGTCCATAAAATTTTTTAAAAATTGTTTTTCGCATGAAAAACTTGTAGGGGGGAGTATAAGCTTTAATTTCGTTTTTTAAAAAGTTTCGTACGATTTTTTTTCGCAAAAATATTCAATTTTTCTAAAAAAACGACCATATTTATAAAATATAGAGTAACTCTAAAACTACTGGGTTTTCGTAAAATCACTAAAATGGTAAAAAGTTGCATACAGTCATTTTGAATTCAATGAAATTTTTTCAGAATTTTTTTCCGAATTTTTTTTTTTTATATTTGAAAGATTTTTATAATTAATTAGATTTTATTAATTTTTTTCAAGATATTTGAAAAAAAAAATTTCAAAAAAATATTCTGAAAAAATTTCATTGAATCCAGAATAATTATATGCAACTTTTTATCTTCTTAGTGATTTCACGAAAACCCAGTAGTTTTATAGTTACGATATATTTTATAAACATGGTCGTTTTTTGCGAAAAATTGAATATTTTTGCGAAGAAAAATCGTACGAAACTTTCTAAAAAACGAAATTGAAGCTTATACTCCCCCCCATAAGTTTTTCACGCGAAAAATAGTTTTAAAAAATGTTCATGGGTCGTGCGCCCAAATTTCAACGCAAAAAAAAAAACAAGAAACGACCATGTATTAAAGAACATACCGGGTTCAAAAAAAATCGAAATTTTTTTTTTGGAAAAAGCGAAATGAAGCTGATTATGTCCTCTTCGAAACGTCGCTTTTTGAATTTTCGTACGATTTTTTTTCGCAAAAATATTCAATTTTTCACAAAAAACGACCATATTAATAAAACGTATCGTAAAAATAAAACTACTGGGTTTTTATGAAATCACTGAGAGGGTAAAAAGTTGCGTATAATTATTCTGGATTCAATGAAATTTTTTAGAATTGTTGTCAACATTTTTTTTTAGAAAATTTTTCCTGTTAGGACATTAAAAATTAAAAATTTTGAAAAAAAATTCTGAAAGAATTTCATTGAATTCAAAATGACTGTCTGCAACTTTGTACCGTCTTAATGATTTCACGAAAACTCAGTAGTTTTCAAGTTATATTCTACATTTTATAAATATAGTCGTTTTTTTACGAAGAATTAAATATTTTCGCGAAAAAAAATCGTACGGCACTTTTTGAAAAACGAAATTGAAGCTTATCCTTCCCCTCACAAGTTCTTCACAGGAAAAATATTCTTAAAAAAAATGCATGGGTCGCGCGCCGAAATTTCAACGCCAAAAAAAAAAGGTTAAAAAAAATTGAAAAAAAATTCGGCAAAAGCAAAAAGAAGCTGCATATGTCCCCTTTGCAAACCCGCTTGTTGAGTTAAAATATTTTTATTTTTAAAAGAGCAGTGAAACTTTTTGTGCGACGCGGAAACAGGACGAGTCGTTCCAAACTTTTGGACGGCAATGTACATTTCTAGACAAGAATACCGCCTTAATCATTCACAGGATTGTTCTCTGCACGTGTATTTAAAGAATGTCCAAGTTTGTACCCCCCAAAAGGCAATGGTTCGTTTTTTGCTCCAAAATTCCGTGCCAGTCTTGGCGGGCGTTACATTAGATCTGCTCAGGCTGGTCAGTCTCATAGTTCGTCACGCTTCCCGATTCTGTTCGAGCAAGTTATTATTAGAAGATCATTATTGTCCCACCGGCAACAATTAGTTAAGATGATGCTTCAACTTTTTTTCGGCCCAAGTCGGTACGATCATACCTGAACGTTGAAAAAAAATGCTTCCATGGAGCGCACAAAGCCGCAGACCCAGAATATCGTTCGAGATTCTTCGATGCATCACA
The DNA here is from genome assembly GCA_946863875.1 of Alloplasta piceator. Lineage (NCBI taxonomy): Eukaryota > Metazoa > Arthropoda > Insecta > Hymenoptera > Ichneumonidae > Alloplasta > Alloplasta piceator. The sequence continues at coordinate 3,596,153 of OX333076.1, read as the reverse complement.
CAGTCTTCCACGACGAAACGCTAGACTCCTTCCCCAAAAAATCAAACGAGTTGAGACTCCATCAACCAGGTCATCGATACCATTTATCCTCGATGTTACAAGAATCAAGACTGAATCAATAAACGTTGTGTACCGGAAGTGATCAGCAGAACAAACTCTGGAGCAATATTCTGCCTGGGAATTCATCGTCCACGAATTGCTCCAGTTTCAAGGTAATATTAAACGTCCACGGAAGCCATGTTTTCTTTCCGCTGCTGCAGCCGAGGAATATTTCAAAAGAAATCACATTTTTTTTTGTCTATCCAACGGGAATAAGAGGTGAACGCTTGAAATACGTCCGTATTTCAAGGCAAAGGCGGTGAATGGGCCACGACTTCAAACGACAAAAGACACAAGAGCGAATAGACAAGGGGTGCAACAAGCGGACAAGAATATGAGAGTCGGAGGAAGCTGCTGCCACTATTGGTCTCTCTGTCTAGTTTGTAGTAAGGATGATACAAAATATTAATATCTCGCGTCCCTCATAACTCACAGACGGATAGTCACGTTACGCACGCTCCAGGGCCTTCCCTGCTCTTGGTCCCGAGGGAAAACCACGGCGGCGAACGGGGGGATAAACAGGATACGAGTGTCTTTGTGCGCTAGGCATCGGCCTAGCGTTGTATTTCAGCTAAGGTTTTTCGGTGAGAGGAGGAAAGAGAGACATTCGGTTCTGGGGGCCATGGAAGCTATTGTGCCCCATCGAATTATAAGGGAGAGCCCTGAGCATGTGTTTAGATGCAGCTGAATGCACATTTATGGCGGACCTGTGACTATGGCCGAACGTTTTCGTCCCCGCTTATGATCTTCCTCCATTATGCTGACATAACTCGTCAAAAATATTGTGATTGGTAGACATTGAAAATGACGTTACCTGAAGGAACTCTCTTCTCTCTGACGTTTTTTTTTTCTTCATCTCACTCAATTTTTTCGGCTGCTTAAGGGTCTCGACGGATGAAGAAGAATGAGGAAGAGCCGAAGGACCCGGGATTGCGTTGAGTACAGAATGGATAAATCGCGGCAGGAGTTCTCTATGGCTAGAATAATGGGAATTACATGAGACACCGTGAAATGAGAGGAAACGATACGTTTGCCAAACGAACTGTGCGTTATGACGATCATCGACAAAATCCAGGAGCACCCTGAGGATTTTTCTCAAAACGTTTTTTTTTTTCATTTTTTTTTTTTTAGTATAAATCTGCTGTTATATGGAACTCGATATTATATTCCTTTGTCAGAATTTTTCAGACGCTATTCCGGAGAAAATTCTAAGGACTCTGATCCAATATGAGTTTCAGGAATTTTCCTTTTGATCAATTTTATGCTGTGTTCCGAGCAAAATATCGTCGTATATTCGTCAACTATCCGAGTGAGATATGGACTGCAAAAAAAAAAAAAAAGAAAATTCATGGGTAATACTAAAAAGTTGTTGAGTAATGCGGACAGTAATGTGCCGAGTAATTTTTTTTTTTTTAAGACTACATTGGAGCTTGTTAAAAACATATTATAGATTATATTGATGGGTCATTCCATGTCCAATCGACCGAGAGTTGGAATCGACCCCTTTCAATTTCGATAAAATTCGATCAGATGTTTTCGTTTTTAATCAAATGACGTTATACCAAAGGAAAAAAATGAAGATAAAAATTTTCGAAAGTTATGCAAGATTCAAAATTTCACAATTTTTTAAATCTTTCAAGTTTATTTTTTAAATATCTCGAAAACTATTATAGTTATGAAAAAATTGTTCATAGTTGGTCTTGAAGAGTATACTTGTGGCTTCAAGAAAAAAAATATGCCGAAAAAAAATTTTGAGAAATGATGAATTTGGAGAATTTTGAATTTTTAAAAATCGTGCAAATCCACGATCAACATTTATATTTTATAAAATTTATATTTTTGAAACAAAAAAACACCATCCTGAAGTTTTCAGGACCTTTTAAGACCAGTACAAGGTATTATATAAAAAAAAAATTTAATCAAATATTTAATGTTGATCGTGAATTTACACGATTTATAAAAATTTTAAAATTCATATTTTTGGAAAGATAAAAAACAACTTTTTTATAATTTTAAGATTTTTAAAAATCAGTACGAGGTATTATATTTAAAAAAATTTAACCAATAATTTAATGTTGATCGTGGATTTGCACGATTTTTAAAAATTCAAAATTCTCCACATTTATCATTTTTCAAAAACTCTTTTCGGAATTTTTTTTTTTTTTTCGTAGCTACACGTATACTCATCAAGATAAACTCAGAACGATTTTTTCATAACTATAATAATTTTCGAGATATTTAAAAAATAAACTTGAATGATTTAAAAAAAATTGAAATTTTGAATCTTGCATAACTTTCGAAAAACAAAAATTTAATTTTTTTTCTTTGGTAGAACTTTGTTTTATTAAAAACAAAAACTTCTGACCAAATTTCATCGAAATTGGAGGGGGTCGATTCCAACAATTGGTCGATTTGACATGGAATGACCCTGATATATTATATGTCAATACAAATTTTAAAAAAATGTTCATGTATGATGCTAGAAATTTTTGTAATTCATCAAGAAAAAGACATTCATAATTTTTTGTCCCCGGAAAAAAAAATTCGAAAATAAAAAAAAGTCATTGACAATCAAAGTTCCTGTAATCCCATAAATAATATCTTTTTTCAAATTTAGAATTATGTAATAATTTTCTTGTGCTTGAAAAATGACTCAATAACTGTTTCGGTTTATGTTATAATTTCATTAATTCTAACATTTTTTTTTAAATTTTTAATCGATCGATTTTTACTCAATACCTAAATACGAATTAGAGGTTCTATTCATGAATCCCTCCAATAATTCTTCACGTTCAATTTCCGATGAATGTGCTGACTTTGCAGGAGACCTGAATAATCTTTTTTTTTGTCAGTATGGAAATGAAACACTTTTCAGAATATGAATATTTCCAAGTTCTTGAACTTTATCAGTGCTTAATTTGGTCGGAATGATAACAAAAACGCGGTATTAAGCTCCTCTTCCTCATCATGAAGAATAATGCGAGATTGAATCACTTATACGAATATGTTCCATAAAACGAGGGGATATCATGCTCGGTACTTTTACGAGTCGGGAGAGACTCCGTATGCCGCGTTAACGACGAAGAGAGGACGCGAAAAAAAAATTGGCAGGTCCGCGCAAACTTATGAATTACGTCGTTGTCTCCTGTGAGTTCCAAGAGTATGGCCATTAGGGTCAAAGGTCTCCCGGGCTTAATTGCCTTCCATGTCGCTATCCCCGCTCTCACGCTCTTTACGCGTAATTGGCCAATCGTCTCGATTGGTACGAGTTATTTCGGCCGACGAGGTCCAGAAGTGTATATACACGCCCGTCTGATGGAAGGTGTGCGTTTCGAGCGAGCATATAATCCAAGGACCGGCCACTCGTTTTTTCATTCGTCTCCTCATTCTTTCCATCCTCACCGGGCGAAGAAGAGACCCGGAGGAAGGAAGATGCGATAAAAAAATAAGAAAAAGAAGGACAAAACCCGAAGGAATCATCAAACTCTGTGCACGGGGAGTCATTAAATCGCAATTTTAAATCGCATCTCTCCCACGTACCTCTTCAGCAACAACCACTGCCGTATGTTTGCTTCACTCGTGTGCGATATTGCCTTCTTCTTGGACGCGATGCCAACAGTCCACGCAACCCGTCGTTTCTTTTCATTCTCTCGACGAATTTCGGCACACAATGTTTTCCTCCCTCCTTCTTGCTGCCAAATTCTCTCTGGATAAGAAAAATGGTTGCTGTGTAAAATAAATTTTCAGAATTCTTCGTTTAAGGCGGTATTCTGGGCGAGAATTTTAAAACAATCAATTTTTTTGCATAATCTTAGTCTAGACCTTTAAGAATATATCCTTCAAAAGAAATTTTTTAATTCCAATAATTTACGGTTATAGCTATTTTAGTGATGCAGCAGCTACACCCGTCACGTCGAAGCATAACTTTTAGAGTATTCTAGTTTAGAATTTTGAAAAAATAATTTTTTTTTGTAGATTCTTGAAGTTCAAACCTTTAAGAATATATCCTTGAAAGGAAATTTTTTAATTCCAACAATTTACGGAGTTATAGCTATTTTAGTCACGTAGCTACGCCCGTCACGTCGGAGCGTAACTTTAAGAGAGTATTCTAGCTTAGAATTTTGAAAAAATCTATTTTTGTTTGCATATTCTTAAAGTTTAGATCTTTAAGAATATATCCTCGAAAGGAAATCTTTTAATTCCAATTGTTTACGGAGTTATAGCTATTTTAGTGACGCAGCAGCTACGTCCGTCATGTCGGAGCGTAACTTTAAGAGAGTATTCTGGCTTAGAATTTTGAAAAAATCAATTTTTGTTTGCATATCCTTAAAGTTTAGACCTTTAACAATATATTCTCGAAAGAAAAATTTTTAATTCCAATAATTCACGAAGTTATAGCTATTTTAGTGACGCAGCAACGACGTCAAAGTAAATCTGACTATAGACGTTTTTCTCAAAACTACTTTTTTTCAACACAGCGGACATATTTCAAGTTCTACTGAAACGATTTACTTCAAATTTTTTCCCAATCTTCAACATGCAACTCTCTATCTCCCCTACTATTTTTGTATAAAAATTATTTGTTTTACTATTGTAAAAAAATTAAAAACTATAAAGAAAAGAGTCGAATACGCCTTTTTTTGTTCAGACAGCCGCCATTTTGCGAATGTTTTTTTTCTCGTTTTCTCTGAAGTAGGGAATTTAACGACATTCTTACTAAGAATCCTTTTTTACATTTTGTATCGAATGATTAGAAAAGTTGCAATCGTGTCAGTCATCACAGCCCTTTTCTTAGCCCCAACTTTACCAGCTTATAACTTATTTATCATTGTTTTTTTCTTAAAAATTCTTTGTTTATTGTCAAAATATGAATAATAAATATGTTGTTGAAAAAAGGGATGGTAACGATATTTTTGGTTTTTTTTATCGAGCTTGACAAAACGCTCAAAATGTGTGAATGCGAAAAATATGTAAAAGGCTGAATTCAAACTTTTTGGCCAAAGTTCAAAATTCCATCTGTTTGAATTTTGCTTACCGCGTGGGAAATCACTCGAAATGAGAAATCAACGACCAGCAAGTGCGCAACATAAATGATATCGCCGAATTTACGTTCGAGGGACGATTAAAACACTCGGATGGTCGTGGCAGCGATTACGGTTCGATAATACAGGCGATAGTGGATGGGGATGGAAAGTGAAGGTGGGGGGTCGGCATGCAGCCTACGTTTAGGGGTTTGTATAGCTGAGTTCGGACGGTTTAACGCCGGAGGGTCGCGGCTTGCGTAGAAAGAGACAGACAGAGAGAGAGAGAGAGAGAGAGAGAGAGAGAGAGAGAGAGAGAGAGAGAGAGAGAGAGAGAGAGAGAGAGAGAGAAGGAGGAGGAGTAGGAGGAAAACCTCTGTGATCGGTGGTCCGTGTAATCGCCAAGTATGCAGATGATTAAATTTGCAACATCATCGCGGCAACGACCCCCCGAAGCACACGGGACCCGCTCTGGTATGAGAACTTTAGGGTGGCGCCCAAAGCGTCAGAGAGCTTTACGCCGAAGCTTCTACGCTTATCCTCGTCTCTTTGCACCGTTACTCTTGGTCCAAGAATAATATATACATATATATATCTGACCTAGCTTCCTGGGCCGAAGGAGTTTGACTCGTGGTCGGTCCAAAGCCTCCATTCGTGAACTCCGGGGGTTGCATTTACCCCAAGCTTCGTACAGAGTGGTCCAGCCCTTTCGAGGCCTCGTACACGTTGATCCGAGTTCGATGGGGACGTGCGCTCCCATCCTTTATCCAGGACTTGAGGAATGCGCTTTGGCAACGGTCGAGGCAATCGATGAATTCGTGATCGAATCGTAACCGCTCGCGAAATGCGAGGCAAACAGATCAAACCGTAATTTTACGGTTAATATTCCTACGTCATTCTTAATGAATATGATTGATTTTTTTTGTGAGAAGTCAATCGAAAGCTTGTTTTTCTTCAGTTGGAAGCTCTCACGCTGCTTTTCAGGGTTTTGTTTTGGGAAGTTTGTTTGGAATAGGCAAATGGGTCATTCCATGTCAAATCGACCTATAGTTGGAGACGACCCCTTTCATTTTTTATGAAATTTGGTCAGAACTTTTCTTTTATAAAACAAAGTTCTACCAAGGGGAAAAAAATAAAAATTTTCGGAAGTTATGCAAAGTTCAAAATTTCACAATTGATTCAATTTTTTGAGTTTGTTTTTTAAATATCTCGAAAGCTATTATAGTTACGAAAAAATCGTTGGTCAGAAGTTTTCTTTTGTCATAGAACGTCCTGAATCTTTCGGAATTGCGTTTTTTTTAATCAGTAAATTAAGTAAAGTTGAGCAATCATGTAATTTTTTAACTTTGAGCAGTAAAAATTCCAATTAATTATATAAAAAATGGAAATGCAGAAACATAATTGAAATTCTTATGTCATTAATCGAAATTTGTACTGCTAAAAATTACAAAATTACAAAATTGCTCAACTTTACTTAACTTAGAGGTGAAAACACATTTTTTTTACCAAAATTCAAAAATTCATATTTAAACAAAAACGCAATTCTGAAAATTTCATGATCTTTCAAGATCAGTATAAGGTATTGTATAAAAATAATTAAACCAATAATTTAATGTTGATCGTGGATCTACACGCTTTAAAAGCATTAAAAATTCTCTAAATTCATCATTTTTCAAAATTTTTTTCGGTATATTTTTTTTTTCGTAGCTCCGAATATACTCTTTAAGACGAATCTAGAAAGATTTTTACGTAACTATAATAGTTTTTGAGATATTTAAAGAATAAACTTTTCAGAATTGCGTTTTTTTTACGTCTAAGTTAAGTAAAATTGAGCGATCATGTAATTTTGTAACTTTGAGCAATAAAAATTTCAATGAATGACATAAAAATGTAAATGCAAAAACATAATTGAAATTTTGACTGCTCAAAATTATACAATTGCTCATAACTTTTTTAAACTTATTAGAGGTAAAAAAAAAATTACCAAAATTCATATTTTTGAAAAAAAAACGCAATTCTGAAAATCTCAAGATCATTTAAGATCAGTACAAGGTATTATATAAAAAAATGAAGCGAAAATTTAATGTTGATCGTGGATTTTCACGATTTAAAAAAATAAAAAATTCTCTATATTCATCATTTTTCAATTTTTTTTTACTGAATATTAACTAACTGAAGTAACATACATGAAGTAAAATATTAACTGAAGTAACTATAATAATTTTTGAGATATTTAAAAAAGAAACTCGAAAAATTGAAACAATGGTGAATTTTTGAATTCTGCATAACTTTCGAAAAAAAAATAATAATTTTTTTCCTTTGGTAGAATTTTGTTTTACGATAAAAGAAAACTTCTGACCAAATTTCATCGAAATTGAAAGGGTTCTGTTCCAACTATTGGTCAATTTGAAATGGAAGGACCCATATACAGTATGAGTCTTTGAAAATTGATTCTTGCGGATACCCCTCGCTTATATTTTTTTACGATTATGGAGGTGGCTATCTTGCTTTCTCCTACCTCATTTGGCTCAGATCCTCGGATTATTCAGGTATTTTGATAAAAATGGTTTACCAAAATCCAATTAGAGTTTGTTTGAGCTGCTTTTAGTATTCTATGAGAGAAATTTTTCAAAATGATAATTTCTGAGACTATCATCTCAGATTGAAGAGTTGGCAGATCATCGACGCATACGTTTCAACGTTGAAATAATTTTACTCAATTAAAAAACAATTTACCAGCCTGAACAAACAATCCGGTCCAAAACTGTTATTTGACGAAAGTCTGTTGAACGAAATTTTTCAAAATGAAAATTTCTGAGACTATCATCTTGGATTGAAGAGTTGGCAGATCATCGACGCATACATTTTAACGTTGAAATAATTTTACTCAATTAAAAAACAATTTACCAGCCTGAACAAACAATCCGGTCCAAAACTGTTATTTGACGAAAGCCTCTCTATGTTAAACACGTTACAAGACTCTGGTATCAATTTATACCTACCGATTCTCCAGAGGCGATGGTCAGTGAAAGAAGTCTCACGAGTGTACCCGTGTCTGAAAGTAGCCCGGAGCTCTTGTGCCTTCAATTAATTTTCGTCCTCTCTCTCTCTCTCTCTCTCTCTCTCTCTCTCTCTCTCTCTCTCTCTCTCTCTCTCTCTCTCTCTCTCTCTCTGTGTCTCTCTCTCTGTCTCTCTCTCTCTCTCTCTCTCTCTCTCTCTCTCTCTCTCTCTCTCTCTCTCTCTCTCTCTCTCTCTCTCTCTCTCTCTCTCTCTCTCTCTCAATCTCGGTACAGCTTTGAAGCTCTCGGCCTTCTCGTTCCTCCCCAAAGCTTTCGTCGAATATCGACGTCTGCACACACACACACACACACACACACACACACACACACACACACACACCCACACACACACACACACACACACACACACACACACACGAAACGGAAAAGCAAATACGTCCGGTAAACGGAAGGATTCGCTGCTTAACATTACGTAAAAACCAATTACCCGGGAATGCCTCTGTTGATTGTGATCAGTGATCTTGTCGGAGATATCTGGCGAGCAATCGGCGAGAAAGAGAGAGAGAGAGAGAGCCGGCGTTTGGATACAGATTACGAGACTGCCGCGATTAAACATTGTGGAACATCACTGGAGAACTTACGCGAAGCCGGCGGGTTTTCCAACCCCACCGACTCTTTCTCTGAGCAGGGGTTTGTTATTCTATCGAAATGTATCCGATGTCAAATGGAGCGAGGTGACCGGGGAAGGGACACGTGTCACTCTTTGAAGTATGCCAGAGACCTTTGGGATTTCATACATGGAAACGACACGACCAAAGAAAGAAAAAAAAATATAACAGGGCAAATATACGGTGTTTGAACAGAGACAGCGACAGAAACACGCCTGGCATTCACTTTCGTCAGTGCAAAAGTACTTCCCGGTCTCGACAAATCTCGTTAAGTTTTCATTCGCTAAATGGAAATATATGTGAGCAAGGCGAATGTGCACGCTAGAACGAATTCTTTATTGCGAGTGTCTCCCATGCGGCTGATATAAAGCATTGTTAGGAGAAAGCCGAAAATAGGCCTTTATTATGATTTTACTATGATATTAATGTACACTTCCGTCCAAAAGTTTGGAAACACTCGCCTCGATTCCGCGCCGCACAAAAAGTTTCACTGCTCTTCAAAAAATGAAGATATTTCAATTTAACGAGTGGCGTATCAAAGGGGATGTATTTAGCTTCATTTTAGTTTTTCCAAAAAAATTTTGCGATTTTTTTTCAACCCGGTACGCCCTTTGAAACATGTGGTCATTTTGCTGGCTTTTTTTTGGCATTCATATTTTGGCGCTCGACCTATGCCAATTTTTTTTAACTACTTATCGCGTAAAAAGCTTGGGAACGGGAGTATAAGCTTCAATTTCATTTTTTTAAAAGTTTTGTACGATTTTTTTTCTCTAAAATATTCAATTTTTCGCAAAAAAACGACCATATTTATAAAATATGTATCGTAACTATAAAGCTATAAAATTTTTTTGCAAAAAATTGAATATTTTTACAGAAAAAAATCGTACGAAAGTTCAATATGGCATGGAAAACTTGTGGAAGGGAGTATCAGCTTCAATTTCGTTTTTTTTAAAGTTTCGTACGATTTTTTTTTCCTAAAAATATTCAATTTTTTGTAAAAAAAAAACGACCATATTTATAAAATGTAGAATAACTTGAAAATTATTGGGTTTTCGTGAAATCACTAATATGGTAAAAAGTTGCATACAATCGTTTTGAATTCAATGAAATTTTTTCAGAATTAAAAAAAAAAAAATTTCTTCAAATATCTTGACAGAAAAAAATTGCGAAAAAAAAATTTTGAAACAAAATTCTGAAAAAATTCGATTAAATCCAGAATAATTATATGCAACTTTTTACTTTCTTAGTAATTTCACGAAAACCCAGTAGTTTTATAGTTTCGATACACATTATAAATATGGTCGTTTTTTGCGGAAAAATTGAATATTTTTGCGAAAAAAAATTGTACGTAACTTTTAAAAAAATTAAATTGAAGCTTACATTCTTCCCCACAAGTTTTTCATGCAAAATACACTTTTAAAAAAATTTCATGAGTCGTGCGTCAAAATTTCAATGCCAAATAAAAAACCGAAAAATGACCATGTTTCAAAGGGCGTACCGGGTTCAAAAATAATTGAAAAAAATTGTTGGAAAAAGCGAAATGAAGCTGAATATCTCCCCTTCAAAACGCCGTTCGTTGAATTGAAATATCTTCATTTTTAAAGGAGCAGTGAAACTTTTTGTGCGGCGTGAAATCGAGGCGAGTGTTTCCAAACTTTTGGACGAGAGTGTATTTCGGATTTTCCATTAAATAATTTTCTTATAAAATCATGACTATTCAATCTTACTTTCCTCACACGAATATGTAGAAAGTCTTTAGACTCACGATTTAGCTATGTCAACAAAAAACTGTGAGAGATCACCGAATCCCGAACGAAACGAAACAAAAGAAACGAATGAAAAAAAAAGTGGTCCGATAAAATTCTATTATTCCCCTGCAGTAACATCAGAAGCGTTTATGCCTCCTCCAACCTTTCTCCGGCGATTGAGTCCCTCACTTTTTCACTTTCCACCCTCTACTCGTTCCATCATACCCTCGTTTCTTTTTATTCTTCAATACAAACTTCCGTCGGCTTCTCTCGCTCTTTCCTCACGGCAAAACGCTCGTCCTCGTCAGTCTTTCTTTTCTCCCTCACCGAGCAAAAATCCACAGAACCGCTTGTTGTCACGAGCCTTTATTAGGATCGCGAGATCCGCAACCCCGGTGACTCTTGTGTCGCCCTATTCGCCTCAAGGGGAAAAAGCCGAGGGTGACTTTTTTTTATTTCCTCGACTTGGCATCGCAGGGACCTTTTTTTCCGTCCTCACTCTCCCGACTATTCCAACCTCGTCTTGGTCCACTTGTTGCTGCCTGTGTCTTCTCGAGAACTTTTCCACCCCCAAACGCCACATCCCATTGTTTTTTTTTCACCAAAACGATGCCCACCGCAATGTCAGGATCTCGAAGCGACAAAAGACAACGGATTTCGCGAGGAAACGATGGGAAGGTGCAATTTATCTGACATTTACTCGATATCTTTGCTAAACGAGACAGGAATTCCTATTATCCGTCCCAACACTTTATTTTACAATCTCTGCGCGCAATTTCAGCCTCATAAATCATTTGTCTCGTTGATGCAATCCATCATTCGTATGTCCATTTATTGACAGTACTGCGGGCATAATTAATCACCCCCAGACCATTTTTGGCTCATTTCTGAAATAACGAACGGGGAGGTAATTTGAAATTATCAAGATGAATACCACGCGTACAGAGTTTCGGGACTGTAACGGAGAGTTACCCTGAAAAGGAAGGGTTGGAGAGAGATGGAGAGGAAGAGAGAGAGAGCAGAATCAACTCTCACAGTTGAAGAAGGGATAACAACGAGAGAGAGAGAGACTCGCGAAGTATGCGAACGGTAGTCACGTCCATCCCGAATCTCATTCTCTTCATCCTCTTCCATCGTCATCCACCGATCTCCCTCTCATATTTCTCTTTCGACTGCTGCCGCGAATTCAAGAAGCGCCGCGAATTCGTTCCCCCAAACCCCAAACAATAACCCCTTCGCATCCAAATCGTTTCAATGCTGCGTTCGTTACCTCTGCTCTTGGATACACGAAAGTGATGCTAACGGCGATCACATTCGTTGATGGTGAAACAGTGAGCCCAATGGCCGAACAAGTCCGCCCTCCCTTCCTCCAGAGTTAGCTAGAGTGGACTTCGCGGAATGGTAATAATCGTTCGTGATCTATTACCGCGTGCTGGATCAACTCTCTTGGCTTCATGTGGTTTTGGAAGGACTTTTGCGACTGTGTAAGCTCGCCGTGTCGAAGAATCTGGCTACAATTCTGCTGGAGAGCCCGCAAACAGGCCTCGGTCGAGCCAGAGAACGGAATCGAGATTTCACGTTGGACCCAGGATTCCTGACCCTTACGCCACCAATTCTTCCTTGTTTCACCTCATCCCCCGCCAACCGTCCCCAGTCGGGAATATGAAAACCGCGAACCACAGACCGATATAATGAGATTTAAATCACTGTGGGACTGTGACAAGGTGTCCAGCTGCCTCGGCAAACCTATCATTACGCGCGATGATGCAATCGGAGCGATACCTTGAAATCGGTCGAGTGAAATCTCGAATGGTCGGAGACTTTGTGACGATGCGAATTCAATTTGAATCGCAATCTATAGGATTGACGGTGTAAATAACGATTTAAGGGAGTATTCTGATCGAGAATTTTGAAAAAATCACTTTTTTTTGAATATTCTCAACCAATAGATTTCAAAAACGCTGCAAATTGGACATTTCCACATTGCTTCCTCATTTTTATCCATAGTTCACACAGCATCCTTTATCACAAAGTATGGCGATCAAAATTGGCTTCCTCATAAAGGAAGCTTCGTTAACTATCGAAAAATATGAGTAATCAATGTGCAAATTTGCCAAATTCTTTCAAATTTATTTCTTGCCAAATTTGATTTAGGCCTTATTCAATAGCGAACGACCTTGACCACTGTTTTGAATGTGTACAAAATTTCAGTACAATGTCTCGCAAATAGCCGAAATTAGAGGACGCTATTTAAAAAAAAAACCAAAATTTGATAAAATTTTAATCATTCGATCGATTTTTGCCAAATTTAAGGCCGTGTTCTAGTGTAGAGAGCGAAAATTTAAGGATTTTTCAACATGCTATGAAAAAAAAACTAAACATGTTTTTGCATTCATTTTTTCACCACATATTTATTCATTCTTGGATATTCAACAAAAAAATTGGCGAAAAAAAAAATCCAATATCTTGACAGATACCGGTTGATGAAGTGGGGGTGGGAAAAAAACGTCGGTCATTTCCACCTCACTAACTACTGCTATAACTCCTTTGATATTTGGAATTTCTAAATTTCCTTTGGAGGGTACATTCTTGAGACATCAAACACTGAAAATATGCAAAAAAATCGATTTTTTTTCAAAATTCTACACTAGAACACGGCCTTAATAACGAACATCCTCGATAGCTATATTAGCTCTGCGCAAAGTTTCAGTGCAATATCTTGAAAATTGCACAAGCTAGACCGTTTACGCTGTTTTTCAAAAAATTAAAAATTTCATTAAATTTTAATCTCTCTATGGATTTTCGCCAAATTCAATAGCGAACAACCTTGATAGCTAGACTAGTTTCTTACTAAGTTTCACTGCAATATCTTGAAAATTGTGCAAGTTAGCGTTTTTGCTATTTTTCAAAAAATACAAAATTTGAAAAAAAATTAGATCTTTCGATTGATTTTTTTCAAATTCAATACCAAACAACCGTAAAACAGCTATACTAATTCTGCACAAAGTTTGAGGGACATATCTTGAAAATTGCAGAAGTTAGAGCGTTTCCACAATTGTTGCAAAAACGAAAAAAATCGATAAAATCTGAACACCCGTTAGAATTAAAACAAAAAAAAATCATAATAAAGGGCAATTTGTGCTGAACAAGTGTGCCAAATTTCATCTCGATATCTCGAAGCTTTCTCGAGTGATTAATTATTTACATCAGAACCTCAGGATACGCATACACACACACCGGAAATTTTTTCTACATATGATTTGTCGATGTTTTGGGACATTATGAACACATTGGTATAAAAATCTCGAACAAAAATCTTTTCACGAAAACAAAGCTTCCTTTATGATGAATCGATTAATTAAAATCATGTAATCAATTCATGTTAATTGAGCCATAAGATCGATTTTAGACCGGTCATATAATTATAGTAACTATAATATGTTTTTAGTTGCATATTGTTATGATAATGACAGTCGATGACTCGAATGTATTAACAATATGAATCGAAGCCTAAGGAAAGTTCTATTTACAAAAAACGCTTCATCGATTCAACCGATCTCTTTTGATATTCCATTCGAAGTCAGGTAAAAAAACCTACGAGTCCGTTTACGATCCCCCGGTGAAATAAATCAAATTCCAGCCATTGGATCGGGATCTATTCGAGTTGAGGGACGCGAAGACTACCGCGCGGACATTCAAGACGGCCCCGTAATCCCGAATGCCGAGGTATAGGCGACAGTCACGCAAGGAATGTCACGCCGTTCACAGCGTGGTAAACCTGATGCGTTCTAAATTGCCCTCGCACTCGGGCCCCGAGGCGCGACCTTAATTGATTGACGAAAAAAAAACTCTGCCAGCCGGAAAAACGGCGTCTCGGCAAGAATCTCTTCAGCATCTTGATGGGACATGAACGCGGTGGGTCGTTATGATTCTCATCCATGCGACTCCAGTCCTGTCACGTCGGTATTTTCTTTTATGTCTCCTAGCTCAGAACAAAGCTCCGAGCCCAACTATACGACATATATCAACGAACCCCACTGGCTCTTGCTCCACCGGTCATAAATTAACTTTTGATGTGACTCCATCATCGAACGCGGTGATCCAAAGGATTTGCCAAATTCTCTATTTTACGGCGATTGTTCGATCCCAGAACTATCAAAACATCGCTCGTCGAGGAATGAACCAGAGTTGTAAATCATGCATTACTTCGATGATGCATTACTGTATTTATTGCCCATTACACTGCATAATGTGAAATGGATAAGTGTACCATTACAAATGAAAAAAAGTAATGTGTAATAGATGCATGTCCCATTACAAATGAAAAAAAGTTATGTGAAATGGATACATGTCCCATTACAAATAAAAAAGTAATGTGTAATGGATGCATGTCCCATTACAAATACAAAAAGTAAAGTGTAATGCATGCATGTGCCATTACAAATAAAAAAAGTAATGTGTAATGGATGCATGTCCCATTACAAATGAAAAAAAGTTATGTGAAATGGATACATATCGCATTACAAATGAAAAAGTAATGTGTAATGGATGCATGCCCCATTACAAATACGAAAAGTAATGTGTAATGCATGCATGTGCCATTACAAATACGAAAAGTAATGTGTAATGCATGCATGTGCTATTACAAATAAAAAAGTCATGTGTAATGGATACATGTCCCATTACAAATGAAAAAAAGTAATGTGTAATGGATGCATGTCCCATTACAAATAAAAAAAGTAATGTGTAATAGATGCATGTCCCATTACAAATAAAAAAAGAATGTATAATGGATGCATGTGCCATTACAAATTTAAAAAAACAACGTGTAATGACTGAGTGCTCCATTACAAATTACAATTGATAAAAAATTAATTTTCAGGAGAGAATATTCCATTACAAATGGAAAAATTGCTGTGCTCGCATTAGAAACTTGCACATTGCTGTTTTATTATTTTATTTCGCTCAAAACAAATTGAGACGGAAGAAAAGCAAGTGGAGTCTCACTGTAATAATTTTTGAGCACGGCAATGTTTTTATTTGTAATGAAATATTATCCAGTGCAAATTACTTTTTTTATTTGTAATGGAACATGCATACATTACACATTACTTTTTTTATTTGTAATGGAACATGCATCCATTACACCTTACTTTTTTTTATTGTAATAGAACACGCATCCATTATACATTACTATTTTCATTTGTAATGGAACATGCAACACATTATTTTCGTAATTTGTAATGGAAAACTTGTCCAATACACATTGTTTAAAGTAATGGGTAATGCATTACTTTTACATTACTATTTTCACAACTCTGGATTGAACACATCTATGAGAGAAGGGTTTCGTTGCCGCACGTAGAATAATTGCAGAGAGGTGTTCACGGAACGAGATCCTTCGCGAGAGTTCACCATGAAGATCCGATCTCGACAATTCTCCTTCGCTGAGAGAGAGGAGTTGCTGCAACGAGGCCGCGCATCAAGGGTCGAAAAAGATGACGAGCGAGCGAGCTTTCGGTTTGTGTGGCGAAGTCAAGCTCTTGGATCGAGTGAAGAAAACCGCCACGAACGAGAAGACGCAAGATTTTAACGGAAGATGCAGAACG
Source organism: Alloplasta piceator (assembly GCA_946863875.1). Lineage (NCBI taxonomy): Eukaryota > Metazoa > Arthropoda > Insecta > Hymenoptera > Ichneumonidae > Alloplasta > Alloplasta piceator. The sequence continues at coordinate 3,579,988 of OX333076.1, read as the reverse complement.
CGCTCCCATCTCGACTTCTCCCGCAGACGATTACAGGATTTTAGTCGAGAGCCCAAGAATAAGGCCCAAGAAGGAGATAGGCCCAAGAAGGAGTCCTATCTCTGCGGGGTATCGCGCGCCCGATGACGACCGCCAAAGAACTCTTTTTCTCTCATTCTCTCGCCCTTTTCTCTGGCCTTTCCCTCTCTCTCTCCTCGCTTACTATTGATTTCGATGACTATCTTGAATGATCCGGGCCGCCGCAGACAGTCTTCATCTTGAACCTTTCGTCGCAACTCCTTTCTACACCGTCCAAGATTCACAAACGGTAACTTTCCGTTGCTCAATCTGTTAATGTAATGCATTATTCCAAGTGTCGATACCGAAGTGATCCAGAACGATCGTGGGGAGACCTACTTTGGACGTAAGATCCCGATATTCAGTGTTCGTAAACCTGTGTTTACAGTAATTAAAATTAAACGAGTACGTAGCTACCTCAGCAGCATCCAGAAGTCAAAGTTCCTTTAATCAGTGACAGAGAGACTTTCGCGCATTATAGAGCGTGCTCTTACAAATTGTCCTGGTCAGACTCGCCATTTTGCTTCCTCCGTGAATTATTGCCTCATGCTTCGTGCGACAGGTCCGGTAATCATGGTCTCATTTTTTTTTAATTCCAATCTTCCATGAAGTTCCCCATTATTGGACTACTCTCAGTCTCTTAGTCTACGTCGTTTTTGTTAATAAAAAAAAGAGAAAGAGCTGGGTCAACTCGTAGCCAGAAGCCGTTCTCTGACCGCCATCAACCTGAGATCAGACATTTAGTACGTGCGGGACAAAGTGCGCTTGTCACGGCACTCGAGCCTCGTTTACAATTAATTAGCCGCTGGTCATGTTCTTGCCTCTCTCTCTCTCTCTCTCTCTCTCTCTCTCTCTCTCTCTCTCCCAACACATCCAAGATTAGCGACCCACTGTCAAAAATCTTTTTGGTCCGATTCATTTGTCAGCCTTTCTGTTGCTTCGTTTTTGTTCACCTTCACACAACTACATCAATTTTAGCCTTATAGCATCTCCTAAGGACTATTCACAATTTCACTCAATTTGAAATGACTTCCTTAATTCAATGAATTGAAAGAAGCGTGTCGCGGTCTTTGTTTCGTTGAATGTTAGCTGTCACATTCATACGAAAGTGATCAACTGCGGGCATTCAATGAGAGCAACGTTCTTGAATTAAGGAATCTGACGTTTATAGCATAAACAAGTGAAATTTCATTGACAAGTGAATTTCATGACCGACGAAACATTTTTTCGATTTTTTGAGAGAAAAGCTTTTTTTCTGAGGAACCTTTTTTTAAAGATCTCATTAAGGCGGTATTCTAGACCAGTGACATACATGCGTTTTGTTGAGCTCGATTGAAAAAATATATGGGTCATTCCATGTCAAATCGACCAATAGTTGGAATCTACCCCCTTCAATTTCGATGAAAATTGATCAGAAGTTTTCTTTTATCATAAAACGAAGTTCTGCCGAAGGAAAAAAATTAAATTTTTTTTTTTCGAAAGTTATTCACATTTCAAAATTTCACCATTTTTTCAATTTTTAAGTTTATTTTTTAAATATCTCGAAAACTATTTTAGTTACGAAAAATCGTTCTGGGTTCGTCTTAAAGAGTATACTTGGAACTACGGAAAAAAAAATATTCCGAAATTTTTTTTTGAAAAATGATGAATTTGGAGTATTTTTAAAAATCGTTAAAATCTACGGTTAACATTAAATTTTTGGTTCAATTTTTTTTTACATAATACCTTATACTGATTTTGAAAGATCCTGAAATTTTCAGAAAGGTGTTCTTTTTTCTTCAAAAATATGAATTTTTGAATTTTTGTAAAAAACATTTTTCTTAACCCCTAAGTTAAGTAAAGTTGAGCAATCATGTAATTTTCACTGCTTAAAATTACAAAATTACATGATTGCTGAACTTTACTTAACTTAGAGGTAAAAAAATTTTTTTTTACCAGAATTCAAAAATTCATATTCTTGAAAAAAAAAGAATCTTTCTGAAAATTTCAGGATCTTTTAAGATCAGTATAAGGTATTATATAAAAAGATTAAATCAAAAATTTAATGTTGATCATGGATTTTCACGATATTCAAAAATCCTAAACTCTGCAAACTCATGATTTTTCAAAATTTTCTTTCGGAATATTTTTTTTTCTCAGCTCCAAGTAACCTCTCCAAGACAAACCTAGAACGATTTTTTCGTAACTATAACAGTTTTCGCGATATGAAAAAAATAAACTTAAATTGAAAAAATTGTAAAATTCTAAATTTTGCATAACTTTCGAAAAAAAAATTCAATTTTCGTCCTTGGGCAGAACTTCGTTTTATAACAAAAGGAAACTTCTGACGAAATTTCATCGAAATTGAGAGGGGTAGATTCCAACTATTGGTCTATTTTACATGGAGTGACCCACATATTTTTACAAACAATTATTATCTTTATAAATGGCGTCCTAGCTGCCTTATCTTCTTGTGGTGTCCATTTTGCCATCCTCGCCACCTCTTTTCGTTAGAAAAGTATCAGATATGCAGATGGAGCAGACTGTGTAATGCACGTTGTACATTTTTCGTAGACAAATGCCAGGAATAGTTGGAGGATTGCGGTTGTTATCTTGAAAAACGTCGTGTGCTGCCAGTACAAAATTGACGTTGCTACGCACAACTGTATACTTAAGGCTGTCGACTGGGGGCGAGTATTGCACGGATAAGTAGATAGGTGGTGCCGCACTCAGGATCCTCTGTTAGCGCTCCCCTCGGACATACACACACACACACACACACACAATACTATGTAGCTTCACGTAGAGATACTTGCTACTTACGATTGCAAAGTGGCGAGATACGTACGGGCCAATCTCACATGCGAGAGCTCCGCGTAGTCTTTGTACCTTTTCGCGTAACTATCGCTGTTAAATGTACCATTATTGCGATATCTGTACGTAGAAAAGGACGACGAGTTCACGGAAGACACGTTGTGAATTTTTTTTCCAAACATTTCTCTCTCTTAGTCCTTCTTTCTTCGGCTCCCCTTTCCCGTCCTTTTCTTGTTTTCCCTCCAATTCTGCCCGCATCAAAGACACTTTGTTTCGCTACATTACAAAGTGCTATTTACATAATGACAGTGATACTGCCAAAGAACTTGTATGTACAACTAAAATGCATGTTCGAGGGTAAATTCTCAAAGACGACGTCCAAGCCTCGTTTCTTCTCCTCTGTATCTCTGAAAATTTCCCCGAGCGATAAAACTTCCTGGTCTCTTCGCGCATTGCGATTAGCCATAATATTCAACCAGGAAGTCGATCGGGCATTGTATTCACCGAAGCGCGAATGTTCTCTCTCTCTCTCTCTGGGATAATTCATATGATCGATAAAATCATTTTAAAATAATGCAGCTAAGCTTATCAGAGACTGTGTCGTCGTCGAGAGCGAATTGAAAAAGTTGTTATTCTCATCTTAAGGATGTTGAGTCTCTATGAAATTTTATAATGTTAATTGTTCAATAAATAGCTTCTTAATCGTCGTGAAATTTTTACACGACCTCCTGAATACTTCATGTAAAAACATATTAAATTTTCAAAATTCTATCATCATTACTTCAACCTCCTTAAGGGTGAAAATGAAAAATGATGAGAAAATTTTGAAAATTTCGTATGTTTTTGTATGAAGTATTTGAGAGGTCGTGTAAAAATTTCACGACGATTAGGAAGCTCGTTATTAAAATATTAACATTTTGATAAGAACAATTTTTTAAACAAATAAAAATATTTATCAATAAACTTCGTTTTGTTTCCGTTGCTTTCAATGTAGTGTAGATATTAAAAAATTGAGAGGTCAAAAAAAAACTTATCGCAAAGTTATATCAGTTTCCATAAGACTACATTTAATTTAATTTGTTAATGTTAATTGTTCGATAACGAGCTTCCTAATCGTCGTGAAATTTCTACACGACCTCTTGGATAATTCATCAAAAAACATACCAAATTTTCAGAATTTTCTCATCATTTGCGATTTGGGACTCAACATCCTTAAGGCGGTGTTCTGGTCAAAACGCACATTTCGAACGTTTTGTCGAACTTGATAAAAAAAATCTATTTTTACCAGTCTTTTTTTACAACATATTTATTAATATTTTTCCCATAGACAAAAAAAATCGAAAAAAAATAAAAATATAAGCTGGTAAAGTTGGGGCTAAAAAAAGGGGTTTGATGTACGACACGGTCGCAACCCTTCTAGTCATCTGATACAAAATTTAGAAAATGATTCTTAATTAGTAAGAATGGCGTTATAAGCCCCAACTCAGAGAAAATAAAAAAAAAAAGCAAAATGGAGGCTGTCTGAACAAAAAAAAAGCGTTTTTCGACTCCTTTTTCATAGTTTTTAATTTTTTTACATTAGTGACAAAAATTATTTTGATACAAAAGTGGTTGGGGCGATAGAGAGTTATACATTGAAGATTGGTAAAAAATTCGTAGTGAATCGGCTGAGTTTGAGTGGAACTTGAAATATGTCAACAGTGTTGAGAAAATTAGTTTTGAGAAAAACGCTGCTACGTCGTTGCTGCATCACTAAAATAGCTATAACTTCGTAAATTATTGGAATTTGAAAATTTCCTTCGGAGGATATATTCTTAAAGGTCTAAACTCTGAGAATATACAAAAAAAAATATTTTTTCAAAATTATAGACCAGAATACCCCCTTAAAGTTACGCTCCGACGTGAAGGGCGCAGTTGCTACGTCACTAAAATAGCTATAACTCCGTAAATTATTTAAATTCAAAATTTTCCCTTTACAGATATATTCTTAAAGGTCTTAACTTTGAGAATATGCGGACATATTTTTTTTCAAAATTCTAGACCAGAATACCCCCTTAAAGTTACGCTCTGACGTGATGGGCGTAGTTTCTGCATCACTAAAATAGCTATAACTCCGTAAATTATTGAAATTCAAAAATTTCCTTTCAAAGATATATTCTCAAAGGTGTAAACTTTGAGAATATGCAAAAAAAAAATTTTTTTTAAAATTCTAGACCAGAATACCCCCTTAAAGTTACGTTCTGACGTGAGAGGCATAATTGCTGCGTCACTAAATTAACTATAACTCCGTAAATTATTCAAATTCAAAAATTTTCTTTCAAGGATATATTCCCAAAGGCCTAAACTTTGATAATACGCAAAGAAATTTTTTTTTTCAATTTCAGACCAGAAAACCCCCTTAAAGTTACGCTCTGACATGATGGGCGTAGTTGCTGCCTCACTAAAATAGCTACAACTCCTAAAATCATTGGAACTCCAAAATTTCTATTCGAGCATATATTCCTTAAGGTGTAAACTTCGAGAATATGCAAAAAAAAATTATTTTTCCAAAATTCTAGACCAGAATACCCCCTCAAAATGAAAAACTGATAATTTTTACAATTGCCACAATTCGCCTTTTTTTCCAACAAAAAGTGTCACCGTAAAAGTACATTATCTCTTCTGTGATCTACATTCTTGTTTGGGGATAAAGCTAAACGTTGACATCTCCGGTAGCCTGCGTAATCCGGTTACCGCATTACGACAGAGTTTGGTCGAGATTCGGGATTTACCGGGGGAGGGATAAGCGGTGCTTTAGTGGATCAACTAGAGCGACTTGCCGACTTTTACCCAGCGAAGGGACAAAAGCTTTTATAATAATGTACAGTCGTTCGTGAAGAGATCAGGTCGTCCATTGTTGCTCGGCAATTGTATATATATATATATGTAGAAAAAGAACGAAGGGAGCAAGTGCAGTGCGTGTCCACAGGAAAATGTCACGGCTTGTCACCTGCCGCAGGTAAGAGGAAACGCCCACGATCGAAGTCGCGGCGTACAAAGCTCGAGCGGTGCGCTTACGCCACTCGAGAGCGTCAACACGCATTTGTGATATACGCACGACCCACCTAATAACACGACCGGGATCCTTCTCGTATTTTGGAAAGGGAGACACGAGGGACGTTTTTCGTCCATTGTGGAGACATTTCGTTCCGTTCTGTGGCGTCATGGCGACAGAAAGAAGTGACCGCAAAACCACATCGCGCGACTATTGTTGCGACCCCCGACGACCGCACGAAGACACCGTCATCGCGTTTCACGACTTTGATTCTTTTTTAACCCGATTTTTTCGGGATTCTTCTTTTATTGCTCCTTCCCTCCCTTTCGCCTCTTCCCTCACCCTTGATTTTGTCATAATTCCTTTCAAAATATATTAGAGTGGCGCATTTTTATAATTAATTTTGTTTTTTTTTAGTTACACACTTAAAATATATCTCTTTATGGCAGATGAAAGTCCTCAGAAAAGGTAACGAAATACTTAGAGGTTTCGTGAAATTATTGGCGATTTTTTATTTTTCGATTTTATTTGCAGAAATTTTAATATATTTTTGGGCAGTTTGAGTCTCATTTTTGAGGGAAATAATTTTTTCAAGGGTTCAATTTTTGTTGTACTCTGGAGATGACTTGCAAATTTCATAAAATGTTTTACTATTATGAAGGATTTTCTATGAATGATAGAAATTAAATGGACTTTTTTTTAGGGAGGAAATATACATCGATATAAGGTTGAAACAAAAATTAATTAAAAATTTTTGTTTGCATTTTGGTCGAAATTGAATCTGTTCTGTTATTTCTGAATCTGTCATTTTTTGGACATTATTACTTTTTAGACATTGTTTATTTTTTAGTTTCTTTTAATTTCAGGTTATTAATTCTCAAGGAAGATTAAAAAATAAAGATTGAAAAAACAGTTTTCCATAAAATTTCAATTTTCACATACTTCAAGTAACATCTAAATTATTTTAAGTTCTGCTTGATTTTTCCTCAATTTTTTTTCTCGTTAATACAAACGAATTTTAACGTTGAGACTAAAAATTGAAAGAATTGAGATTCAAAGAGCGCCACCTCGATATATTTATATTTATTTTCTAAAAGATATTCCAGAGCGATTGTGTCGCCTCTCATTGCAAGAATTTCAGGCTCAGTCGATTTTAAGGATCAATTTTAGCTACGAAAAATTCAATCTCACAAATTTTTACACTGAAACGATTATTTTAATTACAGGTTTCTCCTGTTCTTTTTATGTTGCAGGTAAGCATCACGGCCTCTCCAAGGACTTTGGGACACGATTGTTTTTTTCGTGACTCTTTTTTTTCCCTCCATCTTTCTCACTCTTCGGGTTCGACTCATCATTTCGTTACAAAATGCGGGGCAAAAAATTGACGCGAGGATATTTTTTCATCGTGGATTATCGAATTGCGACATTCGAAGAAATTCTCGAGGTAATCAGACGCTGCCATAAGCGTCATTTGTCAATGAAAAAAAAAATTCGTCCTTCCCATATCTTGATTCCATGGGTTAGAGTCACGCCTCTCGCTGTTACGATGTCTCGAAAATGAAAAAGTAGGAGTTCGGGTAATTAGCGGCGTTGGCTAATGCGTTCCTTTATCTGCTCGCCGAGAAGGAGTTATCTTGATTTCCACTCTCTCTCTCTTGCGGCCTCTTCGTCCACCTTCATCCTCTTCCCTGCTGCATTTTATGCTACGTTCGCTTCACGCCACTGACCAGTCACTAAAATCGAGATACGACCAGTCCCATCCTGCCCCATGGGCCTTACCTCCCCCCCCCCCTTCATCTCCAAAGGGAAGCCGAACAGTTTCAAAAACGTTTCTGCTGGACGCGCTTCCATCATCGTCAAGTGGCGCAATCCACAGAGGAGATTCGATCCTCTCCTCCCTCTCCCTTCTCTTCCTCTCTCCTTCTCTCTGCGTATACATTTCGTCTCACCTCCGGCGACGGAAATCTCGATGGCCACGACGGTGACTCCAGACTTTTTTTTTTATCTTTTTTTTTGCGAAAGAGGCCGTATGGGCAACCACTTAACTATTCTTCTCTTTTGTATCGGATATATCTACGATCGGATCTTCAACTTGCGCCCAGATAGACCTGTATTTACAAATCGGATACTGCGGCAATGTCCTGTCCGAAACGCGTTGAAGCGGACTATGGGGGGACTTGTAATGTGTGCAACAAATTAACATAGTCTTGCGGCAACATGTGCTTTGTTGTTGTTGTAAAAAACGATGTGGTTATTTTTGGCTGCTTCATATTATCGGAAAAATAATCACACTTCCCTCTTGTGGCTTTCCCCAGTTTTGAGGGAGTATTCTAGTCTAGAATTTTGAAAAAATCAATTTTTTTTGCATATTCTGAAAGTTTAAACCTTGAAGAATACATCCTTGAAAGGAAATTTTTGTAATCCAATAATTTGCGGAGTTGTAGCTATTTTAGTGACGAAGTAACTACGTCCATCACATCGGAGCACGATTCTAAGGAGGTATTCTGGTCTAGAATTTTGAAAAAATCAATTTTTATTTGCACAATCCTAAAGCTTAAACCTTTGCGAATATATCCTCCAAAGAAAATTTTTTTATTCCAATAATTTACGGAGTTGTAGCTATTTTAGTGACGAAGTAACTACCCCTGTCACGTCAGAGCGTAATTTTAAGGAGGTATTTTGGTCTAAAGTTTCGAAGAAATCAATTTTTTTGCATATTCTCAAAGTTTAAACCTTGAAGAATAAATCCTTGAAAGGAAATTTTTGTATTCCAATAACTTACGGAGTTGTAGCTATTTTAGTGACGAAGCACCTACTCCTGTCATATCGGAGGTACAACTTTAAGGGGGTATTCTGGTCTAGAATTTTGGAAAAATAATTTTTTTGCACATTCCTCAAGCTTAGACCTTTAAGAATATATGCTCGAAAGGAAATTTTCGAATTCCAATAAATTACGGAGTTGTAGCTATTTTAGTGATACAGCAACAACGTCATCACGTCAGAGCGAAACTTTAAGAGGGTATTCTGGACTAGAAATGTTAAAAATTCAATTTTTTTTTGCATATTCTTAAAACTTAGACCTTTGAGAATATATCCTCAAAAGGAAATGTTTGAATTCCAATAATTGACAGAGTTGTAGTTATTTTAGTGACGAAGCAACTACGCCTGCCACGTCAGAGCGTAACTTTAAGGAGGTATTCTGGGCAAGGATTTTGAAAAAATCAATTTTTTTCGCACATTCTTCAAGTTTAAACCTTTAAGAATATATCCTTGAAAATAAATTTTTTAATTTCAATAATTTACAGTGTTGTAGCTACTTTAGTGACGAAGCAACTACGCCTGTCACGTCGGAGCCTAACTTTAAGGCGGTATTTTGGTCTAGAATTTTGAAAAAATCAATTTTTTTGCATATTCTTAAAGCTCAGACCTTTAACTATATATCCTCCAAAAGAAATGTTTAAATGTCAATACATTAAAAAGTTGTAGCCGTTTTAGTGACGAAGCAACTACGTCCGACACGTCAGAGCAAATCGAACTAAGTTTTGATTTCGCTTAAAAATTAGATCGCAAAAATTCATGAACGTGGCGTTTACGATTTGTAATCACATTGATATTTTTCTAGGATGGTTGTGTTGAGAGTACATATCGGTGATACTGATTGATAACTAACGATCAAAAAACAGGTAGCTCGAAAAAAACTGTTGAATAAGACACGCGTGAAGCCAGGAGAAAATTTTTCTACAGTACTTTTCACTCGCGAATCTAACATTAAAATGTCATTACAAGTGTTATGACACGTTCGGCTTGCGATTTGAGTACGAATATGCTGCGACTTCGATCGCACGTTCATCAAGACATTTTCCAATTGTGTAAGCCGATATCATTTACATCAGTCGATCGTTATAAAAAGCTGAACGTGCGATTACACTTAAGGAGATAACGCGTGCGAGATCTTGATGATTTTATTTTATCTGACAAAGAAACGCGGGCGATATTTATGCACGGCAAATTATCGGGTATGACATTAGAGATCGTTAGCGTGTGGTAATCAGTATTCTGTGTTACAGACCGCTGGAGCCAATAACAAATGCGTCAGCAATCCATTTATTTCCTTATAAATTCACCATTTTTTCCCCCAGATAATTTAGACCATTTTTCAGATTATCATGTTGAAAATAATGCAACATCAATGGGCCAATTTGTATAATTATTATCATTTAAAATTGGCATTAAGATTATTATAAATTTCTCAAAACTGCTGTTAAAAATTCATTTGTTCCTACATAAAAAAAAAGAAATTTCAATTCACCAAAAATTTGCTCTCATTTATAAAACAGCAATAAAAAGAAAAATTAGTATATCAGGATATTATTTATCTTAATATTTACATATTAAAAGGTATCGAAGAAAAAATAGACTGATTTTCTCAGAACGAAAACTAGTTAACATTGCTAAAGCCATTAAAACAGCTAATCCATTTCCACAAGAGAAATTTGTGGGAAATGTCATGAAGAATATTTCGTCGCGACAAAACTTTAATTATTTATCATCCAGTGGCAAAATATCTGACGTTAAATGTTTACTGAGTAAATATTGTTGCTAATGAAAATTATCATTCGTTCAATTATCTGCATCAATCTTAGCACAAACTTGACTAAAAAATAAATATTTATGTCAAATAACACATAAATTTTTCGATCAAGTAATAATAACTCTTGTCGGATTCACATTTATCTTGGTTCGATAAATTTCTCGATAAAGCTACAAATTGACTATTCCCAATCAATTAGTCACATTCCCTCTTGTCTTATTCTCACCTTTCGCCGTATTTCAATATTTCAAATGTTCTTTCTCATACTTGCTCCTGAGTCTCGAGACATCATTGGAATTTCTTAGTTTCGCTCTCTACAAACTATCAACGAGTCACCGTCTATCGGTTCATCGAGAATATTCACGAGACGCGTGATTTAATAGGCCTGAGAGCGCATTACCGTGAAGGTCACTGCATCACCTGTCGCAGGATTCACGATCAATGCACATCAGCTATATTATATGTGTGGTAATATGATCCAGGTTGGCTGTAAAATTTACTATTATTTTATTGCAGGCAAGAGCACATCAAAATGTCGATTCCCAGGTAGGAATTGACGATGAAAAAAAGAGCTCGCCAAGCCCTGAAACAAGGCTCACATTTTTTAATTCAGGCTGAGCACCAGCCTGATTTTAAGCCTAGGAAAACCTCTGAATGATAACGCGGTTTCAGGCTCTTGCACACAGGCTTGACCAAAGGCTGATAAGAAAGCCTGTACCAAGCCTGAAACGAGCCTTAATGAAGCCTTTACGAGCATTTATGACCCGTGCAGAATTTTTTTTTCCATATATTTATCAATTGTTACGATGAAAATCAGTTCCATATTCATAATTAATAGTTTCTAAGGGTCAAGTAACGAAAAAAAAATTTTAAGAAAAAAAAAATTTTTCCCCCAGTGGGGTTTGAACCCGCGACCCTCGTTTTACGCATATCCTCAAATTCAACATGAATTAAATTTATTAAAAAATTGATAATTTGAAAGTTCATGGATTTTTCCGACTGATTTAGTTTCCTTGCATATTCGCGGATCCTAGAATACTTACGAGACCAGACTGGGATTTGAAACCTACCTACCTATCGAGCCTAACTAACGACCTAAGACTGGGACGCTATCCACTATACCACCGACTACTTTTGATATACTGATGTAAATATCATATTTATAGAACCCAGGCCGAGAAATAAATACGTACCAAAATAATATTAAGAATTTATTTTCATTACACGAAGGCCATTTTTTGGTTCAACTTGTCTCTTAACTTAATTTTAAAAAATCAAGTATTGAATCAGATGAATAATAATATCAATAATGATAATAAATATTATTAATATATTTGTTATAATAATAATAATATTAAATAATAATGAATATTATTACTTAATTTATATTGTTATTATTACCATTTATGTATTTGTATTATTTATAACATATTTTTAATTTATGTATATGCATGTGTATGTATATCCTATTGAATATATGTACTAAATTTTATTTTGATTATCTTGTTCTTTGAAAGATACTATTCAGATATTATTCAGATACACAATTTCAAAATATTCTCGCATTTATTGCTAAATTTTTTTTTTTCATAAAAATACAGAAGAAATATTATTTTAAACTCAGCTAAAAGGCTGACGATGGAAACAAGCTTGTGCGAGCCTTGTTTCACCGAGCCTGAGTGAGACAGACCTGGGCCAGGTTTCATTGCATCGTTTAGAGCAGCCTGGAACGAAGACTGGCTGCTTAGCCTAAACTCAGGGTTATTTCAAGCTTTATTCAGCCGGTGAATTTTAAGGCTCATTTTTTTTTGCATCACAACCTGAAACAAGCCTGCTTCCAGCCTTGATTTTTTAGCTTTAAAATGCACCGGCTGAATAAAGCCTGAAATAACCCTGAGTTTAGGGTTATTTGAGGCTAATAAGTGATAATTACTGCAGTGCAGTAATTATCACTGTACCGCTACAGTAAATTGCACTGGTTATTCGACCACAGGTTACTTCTCGCTCAAAATTCATGCAGTAGAAGTATAATCCATTTGGCAAGACCGTCCATCAGACAATTGGTGTCTAAAATTGTTCGCCATCCCATGTTTTGACAGTAATTTTCCAAAAAACGGTACACCAGTTCAATGCATCCTGAATTCGACAGTAGATCTTACAGAATGATGTCCCCTATTCCATATTTTCTGGCTTTGACATGTATACTTTTTTACAAAGTGCAATTCGACTTGTCATACACGTATAAAAAGTCTACGAGAGACTAGAAGCGAGCATTTGTGTGTCACGTCACACTTGGGCGCATCGTTGAATGGTAGACGATAATTATTGTATGCCGCGCGCAAAATTGTAGACATCGGCACGCGGTGAGAAACGAATAGTGGACATAATCGTCCTCGGTCTCCGCGTCGCTGCATACATCTCGTTAATGTCTCGCTACTTTTATAGTGTTATGCAAATCAATCGCATTTTGTCATTTTTTTTTTTTTTTTACGTTTCTATCCATCGTTCGAAGCTCGGCTAATAATTTTATCCGTTCGTTCCGGACTGCGACGTTATAAAACATGCTGATACATCGTCCGCGCGGACAGATGACGAAACGAAGGACTATTAAGTCCTGTGGTAACGCGAATTACGATTCTCATGCTCCGAGACTCTTATCCCGATAAATACGAATTCTCGTATTACAAATAATCGCGACAGCGAAAGACCGATATCAGATGCATCTCATCGCGACTCGGTGGTCACATCCAAGTCTTATCCTCCCCCGACCTCTCTCATCAGCGCGATCATCGTCACCGATAAATTATTTTATTCTCCAACTCGTGTTTCGACGCTGAGATCTTTGCGCGGAGAATGGCTTTTAATTATCTATTTTCAGCCTCGCTGGATAATATAAGCGCGGTTACTTTACGATTATTGGAGAGCGCGCGCTTTACGATTCTTTAACGCGCGATGATCGATAATTGAACTCGTTGGAAAATTGAACAGTCCATAAAAAAATTGGTGAAAAATAAAAATGCTTTCAATGATAGGCCATTAATAATAATGATCAATGCTTAATTTCAAAATTATACACAACGTCCAGCACTCGATATTATTATCCGAAAGTTTCTTCAAAGAATCGTAGAATAAAGTTGCTCCGACAAAATTAAATATGTACACTGATGTCCAAAAGTTTGGAAACATTCGCTCCGATTCCACTTCGCACAAAAAGTCTCACTGCTCTTTGAAAAATAAAGATATTTCAATTCAACAAGCGGCGTTTCAAAGAGGACGTATTCAGCTTCATTTTGGTTTTTCCAAAAGAATTTTTTTTTTTTTTTTAACCCGATTCGTCCTTTGAAACATGGTCCTTTTTTGGCGTAGAAATTTTGGCGTACGGCCTATGAAATTTTTTTCAAACTGTTGTTTTGCATGACAAACTTGTGGAGGGGAGTATAAGCTTCAATTTCGTTTTTTAAAAAAATTATTATGATTTTTTTGTGCAAAAATATTCAATTTTTCGTAAAAAACGACCACATTTATAAAATGTAGCGTAACTCTAAAATTACTGGGTTTTCGTGAAATCACTAAGAAGGTAAAAAGTTGCCTATCATTATTTTGGATGCAATAAAAAAATTCAGAATTTTTTATTTTTATTTTTTTTTCCTGTCTTGAAAAAAAAATATTGGACAAAAATTCTGAAAAAATTTCATCGATTCCCAAATGACTGTATGCAACTTTTTACCAACTTAATGATTTCACGAAAACCCAGTAGTTTTAGAGTTACGCTACATTTTATAAAATATATAGTCGTTTTCGCAAAAATATTCCATTATTTGCGAAAAAAAATCGTACGAAACTTAAAAAAAAAAACTAAATTGAAGCTTATACTCCCCCTCACAAGCTTTTCATATGAAAAACAGTAAGAAAAAAATGTCATGGGACGTGCGCCAAAATTTTAACGCACAAAAAAAGCCAAAAAACGACCATTTTCCAAAGGCCGTAGCGGGTTTTTAAAAAATCCATAAAATTTTTTGAGAAAACCGAAATGAAGCTGAATATATCCCCTTTGAAACGTCGCTTGTTGAATTGAAATATCTTCATTTTTAAGGAAGCAGTGAAACTTTTTCCAAACTTTTGGACTGTAGTGTACGTAAAATTTCCGAGTAGGGGAGAAAACGAGCATCATCGTTGACGTTAAATCCACTCGGTCTTCTCCGAAGTGTAGAATATCTCGAATCGGTTTTCGGTATGCGGGCACACAGACATCCACCCGTGTGGATATCGGTCGGCCAGGGGGCGCCACTTACACATTCTCCTCTCGAAGGAGAGAGAGAAAGCCCAAAGCATTGCAGAGTCATCTCCCGTTCGTGAGACTGCTGTATGTGGATGGATAGATGCTGAGATATTAGCATGACAAAGAGACGTTGGGACGCCTTCTCGTCGCTCCCGATGCTTATGTATCCGTACAGAGCGCCGATATATATATATATATATATGTGGCGCTGGTGGTTTTGCTGCTTCTGCGGCGGATCCGACGTCGACGTCACCACCACCTCCACTCTCTCTCTCAATTCAAATGCGATGGGCGTATGCTATGCTAATATTCCCCGATCCACCGGCGTTAATGCATTATCAAACGGAGCGAAGATATACGCAGGAGACGGCGGCATATCTAAGAGGAGCTTCGAGGATCGCGTGGGGTCGACGTCTCTGTTACCACCTTGCCATATCGCAAAGCTCACACATGTCCACATACATGTGTGTAACAATGACGTGTAGAGTTACCGCGGATGACATGACCATAGTTTTGATAAAGCGACTTCAAGTCCGGAATTTTACATCAGAATTAAACGTTCTCAGTACGTTTTGGACCTATTTCGTATCTGAAGTCAGACCCTGGAGTTCAAGAATGAATGAATTATTCTTTCATTTTGAATACTCGGTACCAGTGATCGGCAGTATCGATTTTTTCGTCAACGATATTGATTGTATTAATCTTTTTTTTTTAAATTAATAATTAGTCAAAAAATAGTACAAATTTTTAATAAAAATTCAAAATTAGTGGAAAAATGTTAGTAATTTTTTAAAAAAATTATTATTCAGCGACAAAATATTTCCAATTTTTTCAAAAAATGTAGTAATTAGCGAAAAAACTATTACCAAGTTTTTTTCTAAATAGAATAATTGGTAAGAAAAATGTTACTAATTAATTTTTTTTAAAACAATAATTTGTTGAAAAGTATTGTGTATGTTTACGTATTTGTGTGTACAGATTGAGTCATGGTTATAAGCTCAAACAACTCTAATAAAAAAGTTGTTTTATTTTTTGTAATAACTAAATCTTTTGAATATTTCACACATTAGTATTTATTGTATAGAATGTCATACGATATCACATAAGTTATTATTAATACTTATATGTAAACAGTACTTATCAAAAATGCATTAGTAATTTTTTTTATTTATTACTTTTTCAAAAATTAATACAACAATTCTACACAAATTATTGATTTTTTTGGTTATTTAGCAATATCTTTCTCGCCAATTACTAATTCTTGGAAAAAATTAGTATCAGTCATTAGTGCCAGTCTAGTAATAATTACTGTACCATTTAAGTAATAATTACTGTATTATTCCAGTAATAATTACTGTACTAGTCCAGTAACAAAAGAGTAGTATTATTGACTTCGGTAATTATTACTGCATTTCCTATGAATTAGTACTGAATTTTTGTTTGGGTGTTGCCCTCGTCGAATCATTGTGGGATCGATTAGAGTTCAAGGCAAACGAGATGAATTTTTTGACCCCATTTTGGAACAATTTTATTAATTTTTTTTTTAACGAATCATCGACATGCAGGGGTTGACCTCATCGAAAAGCACAAGTGTTTATCGGTGCAACACGCGCCGGCCGATGAATTTAAACCACCATATCGTGTACGTTAATTAATTGGAGCTAAGTGGAGATCTGAAGGAGGAATTGAATTAGACCAGAATATTCCGCGAAACTGCGATAAACCCGGATAAATTAATTAACGTCGGCGGGTTAGTGGCTCTCGAGGCCAGCACCAGCATACAACACGAAGTACTTCGATACAAACCCTATATAATCCAGTATATAAATATATATATATATTTATGTACAGCGATGAGAGCGTAGAGCGCAAGAATACCTTGAAATTCCGATCTTCGGAGCTCGACAAAGATCAGGATTACTTTATTTATGTATGGTGTAAAACCGTGCGAAGGTAAGATGTCTGCTCGAGAAAACTCGCCGTCCAATATATAAATGTCGTCCTGATCGTATGTTTCTCTCATTATTGTACAATGACCCGCGACGAGAGAGTCGATGCAGCGTCGATTGCGTTCGAACGTCGATAGCGCTGATAATATGTTGCGAAATTTGTGAAAGATCGCCTTCCCAACGTGTTAATCGGTATGAGGTCTCATATTACAGTCGAAAGAAGGCGCAGCTAAACACTGCTCTCATCTAAAGTGTCGGATAATAATTGTTTCATATGTTTCGAGCAGAAGTTCATCTGAGCATTTTATGCGTGCACGCGTCCGCAGATATTTTATCGAAGATTTCCCTTGTTTATTAACTCTGTTTAACGCGCAAAACCATTTCGCAATCGCAAATAAGTGCTCAGAGAAACAAATTTACAAATGTCAAGTGTTGCACGAAATTTTTATAATAATTATTTCGTTTCAGATTTCATAATTCATTAAAATTCACGACGATCGGATAATAATTGTTGTCCCATTATGTTAATTATTATTTCGTACAACCTTCTGTTTCTAAATTTATCGAAGAAGAAATTTAATTGCTTATTTTTCAATGTTTCCTGTTGAGGAAACTCATATTTGTTTTAGGAGCACTTTGGACCATGAGAAATTATTTTTTTCACTTACTTCTTTCTTTAAAAAATGTAATAAGTTTGCTGAGTCAACATTTTATGCAATCTTAAAACGAGAATCGATTTTGGTCGAGAATTAATTTTATTGGTTGATGAAAATTAAAAATTAATTTTGAATAAAATCTAAAAACGAGGTAATACACAAATATTCTTGAAATTTTCGTACAAACAAAAGTTGTATTGGCTGTACAATATAACATTAATATCGTGAAGAATGTTCAAAGTGAATAAACCGACACTTTTGTCGTCACTGGGGACGGAACGTGCCTGAGGCCAAAGAAAACGTGTCAATTGGTTTTGGGACACATCAATAAAACGGAGGCTTTTACAGAAAAATTTTCTCGCTGTTGCATTTTTCTAAAAAGCTGCGATATTTAATACCGGTGGAGAGAAAAGAGCCTTTATGGGGATGAAGATCCTTCGTGTCCACCGTATTTTTTGACCCCATAAACTCTGAAACTTCCTCGGGTCTCGATGCTGAAACCTCTCCTCCAGCAGTTGGCCTCTCGTTGTGTAAGACCGATAGATTTTTTCGGCGCAGGTGAAAAGATCGAGATAGAAAGAGTGAAGTCTATATTGAGAGAATGGATGAGGAATCTCTCATACAAATCTCTGCGGTATGGAGAGAGAGAGAGCGAGAGAGAGAGAGCGAGAGAGAGAGAGAGAGAGAAGATCGTGTTGAGTCCTCGTCGGCATGTTGGTCTCGGTCTCCGGCACGCAAGTTTTATGGCTTTTCCAGAATTTTAACGACGCCACTAAACGCCGCCGCGTCGAGAGAGAAGCCGCTCACGATTATGGGGTGTTTAGGGGACAACGAGAGAGAAAGAGAGAGCGAACATGTGCACGCTTTTCTCGCGCTAAAACATCCAATGACACTTGAACATAATATAGTGCTGATATTTTGCATGCAAAGGATTTCCGGATGTCAATGTTCATGAGAAACGGAGGAAGAGTGTTTATCTGTACACCTGGGTCATTTTTGTCGTACCCAAAAAAATTTCCGCCGATTACTCGAACATGATGTAGTGCTGATATTTTGCGTGCAAAGGTTTTCCGGATGTCAATGCTCATAAGAAAAGGCAGAAGAGTCTTTATCTGTAAACCTGGGTCATTTTTGCCCTACCCAAAAAAATTTCCGCCGATTACTCGAACATAATATAGTGCTGATATTTTACATACGAAGGTTTTCCGGATGTCAATGTTCATAAGAAAAGGAAGAAGAGTCTTCGTCTGTAAACCTGGATCATTTTTGTCTTTCTCAAAATTGTTTCCGCCGATTACTTCCGAACGAGCGAGCGGTGGGGACCGCTTCACCCACCTAAAAAAACTTGACCCCCAAAATGCCTCAGCTGCCCTTGAACCGTCACAAAGGGTGGACAAAATTCGGGTCGGACATAAATGACCCACGTTTACAGATGACGTTTGTCAAAAATCGCCGCTAACGGAAATGTTTTTTTATTTTAACATATTTTTTTTTGCGTGAAGCTACAGAATTAGAAGTTTTTTTTCTAAACTACGTATATCTTTCTTAGTGTCAGTACAAAATGGAACATCATCAGCTGAGCGGGAAGTGCGTTTACGGGAATAATAATTTCATTTAAGAACGTACAATTTTGTTTATAACAGTAGAATTAACAATTATAAGTTGAAAATAAGTTCATAAGAAAAAAATATTTTTCGATAATAAAATGCGTTCACATCAATCCATGATTCATTGCCCATTTGATCCACTTAACTTAAGCGTTTCATATTACATCAATAAAATCTAATATTTTTTCCCTTAAAGGTGCATAATTCAGCTTCAATTTACCGTAAAGTACATTAAGGTGTCTCAATTTTTCGAAAAGTTACGATTTTTTAAGCAAACTACTGATTCTTTACGGAGTTGCTCCATTTTTAAAATAAAAAAACATATGTAAAAATAAACTTTTCACCAATTTTATGGTTGGTATATCAAGTTAAAGGTTTCGAACGGTAGCTCAAATTTTATTGATTTTTTCTGAGCTCGTTAACCCCACAAAAAAGCGGCCGGGCGCGAACGACCCAGGCTCGCAGATAGCGGGTGCCAAAAAAGCGTTTGGAGACGAAGGGTTAAAAATTAATTCGAGTGATCATTCTCGCGGAGAAATTCATCAAATTCGTGGGTAAAACGAGACAATCTTACGAATGGGAACTGAAAAACCATAAGTAAAGGGGGTGAATTCGATTTTAGAGGACGTATTTGACGCTCCATTGTTTGCTCTTCGTGTCCATTCTCGTGATGCTTTTATCTTTTTTTCTCCGTCATAACGGGCAGACTCTCTTCCTTCCTCGCTCTTTATTCGGGACTGTGGCGCCCATCGCACCACATAAAATCCGTCGGTTGACAGTTGACACAACTTTGACACCGCAAACGCGCGGTGTCCATTGTCCGCGTTCGCGCGAGCGTGGTTTACTGCTTGGCATTGTTGGGGCGTCGGGACGCCACCACGAGGTCCTTTATACATTTACATACAAACATATATATATATATATATAAGCGGGAATCCTTCATCCCTCGTTCGCCCCCGCAGTTACCTCTCACTCGCTTTCTGCAAAAGAGCGAGAGAACGTTCGCGCGACACGCAGAAATGAATAATTTAGTGACATGACGAGCGCACACCGCGTCAGAACGGACGTACGGACGGACAGACATGTCGAGGTCGGCATGTTACGCATATTCTTCTGTGCATATATGTATGGGTCGCTCCATGTCAAATCGACCAAGAGTTGGAATCGATCCCTTTCAATTTCGATGAAATTTGGTCAGAAGTTTTCGTTTTTAATAAAATGAAGTTCTACCAAAGAAAAAACATTAAAAAAAAAATTTTCGGAAGCTATGCAAAATTCAAAATTTCGCAATTTGTTTAAATTTTCAAAATTTTTTTTTGAATATCTGGAAAACTATTATAGTTTCGAAAAAATGGTTCTGAATTCGTCTTAAAGAGTATACTTAGGGCTACGAAAAAAAAAATATTCCGAAAAAATTTTTTGAATAATGATGAATTTGGAGAATTTTGAATTTTCAAAAATCGTGGAAATCAATGTCCCATATTAAGGATGTTGAGTCCCTATGAAATCTTTTCATGTTAATTGTTCAATAAATAGCTTCTTAATCGTCGTCAAATTTTTACATGACGTCCTGAATACTTCATGTAAAAACATATTAAATTTTCAGAATTCTATCATCATTACTTCAACCTCCTTAAGGGTTGAAATGAAAAATGATGAGAAAATTCTGAAAATTTTGTATGTTTTTGTATGAAGTATTTAAGAGGACGTGTAAAAATTTCGCGACAATTAGGAAGCTCGTTATTAAAATATTAACATTTTGTTAAGAACAATTTTTTGAATATATTAAAAAAATATTTATCAATAAACTTCGTTTTATTTCCGTTGCTTTCAATATAGTGTAGATATTAAAAAATTGAGAGGTAAAAAAAAACTTCTCGTAAAGTTATATCAGTTTCCATAAAACTACATTTAATTTAATTTTATTTGTTAATGTTAATTGTTCGATAACGAGCTTCCTAATCGTCGTGAAATTTTTACACGACCTCTTAAATAATTCATCCAAAAACATACCAAATTTTCAGAATTTTCTCATCATTTGCGATTTGGGACTCAACATCCTTAAATTTTGTATTCAATTTTTTTTATATAATATCTTGTACTGATCTTAAAGGATCCTGAATTTTTCAGAAAGGTTTTTTTTTTTAAATGTGAATTTTTTAAAATCGTGTAAATCCATCACGATCAACATTAAATTTTTGTTTAATTTTTTTAAAATATAATACCTTGTACTGATCTTAAAAGATCCTGAAATGTTCAAGATGGTGTTTTTTTGGTTACAAAAAAATAAATTTTTAAATTTTGGTTCAAAAAAAATTTTTTTTACCTCTCAGTTAAGTAAAGTTTAGCAATCATGTAGTTTTCTAATTTGGAGTAATAGAAAAAAGTAAAAGTAACAGTATTCTGGTAAAAAAAAAAAATTTAGAAAATTGGAGAAAAACTCCACGTGCTTTTGAAGGATAATCGAAAGGCAAAAATGGCGATGAAATAGGAAAAGGTCAAGTTTGAACATTGACCTGTTCGTCGAAGATCGCTTTGGATACATTTTTGCATTTGTCTTTGTATGCAATTTTTTTTTTTTTTAACTATAATACATCCATCCGCGTCCACTTTTCTCCTCTTTCTCGGTGACGAGATTTCGTTTTTTTTTCTTCGTTTCTTTTTTCTCTCTTTCAGCCGCTTCCTCTCCTAATCGTGTTTCCGTGACCTACGTGAAGTCGTAAAAAGTGAGAAGTCGACAGCTAAGTCCTCGGTGTGTGGATTTGTCGGGGCTCGTATGCAAAAGTTCTACATATTTTGCTGGTGTGAGAGGAAAGCGTCTCGCTCATATTTACGAGTACTCGGAGATACGAGATTGGGTAAGTTCGCGGAAGGGTTGTTCCCGTTGTCACGAAATGGTTGTGTTTTACCGATGCCTCCCTTTCGCTTCCTTTACCCTCGCATTCTTCGGCTGTGCTCGTCAACCGAAGGAAAAAAAATGGTATGCAGCACGCGACGACGTGCTCAAAGTGCCATAACGCGTCGAGCTCTTTCTCCAGTTTTTCTTCTTGTTACTTGTTATATTATAACCGAGTGTCGTACACTCTCTCTCTCTCTCTCTCTCTCTCTCTCTCTCTCTCTCTTTCTCTCTCTCTCTCTCTCTCTTTTCTGTGTCCCTCCACTTTTGCACACTACTTTTACCGGACGGTAAACTGATCGTAAAATCGCGACCCGAATCTGTCCTGTTTTGTGCAGCAGCGCATTTTGCATTCGAGAACTTGGAAAACAAGCGAGAAAGGAAACTCTCCCGTTTTTTTTTGTCAGCACAAACTGCCTCGGAGACGAGAGTCTCACGAGACTTTGGTGTGATGCTAATTTCTCGGTTACTCGATGTAAGGACAATTTTTTTTACGGTAACCGGAAGTGGCACCTGAAAAATTAACGAAGCTGCAACGTTGAGCGAAGAAACATGGTTTTACATTGTAAAATTCTCGAAGCTTGTCCGTCGTCGCGATGCACTTATTCGCTGATATTATTTTTATACTTTATTTTTCACTCAATTTTTATTAATTATATATATATATATATAATAATAATAATAATATTAAAAGAATCGGTGATAATTATCACTTATTATCACCGATTATTTTTTGAACGGTTAGTTTTATCGATTAGACACATGAGAGCTTTTTTGTAGAGCATCAAATGTTCTACAACAATGTGCTAAAAAACTGTCCTAACCTCAACGGTTAAAGTCTAATAAAATTCCAAAATTAAAAAAAAATTTCCTATGTTATTTAAATGGGAAATAAAAATTTGCGATGAGGGAGCTCTTAATTTGAAAATGAAGGGCTAATACTTGCAGAGGGTTTTTTTGAGATGCCAAACAATACATTTTTCATTATGTCGAGGAAAAAAAAATTAGTCATTTTATTTGACCCACCCTAGTGTGTATGTATGTGCGTATGTATCCTGAGTTTCTGATGTAAACAATTAATAACTCAAGAACGCTTCAAGATATCGAGCTGAAATTTGGTATACTTGTCCAGCACGAATTGCTCTTCGTTATGACATATTTTGGTTTTAATTCTAACGGGTGTTCATATTTTATCGACTTTTTTCGTTTTTGCAACAATGGCGTAAACGCTCTAACTTTTGTAATTTTTAAGATATTGCACTGAAACTTTGCACAGAGCTAATATAGCTATCGAGGATGTTCGTTATTAAATTTGCCGAAAATCGATCCAATGATTAAAATCCTATCAAATTTTTTTTTTAAATAGCCCACTCTGACTTCGGCTATTTGCGAGATATTGTACTGAAATCAGAGTTGTGAAAATAGTAATGTAAAAGTAGTGCATTACCCATTACTTTAAACAATGTGTATTGGACAAATTTTCCATTACAAATTACAAAAGTAATGTGTAATGCATGCATGTTCCATTACAAATGAAAATAGTTATGTGTAATGGATGCGTGTTCCATTACAATTAAAAAAATAATGTGTAATGAATGCATGTCCCATTACAAATAAAAAAAAGTAACGTGTAATGGATGCATGTGCCATTACAAATAGAAAAATAATGTGTAATGGATGCGTGTTCCATTATAAATAAAAGTAATGTGTAATGGATGCATGTGCCATTACAAATAAAAAAAGTAATGTGTAATAGATGCGTTCGAGGATATATTTTTGGAGGTCTAAACTTTGAGCATAGGCAAAAAAAAATTGATTTTTTCCAAATTCTAGAATCTTAATTACCTCCTTAATATCCTCTTAATTTTTTGCGTATTTTACATTTATTACATTTATATTAAAATAGTTATTTTTTCAGCAAAACTTCATTTTTTTATCAATTTAATTTACTTTAATTGATTACTTTATTGATTACTTTATTGATTAATCATTTAATTGATTACTTTATTAATAACTTTATTATAATTGAATACTTTATTAAGTTCTGTTTTTAATCTTTTTATGCAAATTATTTTGTCCCCTGGACTGGACGGTCACTCTATATTGTCACTCCTCTTGATTACGAGCTTCGAGAAAACGAGACATAGATACATGAAATATATAACCCACAACAAGAGATCGACGTCACCGCAAATAAAAAATTAAATTACGTACAACGTATGCGCTCCCCGGCTCCTTTTTTTCTCCTTCTCGCTCGGTCTTCCATGTCTCTGTCGCCATTAATTTCAAATTCACCCTCAAACTCGTTTTACCGCGTATTATCCTTCATCCACTTTGCTCGGTAGTTCAGAACGAGGACATTCGATTCCCCATCGTCCGACCATCCTGTATGAAGCCACCTATCTTTTCGCACAACGTACATGAATTTAATTCATGCCGGAGGGAGGGTTTCGAGCTTTGCGATTTAAATTTTGTCGTTGTCGAAATTGCCCGGCAAATCCGATTTTCGCCTTTTAACCCGCAAATTTCGTGTAATTCTCATTCATCCCTCTCGATCTCTCGTTCAACTTGTATTATCTTCAAATTCATTTTTTTCCCATTCACAACAATAAATAACGTTGCCTCGACTTTCAAAATAAAATTAAAAATTCAAGGTTTTTTTTCGAAGGTCCGAAAAATGACGATGAAACAGTTGTTTCGAATTATTTTAAATCCGAGATCGAAATCTTCATGTTGAAAAATTATTTCAAATTAAGATGAGAGTCGACTTTCAACAAAAAAAAAATATAAATTCACATTACGTGTACAAACATTGACATATCTGTGAAATCAGGGTCGGATGTCATGTCTCCCGGGCTTCATAATTATAATATACGTATTCGATAATTATCATTGCATGTGTCCCCTGTCCCTATTATAGCCCGGAGATTCTTATCAGAAACGAGGGATTCACCTTGTATCAACAAGAAGAAAAAAAAATCTTCGTGGGAGTGAATGGCCAATTAAATCATAAAATTGAGCCAGAAACCCAAAAAGTTATCTTGAAAGAGCCATTTTTTCCCTGGATAATTTTTAAACGTAAATTAAATTATTATTGAATTAAATTAAATTTTTTTATTTTGTTAAGGTCAATTATTGAACAGCTAAGGATCTGGGAATTAAATTCGGTGAGAAAAAAATATAAAATCAAGAAAATAACCATCGCTTTCATGTTCAAATGATACTTTGATATTTTTACTTTCGAAAAATCACCCTTTAAATTATTTTTAAATGATTTCAAATGAAAAAAACGAATAATGCGAAGTATGCAAATGTCCCAATTATTGAACACCGGAAGTGCCTATGTCCCTAATATTGAACAGGCATGTCCCAGTTATCGAACACTCTCGAGAATTCTTTTTCCGTTCTGAAAATATTATTTTGGGTACAATATTAAGAAATAAAAGCAAAATCAAGTAATCTTTTATTAATCATGTAAAAATACAAAAATAGATATTTAGTCTCTTTTGACAGGTTTTTGGTTCATTCGCTTTTCGTTTATTTTTGCTCTTCAACTCGAACTTTATTGTATTTTTATTTTCAGCTTTCTCGTTTTTTATGTTCTGTTTTTGTTCGATTTTTTCGCAGCTTTCTTGTTTTTCGACTGAAATATCGAAGAGCAGAAAATATT
This sequence comes from Alloplasta piceator, assembly GCA_946863875.1. Classification (NCBI taxonomy): domain Eukaryota; kingdom Metazoa; phylum Arthropoda; class Insecta; order Hymenoptera; family Ichneumonidae; genus Alloplasta; species Alloplasta piceator. The sequence continues at coordinate 3,554,456 of OX333076.1, read as the reverse complement.
GAACATTAGATTCGTATTTTTAGGTTACATATAGGTTATATTCTCTTTTTACTTTTCTTTTTGTGTTTATTGCGCGAAACTACAGATAAAAAATATATTTGACAATCTTAGAGTTATTATTAAAAGATCAAAGGTCAATTTATTCAGGAACTTACAGTTTTTGTTTGAATAAATCCGATTCTTACGATCTGTCACGCGTTAACCGTCTCGATGTTTTGATGGGTTTAATGACGCCATCTTGGAGAATTCGAGAGTTCGATAATTGGGACACACTGCATTTTCTATGTCCCAATGACCGTATTTTTCAACAAATAATTAATTTTAAAAAAAATTTTATTGTTATTTGTAAGAAATTTTCTGAGGAACCTGAAACGCCTTTACTTTTTGAGATGCGACAGTTTTTAAATTTTTTATGCCCTTACGCGTGAAGCGGTGCGTCTTAGCAAAAACGATAAGCAGTTACCACGAGACGTCAAATCGGGTCACCGTTGCTGATTAAATAATTTTTTTCTCAATTAATTAAAGCTTTTTTTGCACAAGTAAGGTAACATTTCGATAGCTAACTGTTCCATATATGTTATGAAATTTTTATAAATAAGTAAATGCATGCAGGTGAATGAGAAATAATAAAAATACAAGATAGTGTTCAATAATTGGGACCTGTTCAATAATTGGGACATTTACCTTAATTATTAAATTGAAGCCTTGTAAATTTTTATAAATATATAGATATGTAATCACGGACGAAAAATCGAGATCTCTAAAGCCGAGGAAAAAAAGTAAGGCTTAACGAATCGCTTTGCTGATCGTGACACCCTTTGCATCCATTCTCTGTCGTTTTTTTTTTTTTAACTCTAGGCTTGAACCAGTATGGGGGTGTCTATCTGTGTGTGAGAATAGTGAGTCTCGCACGATTCATCGGGTTTTGGCGTGCCTCGAGGCGATAAATATCATACGCATAGCGAATATATACCACGTACATACGTATTGCCACAGTATAACGTTGAGAAAGAGAGAAAGAACTCACAGAGCTATCATCAACCCTCGAGGCTCAAAGTTGAACCCGCTACTATGTGGCTCGTGTAGTAAATCCCTCGAAACCAAAATGGCGTATTTTTCGTACTCTGATGACCGAAAATACGTCTTTTCAATTCTAGTCACCCGGTATATCTGTAGCGTCAATTCTGTCAATTGTCAATTCCGACTGGGCGGAGGGACGAGAATGAAACCTTTTGAAGTTGCACTCGAACCACGCACGTCGAGGCATATCAAGGTGAAGGGGAAATAATTCCATTTTTCGACGTCGTTATATATAAATTCGCCACACGATATATTCACTGTTCTTTCCACATTTCCCTCTCTTTTCTCGTCCAGTCAATGTTACAAAAATGTTGTAATTGTGAATTGAAAATAAAGGCAACAAAAAAATTTTACCTCCTTTCATTTCAGTTGAGGAATGAAAATTTTGAACATATTTCTGCCGGACCAGAATATAGCCTTAATATATATATGGGGCATTCCATCCCAAATTGGACAGTTTGAAAAACTTTTTTTTTATTTCCTCAATTTTTTTATATTTTTGAGTACCCATCAAAAGACCCTTCCTGTTAAATTTTGAGATTTTTTTGATTGCCCGTTCAAAAGATATTAAATTAACCAAAAAACCGCGCTTTTTTGTTATTTTGGTCATAACTTCTTTAATAATGGTCCAAATTGATAGTTTTTTTTCAAAATTTGTGTTTTTTTATGGTCTTTTCGGAAAAAAATACAACAAAAATATTCGACGTGTTTTTGAATGAGTTTTAAACGCTAAATCGCGTTTTTAAAAGTGAATGTCATTCATGTTTTTTTTTAATTAATTTTTTGTTTCAAACATCTATCTATTCAACAATTTTTAAGACTAGTCCGATGGTGGGATCTCAATGACTACTATTTTTTCGATTTTTGAAAATTAAAATTTTTTTTTCAAATAAATTATTATGAATAGCAATTTTTGTTACTGTATAGTATTTTTGTAATCATTTTGAATTAATTTAGACACTTTTTCATTGTTAACAGATTAACAAACATAAGCTTCAATTTCTTTTTTTGTAAAGTTTCGTACGATTTTTGTTCGCTAAAATTTTTCGTAAAAAACGACCATATTTATAAAATGTAGCGTAACTCTAAAACTACTGGGATTTAGTGAAATTACTAGGAAGGTAAAAAGTTGTATATAATTATTCTAGATTCAATGAAATTTTTTCTGAATTTTTTTCAAATTTTTTTTTTCGAGATTTTTTCTGTCAGTGAGATATTTTTTTATTTCAAACAATCGAGTCTCTTACCTCATTTGCACGGTTTTTTCATCTAAAAACTTCGTCTACGTGGCTTTTTTATCAGGAAACCAGTGTGGATGAGGTAAAGGACCCGATTGTTTCAGATACAAAATTATATCTCGTTAACAGGCAAAACTTTTGAAAAAAAATTTCGAAAAAATTTCATTGAATCCAAAATAATTGTATGCAACTTTTCACCCTCTTGGTGATTTCACGAAAACCCACTAGTTTCAGAGTTACGCTTCATTTTATAAATAGGATCGTTTTTTGCAAAAACCTGAATATCTTTGCGAAAAAAAAATCGTACGAAACTTTTTAAAAAACGAAATTGAAGCTCATACTCCCCTCCACAAGTTCGTCATGTGAAAAACAGTTTCAAAAAATTTGCATGGGTCGTGCGCCAAAATTTCAACGCCAGAAAAAGCCAAAAAACGGCCATGTTTCAAAAGGCGTACCGGGTTCAAAAAAAATCGAAATTTTTTTTGGGTAAAAGCAAAATAAAGCTGAATATGTCCCCTTTGAAACGCCGCTTGTTAAATTGAAATATATACCTTCGTTTTTAAAAGAGCAGAGAAACTTTTTGTGCGAAGTGGAATCGGAGCGAGTGTTTCCAAACTTTTGGACAGCAGTGTATTTTTTTTTCTCAAATGTAGCCATTAAACGTTTATACACATTCAAATTTCTCAATAATATCCCGGTAATGATTGGTTCCTCCATTGTATTGACGGACATCAGGGGGAGGATTGAAGTATTGTTGCGTGGTTTTTACTGCGGATTGTCGGGTGACTCATTATTTTCCTTTTGGTGTTCTCTTCATCCTCCACCAAGTTCTTTCCATGTGCTATCATTATCCACCAGGAGCGATATTTGTGTATGTTTCGGTCGAGCTTTATTCGACCCTGCAACCAATTGGACGCGCTATTTACAAATGTATATAAACATATATTTCAATCGGGTCCAGTTGTTGCGACTCACCGAGAGGATGCTGTAAATTCTTGCCTCCTGCAAAAGGACCTACACCTTCAAAAGGGGACATGGCTATGTATACATCAGGGCTCCCAGATCGGAAGAGCCCTCTGCGATCACAATTTTTCTCTATCCCCTTTCTCCGAACTTTCGACGAGACACGAACTTTCTCTCCATCCCTCAGCAGCGAACCAAAGCCCTGATAATTGATTGCGAAGAGAAATATGGACGAGCGAATAGCTGAAAGATTGAAATTCAAGAGGGTGAATTCCAATAATAACTACCCGTGTATTAAGATTCTTGAAAAAGAGAAGCAAAAAAGGTATCGGAGAATATAAATAAAAATATCTGGAGATGAGTTCTTTTTACATTGAACTGATTGATAAGACGAGAATCAAAATTTCGAGATAATAGCAAGGTTCCACATGTTTGAATTCTACGGTTTTGTTAAAATACAAAAGAAAACATAAAGACATTTTTTGGCCCAACTTATTCAATTTTCATTTTTTTTTTGTTTACTTTCAAAGTATTAAAAAATATGCTGTAAAGAGTATTTTTCTTCGGACTTAGCTTTTCATATTTATTTATTTTACTACAGCTTCTTTTGAAATAATCACAATCAATTTTATATTTAATAAATGTTGAAAATACTACAGAAATATTTTTAGAAGTAAAATAATGATGATTTTATTGCAAAGAAATAATTTTTTTCGAAAAAATAATTTCGTATTGAAGTCATTTTTTACATCCAAATAATCCAATGTATGATGCGATAAATGTAATTAATCTAATGAATACAAATTCAATCAAATCTATTCAAATAAAAATGTTTTTTGAAGTCAAATAATAATGACTTTATAGCAAGAAAATAATTGTTTCGAAAAAAATTATTTTGTATTGAATTCGTTTTTTAGATTCAAATAATCTCATGTTTATGATGCGATCAATGTAATTAATCCAATGAATACAAATTTAATCAAGTCTATCATGCATTTATTTGTTACTATCAAATGAGAGTTTAATATAATGGAGTAATAGATTCGTGAAAATATTTTTTTAAATGAAAAGTGATTTTCTTGGTTCAACAAATAAATAATCGAATTAATACTTTCATTCAATAAATAAATTCATGGTCTCAAATTGAGTTATTTTTTCTCTCAGTGTATATATGTATTTTTTGCAGTTCATCGCTTATCTTTTATACAATATTTATTTTTGTTGCATCCATGGAGACCAAAATTATCACGTGACCACAACGAAGAAATGTTGAGACGTAAATTGCTCTGAGGATACTTATTTTACTTTCAACCCCTTTTCCTTGTGACATGGCGACGATATTCGTACGTGACGAGTCGTCCAGTTGGTTCGAACGATTTTCGCCTCTAACAATCTCTCCCTCATTTCTGGACGAGAGTATATAATAAAGGCCAGTTTATTTGTGATGTACATACGTACACAATACATACATATATAATAATAATAATAATAATATTGCACCAAAACTCGTCAAGGGGTGCGGTCGTCGAAGGCGTACACTTTTTCTTGTCCACCTCTCATATAAATATATTCTTCAACCCCTTTCGTACAAGCCTATATATATATATATATCCATATATATGTACATTGAAGGGGTAAGAAAAACAAGAGGGTCTTTTATTCCGGCGCTCATATTATATTCAACGAAAGAACGTGAATACATAAGAAAAGCCCACGAGGCTCCTCGAGAATTCCCACATACGAATGCAATGCCTCGGATCTTCACCAGTTGAGTCTCAGAGGTTCCCTCGTACGCGCACCTCATCATTTTTATCGTTCAAACATTTTTTTTTCGTCTATTTTTATCGTCAACGCGTCGCCGAATTTTTTTATGTATCTGCCGGGAAATGTTTTTGAAAAAAATCTGGAAGTGAAAAGTGTGACGACAGCAGCAGGTGATTTGTATTACGTCCAATTAAGGAGAAAAGAGCTCGACGGATTTTAAATTATACACAGCGGAGACCTTTATTAAACGATTTTGCATCCGATGGCACTTTAAAAGTCAATTAATCCGCTAAATATGTATGCATATAATGTCGGGTGTATTTATATGGACTTTGCAGCGGGGATTGTGCATTGAGAAATAATTTCTCGTAATATTCACAATTAGTCGATGGTGTGTTCATCCCGCTCGGGGATATATTCAGTGGCAGATGCGTGCTCGTCCCTCGTGTAATTTTCTGATTAATTGCCGTAACGAGAAAAATGTAACACACGCCGATGCGTGTGTTTACGCTCGTATGTGTTTGTACCCGTTTTTTGGTGGATCTCGAGTCTTGCCTCTCCGATTCAACGCCAATTATCCGGACCTCTGGATATCAACGAAGCTCACCGAAAATCGTGCGTGCAATTTTGTTCTCCGTTCTCTTTAAAATTTACCTTCTCGACATCTGACGCTGATACGACGATAAGCCGAAGGCTGTTTTGTTGATGACGATTTTCTCCATTTTAATGACAATTCAATCAATAAATTGCAAATTTATGGTTGTTTGTAAAAAATATCACTACGAACATCACTAAGAACATCACTAACAACATCACTAAAATATCACTAAGAACAATTGTTTCAAGGATTCATTGTTTTCGGACGAACATTATTTTTTTTAATTGATATTGTGGCAAGTCCTCATGAAAAATCACTGGATTTGCAGCTGTACCAATTGTTACTGTACCAATTACTATAGCAATTCATAAATAACTACAGAACTTTTTATTGTAAATAGTAAATTGTACTGGTTATTCCTCCATCCAATTCATGGAGTACTCCAGTAATTTTTACTGGCCGTTCTGCATGAATAATTACTGGATTTGCAGCTCGGAATGTTGTATTACTGGACTAACCCATGAATAATCACTGTAGCAATTCATAAATAACCACTGGAATTTTTTTCTGTGTTCTAATTCATGAACACAGTGATAATTACTGAAGTGTTCAGCAATACTCGAATATTACTGGAGTATTACTTTGTACTCTGTTACCAGTGAAAATTACTGGAGTGCTACAGTAGTTATTACTATCCACTCCAGTAATAACTATATTACTATACTGGGTAATAGTTAATACTAGTAGTTTACTGGAGTACTTCGAATACTCTAGTAACTTTAACTGGCAGCCCCTCATGAAAAATCATTGGATTTGCAGCTTGGTATGAATTATTACTGGACCAATCCATGAATAATCACTGTACCAATTCATAAATAACCACTGGAATTTTTTTATGTGTTCTAATTCATGAACAACACTGTGATATTTACTCAAGTGTCCAGTAATGCTCCAATATTACTGAAGTGGTATTTTGTACTCTGTTACCAGTGAAAATTACTGGAGTGCTACTGTAGTTATTACCATCCACTCCAGTAATAACTATCTTACTATACTGGATAATAGTTAATACTAGTAGTTTACTGGAGTACTTCGAATACTCCAGTAACTTTTACTGGCAGCTTCTCATGAAAAATCATTGGATTTGCAGCTCGGAATGAGTCATTACTGGACTAATCCATGAATAATCACTGTACCAATTCATAAATAAGCACTGGAATTTTTTTCTGTGTTCTAATTCATGGACAGCACAGTGATAATTACTGAAGTGTCCAGTAATGCTCCAATATTACTGGAGTGGTACTTTGTACTCTGTCACCAGTGAAAATTACTGGAGTGATACAGTAGTTATTACTATCCACTCTAGTAATAACTATATTACTATACTGGGTAATAATTAATACTAGTTGTTTACTGGAGTACTTCGAATACTCCAGTAACTTTTACTGGCAGCTCCTCATGAAAAATCATTGGATTTGCAGCTCGGAATGCGTTATTAAGGTCCTGTAAAAATGACTGGAGTAATACAGTAATTATTACTATCCACTCCGCTAATAACCACATTAATGAACTGAACAATAATTACTACAAGTAGTTACTACAAACAGTAATAACTACTAGACTTTTTTCCATATATCAAGTTGCTATCGTATAAAAAAAAGTACATCAAATCCTTCAAAATAAAACCTTATACTTTGATTCTACATATTTTTCCATCCCCTTAAAAACTTCTCTCATACTTAAGTCAATATTCTCAATCGTATAATAACAAAAAATACTTTTCGAATTCTGACAAAAGACTTTAATTCTTTTCCAAAAAAACTCGCCATAATATTGAGTGATAAAATTCTCGTTAATGGCTTTAAATTCAAAAAGAGGGTCCCCGTTCACGATCGGCTATCTCGTAAATTCGTGTGTGATTTCCTGTTTCAAGGGAAGAACGTGTGTATACAGGGCGAATGGGGAACGGAAAGCTGGAACAAGATAACCAAAGTTATATCAGCGCCAAGCTGCGGCGACGAAAACGAGGCGAGGGGAGAACTGCGACGAGAAATAAGGCCTTTGCGTGTCACGAAGAGACGCGGTTGGCCCCCGCTGACGAAAATCTTCCCGAAACTCGGTGCACCCGCTAATTGCTCGGTGTGCTCCGTGCTATGCATGTTCGGTTTAATTACGTGCGCGTCTCTCACGGTCCTCGCTTCCCTCAGACCCTTTCCACCTATACGAAATTGCATTCGAGATATCGCCTCGAAAATCGCGTATTCGTCGGACTCTGACGTTTTCTCGTCGCCCTGGTGACACCCCGTCGCACCTCTTATTTTCACCTCCGACAATTGTTTTTCCGCCTCAAATCGCACGAACCTACTAACTACACACATACATAGGGCGTTCCATCCCAAATTGGACAATTGGAAAAACTTTTTTTTATTTCCTCCAATTTTTTATATTTTTTAGTACCCATCAAAAGACCCTTGCTGGTAAATTTTGAGATTTTTTTTATTACCCGTTCAAAAGATTTTGAGTGAACAAAAAAACCGCTCTTTTTCGGTATTTTGGTAATAACTTCTTCAATAATGGTCCAAATTAAAAGTTTTTTATTTAAATTTTTTATTTTTCTATGGCCTTTTAAGAAAAAAATACCACAAAAATATTCGACGTGTTTTTAAATGATTTTTTTTGAGTTTTCAACTTTAAATCGCGTTTTTAAAAGTGAGTGTATATTTTGATTTAAATTTTTTTTATTTATTTAAACATCTATCTATTCAATAACTTTTAAGACTAGTCCGATCGTGGGATTTCCATGAATACTATTTTCTTTTCGATTGTTTAAAAGCTGTTGAATAGATAGATGTTTGAAACAAAAAATTTCAAAAAAAAATTAAAATATACACTCACTTTTAAAAACGTGATTTAAAGTTTAAAACTCAAAAAACTTATTTAAAAACACGTCGAATATTTTTGTTGTATTTTTTTCTGAAAAGGCCATAAAAAAACAAAAATTTTCAATTTTGGTCTTTTGAACGAGGAATCAAAAAAATCTCAAAATTTACCAGCAAGACTCTTTTGATGGGTATTAGAAATATTAAAAAATTGAGGAAATTAAAAAAAAAAGTGTTCAAACTGTCCATTTTGGGATAAAACGCCCCATATATATATATATATAGTAAATTTGTTTGTCAGCGGTGCATGCGTGCACTGTAAATTCATTTTCTTCCCGTCGAAAAAGCCGCAAACTCGTTAAAGGTTGAGAGTAAGGCTGTAAAAATAAAAAATGCGAAACACGTTGAATTTATTAACGGAGTTCCAACATCGGTTTCAACGCTTCTGCGGTCAACAAAAAATTATTCAATATCATTCAACGCGAAGGTGTCTTTTTCATTGCTCTATTCTTGAGAGCCTCGATAAAGTGTTTTGACTAATCGAAAGAGATTGTTTTATTGACTGAGTTGCTATGGCCAGAATTAACAAAATTTACCCTTCAAATTTTTATGACAGACTCCGGCACTTGAAAACTAAAAAAAAAAAAATCAAGAATAAGCAAAGTTTAATTTTCGTGGAATGCACTGAGAAAACAATGTACCATGATTTTTTAACTGTTAACAAATGTAAAGTTGAATATGGCGAAATCAATAATTCTTTAACAGTCAATAAATTGAATAAATATATTTTAACAGTTAATAAATTATTTTGACACAATTAAAATATCTATTTCTTAACGACTAACAAATTTTCTAACCATTAAAGAATATTTAAGTAAAAGTGCCAACTAAATATATTTCTTTACTACAAATAAACTGTTTTCTCAGTGAATCTACGATTGAAGTTTGATCGATCTTCGATCTCGTTATAATGATTCGAAAAAAATTGTTCAAATACACATTCAATTGACTTGTCACATTGTTTCTCCAGCATTGACATTATCATTATTATCTCTATTATTCTTCCGAGGAAAATTTTCAATCCTTTGGCACGTGCAGTCATTTCGCGCAGAGTTATGAAAGGTTGTAGGCAGAGAAAGAGGGACTTGCACTCGTGGAAAGAGCGATGAGGTGAGCAGGTTATTATAGAAAAGGTATGTGTGTAACCGAAGAGTCTCAAGTGCAATAAAGCGAATCGGTGAAAATAATTCAGACCGAAATTGCCACGGAAATATTGCCCCGTGCCAAGGTTTGCTTCGAGGGCAGGAACGGGGCGAGGGGGCGTCGAGACACATGTTAGAAAATAAAAGCACGCAACGGCGCATCACTCGATGTGTTAAATCGTGCAAGTTACGACCTTTTGTTCAACCAATATATATATTTCTGATAGTGCCGAGTTCTGATCTCATCTTACACGCTCCACACAGAGAGAGAGAAAGAGAGAGAGGGTGGGAGGGAGAGAGAGAGAGAGAGAGAGAGAGAAATCTTTCTCACTCACACGATTGCCAGCAAAGCCACTCCGCAACTTTTGATATCGACGCATCATCTCGATGCTCTCTCGCGAACTTCTCCGACCGATCGATTTTCATTCCGTGGGTTGCACCGCGCGCCTTCGTCCTATCTTCTCTGCATCTTTCAACGCGAAAAACTTTTCTCGCTTTTATTGGGACTCACACCCGACTCACGTACATTTCCTCGGATTTCTGATTATTTTCTTTTGATTATAATATTTTCAGTCGAAAGTATTTTATAAGACATGGAATTCGATCATCATCGTCATTGTATCGAAGCAACTTCTTTCATTTCATTATTTTTAGACTTTGAAAAATGATAAAGTCAAGAATAATATTTTGGTGCAGTAATTTTTAATGTGGGGCTGTAACAATTGCTGGAAATCTCCGTGAAATTTAGTCGGGTAATAAGGTAAATGTCCCAATTATTGAACACTGAAAGTGCCTATTTTTCTAATATTGAACAGGCATGTCCCAGTTTTTGAACACACTCGAGAATTCTTTTTCCGTTCTAAAAATGTTATTTTGGGTACAATATTAAGAAATAAAAGTAAAATCAAATACTTGAATAATCTTTTATTAATCATGTAAAAATACAAAAATATATATTTAGTCTCTTTTCACAGGTTTTTTGTTCATTCGCATTTGATTTATTTTTGCTTTTCAACTCGAACTTTGTTTTATTTTTATTTTCAGCTTCCTCGTTTTTATGTTCTGTTTTTGTTTGATTTTGTTGCAGTTTTCTTGTTTTTCGACTGAAATATCGGAGAGCAAAAAATATTGAACATTACATTCGTATTTTTAGGTTACATTTAGGTTATATTCTCTTTTTACTTTTCTTTTTATGTTTATTGCACGAAAATACAGATAAAAAATATATTTGACGTTATTATTGAAAGAATGAAGGTAAGTTTATTCAGGAACTTACAGTTTTTGTTTGAATAAATCCGATTCACACGATCTGTCACGCGTTAACCGTCTCGATGTTTTGATGGGTTTTATGACGCCATCTTGGAGAATTCAAGTGTTCAATAATTGGGACACACTGCATTTTCTATGTCCCAATGATCGAACACCGTATTTTTTAACAAATAATTAATTTAAAAAAATTCTTAAAAATTGTTATTTGTAAGAAATTTTCTGAGGAAACCTGAAACGCCTTTGCTTTTTGATATGCGACAGTTTTTGAATTTTTTATGCCCTTACGCATGAAGCGGGGCGTCTTAGCAAAAATGATAAGCAGTTACCACGAGACGTCAAATCGGGTCACCGCTGCTGATTAAATAATTTTTTTCTCTATTAATTAGAGCTTTTTTTGCACAAGTAAGGTAACATTTCGATAGCTAAAAATTCCATATATGTAATGAAATTTTTATAAATAAGTATAAAAGCATGCAGGTGAATGAGAAATAATAAAAATACAAGATGGTGTTCAATAATTGGGACCTGTTCAATAATTGAGACATTTATCTTAATCCATGAAAAGTTGGGAAAAAGTGCAAAATTTAATAAATCTGCAAAACTATAGTTTACTTTTGGCTCTGTTTGAAAATAATTTGATACGGCAAAAACACATACATAGAGAAATGAACGGAGGGTCTTCGATTAACGGGATCGTGAGTGCATTACTACTGTAGACGGTAACGAAGCGTGGAGGAGAATATAATATGTCCTATATATCATTTCGTCCGCGTGTCAGAGGATCGTTATGCTTCCATGAAAGTGAACGGCAAAAGCAACGAGAGAGGGAACCGAGCTCTCCTTTTCGACTTACAAATTCATTATACACGAAAGAAATAATAGCAACAATAATAATTATGATTCGGCGTTTATTCGAAATCTCATATGCCTGCGCCGAACTATAGTTTCATAAAATGTAACGTACAGTGTCGTCCAAAAGTTTGGAAACACTCGCCCCGATGCCGCGCCGCACTAAAAGTTTCACTGCTCTTTCAAAAATGGAGATATTTCAATTCAACAAGCGGCGTTTCAAAGGGGACATATTCAGCTTCATGTCGCTTTTTCGAACAAATTTTTTCGATTTTTTTTGAACCCGGTAGGCTCTTTCAAAAGTGGTCATTTTTTTCCTTTTTTTGGCGTTAAAATTTGGTCGCACGACCTATGAAAAAAGTTTTTAAACTATTTTTCGCGTGAAAAAATTGTGGAGGGGATTATAAGCTCCAATTTTGTTTTTTAAAAAGTTTCGTACGATTTTTTTTTTGCCAAAATATTGAATTTTTCGCAAAAAACGACCATATTCAGAAAATGTAGCGTAGCTATGAATCTACTGGATTTTTGTGAAATCACTAGGAAGATAAAAAGTTGCATATAATTATTCTAGATTCAATGAAATTTTTTCAGTATTTTTATTCAACATTTTGTTTTTTCGAAAATTTTTCTTGTCAGAAATTTTTGAAAAAAAATTCTGAAAAAATTTCATTAAATCCAAAATTATTGTACGCAACTTTTTACTTTCTTAGTGATTTCGCGAAAACCCAGTAGTTTTAGAGTTACGCCACATTTTATAAATATGCGGTCGGTTTTTTACGAAAAGTTGAATATTTTTGCGAAAAAAAATAGTACTAAATTTTTAAAAAACGAAATTGAAGCTCATACTCCCCCCCGGAAGTTTTTCATACGGAAAACAGTTTTAAAAAAATTTCATGGATCGAGCACAAAAATTTCAACGCCAAAAAAAAAGCCAAAAAACGACCATGTTTCAAAGGGCGTACTGGGTTTTAAAAAAATCGAAAATTTTTTTTGGAAAAAGTGAAATGAAGCCGAATATGTCCCCTTTGAAACGCTACTTGTTAAATTGAAATATCTTCATTTTTTAAAGAGCAGTGAAACTTTTGCATAAAATCTAATTTTTGCCAAACTCTGCCCAGACTTTTTCTGGAAATATTATTTCTTGACATTCCAGGATCGAACTTTTTTTTCTCAACAATGAAATTCCTCTCGAGAAAATTCAAGCCTCCAATTTCTCAATATTATTCATATCATTCGTTTAATTATTTTAGTAAATATATAAATTTTATTTATTAAATCAAACTTGGGTGATAATCTTTGAATGAATGATACAGAGGTTGAAAAAAAGCTGATCAGGGCTTTCCGAAGATAATAAAAATCATTGTAATAACCACAATATATCTCGATGAACGATCTCGTCAGACTTATTGAAGGAGAAGCTCCGGGATTTCATCGAGGAGCGAGAGATATGCCGAGAGAATAAAATATATATGAGGAACGCAGGAAAAAATATAATCCTTCTGTCGGATCTTATTCTCTCTCTCTCTCTCTTTCTCTCTCTCTCTCTTTCTTACTCTTGCGATTGCAGAGAGAAAGAGGAAGTACCGTGGCGTGGGAAGTGCATCAACGAGCTTCCATCCTCGATGATCTTCCCTCGGTTCGCAGGACATATCCAATACCCGACAGCTTATATATGGGGCGTTCCACGCCAAATAAAAAATTGAAAAATCGAAAAAAAATATATGCCATCGTTATCCCACTATCAACTTATGCTTAAAAGTGATGTAATGAATGACAGTTTCTTACAAACAAAATTTTAAAAAATCAATCAGGCCGTGTTTTTTGTAAATCAACAATTCATATTAAAAACTCGAAAATCCTATAAAAACACGGTTAGAATTTTTTTTTCAATATTTTTTATCAAAAGTAAGTTTAAAAACCAAAAATCTTAAAAAAAAGAACATCCCATTTGGCCAATTTTTCGCAAAGTTATGAACGTTAAAAAAAAAGTAACGCAATTTTTGAAAAATCGATTTATTGAATACGGCTCGACAAAAAAAAATGAAAAAAATCATGGAGGCCACTTTCAATCAATACTTGAACATACAAAAATTTTAAAAAAATCGAAAATGCAAAATCTAGATGGCGTTCGATTTGGCGTGGAACGACCCATGTATATTGTTATATACGCGCCAAGAAAAGAACTTGGCCGTTTCGATCGTGCTCGACGGAAAGGGTGCGCGTAAGTATGAGGGTGAACAACTCGGTGTAAGATATCAGCCGCGAAACTGCGTGGTCCTGCATCCCTGCATCGATGAGAGAAACGGATAGATACACACACACTGTATATATATGGAAGGAGAGAGAGAGAGAGATTTTACGAGCGCTCTTGTAATTATCTCCAATAAATATCTTCGCGGCACGAGAGCGAGTCTCTCTGTCTCTCTCGCTCTCGTGTACGGGGCAGCGGATATATAGATAGTGATATATCTATACAGTCGCTATATCAAAATATACTTGGAAGGCTTCAAACGCGGGCGCGGCGCACGCTGCGGGGTCGTGGGTCAACCCACCACAGTCTTCCTTTTGGTCCACTCGTGAGCGCGTGCACTGATAAATTTATAACGCTCAAACTCTGCAAAGAGGACTAGTAATATATATATGAGGCATTCCACGCCATTTCGATCAAAATCTTGCCTCGATGATTCCGATTTTCCTCTAAATTTTTTATATAAAAAAACACAATGAAATGTATTTTCCCAAATTTTTTCAGAATTTTTTGGTCACGCGTTTTTTGGATTTTTTTTTTTCAAAGGACCCCTTTGTAAAATCTGGAAAAATTCAGAATAATCTAATAAAATTTTTTTTAGATTATTCTGAATTTTGTTATATTTTATTATAAAATATAACAAAATTGTTGGCCTTCGTTCAAAAATAGAAATTTTAATACTCTATGAGTTTTAAACAAATGCAAAAAAATTTTTTTTTCATAGAGCATTGAAATCTCCATTTTGGAACAGAGTCCAAAAATGTTGTTGTATTCTATTAGATTATTTTGATTTTTTTCAGATTTTACAAAGGGGTCTTAAAAAAAAAACGAATCCAAAAAACGCGTGACGAAAAAATTCAGAAAAAATTTGGGAAATTTTTTTTCAATGTGTTTTTTTTATATAAAAAATTGAGATGAAAATCGAAATGATCAAGACGAGATTTTGTCGGGTCATTCCGCAACATTCTGATGAAAATCTTGCCTTAATGATTTCGATTTCCCTCTAAATTTTTTATATAAAAAAACACATAGAAAAAAAAATTTCCCAATTATTTCAGAATTTTTTGATCACGCGTCACGAGTAAAATTTTTTTTTCAATTTTTTCAATTTTACTCATAGAGTATTGAAATCTCCATTTTGGAACAAAGGCAACAAATTTTGTTATATTTTATTACATTATTCTGAATTTTTTCCGATTTTACAAAAGCAAAAAACGCGAGACGAAAAAATTCAAAAAAAATTTGGAAACTTTTTTTCAATGTGTTTTTTTTATATAAAAAATTTAGAGGAAAATCGGAATCATCAAAGCAAGATTTTGATCGAATTGGCGTGGAATGCCTCATATATATATGAACTTGCTTCATAAGCTGGGTGACCGCACGCGAACCATTCTTTATTTTACCAAGAAATTGGTCCATCAAGAAGGAAGATTCATTTCAAAATATGTGCAAATTGCTTCCTATGAATCTTTTGCCTCATTCATTTTGTTTATTGTAGGTAAAATAAATACGCATTTCTACGAGGTTGGAGATTTTTCGTTGTACAATAAACCAGAAGGGATTTATAAATTTTTGTAGAATAATGTTTATCGATAAGATTGCGCGTCGACAAAAAATTCGGGGGGGAATGGTCTAAGAATACTGATTTTTTCGAAGATTCAAGTAAACGTTGAGAAAATGATTTTCCCGATTTTGGAACCGAGAATTTTCTCAATTAATCTAAACTAATAAATACAAAATGGAAATTATAAAAATTACACTTACTCCAAAGATGTTTATCAATGGATATTGTATTTAGAGCATTTTCGCTGATTTCACTCAACATTAGTGTTTTATACGTCGAGGCAAATCCGAAAGACGAGACCCGGCTTAACTACCTCTCCCGTGAGAAAAGATCCGATAAATGAGAATATATTCTTGTACATAATGTTCAATAAACGAGAGATGGGAGCTGCTGCCAGGCTTGCAGTGTTCTCTTGAAAGTCGAGCTTGAGTAGCCGGGGTCGAGCACTAATCGAGATTCGAATCGCGAAATTAGCTCGTTTGGCTCTCTCTCTCTCTCTCTCTCTCTCTCTTTCTTTCTTTCTACGTGTATCGTTCTACATGTATCGTGTCACGTGACTGAGATCGAAAAGACTCATTTCATGCGTTAGAAGGCACAAAATACCCCGTTGTGTTTCCGAGCATAGATACGATATTTATAATTAGTGCTGACAAAAAGGATGAGTCGTTCGCATTAAGCTCATTAAAAAGTTTGGAAACACTCGCCCCGATTCAGCACCGCACAAAAAGTTTCACTGCTCTTTTAAAAATTAAGAGATTTCAATCCAACAAGCGACGTTTCAAACGGGACATATTCAGCTTCATTTCGCTTTGTCCAAGAAAAATTTTCAATTTTTTTTTTAACCCGGTACGACCTCTGGAACATGCTCGTTTTTTGGCTTTTTTTATGGCGTTGAAATTTTACCGCACGACCGATGAACATTTTTTTTCAATGTTTTCTCAATGAAAAACTTATGGAGGGGAGTATAAGCTTCAATTTCGTTTTTTAAAAAGTTTCGTACGATTTTTTTTCGCAAAAATATTGAGTTTTTAGTCAAAAAACGATCATATTTATTAAATGTAGTGTAACTATAAAACTAGTGGGTTTTCGTAAAATCTCTAAGAAGGTAAAAGGTTGCCTATCATTATTCTGGATTGATTAAAAAAATTTCAGAATTTTTTTACATTTTTCTTTCGAAAATATCTTGACAGAACAAATGTTGAAAGAAAATTCTGAAAAAATTTGATTGAATCCAGAATAATGTGGGAGAGGAGTATAAGCTTCAATCTCGTTTTTTTTAAAGTTTCGTACGATTTTTTTTTGCAAAAATATTCAGATTTTTTCAAAAAAACGATCATATTTTCAAAATGAAGCGCAACTCCAAAACTACTGGATTTTTGTGAAATCAGCAGGAAAGTAAAAAGTTGCATATCATTATTTCGGATACATTGAAATTTTTTCAGAATTTTTTTCAATATTTTTTGTTCGAAGGTTTTTTTTGTCAAGATTTAAATAAAAAAATAAAATTTTGTACAAAAATTCTTTAAAAATTGAATTGAATCCAAAATGATTGTATGTAAGTTTTTACCTTCCTAGTCATTTCACGAAAACGGAGTAGTTTCATCGTTACGCTACATTCTCTAAATATGGCCGTTTTTTGCAAAAACTTGAATATCTTTGCGAAAAAAAATCGTACGAAATTTTTGAAAAAACGAAATTGAAGCTTATACTTCCCCTCACAAGTTTTTCGTGCAAAAAATAATTTAAAAAAAATTTCATGGGGTGTGCGACAAAATTTAGCGCAAAAAAAAAAGTTGAAAAATGACCATGCTTCAAAGAGCGTACCGGGTTCAAAAAAAATCGCAATTTTTTTTTGGAAAAAGCGAAATGAAGCTGAATATGTCCCCTTTGAAACGCCGCTTGTTAAATTGAAGTGTCTTCATTTTTAGAAGAGCAGTGAAACTTTTTGTGCGGTGCGGAATCGAGGTGTTTCCAAACTTTTGGAGGGCAGTGTACATATTGCCAACCTCGGATTTGGCTCCGATTCTAATTGTCCGGTTATCAGTTCGATATATCTGGCCGCTAGTTAGACTACGTTGCGTGGTAAACCCATTAGAGTACCGTTTGCAATGGCTTTGCGATTCCTTGATCTCAGTGCTAAGCTGTCTTTAACGGAGCACGCGCCAACGCACACGGACATGTGTATCTATATATGTATAGATATGGTATTTCGTGCGAGATAAGCTATCATGCGCGCACGCTTAAACTATGTAAGGACGAGTCGATTCGCGAGCATAAGTATGCGGAGCACGCGAAAGCCGGAGAGCTAATAAGAAAAATCTGTGAAGAAAAGTCCCCTCACCTTTCCTCAACACTTTCTTATCTGTTCATACGTTCTCTTAATTATATATGAGGTAATCCAGCCCAAGTGTGTAAACCCGTTTCCCTCATCCTCTCGGATTTATGTCATTTTTTTTTATATGATCGCATTGAGTCTAAAATACACCCTCATAATTTTTTCAGATTTTTCCAAACATCTCTTATTTCTAAAAAAAAAAAATTTTCGAAAAAAAACGCCCTTTTTTAAAAATCTAAAAAAATTCTGCAAAAACCGT
This sequence comes from Alloplasta piceator, assembly GCA_946863875.1. Lineage (NCBI taxonomy): Eukaryota > Metazoa > Arthropoda > Insecta > Hymenoptera > Ichneumonidae > Alloplasta > Alloplasta piceator. The sequence goes on along the minus strand of OX333076.1, from coordinate 3,536,208 downwards.
GACAATGTATAAAAATTTTCAAGCTATCACCCGTAGTAGGCAGATTTTTTTTCTGTGTTTTACGTGATAATTTCAAAAAAAAACAATTTTTTTTAAAATGCCATTTTTTCAAATCTAAAAAAAATTTGAAAAAACCGTGATAACATATAAAAATTTTCAAGCTATCACCTGTAGTGAGCAGATTTTTTTTGCTGTATTTTACAAGCTATTAACGTTCTCAAAATTCCAAAAAATTCTCAAATAGCTCACTTTTAGCAGATACTGAATTATTTTGGTACTCAAATTGAGTATCTGCTCAAAGTGAGCTATTTGAGAATTTTTTGGAATTTTGAGAACGTCAATAGCTTGTAAAACACAGAAAAAAAAATCTGCCCACTACGGGTGATAGCTTGAAACTCTTAATCTATTATCACGGTTTTTTCAAATTTTTTTTAGATTTAAAAAAGATGGCGTTTAAAAAAAAATGTTTTTTTTTTAATTTATCACGTAAAACACAGAAAAAAAATCTGCCCACTACGGGTGATAGCTTGAAAACTTTTTATATATTGTTACGGTTTTTACAGAATTTTTTTAGATTTAAAAAAAATAGCGTTTTTTTTCAAAAAAAAATTTTGTTTAGAAATAAGGGATGTTTGGAAAAATCTGAAAAAATTATGAGAGTGTATTTTAGACTCAATGCGATCATATAAAAAAAAATGACACAAATCCGAGAGGATGAGGGAAACGGGTTTACACACTTGGGCTGGATTACCTCATATATATATCTTATATGAAGACCATCTATCTTTTTCTCACTCGCAATCGCACTGCGGACGATCTCTCGACTTATTGTTCTGATTTAAGCTGCTGCGTTGCTGAAGCCAGTGATCGTGGACGAAAGACTCGCGCATTCAACGTGCCCCGACTCTTTCGAGCGTATGCCGGAACTTTCTGCCTTCGTAAGTGGACGTTAATGAGTCCATAAAATTTCTATTGCGATCCCTGGACTACGAATTTTTTTTTTCTGCTTCGTCCTCTCTCTCTCGTACACATTCCGCTCACGTTTGTGCTTCTTATGATTATTCGCTGCGTTGAATAACTCCGAACAAAACGATACTTCATTATTTTACCTGGGTTCAATGAGTGAGAATATTTTTTAGCAGATGCGGTATTTTCAGCATAATTTCATCTCGCAATCCGAAATAAGTCGCTGTATAACATTTTTTTCCTTGGCCAATTAGTACTGATTTTTTTCCGTGTGCTCCAATGTTGTTAGACTGGTTACAACAGAGAAAAAAATCCGATGATTTTTCATCTATTAGTCTCCGAGCTGCAAATCCAGTAATTTTTTAGGCGGAGCTGCCAGTAAAAATTACTGAAGTACTTCATGAATTTTTACTGGGAAATAACTTGTAGTCGAACAACCAGTACAATTTGTTGTACTAATCCAGTAATCACAGGTACGAGCTGCAAATCCAGTAATTTTTCAGGCGGAGATGCCAGGAAACATTACTGAAGTACTCCATGAATTTTAAACGTGCAAAATAATCCCTAGTCGAAAGACCACACCGAGAAAAAGATTTGGTAAAGTGAAAAAAATTTGGCTTGAATCAACTAAACCCGGCGGTTACGGGTGACAAACGAAATGTGTAATTCAGTTAACTCAAAACGTGTATCAAAATGAAAACAAAAATTGCATTCCCATAAATACGTATATCTTTGACCCAACAGAGTAGAGAATCCGTTCAATTGAAAATTACATTGTTTTGATTGTATATTTGGTAAAATACACTGAATATGCGATTGCATAACCAAATGGTTTAATTAAATGAACAGTTTATATTTTATATGCAATTCAGATGTCGTTCACCGAAAAAAAAATGCATTTAACATATAGCTAGAAAATTTCAATTGAATTAACAAATCATTTGATGATATGCATTATCTGTTTAAGCTACGAGGGCTTTCAGTTAACTAATTAATCGTGAGATTAAACAGTTAAGTGCAAATCAAACTTATTTATCCTTGCGCCCATAAAGAGCACGATCTCATTCAAATATTTAGTCTTTTGTCCATAGAACTGCGCGACCACAGAGCGCGGGTAATGTTCCATCAATTTAAAGTTAATCGAGGACTCCGATGCTGGTAATACACCGGTACTTATCGGTGCTCGGTGGCTGTCTCGCTTGCGCGAGGGCGCGCGCCGATGGTCGCCACCTAACGGATCTCGGGCGAAGTGCCGAGAACGTGGTAGTTACTGTACTTACTATCGACTAAATGTGTTGTGGCTGCATTGAAATATTTAGTCAAATTTATCAAACAATTTGATCGACCTGAGCGCATTTACTATTCTTTTTAACTGGATGAATAGCTCAAATTAAAACTAAATTTTGTTGATGAGACGAAACATACAGTTGAAACAATTTTATTGACTTCCGGTAAATGACTAGATATTCAATTGAATGAGAAAACAAGTTGTTGAATCAATCTCGTTTGAAATTATTTAGATCCAATTTTGTGATTGCGGTGAATGCAGTATACATTCGAAACAACGACACTAGTTTTATTATTTCAACAACGGGGTAATCAAATCAAATATGTGACGATTGATTCAAACGAATTTGCCGTGATCGCAGCTGGTTAGTTGATATTACTAAACCTTTTTTTCGGTGCAGTACAATTTACTGTACAAATCCCGTAATTACTGTATTACTTCAGTAATTTTCACTAAACCGTAATTTTACAGTCCAGTAATATTGGAGTATTACTGGACACTTCAGTAATGATCACTATGTTGTCCATGAATTAGTTCTGAATTTTTTTTCCGTGTAGAAAACTGTATCGCACGCAGTACGATACAGTACGTGCCCCGCTGACGCACCTGCGTGTTTTAATCACTGCCCGAATCTCTTGCCATGTATACCGCAAGGAGGAGTGAGGTTTCCATGTACAAATAACGGTTAAAATGGGAGAAGTGCTTCATACGTATATCGTATATATTATTGTAAGATCTCTTCTCTGGATACATTATAGAAGCCAAGTAAACGAGACGCCGGTAATCAAGACAGCTTGATAATCGGGCAAGCGCATAAAAGTAGTGCGCACGTGCAATCATTTATTCTTATCATCCAAGATTAATCGGTCTAAGAATAGAAATTTCAAGCAATTTAATTTTATTTCAAGTAAAGAAGTAATTATAAAATCGTAACCCAAAATCAATTGATTGATGTTTTGATATTGATTTATTGCGATACTCGTTGGAGTCGTCATTTTATTTCTTATTAATACATATTATTATTATTATTATTATTATATATGGGGCATTCCAGCCCAAATCGGCCAGTTTGAAAAAGTTTTTTTTTAATTTCCTGAATTTTTTTATATTTTTGAGTACCCATCAAAAGAACCTTCCTGTTAAATTTTGACATTTTTTTTATCACCCGTTCAAACGATATTAAATTAACAAAAAACCGCTCGTTTTTTGGTATTCTGGTCATAACTTCTTTAATAATGGTCCAAATTGAAAGTTTTTTTTCAATTTTTTTTTTTTCATGGCCTTTTCAGAAAAAAAATACAACAAAAATATCCGACGTGTTTTTCAATGAGTTTTAAACGTTAAATCACATTTTTAAAAGTGAATGTCTTTTTGATTTTTTTTTTTTTAATTTTTATTTCAAACATCTATTTATTCCGCAATTTTTAAGACTAGTCCGATCGTGAGATCTCAATAACTACTATTTTTTTCGATTTTTGAAAATTAAACATTTTTTTTAAATAAATTATTATGAATACCAATTTTTGTTACTGTATGGTATTTTTTTAATAATTTTGAAATAGCTTGGACACTTTTTCATTGTAAACAGATTTTTTAAATTAATAATTAATCGATGAGCAAATAACAACAGTTCAAGAATTGTATGAGTGGACATTGAACCTAAATAGTCTACCGAATATTGTTGTCAAATTTTCACATGAGAAACATTATTCAGATGCAAAAAAAAATATTTTATTTGTGATAAAATACTGCGAAGTCAATCACAGGGGGACACAAAAATTTCATTCAATTATTCCAATGAGCAACGGAAACGTATTGGCAAAGGAATATTCTAATTAAGGAAATAATCGTATATGTAAGGTTTTCAAAAAAATGCGTGAATAAATAAAAACTGTTGTTATTATTGTTCATAAATAGACTTAATGATTAATTATTAATTTTAAGAACCTGTTAACAATAAAAGAGTGTCAAAATAAATTCTAAATATTGAAAAAAATACTATACAGTAACAAAAATTGGTATTCATAATAATTTATAAAAAAAAATTTACCAATTTTCAAAAATCGAAAAAAAAAGTAGTTATTGAGATCCCATGATCGGACTAGTCTTAAAAATTGTTAAATAGATAGATGTTTGAAACAAAAAATTAAAAAAAAAATAAAAAATGTCATTCACTTTTAAAAACGCGATTTAACGTTTAAAACTCAAAAAACTCATTAAAAAACACGTCGAATATTTTTGTTGTATTTATTTCTGAAAAGGTCATAAAAAAACAAAAATTTCGAAAAACAAACTTTTAATTTGGACCATTATTAAAGAAGTTCTGACCAAAATACCAAAAAAAGAGCGGTTTTTTTGTTAATTTAATATCTTTTGAACGGGTGATCAAAAAAATCTCAAAACTCAACAGGAAGGGTCTTTTGATGGGTACTCAAGAATATAAAAAAAAATGAGGAAATAAAAAAAAAGTTTTTCAAACTGTCCGATTTGGGATGGAATGCCCCATATGTATATATTGAATAATATTATTTTATAGTGATTAATTCTACACATTTTTTATATCCAAGCGAATCTTGCACCTTTCTCGATTTGAAAAAAAATCACGACAACCAGATTTTCCGGTAAAGGCGCAGCTTTTATTATCTTGGAAAGACAATGGGAAATGTGACATTTGTTGAATAATGTAAGAGATTCGAGTATCCGGCTTGGTTGGGGCGTTTCACGTGGCAAAGAGAGAAAGAGAGGGACGTATCCCATCGGCGTGTGAAAATGAGTGTACGAATGACGATGACGATGAGTGTACGATGGGTCGAAGATGGGGCCAGGGTTATCATCAGCATGGGCTGAGGAAAGGATCGCGAGTTGTCGCGTCGCTTTCACGAAACGACTCGAGCAGAGCGAAAACTCTCCCGAGTTGAGACATCGTCGGGGATCCTCTCGATCTTTTTTCCTTTTTATGTCCGTCTCTCTTCTCTTCTTTCTGACACGCTCGACGAATTCAGACTTAACTGGGCGACGGACGAAAACAGCGAGCCCTCTTCCTTTTTCTCGCTTCAACGAGATACGAAACGTTGATACATATTACACCATTATATTTATACATTATACCTGTATATATGTATATATATTACATATTACATATATAGATACATTTAAGGTGACTCCCACGTCACCGTGGGTTCGTCCACCGTGATCTATGCTAATAAACTCCTCGTTTCACAAACGAGAGGATTGAAAAAAAAAAATTTTATGGTCCCGTCAAATTAATATACCACTCATTAAAATATATGACTGTGTCTATTAAATTACCCGTCATACGAGGGAATCCATCACCGTGATATATTCCAGGCCGGAAAGACGTCGCATAAATCCCATCACCGTCGAATCCTTGCGCCTTTCATCTATTTTTCAGATTTTTGAAAATAATGTTGGTATATACTTGCATTTTTGAAAAAAAAAATTTGTAGGAGGAGGGAAACAAAAGCTGTGAAACCAGAATTTGGCTGCATTTGTTGTTTGTTCAAATAATCAAAAAATGTCACAGAATATAAAATAGTGCAATTAAATTGCAATGATTTCGATATGCTTATAATCCCCTAGAATTCCCTAGAATTCTCGAGAATTCCCTAGACGATTGAAAAAAAATTCATTTCGAAAAATATGTTGGAAAATTGATTGTTTAAATGCAATTGAATTATGGAGAATCAAATCTGCACACTTATCCAACATCTGAGTTGAATTTTTTTATTTTACTTAATTTTACGTTAACCACAAAAAATAGAAGTTTCTTTTCATGATTACGCATTGCTGGAAACGAAGAGAAATTTTATTATGAATTTTTGATCGATAATGATGAGAATTAACAGCGTTCTTGAAAAAAACAGAATACGTTTGAATTATTTTCACGATAACTTCAGTAGAAACTTGAATTATTTGCAAAAAATAAAAAGTAATGTCTTTTTTGATATTCAAGTATCAATACTTGATTTTTTAAATATCATTTTGAGGGTTTTGTCGAGCTCGATAAAAAAAACATATTTTTATCATTCTTTTTTTTACAACATATCCGTAAATATTTTGACAATGAATACAAAAATTTTTGAGAAAAAAAAATGAAAATTAGATAAGTTAAAGGGGTTGTGCTGACGACACGATTGCAAACCTTCACTGAGAAAGAAGCTTATTTGTAGTAAGGAAATATATTTAGTTGGCACTTTTACTTAAATATTCTTCAATTGTTACAAAATAATTTATTATCTGTAAAAAAATAAAAATTTAATAAATTTAAAAAAATATTTGGGGCATTCTATGTCAAATCGACCACTTTTAAACCCGACCCCTTTCGATTTGGCTGAAATTTTGTTTTCCTTTTCTACCCAACATTTTTCAGGAAATATTCAAATTTTTTTATCCAACCCAAAAGAAAAAGCTTTCTTTTAAAATGACTATAACTTCTTCAAAAATTGACTAATCGGGACGTTTTTTTTGAACATTTTCGTTTTTGAATGCACTTTCCGAAAAAAAATACAAAAAAATGTTAAGATATTAAAATCTATGAAATTTTTCATTTTTTCGAGAAAAATCATGTTCTTATCGAAGTTCGACATGTTTAATTTTTTTTTCCCTCAAAAAATGCTCTGATCAACTTCGGAAAAAATTCCGCCCAACCCGGAGTGGCATTCCATTTTCTTCTATTTTTTTTTTTTCACTTTAGAAACAAAAAATCGGCGATGACCACATTCAATTTTTTATTTCTTCTTAATTTTTTTAAATTCCGAGGTCCTTTATAAGTGCTCAAAAATTTCCAGAGTGGTACTTTGTGAAATAAGCCCAATTGAGAATTTTTTTTTTTTCCAATCGTTAAAAGAATAGGAATTTAATTTATTTAATTTATTAACTGTTAAAAAATAATTCATCTCGCCATATTCAACTTTACATTTCTTAACAGTTAACAAATCTTGATACATTGTTTTCTCAGTGTTCTCGTCATCCGATACAGAATTGAAAAAAAAAATATTCTTAAAAAATAATTTTCCATGAACTCCTTTAGAATCATGCTTCAAGATAAAATAACCGACGACGATTTTCCCTGTGCTGCAAAAAAAAACCAATTTTCGTGTCCCACCGTCGGATTGTTTCGCCTCAACGAGCGGTAAAGAGGCGTTGCTCGGAAAAAAATGTGACTCCACGAGAGATGTAAATTCATCGAGAGATCCGCCGTGTATACAGGGTTGGATTTTAATGTACGACGTTCGAGTTATGGGTTATTCGACTGCGACCGGTCGACGTGGTCGCGCGCGAGGAGATCCCAAGAGAATTTCACGTCGGGACAGAGACCAGGACGTATATAATTATGCCAAAATCGTAGTCAGGTACCAATATACCAGCGAGAGGGATTAAGGGGAAGGACGGGGCGAAAGGGAGGGAGGGAGGGAGGGAGAATACTATAACGCGGAGAATCTCTTTTGGTCGAAGGAAAGAGAAGAAACACGAACTCCACCAGGATCCCCGAAAATTGATCACGTACAGCGCCGCGGTCCCGCGCCTCGGTTTCAGTATACGCCTTCGAATCTCTTCGCCCATGCTCCTCTCCTCCGTATTTCTCTCTCCGTCTCTCTCTCTCGCCGTGATGATGTCTCTCCTCTCTGTTATTATCGAGAATAAAAGTCACCGCTACCATACGCGAGATGAAATTTGTGCTACGACAATTCCGCGAGGGCCATTCCGAGAGGAATGGAATGTAAGGTGGAAGCAACGTGTGGTCATCAAATTTGACCATTGGAAGTCATTATTCGTCAACGTTCCTTTTCACCGTAATAAAAAAATTTGTGGTTGCACGTGACTTTGGTAATGCGAAAAAAAATTATTTCATTGCCAAAAACGTTGAGATATTTGAATTATATCTGAAGATCCCTGATCGAATTATAATTTGAATAGAGAAGACTCGAATTATTCAATTGTAAAATTACTATAAGTATTACAGAGCTGGGCAAAGTACCCGAAAGTACTTCAAGTACAAAGTACCGTAAGTACTTGAAGTACTTAAGATTTGAAGAACTTGAAATACAAGTACTTGAAAAATCAAGTATCAAGTACTTTACAAGTTTTCAAGTATATCTCGTCAATTCTAGTACTTACATTTAATTTCTTATTCTCATTTGATTTTTATTCGAGTACTTTTTGGCTCAAAACATATTTTCACCTTGTGCAATACACTGTGATTAGGGTTTAGGTAGATTGAGTCAGAAGTATTTAAACAAAGAATTGAAATCAAGTTAAAAATAGCATTGGCGATTGTAATTACGATTTATTTTGATATAGGTTTAAAAAAGAAGTCTTCATAAGTCGATACATCACGGAATATTATTCTTAATTACATATTCAAAGGTTTTGTACATGCAACCATCAGCAAGACACATTCAAAAGTACTTGATACTTGTACTTGAAAAAGCACTTGAAGTATAGGAAAGTATTTAAAACTTAAAGTAGAATACTTGAAGTACAGGCCAAGTTCTTGGAAATTTAAGTACAATACTTGAAGTACTTTTCAAGTATACTTCGAGTATCGTAGTTAATTTCAAGTATTTGAAATTTTAATTACAGTACTTGAAGTACAGGCCGAATACTTGAAAATTCAAGTACGTACTTGAAAATTTAACTACAATACTTGAAGTACGTTTCAAGTACTTCAAGAATCGTAGTTGATTTCAAGTATTAGAAATTTTAAGTACAATACTGGAAGTACAGGCCAAGTACTTGAAAATTTAAATACAACACTTGAAGTACTTTTTACGTATTTGAAAATGTAAGTATAATACAATAATTGGAGTACTTTTTAAATAGTGCAAATACGGCACAAGTACCGGGTACTTCAAGTACCGCCTAGCTCTGGACTATTATAATTACCTTTTGAGAGTAATTGGCATAAAGTGCGATTTATGTATGATATGTTTTTCCCATAGATTCTTTCAGAACCGAATCTATGCCTGAAGGATACCTCAATTCGATTAAAGGAGTTTTCTGGTCTAGAATTTAAAAAAAAAATGAATTTTTGTGTGCATATTCTTAAAGTCCAGACCTTTGAGAATATATTCTCGAAAGGAAATGTTTAAATCCCAATAATTTACGGATACCTATTTTAGTGGTACAGCAACTATATAGCACCATATTATAGAGTTGAAGTTAGCGATTTTGCCGATCTACTGCCAATTTTGTGTAAAACAGAGTGAGCCAAATCATGCAGACATAAATTACAATTAATTCTCGACCAAGGTCGTCTCCGCGATTTTACAAAAACGCTCGTCGACGGCGATTACTCTTCAATTATACAAAAAAAAATATTTTTGTTTGTTTCCGATCGATGCTAAAGACATTTTGGTCACAACACGCGAGCACCGTTACCGATCTGGCCCGGAAGGAGAAGGGAGGTTGTTTCATTTTTTTTTCTCTTATTTCCTTCGCTGTTTCCTAGAAAACTTCCCATCTTGTATTTCTCGAGCGCATGTTAAATTCGGAAGTTTGGGAATAAGTGCTATCTGCGGAAGAGAGGAGGAAACAGCTCGACGCAATTTATTTGTTAACTCCTCTCAGGAACACGAAAAATAAAAAATCCTCGCAACACACGATTCTAGTTCGTGTGAGCCCGAAAAAAAAATCAGAAGAACCGCGCGGAAGGTAGATTCGACACGAATCGATATGCGCCACGCATCATCCGCACCAGACTTTGGAGAGAGGGACCTTCTTTTCGAAAATTACGATCATTTAATTACGTAGCTTCGGTGATACTCGCAGATGGACCAACTCTGCTCTGGGAATCCGATGAGATCTTCGTGACAGCGGCTTCTTCGGTCCTCATTTATAGGCCGAGGAAGAGAATCGCGGTTTCTTCGTGCTTGTAAATGCGAGATGAGACCCCTTAATGAAAGTAAATAGGAAGATCTCTTCTCAGTGGATGGCATGTTCCTTTTTTTTCTGGACAAACAGGAGACATCATCTCTCCTATCTCGGAACTCTTCCCTGAATGAGAGACCTCGTATTTGTCCTATTTTACATTCCTCGGATTTCCTTCGAATCGAAGAGTGTGTTGCAACTTATCGGAGAGATCGTCCTCTTCTCGATTTTATTTCACGGAAAAAAATGATCAGTGAGAACTGCTGAGATTCCCATTAATTTTTACAGTGTGGAACAGTAAAATGTACACTACGTGAAACGTTATATTTCTGTTGTATCCGGTGAACTTTTTACACATTTCACATTGTAAAAATTATCCAGGGCCCGTGAAAAAATTATAGTGCACATTGTAAAAATTGAAAAGAACGTAGTATATTTTGCGGTACGTTTTTTATTTTTCACTGAAAATACTGCAATTTCTAAAATAAATTATAGTGTAGTGAAACGTTTCGGTATTTGAATAAATTCCAATTTATTCAAATATTGCAATAAACCGTTATTTATCCTCGCTCAGGCTCATAGCTACGAGGGCTTGTACTTGACTAATTAATCGTGAGATCAATTAATGAAGCGAATCAAGTTTAACCTCGCACCCATAAAGAGCACGAGCGTCACCGAAGTGCAATGGTGATCCGTTGAGAAAATGTAGTCTTCAGTCCATAGGACTGCTCGACCACAGAACGCGGGTGATGTTCCAATAATTGTATGTCAATTGAGGACGCCGATGTTGGTAATACATCGGACCATATAGGTGCTCGGTGGCTCTCTCGCTGGCGCGAGAGCGCGCGCCGTCCGACGCCATCTAGCGGATCTCGGGCGAAATGCAGAGATCGTGGCACGCCGCGGGTCGTCCCGTTACAGTGCCACACTGTAAAAATTGAAATTGATGTTGCATATTTTGCGGCGCGCATTTGATTTTTCACTGGGAACACTGCAATTTCTAATTATGTGCTTTAAACATTCTACAGAGACCATTGTAAATTTTACAGTTCAAACACAGTGGATTTCGTCGTTTCTGCTTGTTATTTCTACTTTGTCATTTTTTTGCGGTGAACATTGCATTTTTTTACAGTGTAAATCGGCATTTATAATGGTTTGGAAAGTAGAAACTACATTAAATCCATTAATTTATAATGGATTCCCAGTAAAACGCCTGAATTACAGTTCCGAACCGTATATTCTGCATTGAATTCAGTCATTTTTTAAATATTACACATGAATTGTCACTGATCATTTTTTCCGTGTTTGTTTTTTTTTTTCGTCGCTGTTTCCTTTACTGCTCGTTTTGATATCTACTCGCAAAGAGAGCGTCTCCAAAAAGTTAGCTCTCGAGAGAGCCAAAGGCAATAATCTCGATGTGGCCCGACCAATTACGATCGTCTCGTAGCCATCTGCTCCCTCCGGGGCCTGTCTTGAGAGTATATGAGAAAATGATAGAGAGAGAGAGAGAGAGAGTGAACAGCGAACGACCTGTACGACGACCGTTCCGGCTGCCATTCCTATCCTCCTTTTTCTGCCTATCTCTCTTCGTCAATTTTTACTTCACCCTTTATTGTCTCCCTCTCTACCTCGTTGTATCTCGCTATCGATATTCGAAGTTCAATCAGATTATGTTTTTTTGCAATATCCATGTTTGCAACATCCACAATGATTCATATGATCTAAAATAATGCATAATGCGTTTTTTGCTCAATTTCAGCCCCATTTTGAGAAACCTCAGAACCGTGAAATTTCAAACGTTCATAACTTTCGATCGGTTTGATCGATTCGAAAATTTCGTTTTCGCACTTGAAGGCTGTTACTAAACTTGGAGAATGCCGTTTGGTTCATTCCGATAAATTAATTTTTGTAGAAATGAGAGCAGTTTTAAAATCGCTGAAAAAAACGGAAAGGCCTTTAAAAATTTGTGAAAATCGATGGTCGAAATTTAAAAATCTACCAAAAATTGAAAAATGATCGAAATCACATGAACCAAGTGGCATAATGAAGACTATTACACTATTACAAAGAGAATGAGCTGTTAACGAACAAAAAATCTTAAAAAATAAATTACAATCATTTTGGTGCAAAAAAAAAGTTTGACCGGTAATTTGAAGCTTTAACTTTACGAAGAGGATGAGCGCGCGAAGAGGCCAAAATTCGGAAATCTCTTTGGCGAACATAAACGTGGTGACTAAGCTGGAAAATGTGGTTCAGTTCACGCCGATATCTTAAGCTTTGTAGAAATAAGATCAGTTTGAAAATTGCCGAAAAAAATGTATGCAAAGATTTGCAAAAATTCATGATCCAGATTTAAAAATCTGCCAAAAATCGGAAAATGATCCAAATTGGATGAACCTAGCGGGGTTTCGAAGCTTCAACAATTACGAGGAGAATGAGCGCATCCTAGAGCTAAAATTTTCAGTAAAACAAAAATTACGCCTACTTTAGTGGACAGATTCAAGTTAGGCCAAAATGCAAAAAAAAAAAAATTTCAATAAATTTTTTCAAACCTTATATCGATGTATTTTGTCCCCCTGAACACGAATCTACCAGTATTTTTCTCGAAAAATCAAAATTTTTATCAATTTTTTGAATGAAACTGCTTCCAGAACAAATATTTATTTGATTGTACCGATTCCTTCGAATAGTGGCCTATGAATCTCTTATTAAGCCGGTATTTAAATAAAATTTTATTTATTTCAAATAAATTTATTCAAACCAAATAAATTCTTTTTCCGGGTGTGTGATCTCTTCTAGATTTTCCTCCTGGCAAGGACGAATTTGCCCCGGGCAAACCCGTACCTCTGCACTTACACCTACATACACTTCGATACCACATTTGCGTTGTCACACAAAACGTAACTTCGGCTTGTTCACTCAACACCGCGATGCGTTCCTGTAACTCTGAGTGGCATGACGGGAATTTGAAAAACTCGCCGGATAACCCACGAGAGAGATTCCTTCGGGAATCTCCGACAGGTTGTTAAGAGTCGCGGGCGTGACGTACGAAGCTACACGTATATAAAACATTCTTGACTTATCTATATATATATATATATTTCTCTTACAGCGCGTGTGTACAGTTTTCTTTATTTTTATTTGATTTTTTATTTTTTTTAATTTCCAACGCCGAGAGTAGTTCTGGCCTTTTCGAGGCTCTCGCGAGACGCTCGCGATGCGTTCTTGCATGTATAGAGGACAGAGGTTGGAGGATCCTAACGCTCTGACACGCGGCGGCGCATCGCGCCGAGCGCACGCCCGGTCACCTGTCCCTCTCGAGCGTGTAAAATGACTTTTACGACGAGAGCAGTCATCCCGACGTCCAGTCGCATCCGCAGGAGGTCCAGCATCAACCAACAGCAGCAGCAGCAGGAAACAGCAAATGGTACAAGAAGACGATGGACCAAGAGAGAGAGAGAGAGAGAGAGCGGGAGAGAGAGAGAGAGAGAGAGAGAGAGAGAGAGAGAGAGAGAGGGAGGGTGAGAGAGAGAGGGGAAGATCACATCGTATTCAACGCGCTGCTGGATTGTGCTTGACCTCGGTGGCACGAGCAACGAGGTGTCTCGTTCGATTTCATTCGACACCAATCTAACCCGGACTCCGTAAACGTCAGATAAATTTTATTCGGTGGTTTTATCGTACCCAACCATAATTTACGATGCACCAACAGGCCTCAGGAACCTCTTGAGCCTCTTTGTTGGTTCCTTCTTACGCTATCGTTGGATTTTGCCAATGACCAACAATGAGACCCTTAGAAATGTAACTTGTAAAATTCTGTAAGGTGTATACTCGATTCAGAAAAACCCTCGTTGTGATTAACTTGGCCACACTGAGAAAACAATGTAGGATTTGTTGTTGACAAATGTGAAGTTGAATATGGCGAAATAAATGATTTTTTAACAGTTAATAACATTAATCTTACTTAATAGTTAATAGATTAAATTAATATTTTTTAACTGTTAATAAATTAATATTTTTTAAGAGTTAACAAATTAAATTTGTATTTTTCAACAGTTAATCAATTATTTTGACACAAATAAAATATTTCTTAACGACCAACAGATTTTGTAACAGTTGAGGAATATTTAAGAAAAAGTGCCAACTAAATAAATTTCTTTACCACAAATAAACTGTTTTCTCAGTGCAGCATTATAATTGGCGTTAATATATCTAATAGATTTACTATATCTATAATATATAATAATAATGTATCCAGTAATAAATTGACTGACTCGCGCAAAATCAGATCTGCAGATTTTGCTATTTTCATGACAATTTCCTATCGAGAGTTGGAAATTTTTTTTTTTAATTCTCATTCTCATCGCATTAAAGCAAAACGGCCACTCTGAGAAAACAATGTACCAGGATTTATTAACTGTTAACAAATGTGAAGTTGAACATGGCGAAATAAATTATTTTTTAACAGTTAATAAAATAAATTACTATTTTTGAACAGCGAATAAATTAAATTAATATTTTTTAACGGTTAATAAATTAAATTAATATTTTTTAATAGTTAATAAATTATTTTTATACAAATAAAATATTTGTATACTACAAATAAACTGTTTTTTCATTGCAGCATTATAATTGGCGTTAATATATCTAAATTGACTTTTACTCGCGCAAAATCAGAACCAAATTTTGCTATTTTCATGATAATTTCCTATAAAGAGTTGGATAATTGTTTAAAAAATTGTCATTCTCATCGCATTAAAGCAAGACGGCCACACTAAGAAAACAATGTACCAGGATTTGTTAACGTTTCACAAATGTGAAGTTGAATATGGCGAAATCAATTATTTGTTGACAGTTAATAAATTAAATGAATTATTTTTTAACAGTTAATAAACGAAATCAATTATTTTTTAGCAGTTAATAAATAAAATTACTATTTTTTAGCAGTCAATAAATTTAACTACTATTTATTAACAGTTAATAAATTAAATGTTTTTTAACAGCTAATGAATTATTTTGACACAAATAAAATATTTTTTAACGACTGATAAATTTTGTAACATTTAAGGAGTATTTAAGTAAAAGTGCCAACTAAATGTAAATCTTTACTACAAACAAACTGTTTTCTCAGTATTAAAATTATGATCGTTTCATGTCAATGTGCCAATGTAAAATTATAGACTACAATTTCATCATAAATGGTCCACATTTTTTTTTCGAAATTCTCGATTTATTTATATTGACAATCGATAATCCTAAAGTTTGCATCGTTGTAATTCAACTACCATTGTCAATTTATCAATAAAATTCCATTCTTCCTACGAAATTTTTTAATTGAAAATCATTACAATTTACTTTTGTACCTTGCTTAAGGACTTAGGGTTAATACACAAGCAAAATTAAAATCTCACTAAAAATGAATTGAAAAAGTATATTTTCATTGTATTGCAACGATGCTAACTTCAACATCATGACAATCCGGAAATTGACGGTGAATTTAGATATTATTCACAGGCGAGCATCCAACTCTTTTTTTTTTAATAAAAAAAAAACATTTCCATTACAATTCGCCAATTAGATGCCAATTTGATAATGATGATAATAAAAACTGTAGTTACCAAACTGTGTATAATTATTTTATTTTTTTTAAATTACGTGGTAGAAGATGCGCGAAGAAGTGCGTGAGACAATGCAACCGTAGTTTAGCAACGACCCGATTGCGGACTCTTATAGCGCGAATCAGCTTTAATCAACTAGCATATGTACGCACCTTTGGTGTATATATATATATATATATATATATATATATATATATCATGTACAAATGCCTGCGCCGCGATATTAAACGCACAGAGAAATATCGCAATGAGCGCTGCACGCGAAATTTATATATACGTATAATATATAATTGCGCACGAAGAAAAATAACATTTTCTCGCAGTTGGAAAACCGTGAAGTTCGCACGCACGCACGCATTTAATGTTCAACGAGAGTTTGTTCGGTTGATACGAACGAGGGAGCATCGGTGTCTTCTGCTCACGCTCTGCCCGCTTGCGTTAGCCACGTAAAATTCATTTTACGAGCACCATGTGCTCAAACAGAACTTTGCGGATGTGAAGCCTCGGTAAAATGAAAAAAAAATTCCTTAACGCTGGATCCCGCGTCGCGTGGAAGAAAACTCGACTCGAGTCAATCGAGTCCAGCCGAAGCATTTCAATGGTGCACCTTTTCGAAAGGAATTCGAAGTTAATAATATATCCGCTGAGATAATGGAAAATTCAAAGTATACTAAATGCAGGATGAGAAATGTTGATAATGGTTTATATGCCATCTTCGAGACATCCTGAAACTTCGAGATGGCAGATTTAGAAGAAATGGGGTAAAGAAGAGTGGTGACTCGAATTTGAAAAATTCGAGCAGTTATGAGCAAAAAGTTTCACTGCTCTTTTAAAAATGAAGATATTTCAATTTAAAAAGTGGCGTTTCAAAGGGGACATATTCAGCTTCATTTCGCTTTTTCCAAAAAAAATTTTCAATGTTTTTTGAACCCGGTACGCTTTTTGAAACACTGTCGTCTTTCAGCTTTTTTTTGGCGTTGAAGTTTTTGCGCACGACCCATGAAATTTTTTTAAAACCATTTTTTGCATACAAATCATGTGGGGGGGGAGTATAAGCTTCAATTTCGTTGTTTTTTTTTAAGTTTCGTTTTTAAGTTTTTGCAAAAAAACGATCATATTTATCAAATGAAGCGTAACTCCAAAACTACTGGTTTTCACCGGAAAAATAGTTTTAAAAAATTTCCATGGATCGTGCACCAAAATTTCAACGCCGAAAAAGCCAAAAAACGATCATGTTTCAAAGAGCGTACCGGGTTAAAAAAAAAAATCGAATTTTTTTTTTGGCAAAAGCAAAATGTAGCTGAATATGTCTCCGTTGAAATGCCGCTTATTGAATTGAAATATCTTTATTATTGAAAGAGCAGTGAAACTTTTTGTGCGACGTGGAATCAGGGCGAGTGCTCTCTGTTGTCCATAAATTAGTACTGAATTTTTATTGTGGGCAATAGTGGAAAGTACTGTAACCAGTCCAGTAATTTTGTCGTATTACTGTAAACTTCAGTAATTATCCCTCTGTTATCCCCGAATTAATACTGAATTTTTTTTCTGTACTAGTACTGAATTTTTATTGTGGACAATAGAAAAAGTACTGTAACCACTACAGTAATTTTTTTGTATTACTGTAAACTTCAGTAATTATCACTCTATTGTCCATGAATTAATACTGATTTTTTTTTTCTGTACCAGTACTGAATTTTTATTGTGAGTAATTGTGTAAAGTACTATCACCAATTTTAATTTTGTAGTATTCCTGATGTACACTTCAGTAATTATCACTCTGTTGTCCATGAATTAGTACTGAATTTTTTTTCTGTACTAGTACTGAATTTTTATTGTGGGCAATAGTGAAAAGTACTGTAACCAGTTCCGTAATTTTTTCGTATTACTGCACACTTCAGTAATCATCACTCTGTTGCCCATGAATTAGTACTGAATTTTTTTTCAGTGTATAAACGTGCTCACGTATAACACGCGTTGTTATGGACGCGTATCATATTGCAACGCGATGTGTGTCGGTGCGCAAAGTGCGTTATACGCTACATTTATATACTCCACTTACATTCTGTACGCGTATTCATACCCGCAGGTTTATATTACTCATACATACATGAGCCTCCAATTTTATGGGTGTCTCGCGCGAGTGAGGCTTGCCGCTTTCTTGACAGGGACATTACCGGTCTTTCGAGGTGAGACACGCTCGCGAGTTCCGTGGGCCCAAGAAACAGTACTGATATCTTCGTGGTATGAAGAAGCAAAAAAAAAAAAAGGTACGAAAGAAACCAAGAGGCTTGGAACTACTAGAAATCACACCAGTGTATTGGTCACAGTGGCTGATTCCTCGTTTCACGTGCCTCTTCTTATCTATATACTTCCCTCCCTCATCTCCTCGAATCCAGAAACTCCTCTTCTCCGGAGTTCCTCTCTTCAACGGTTCCAAGACAAAAAGGCACAACCAACGTTGCTCCGAGTTCGAGATGCGTCCTTCCAGGACTTTTTGCTAATCAGCATTTCATACATCGTCACCAGGTCGAGAGAATCGTGCAGAGAGAGGCCACACTTGTGTCCCCGAGAGCCTCTTTACTCTCGTTGGCGTTTGTCCGGTGTTTGTCTCACTCGCGCACAACGCGCGTTAAACTCTCAAAATTTCCATACAATGGCCAACCTCGCGAAGAGCCATTTCCATGAGCCACTGTATGTTCTTTACACATCGGCGTAACGTTGGGTTTTTCGCACGCGACCGTTGGAGCGACTTTTGCAATGCGACTGATCCTTGTCAGCCTTTCTGTGAGTGTGTGTGTGTGTGTGTGTGTGTGTGTGGGTGGGTGGGTGTGTGTATGTGGTATTTCTGATGTACCGAACGGCTATATTCGACCAGCCCATTTACCATTCCCAACAAAACAGGAAGAAGCCACGACGCCGTTGGTTTCGAGGACGCAGACATGTAGTCAGCAGCCGAAGTCAACGTAGAATGAGGATCGTTCGTTTAGTTATATCATGCTAAGGAAAATTTTCATATCTTGACTGAGAAAAATCGTCATAAGGTATAATTCAATAAGGATACAAAAAAAAATTACCTCTACAAGTATTTAAAACGTTCCAATAATTCAGTGTAACATCCGGAATATTAAATTATTATTTTCCAAGAAGAGAAGCACTCGATGTCTCCTCCATTTTGCCCCCCTTTTTTATATTCCAGTCAGAGTTGTGAAAATAGTGTAAAATTACCCATTACTTTAAATAATGTGTATTGGATAAGTTTGTCATTACAAATTACAAAAGTAACGTGTAATAAATAAATTACACGTTACTAATGAAAATAGTAATGTGTAATGGATGCGTGTTCCATTACAAATAAAAGAAAGTAATATGTAATGTATGCATGTTCCATTACAAATAATGAAAGTAATGTGTAATGAATGCGTGTTCCATTACAAATAAAGAAAGTAATGTGTAATGGATACATTTGCCATTACAAATTAAAAAAATAACGCGTAATAATTGCGTGCTCTATTACAAATTACAATTGAAAAAAAAACGTAATTTGTAGTGGAGAATATTCCATTACAAATTAGTGTGTTTCCACCACAATTTGGAGCAGGTACTATTTTGTTCGAAAGTAAGTCTATTAATTTTTCAATGAAAATAATTTGTGTGTATCAAGTCTTTGTTAACTTAACTATCGTAGTGGTAAATGTAAAAATTGCAATTCAAGAAAAACTTATAGGTGTCAATGTATATTAACTTAATATACACTGACATCTATAACAGGGTGGCCACTGTCAGGGTAAACCTGGAAATGTCAGAAAATTTTTTGAGTGTCAGGGAAATCAGGGAAATGTCCGGGAAAATAAATATTAGTCAGGGAAAATCCGAAAAATCAAACTGAGAAAAAAAAAGTGTATGGGTTAACATTTATTTTTCTGTGCAGCACTGAAAAAAAATATAGGTGAACATCTGTTTTTTATTTCCCCATGGAAAATGCAATGTTCCTACCTTGTCACTTTTTTCACAAATCGGTCAGGGAAATGTTTGAAAATGGTGGTTTTTGAAGTGGCCACCCTGTATAAGTTTTTCTTCGATTATAATTTTTCATACATTTACCACTACGTCCATACATTTACCACTACGATAGTAAAGTTAACAAAAACTTGATACACATAAATTATTTACATTGAAAAATTAATAGACTTACCTTTGAACAAAATAGTACCTGCTCCAAATTGTAGTAGAAACAGTAATTTGTAATGGAATATTCTCTACTACCAATTACTTTTTTTCAATTGTAATTTGTAATAGAGCAATCATCCATTACATATTACTTTTTTATTTTTAATGGCACATGCATCAATTACACATTACCTTTTTTATTTCTAATAGCACATGCATCCATTACACATTACTTTTTTTATTTGTAATGGCACATGCATCCATTACACATTACTTTTGTATGTTGTAATGGGTAATGAATACTGTAATGCATTATTTACAACTTTGATTCCAGTACATTGATTTTGGAAATCATCGTTGACATCGATGCTGAACTTCGATTAAAGTGAATGAAAAAGTCAATTAAAAGTCATCTTCATGGCGTATTCAACAGTTTGTGGGAGGCAGAAGAAAATCGTGTTTTCTCATAGAGTCGATTTTCCAATGCACTCAGTGCCATCCGTGAGAACTTATTTTATCGTAAATATATGTAAATATATGCAGTTAAGGAGAGAAAAAAAAAAGTTGCTAGAATTTCCAGTTTGTCTTTACGACTATATTAATGCGCAACGTTAGACGGTGCGACCTTATTCATTCATTATCTTTCAATTCGCGGTTGGCTCGAACGGAGTCAAAGCTAATTTGTGCCAAAGCTTCATTATGTATTATCATTAGCTCGTACAGGACAACTCTACGATGCCGAGGGGCAACGAGGAGAGGCGGTGACGCTGACGCGATTCAATTAATTCTCTGGGAAAAAATGTTACAGAGAACGACGAGGAAGATGAGATGCGTAAGTGCGTTGAATGTAAGCGTATTCATTGCGCGAGTATGGCTTATAACTCGCACGGTGACTTGGCTCTCCTTTTTTTTCTCAGATATTTACATGGAAGAGGCTTTGATAAATACGTGGATGTATATTATACTTCATCCATTTCATCCAGTGTTAATAGAGACTGTACGCAGAAACAAGGGTACACGAGGTAAGGTACACTCTCGTCCAAAAGTTTGGAAACACCCCGATTCCACAACGCAAAAAAAGTTTCACTGGTCTTTTGACAACAAAGATATTTCAATTCAATAAGCGGCGTTTTGAAGGGGACATATTCAGCTTCATTTCGCTTTATCCAAAAAAAATTTTCCATTTTTTTTGAACCCACTACGCCTTTTGAAACATAGTCGGTTTTTGACTTTTTTTTGGCGTTGAAATTTTAACGCACGCTCCATGAAAATTTTTAAATATTATTTTTTGCGTGAAAAACTTGTGGCGGAAAGTATGAGCTTCTATTTCGTTTTTTAAAAAGTTTCGTCCTTTTTTTTTCGCAAAAATATTCAATTTTTCGCAAAAAACAATCATATTTATAAAATGTAGCGTAACTCTGAAACTACTGTGTTTTCGTAAAATTCGTAAGAGGGTAAAAAGTTGCATACGATCATTTTGGATTCAATGAAATTTTTTCAGAATTTTATTTCAAATTTTTTTTTCGAAAATATCTTGTTGACAGGAAAAATTTTCGAAATTTTTTTTTTTTTAATTCTGAAAAAAAAAATTTGAATCCAGAATAATTGAATGCAACTTTTGACCCTCTTAGTGATTTCACGAAAACGCAGTAGTTTTAGAGTTACGCTACATTTTATAAATATGGTCGTTTTTTTGCCAAAAATTGAATATTTTTGCGAAAAAAAATCGTACGAAACTTTTAAAAAAAAGCAATTGAAGCTTGTACTCCCTCCCACAATTTTTTTCACGCGAAAAAGAGTCAACGAAATTTTGCATGGGTCGTGCGCCAAAATTTCAACGCCAAAAAAAAACTGAAAAATGACCATGTTTTCAAGGGCGTACCAGATTTTACAAAAATAGAAAAAAAAATTGAAAAAAAGGAAAATGAAGCTGAATATATATAACCAAGGGAATTAACCACGTCTTTTTTTTTTGCAAACGAGTTGATATGACAATTGCTAATTCACTACACGGAAAAAAAATTCAGCACCGATTCATTGACAAGACAGAGGTAATTACTGAAGTGTCCAATAATACTGGAATATTACTGGGATAGTTACAGCACCATTCACTATTGCTCACAATGAGAATTCAGTACTAGTGTAGAAAAGAAATATTCAGTATTAATTCATGGACAACAGAGTGATAATTACTGAAGTGTACATCAGAAATATTACAAAATAAGATTGGTTACAGTACTTTACACAATTACCCACAATAAAAATTCAGTACTAGTGTAGAACAAAAAATTCAGTATTAATTCATGGACAACAGAGTGATAATTACTGAAGTGTCCAGTATTGCTAGACTGGTTAGAGTACTTTTCACTACAGCTTACAATAAAAATTAAGGTCCACTAAAAGTTACTGGAGTGATACAATAGTATTACTATCTAGTCCAATAACATATAATTCAGTACATAAATATCAATTATACTGTTTCAGTAACTATTACTGGACTACAATAAATTTTACTGGCAGCTCCGCATGAAAAGTTACTGGATTTGGATCTCAGAAGCCATATAGAACTAGACTAATCCATGACAAATCACTGTAGCAAACCACGAATAATGACTGAACTTTTTTTCCCTGTGCCATTTTGTTAGTTAACGTTCACCTGACTTTTTAGTACATGATGAAAGGGTCTAGACACCGCTTTAATTTTCGTGTACGATTACGCCATTCTGTTTGCTAGAAGTTACAATGTAATCTGGACACTACATCGACTGATGCTCGCGCAGGACAATAATGATCGATCCTCGGAAGTGTTCCTATACAAGGATGAGGTATTCTATGTGACCATCAGCATACGTAACGCATGTACGTCTTTCGTGACTCGTGCGGTCGCGGCACACACACTCACACTCACGGCGAGTGACGTTTCGTGATTGATGCATGCTTCTTCGTTTTTTTATTCCTGGTCTGTGTAAGTGTGCGTGTGTGTCAGGTCACGCAGAGCTCTCATGCAGTGACTCCTTAGGACTCTCATATTAAATTCTTTCTCACAGTTATTAGCAGCTCCCTCCCCCTTTCCCTTCCACCCTGCCTCTCTCTCTCTCTCTCTCTTTGGTTGAGAGAGAAAAAGAGAGAAAACGTTCGCGCCCAAGCAGAGCTCGCACAATCTCTGAGTGTGTTTGCGTTCTTCGGGTAATGGCTCGCGGTCTCGCGATATTCTAGAATCAGACATCGAATTCGTTTTTCTGTTAACTTTTTTTTTTTTGCTTCACGACCCGTCGGTACGAGAACAGAGCGCGCGTGAACGCTGGCTCTCGAGGGTATTATATATTATTAGGGAATATTCGGTGAACCTCTGGGAAAGTCGTGACCAGCTGTGCTATACATACGAGACGCTGCCGCGTCTCTTGATTCTCCCTGCGACCGCTCGCAATGAAAAGGTCTTGAAAGACTTTGGTCTTCGTGGCTGGTATTTTGTAAATTTGGCCCTTTTGGTTGTCAAAGGGCGATGTATATATGTTTGGAAGTGTAGCGAAGATGCATCGCGTGGTCCTTGGCGATTTGGTTAGGCTCGTAAGTATGGTCAAGAGGGTTGAAGCGTCACAGGCAGCGAGAGAAGGACACTTTCTTTTCAGGGCTCCAGGTAAAGATAAAGAGAGGTTAGTATATGATGAGGGAACGAGGGAAGAAAGTCGCTCATCTCTCTCTCTCTCTTTCTCTCTCTCTCTCTCTCTCTCTCTCTCTCTCTCTCTCTTTTGGTCATTTAGTTTCGGAGCCCACCTGAGTAGCCTGCGGAATATGGGCGGTGTCTGCGCTTATGCTGAGATTGAGGCTGTATAACCACCGAAAATCCCGTGAATTAGTTCCCGGTATTCGTTTTTTAGGTTTCTGACTCGTGTTGTATGCTCTCTATCGATATCTGTTCTGGCTCAGTTTTACTCTGCATTTCATGCTCGCCCATCTCGTATTTGACTTTATGAGAGACGACATTCTCAGAATTGAAACAGCAGCAGGTGACAAAACAGTCTCCCTATTTCTAGAGACCACAAGCATCAAAATCATGCGATAGATCAGTGGATCACTTTTTTTTTCAACAGTTCAGTAATATTCAAATATACTGGACACTTCAGTAATTATCGCTGTGTGAATATTACTGAATATAACTGGACTGGATATCACCGAATATTAATGACATTACTGAATATTACTGGACTGGATATTACTAAAAATGACTGGACTGGATATTACTGAATGTTATTGAACTGGATATTGCTGAATATTACTGGACTATAGATATTATTGAATATTACAGAGCTGTATATTACTGAATATTACTGGACGGTATATTACTAAATACACTGCCAGCCAAAAGTTTGGATTCCACGCCAAACAAAAAGTTTCATTGTTTTTTCAAAAATGAAGATTTTTTGATTCGCCAACGCGGCGTTTTAAGGGGCACATATTCAGCTTCATTTCGCTTTTACCAAAAAAAGTTTGGGTTTTTTTTTTACCCTGGTAAGCCTTTTGAAACATGGTTGTTTTTCGGCTTTTTTTTTGCATCGTAATTTTGGCGCACGACCCATGAACATTTTTTTCGACTGTTTTTTACATGAAAAACTTGTGGCGGAGTGTATTAGCTTTTTCGCCAAAATATTCAATTTTTCATAAAAAAGACCATATTTAGAAAATGTAGCGTAACTCTCAAATTACTGAGTTTTCGTGAAGTTACTAGGAAGGTAAAAAGTTGCATACAATAATTTTGGATTGAATGAAATTTTTTTCGCTTTATTAAAAAAAAAAATGTTGTCTAATTTTTTCTGTAAACGAGATATTTTTTTATCTTAAACAATCTACGTGACTTTTTCATCGAAAAACGCGTGTAGATGAGGTAAGAGACTCGATTGTTTAAGATAAAAAAATATCTCGTTGACAGAAATAATTTTCGAAAAAAAAAATTTGAAAAAAAATTTCATTGAATCCAGAGTGATTGTATGCAACATTTGGACTGAAGAACATCATCGACACAACTTTTTCATCGCAACTCGTGTATGTGAGATAAGAGACCCGATTGTTTGAGATAAAAAAATATCTCGTTTACAGGAAAAATTAGAAAAAAAAATTTCGAACAAAAATCTGAAAAAATTTCATTGGATCTAGAATGATAGCATGCAACTTTTTACCCTCTTCGTAATTTCACGTAAACCCAGTAGTTTTAGAATTATGTTACATTTTATACACATGCTCGTTTTTCTACGACAAAATGGAATATTTTTACGAACAAAAATCGTACGAAACGTTTTAAAAAACGAAATCGAAGCTAATACTTTCTGCCACAAGTTTTTCATGCGAAAGATAGTCAAAAAAAAATTTTCACATATTTATGGCATATTCGTGACATTCAATCAAGGTGTGTCTTTCGCATTAGAGGACGCGCACGCTTTGATGAAGACTTCTGTTTAATTTTGCATCTCTCGGCGTATCGTTTTTGGTGGTGTTGGGCCTTTTTGCATATACAGATATACCGCTCTATTCCATTAGCAATCAAGAATAACCCGCGGTTTTACCACACCCGAGGGTAGAATTTACCTTCCTCCTCGTGTCATCCTCCCTCTCTCTCTCTTTTACTATGTACAACGTGCCATACGACGCTCAACAACATCACCGAACAAAACTCATTAAACGTCTGTCCGTCGTTTGTTTCGATATGTTAACACGATGGAACGCTTTCGAGGCGGCCATTTCTCTCATCCGTATAAGCATTAATACCATTCTCAGTGTCCGATTATCAACGTCACACGTATGCGTCCCTCTGGCATTTCGTATATATATATATATGTATTGGTCTGGAAGAATGGGAGGGCAAAAAGCTCGACGACGTCGAGAAGTTGCGCCAAACGAAATTCAAGCTCACTTGCATTTGCCGTCGTGCAAAAGGGATATCACGTGAGACGGTTTGATGTTCCGAGTGACTTTGCCCAACATACTGTCTTCTTCCGCCTTTCCTCATTTCCCCTTTTTCTCCCTGTTTCGTTTCACTTCTCCAATCGCACGATAATTATAGTTGGATTCATTAATTACCCGTATTCCGTTTAAACTTTTGTATCAAGCAAAGTTTCCGTATTTTGTTGCGATGCAGTCACGACGAAGCCTCCATTGGGACGTGTTACTCTGTTAGTTTTTTTTTCACCAAATGGGAAATTGGTTGCGGAGGTCGTTTTTTCAAGATTCAGCGGGCGGCAAAGTTCGAGGTGTCCTTCGGTCCAACGATATTCCAGTCATTACACTGCTTAATGTAAAATGAATCAGTGTACCGTTACAAAATACAAAAGTAATGTGTAATGGATGCATGTGCCATTACAAATAAGAAAAGTAATGTGCAATGGATGCATGTGCCATTACAAATAAAAAAAAGTAATGTGTAATGGATGCATGTGCCATTACAAATAAAAAAAGTAATGTGTAATGGATGCATGTGCCATTACAAATAAGAAAAGTAATGTGTAACGGCTGCATGTGCCATTACAAATTAAAAAATTAATGTGTAATGGATGCATGTGCCATTACAAATAAAAAAGTAATGTGTAATGTATGCACGTTCCATGACAAATTACAATTTAAAAAAAAAGTAATTTGCAGTGGAGAATATTCCATTACAAATACAAAAATTGCCGTGCTCGTATTAGAAACTTGCACATTGCTGTCTCATTATTTTATTTCGCTCACTGAAAGTTCGTCCACAATTGTCACAAATGATCCATAATGTTAAAAAATAGAAACAAAAGAACAGATAGTTCATCGTTAAATATGAAGTACGAAAATGTACTCAACCCCAAAAATTGAAGAGATTGAAATTGAAAGATTGAGATAATGCATTACTTTTACATTACTATTTTCGCAACTTTGATAGGAAGTTACGATGAAAATATCAAAATCTAGAATTTTGGAGGGGTCCATTCTGCCTCCAGTGCCCAATTTGCCCTCCCTTCCGCCATATTTCATCGCACCTGTCACCGGGCCAAAATTCTTGCTGGTTCTTTAATTCACGGTAAGGCTGTATTAGAAGTACCCAGCGACAAGTTCGGGGAACTTTTTACCCCGATGACTTTCGGTAATTGCCGTTTTCTGGTAGACCAAAAGTCTTAGATGCCACAGACGGATGATGCTCGAGGACAGACAGCATCCTGCACGATGAGAGACCCTCGGGCCCAGACTCCATCCTTCGTAAAAAGCCACCAGTTGGACTTTGGCCTAATTATTGTACTCCGAATTTTTGCGTTCGAGTTCCTTGGACTCTCAAGGGTTAACCACCGCCGGTCGTGAGGCTCGTGCCCGAGATAACTCAAAAACGGCGCAGATGGTGGGTCAAGTCCAAAATCGTGCGGATGCTTTTTTCATTGGGGTCGTTGCGGAGACATCAAGAGCAATTTACTGCTAAATATTGGGTTTGCAAGATATAAAATTTTGTTTAGATGGTCCGGTTCTTCTTTCAAGGTTATTTAGGACAAGGTGCTCACGAGGAACATAAAAATTGATAACTCATTGTTACGCGTTCAAAAACATTTGAATACCGTAAAAATCAATCATGACTGTCATGAAATTTTTTTTGTCGTTTTCTGTAACTTGATGACCTTCAAAATATCCCGGATCCATTGGCACATGTAGTAAAATCATGATTCGTTATGATGTATAAGGAAATAAAAACGAAGGGAAACGCAAGAAGGTGAAAAAATATAGGTCCAAGGGCTCGCAGTCGGTGAATGGATCGTCTTGGGCAAATATTACTTCACGTTTTGCCGTCTGTGGACATATGGTCAGTTCCTCGTATAATACCAGAGACCACAGTGTAAACTATAATGTCCGGCGACGACAGGCAGCATGCGGTCACTTTTCGTCGTTTATCGATAATCGTTTTCCTGTTGCTGGTTCAATTTTGTGCTGCCCTACGTTTTGGACCATACGCTTTCTCCCCCCCCCCCCTCCATTCTGCTCTCCTTTTCCTTCATTCTCTCAGTGACGACTCCACGTGCAAACAACTTTTCTTCTCGTCATTTTTATCGCATTCGTGTGACTCCGACATTCGACAGTCCCGATGGACTTCCGGTCAGCAAAGAATGGACGCAGCCAAGGATTTTCTATATCGGACTTTGCTCGCAATCGATACGACTGGAGATTTCTTGATGAGACTGTGTATATATGTCTGTGTGAAATTGAATCGAAAAAATAAACGAGCTTCCTCGTGAAACAACCGGAAGGATGACACGTGTCCAACGCGCACAAGCGCGGTCATGGTCATTATATTTTTATGGGTGTCGCTTCCGCGCGCCCCCTTCGATCAACCAAGCCGAACGCTCACTCTTTCTTTTGTTTTTTTCGACTTTTGTCCAAGCGAGACTCGAAAAAAAGGCTTTTGCGAGCACGAGGACACGAGTTCACGGATAAAATTGTGTGCAGCTCGTAACTGGCCTCATGATTATAGGTGAATTCGGTATTTATCGCTGAGCAACGATCGTAGCACTAATTTAGCAGGTGCTGATAATTTCACGCGTATTTATATGCGTGGAAAATATATCTATATAGGAGAGGGGGACACGAAATTGATAGTGGAGGCAAAATGAACACCATCCAAAATTAACGAAAAAAATTTAGAATTTCCAAAATTAGCAAAAATTTGTCACTATAATTGGCGTTAATATACTTAAAATAGACTTACCCACGTAAAATGAGATCTAGATTTCGATATTTTCTTTGACAATTTTCAATGAAGAGTTGGAGATTTTTTTTTAATGCCATTTTCATCGCATTAAAGAAAAAAACAACTCAACATACTTTAATGGTTTTGTGGGAAACCACTTTCACTGAAATACTTGGTTAATCAGAGGATCTGAGCAAAATGAGGTGCCTGGGGCAAAATGGCCACCTCCATACCCGTAAAAAAAATATTAGATAATGAAACTACGATTAAAATTGAATTTCGCCGAAAATTTGATTGCAAAAATATGCCAAGCAGCTTGCTCTAAGTATCTTGGATATTAAGGTGATGTGAGAAGCGAAGGAAATTGTTTTTTTCAACGTTTACTTGAGTTTTCGAAAAAATAGAATTTTTAGGTGGCCATTTTGCCCTCCAATGTTTTTTATAGGGATAATTAATCAATAGCAAAGTGTAGTATTAAAAGTGTACTTATTATTATTTATTATTATTTATTATTACTTATTTATTATTGGTACTGTAGGAGTGTAAAAAGTTAGCACGATATCTTGAAAATTTTTTGGATTAGGGTCTCACCAGACGTTTTTGAAAAAATCAAAATTGTTTACAATTCGAATCCTCCTATGAATTCCCATAAAATTCAAATGTAATTATGCAGAAACATTCCATATTAATTATGAAAATTACACGAAGTAAGTTCTCAAAAGCCATTTTTGTAAAAATTCGAAATTCAATAAATCTTCAAGTGTAACTAAAAATCATGGCACAACTATAAATCATTTTCGAACTTTTTAGACATATTCAAGCACAAAACACAAAATCCTCGACTTTTCTTCATCTTAAAGCTTCCTCCATAAAAAGAAAAAAATTCTTCTTGCAAGACGAAAATTATGTCGCAATATTTTCAATAATTGTTTGAGTTCGGATTCTACAAAATGCGTTTGCTGTATATATATTTAATAATAAATATATTTCGATACTTCCAATTAATGTTTCTAGCCATTGTAAAAAATTTAGTTCAAAATAAATAGAAAATCAAATTTAAAAAAACACAAAAAAAACTCAGGCGACCCTCATCATTATTTAATGGCTCACCTCTGGAGAAAGTTTTTTCATTCCCAATATTTTTACATATTATACATATTTAATATTTACAATATTCCCAACATTCCCAATATTTATACATATTTAATAATAAATATATTTCGCTGCTTCCAATTAATGTTTCTAGCTATTTGAAAAACTTTATTCAAAAATCAGTACAAAATCAAATTTTTAAAAACACCCAAAAAATGATCCTTTAAATTATTATTATTCAATGGCTCACCTCTGGAAAACCTTTTTTCACCGCAATATTTTTTATTTCAAGAATTAAAAATCACGAGGGATTCTCGGTATCACCCTGATATATAAATGCATGACAAACTCTCTCATCGATCACCCCAATCCTTCGTTCACTTTTTCAGTCGCCCTTTCGCGCTCCTTCTCTTGATAATATGAAAATCGTCGCGTTTGGATTGCGTGCACGACGATTGGCTGGGCGTTTGTACACCAGGGTTGACGTGAAAGGGTCCGTCAATGCATCATATATCGACGAAGGGGAGAGCACCCCGCGAGCTTATGTGTCCGTGCCAATATTCATTCATCGGGGTAAGAGTGGGACCACTTTTAGGGGCGGGTGCGGGCTTCGAGGAGTCCTCGAGCGAAACCTTGCCGGGGGATTGGAAAGGCTGTTGCTTGGGTAAATAGGGCACGCGAAGAGACACACGCCCTTTCCATTGTCCCTTTTCCCATATATGTATATATATATATATGTATACACAGTCGTTTTACCATATATGTATATACAATCCAGACGTTTGTATACGGAGCCCTTGTGCTGCAGGAGCGCCCTACTGCCATATTACAAAAGGGTTGAGAACGCGGCTATATTCCAAAGCGGCATTTTAAAACTAAATTTTTCATTCACTCCCGCTTCTTTAACCCTCACATCGACAACAGGGCCAACAGGAAAGCGGCCATCATAGTTGTAGGTGAGGGATATCGAGATCCTTTTTTCATTCTTTCTAGCTCTCCCTTTCTCCTTCACCCTGAGCTCGGAATTACAACCAAACTATATTGAGTTTACCTACCACTGATGACTCCATCTTTCTTTTTTACTCCTCATCGACCATCAGGATGACAACGACGACCAAGAGAATCCTCTTGCTGACGCTTGACGCACCGTGTGACGTGAATGGCTGATGTCAATCGTCCTTGGACACATGCTACCCTTGGACTATATATTTATATAAACTACATGCAAACATGTACCTCTATTCTTGTAATGGCGTTCTCATATTATATTGTAATATCGTATGATTGGAATCGCGAGGTTTCTCCCGAGAGAAGGACTCGTGATTCATTTTATTTATTTTTTTTATGATACGTTTTGTACGTTTTCTGTACCAAGGCTAGATTGATATTAAACCTTGGTATAGAAAAATGATGTATTGCAGAGCCATGGGAAAAAAAATGGTGTAAAAGGATTTTATGACAACTTTTTGTAACTTATAAAAATTGCAGAAACGTAAAATAATACCAAAATTAATGAAATGTCCTTTGAATTCCTTTGAGCAATTAATCTCATGTGGAAATGTGCTTCCAATGAATACTAATATTTATTTTCATCATTTTTACTGAAAAATCTAAATTTTTATAATTTTTGCAGGTTCCTGCATGATGCAAATTTTCAGAAACTTTTTTCATCTTCTACAAATTGTAAACAAAAATATAACATTGATATCAATGGAATCGTGGTGAGAAAGAAATAAACTCTTTTTCGAAAATCAAAATTATGATACTGCTAAGAAGGTTGATTTCTCCATGACACCATTTTTTTTTGTAATTTCCGTGTAATCGATAGAATACGAGAGAAAATAAAAATCAATAAAATCCATGGGGCCGAAAAAAATATGAAATTTTTCTGCAACGTCGTCACTTTGAAGGAAGTAGTTTCCCCATGATAAGAATTTTTATTAAAATTTTCTATCATCTATAGATCATGAGACAGAATAAATTCATGGTGATATTTTCAAATCATGGTGATATTTTTTTTGTCATTTCCATATAATTTCTGATACGATGTTCCGGTTCTAAGTTATTTTTCTTTGTAAAAAAAATTATTGGTTGCGTGTGAGTCATCAAATAAGCCTTCTTTGTAATGGAACTTTGTAATTTGTAATGGAACACGCATCCACTACACATTATTCTTTCTATTTGTAATGGCACATGCATCCATTACACATTACTTTTTTATTTGTAATGGGACATGCATCTATTACACATTACTTTTTTATTTGTAATGGAACATGCATACATTACACATTACTTTTTTTATTTGTAAGGGTACACGCATCCATTACACATTACTTTTTTATTTGTAATGGCACACGCATCCATTACTCATTACATTTTTTTTTACTTGTAATGGGACATGCATCCATTACACATTACTTTTTTAATTGTAATGGAAAACTTGTCCAATACACATTGTTTCAAGTAGTGGGTAATGCATTACTTTAACATAACTATTTTCACAACTCTGCTGTATTCTGGTCTCAAATTAAAAAAAAATCGATTTTTTAAAAAATTATTTCAAGTAATTTTCGAGGTATAGTTAGGTTTTGAGAGGCCATATTGGTGTGAAATCGCTCGTATAAATTTAAATTTATTTATTATTTCAACCCTTCAGTGTCGCGAGCAGCAGGAAAAGTCGAGCGCCATTCTGACGGGGTTGGTACAATCAACGATGCACCTCCACCTCATCTCTTTTCAACTTCGACTTTTATATACACACATATATATAATACAATATATACGTATATACAATGCGATACGTTGCCATTTGTGGCGCACACTCCGTCACAAAAGCAGCAATGAAGGAGAGAGGAAGTCCTTGTAAAAATACTCATGGTGAGTACACACAGTCTGTATGACTATAGGACCTTCGATATAGCCCCGAGAGTCGCCTGCGTGAATTAATAAAGTCGAGTTATTGCGACCGTCCGCACTCTCTGTGCTCAACGCTGGGGGAAGTTTCGCAAGGGTTGCAAAAAACGGAGCGAGAAAGTCCGGAGAGAGAATAAAAAGAGAAAAGAGTCCAGAGGGAGACGGAAAAGTCCACATATACATGCTCTCTAGATATATATATATATATTAGGGTGGTTCTTATTTAGGGCTCGGACGAATTTTTTCTCAGACGCCCCCGAATCGACTCCAAATAATTCAAAAACAACACCCAAATTTTTTCAAATTTTTATGCAGATAGAGTCGATTTGGGGGACGTCTGATAAAAAAATCGTCCGAACCCTAAATATGAACCACCCTAATATATATACACTCCATCGAGCCGGACCATTTTTTCCAACCCTCATTGCACACCGTACAGTAAGTCCATAGTAATGGACCAAACAGTACAATCGTTGGTCACTTCTCAATAAATATGGCAGTCTCTGGCAAGCCTGGATCGAGTATCATAAATTGAACCTTTTAAGATCTGCATTAGAGTCGTTGAGGAAATATCTTATTTATGGATTACTTTCCTCATTATTTCTACTTTGGTCCCAAAAAAACGATTTTTTCAATTTTTATAATTTTTTCACTATTGTGCTGTATTAATTTATGTCAGAGTTGTAAATAATGCATTACTTTGATAATGCATTACTGTATTCAATACCCATTACACTGCATAATGTGAAATGGATAAGTGTACCATTACAAAATACAAAAGTAATGTGTAATGGATGCATGTTCCATTACAAATACAAAAAGTAATGTGTAATGTATGCATGTTCCATTATAAATAATAAAAGTAATGTGTAATGGATGCATGTCTCATTACAAATAAAAAAGTAATGTGTAATGGATGCATGTCCCATTACAAATAAAAAAGTAATGTGTAATGGATGCATGTCGCGTTACAAATAAAAAAAGTAATGTGTAATCGATGCGTGTTCCATTACAAATAAAAAAGTAACGTATAATGTATGCACGTTCCATTACAAATTACAATTTAAAAAAAAAGTGATTTGCAGTGGAAGCGTGTTCCATTACACATCAATTACACATTACTTTTTTTACTTGTAATGGCATATGCATCCATTACACATTACTTTTTTTATTTGTAGTAGGACATGCATCCATTACACATCACTTTTTTTAATTGTAATGGAACACGCATCCATCACCTATTACTATTTTCATTTGTAATGGAATACCCATCCATTACACATTACTTTTGTAATTTGTAATGGATTACTTGTCCAATACACATTGTTTAAAGTAATGGGTACTGCATTACTTTTACATTACTATTTTCAGAACCTTGATTTATGTTATAATCTAGCAAAAGTAGCATTCAATTTTTTTTTTGCTTTTTGAATTCTGCATCTATTGGAAAAATTATAAAAAAATTATTAGCAAAGAAATACAGTGTCACAAGTCACGAATCCCAAAATTTTGTTAAAATTCATTTTTTTGACGTTTTTTAAGAATGTCAAAAGTCCTCGGATTTTCTAATGTTTAAAATTTCAATGGCCAATAATTGTATCGTTTACTAAATTATGCGAAGGCCGATTCGTACACGCGTGCGATCATATACGCGGACGAATGAGCGAACATGACGTTGAGGGTTGTGCCAGGCTGTACATAGTCAGAAATTGATATATATATATATATATATATTTTTTTTTTTGTACATGAGAGTCCTGGGTCGTCGTTCGTCAGCCTGTCGATGGCCGAAGGTACTTACACCCCCAGATACGAAGTGATTAGTGATATTTTATTTCGCATGGGAAACCAGACAGATGAAAACTAGTTGAGTAGGAGCTCACTGCTCCCTCTTTCATTAGGGCGAGACTAGAAAAAGACAACGAGCAGGAGGGAGAATCACCCCTCTAAATTTGCTCTGCCTTTAGTTTTTCCTTTTCTATCCTCGCATCTCTTAACTGATCTATGTGTCTATAAATAAGGGAAGGGGAGGCAAAATGGACACTGACCCCAACTTCAAAAAAAAAATTGAAAATTCAAAAAATAACCTGAAAACGCGGGAATCATCATCATAATTGGCGTTAATATACAAAAATCATAAATTATAAAAATCCAATATTTAAAATTATAAATATAGATTGACTTGTCGACGAAAACTTGATTTTCCGAAAAAAACTAAATTTTTGGCGGTCCATTTTGCCCCTCGAATTTTTTTTTGGCCACGCGTAATCTTATCGATAAAAATGGTACCTTTAGATGATAAACTGGGAATTTATTTTGTGCCCAGCGTCTTAGTTATTTTTTTATAGTGTCCATTTTGCCTTCCCCCCCCCCCTTTTTATATATCCTTTCCGCCATGGCGGATATTCGCATCCAACCACCCCATATATCTACGTGAGGCATATAAACAACGATGTACATGTGCGTATATATATATATATATATATATATATATATACGCGTTTCATATTATGTGCCCTAACCCTCGTGTAAGACTCAGGAACGTCCCATCGGCGATGTCATGACGGCGTTACATCCAATATTGTCCGGGCTTATGGCTCACGGGAGAGAGCGTGTAATTCGGGACGATCAAATCCAAAAGGAAAACAATATATAGCGTGGAAAGAGACTCACCCCATAATCTGACGAGAGCACGAAACCCCGCGTTATGGCGCTGAGAGCCTCGCATGAGTTTCAACGGCTAATTCAATCGTGATACACGCGTGTGTGATGCACACTGCCAAAACTGACGGGCTTCAGAATCCTGTTGTTAAACTAGGTTCACCATTCACCACTATGTGCCATATTCTATGAGACTGATGGGACGACATAGCACTGTATAGCACACATCATTATGGGGTTCATTAAAGGCGGTATTTTGGTCTAGAATTTTGGAAAATCACTTTTTTTCATATTCTCAAAGTTTAAACCTTTAAGAATATATCCTCAAAAATAAATTTTTTAATTTTATTTATTTAGGGAGGTGTAGCTATTTTAGTGACGTAGCAACTGGAGCGTAACTTTGAGGGGGTTTCAGGTTTAGAATTTTGAAAAAAATTTTTTTTTTTGCATATTCTTAAAGTTTCGACCTTTATGAATTTATACTCGGAAGGAAATTTTTAAATTTTATTAATTTACAGAGTTATAGCTATTTTAGTGACGCAGCAACTGAAGCGTAACTTTAAGGGGGTATCCTGGTTTAGAATTTTGAAAAAAAAAACAATTCTTTTCATATTCCCAAAGTTTAGAACTTTATGAATATATCCACGACAGGAAATTTTTAAATTCCAATAATTTACAGAGTTGTAGCTATTTTAATGACACAGCAACTGGAGCGGAACCTTGAGGGGGTATTTTGGTCTAGAATTTTCAAAAAATCATTTTTTTTCGCACATTCTTAAAGTTTAGAACTTTAAGAATATATCCTCGAAATGAAAATTTTAAATTACAATAATTCAAAGAATTATTGCTATTCTAGTGACGCAGAAACTGTCACATCGGAGCAAATCGGACTACAGACGTTTTTTCTCAAAATTACTTTGCTCAACATAGCTGACATATCTCAAGTTCTGCTCAACCGATTTACCTGAAATTTTTATCTCTATCTCTATCGCCCGTTCCACTTTTGCATCAAAATTCTTTTTTTTACTATTGTAAAAAAATTAAAAACTGTGAAAAAAAGAGTCAAAAAGTGCCTTTTTTTGTTCAGACAGCCCTCATTTTGCGATTTTTTTTTGCTTTTCCTCCGAGTTAGGGGCTATAATAACACTCGTACTAATTGAGAATCTTATTTTAAATTTTTTATCGGATGACTAGAAAGATTCCAATGGTGTCAGTTATAGCACACCCTTTTTTAGCCCCAACTTGACCAACTATAACTTGTTTGATTTTAATTTTTTTCTCGAACATATTTTTGTTTATTTTCAAAATATTAATATGATATGTTGTAAAAAAAGGATGGTAAAAATTTTTTTTTTTCTCTCAAGCTCGACAAAACGCTTAAAATGTATGTCCCTAGACCAGAATACCGCCTTAAAACATCTCTTTTTGCCTACCATCGAAACAATAGACAGAATGTGACATGTTATTCGTCACACGAATTTAATGAACATAGAATAATGTTGGAAATTTGATGATGATCGATTATTGATCACTGATAGGTAGATGGTAATTCGTTTGTATGAAGAGGAATTTAATTGTGAGGTTAGTGACTCATTTTTTTTTATTTCCCAATACTGAAAAGAGCTTTGTTGATATCAACTATTGATGTTACGGAGAGAAAATTACCTACCAATTTAATTAGTTAATTACCAAATAACAATAATAATAATAATAATAATAATAATAATAATAAACGAAATGGTACCACGAATTTGCGAAAAATATTAAGTTTTTCTAAACAGAGGTCACTTTTCTATCATTTCTCTCTATCAATATTATTCTATTGTAGCTTACTCTATAAAATATGATTGACCTTGTCACTGGTTATCACTCTCACTACTTTTTTCTTTCAAAAAAAAATACCACCAAATTACTTATTCCCAAAAAAAAAAAAATCAACATCAAAACGAATTCTCGCGATAATTTATCTGTTCTCTTGAAATTGAGATTCTTGTTCTGCATTTTCACATCTCATTATACCTTTTTTTTGTAATACGAAAAAAAGAAATGTATGCTGAATCATTGCGTCTGTTGGTCGCGGATCTCCTGAATGCGGAATGAAAATTACGTTCCGCCATTTCGGCTGCAGCCTCTCTTTGGCCCGAGGATCAATCCGAGTGGTTGGACCGCTGTATTGTGTATTCTCAAGTATATACATACTAACAAAAACCCATACATCTACATATATATATATATACATAGATGTATATAGGACGTGGGATGGAGGTTGGCAAACCCGTCCTCGTTAGCAGCTGCATGGCGTCCATCCCCCGCCCGTTACACAATGCTTTGCCCAACCTCGATTCACCATCGTGTTATATATATATATATATATGTATATATATGAGAATATCGGTCTCGTCCCCGAACTATCCGTCTCTTTTTGTCCTCCCTTGCGTTTTCTCTCCCCATAGTCCGACAACCGTTTGGTGGAGAGCAAGACGAAGAGAAAAAAAAACGAAGGGTGGATTAGTGACGTCACACGAGAAAAAAGACGAGCACCTGGCACGCTTGATAAGTTCCATATATATAGAGGAAGAAGGGGGGCAAAATGGACACCATCCAAAATTATGGAAAAAAATTGAAATTCAAAAAATTAGAAAATCATTATTATAAAAATTGTTTTTTTTTTATTGTGAATTTCATTAAAAAAATTAAATTATGCCACGACGAGTAAAATGTCACCAAAAATTTAATTGTAAAAATACGCCAAGCTTGCTCCAAGTATCTTGGATACAGAGTTGTAAATAATGCATTACTTTGATAATGCATTACTTTATTACTTTTAATACTTTTAATACGAGCACGGCACTTTTTCTATTTGTAATGGAATATTCTCCACTGCAAATTACTTTTTTTTTAAATTGTATTTTGTAATGGGACGTGTATACATTACACATTACTTTTTTATTTGTAATGGAACATCCATCCATTACACATTACTTTTGTAATTTGTAATGGAATACTTGTCCAAAACACATTGTTTGAAGTAATGGGTAATGCGTTACTTTTACATTACTATTTTCACAACTCTGCTTGGACATTCAGATTATGTGAGAAGCGAATGTTTTTTCAATGTTTCATTGAACTTTCGAAGAAAATAGAATTTTTAGATGGGGTCCATTTTGCCCCCCATCCATTTTGTAGTGGTACTTATTTACGTACATGTATAGTTCAAAGGTATGTGTTATGTGTAAAAGTGTGCGGACAAAGAGCGCCAATCGTCGATTCACCCTCCGAAGAACGAGGCAAGAGTGGCTGATTGGGGTTTTCTTCCTTTGATGACACAAGCGCGACATTTTTTATGGGCGTGGGACACACTCATTGGTGAATATACAACAATAGCAATCTCCCTTCCCAAAGTATCCATGGCACGAATGTCACTCGGATATTTCGTGGAACATCCCCTAGAAATAAAAAATGGTCTCTCTGAATAAGTCGAGTTTTTACCGTAAAATGGCCAATAAAATGCCAAAGTGAACTTGTTTTTTTTTCAATATTTATCGGTGTAATTACACATAGAAATTCAAACTATAAGTGAATAATTAGAATCGAACCGCTAATTATCACTCTTGGAGAGACTGATTTTTTCACCCTGTGGATTTCCAAGTGCTCGTAAAGAGGTTCGCCATATTTTTTTTTCTCAGCGCGAAATATGTTTTATTTAATCCTCGCAGAATCCACCGAGCGATATTCGCGAATAATATTCTCGATTTAAAAAAATGCTTTTAAACTTTGCGAGCTTGTGAAATTTCAAGTGACTTGCGTATAGTATATTTGCAGCGTAAGGGTGAATTACCTCATTAGACCAATCAGAATTTTCCTTAATGATGTCGGGAACGCTCTAATTCAGCCCAGAATTTTCGACGTCGACCCATTCTCTCAGGAAAAATTCAGAGGTTGAACAGAGACGAAAGCTTGGAATTATAAAATTACGTTATGAGCATTTTGTGGAGCTCGATAAAAAAAAAATTAATTTCCCTTTGACTATATATTCTGAAAAGTCTAAACTTAAAGAATATCATTTAAAAAAATTAATTTTTTGTACAATTGTACAGAAAAAATGAAAAAACATGAAATTTCGAAAAATAAATTTTAGTTTAATGTAAGTAAACTCTTCGGTTTCGAAGATATCCAAACTTCGAAAAATCGTTTAAGGGTTGTTTTTCTTCGTGTTGTGGATGAATAGAGCAGAGGCTTGCACGTAACTTGCGGAGAACGATTTTCGTGTGTTTCCAAAATCTAGGGCATGAGTTCTTATATTTTTTTTCCCCACTTTTTTGTTTTTTTTTTCGTGCCAGTTCACGCTCCGGAACACTTGTCCGTGATGAAAATACACTGGCAAACAAAAAGAGTTAGCCCCGAACAAATTTGCGGACAAAGTGATCCGAGTTGGGCCTCTTTCGCTGAAAGTACGTGAATTTATTGGACTCACTCGTACGCGTTTGAACAACAAAGTATTCGCCGATTCGCAAGTGGGAAAGCGCCCCCAACGGCAGAAATAAGGGTCTTATCTCTCCTCGGGACGAGGGTAACCCCTCCAGTCTTCTCTCAGGCTTTGTTTCATCGCTGACGCCGCGAAGGAACAAACGATGGCCTACAAACGTCGCTTTGCCACGCGATCCAACCGCCCTCTCTTCCTCTTGAATTTTCTCGCCATTACAATCGCATCCACCAACAATTTTGCAATGACTTCTCCCTCTTCTCTTTTATGTAGACTCCGTTACACGAAATCGCAACGAAATTGGCGAGGATCGCATTTGGTCAAAGAACTCTCCCACCAAAGGCCGAAGACCCACCTGGTAAAACGTGACCCTTTTTGTTTTTTTTTTACTCCCAACGCTTCTTGAAGAAGGGACTTCCGCATCCCGGCAGCGATTTTGGGGTCTTCGAACCAAAGATTTTTCGAAATTGGGACTCCTTACCTGAAAGATTATTTCGTGCTCCCTCTCTGGAGAGGACCCGACCTTTTTTTGGCTAAAATCCGTTCGTGTCTTCACCATCTTTGATGGTTATGAATTTACAGTCTTCGGCAGAGGCGATATCCCTTTTACAAGCGCAGAGAGGAAGACCTTTCGTTTATTAGACGTGCGGCTCCCTGTTTTGTAGGAATGTAGGTAATTTTGGTATGCGCGAGGGGATGAAATTCAGGGGGGAGGCAAAATATGGGGAGCGAGAAAAAGATGAAGGGAACATCGTTTTCCATAGTATTGCTCAAAAAGAACGGTTCGTCTCTCGCGAATACAGTGGAAGACGTAATTAAGTGCTTCCTTGAAAGCCGAGAATAGGGTGTCGAAAGAAGGGAGGGGGTGCGAAATCTTTAGAAAACTTCTCGAATGGGATCATCGAACCAAAGGGTTGCGGAACCAACCCGGGAAGCAATGGTGGATGATGCATAAATTAGGGCTGCTAATGGCTCGGTATAAATATCTGTGTGCCGAGGGATAACTTTTCTTTTAAATATGGATATCGTGTAACCCCTGTTCAAATTCAAGTTGATATAGATAAATATTATTGTTCGGAGAAAGCTTCGATATTGAATATTCGTTTCATTAAATTTTCATCACTCATGACTTATTTCTCAATCGAGAAATCACGCATTAAGACTTCTTCACTGAGTTAGCAGAGAGATGATCCTGAGGATTGGACTGAACCAAGAAGATGTTGAAAAATTATTCATTAAATATTTGGATTTATTTTTATCAGATAGGATTTATTGCAATCAACTAGGATATAAATATCATTAAATAGCGTTAAATATCATTTTATTCAAATAAACGTCCATTTTCTAGAATGCTTGATAGATTCATTAATTCGATTCCATGAATCGTAGTTCAAATCTTATTTGGTTCAAACGAAAAATTCTTGTGTAGAATTAAAAAAAGATTATGTTCTAAAAAAATTGCAAAAATATGCTTTTTCTGAAATGAATATATTTACTTCAAGCACATATATTTTTTGTATACGAACCTAGCTTCCCTCCAAAAACCTAAAAATTGCACTTTACAGAGCTGTTGAAAGAAAAGAGCATGATTTTTTGTCATTTTTCAATAATTTTTTTGCAATAAAAAATACTTTCAATGGTATTATTCCGAATTTATCAGAATTTTTATAGTACATTAATTATTATAATTTAAATAATAAATTATGCTTTTTTCATTAATGGGGTTTCGTACTTACTTCAAGAACATGTCTTTTTTTATGGGAACCTAACTTCCCCCCAAAAACCTAAAAAATGCACTCAATATAGCTGTTAAAAGAAAAAAGCACGATTTTTTGCCATTTTTGAATAATTTGTTTGCAATAAAAAAATACTTTCAATGGTAGTATTCCAATTTTATCAAAATTTTTATAGTACATTAATTATTATAATTTATATAATAAAAAATGCTTTTTTGGAAATTAAGGGAGTTTCATATTTACTTCAAGAACATGTCTTTTTTCTATGTGAACCTAACTTCCCCCAAAAACCTAAAAATTACACTTAATAGAGCTGTTAAAAGAAAGGAGCATGATTTTTTGTCATTTTTCAATAATTTGTTTGCAATAAAAAAATAATTTCAATGGTATTATTCCGATTTTATCAGAATTTTTATAGTGCATTAATTATTTTAATTTATATCATACAATATGCTTTTTTGGAAATTAATGGGGTTTCATATTTACTTCAAGAACATGTATTTTTTCTGTGCAAACCTAACTTCCCTCCAAAAAACTAAAAATTGCACTTTATAGAGGTGCTAAAAAAAAAAGAGCATGATGTTTTGGCATTTTTTAATAATTTTTTTTGCAATAAAAAAAAGCTTTCAACGATATTATCCCGAATTTATCAGAATTTTTATAGTGCATTAATTATTATAATTTATTATTATACTATGATTTAATTATAATATTATATTAATATATCAATATATTAATGATAATAAATTATATCACAATTTATTATAATATAAGAATAAATTGCAATTGTTATTTGAATCTTTGGGAACATATTTCTGATTAGTTTTCATTACCAAAAAAAATCAATTTTTGGTCTCACCCAAGCCCATTTCCCCCCTTAAGGAGAATATAAGTGTGAGATGTCGTGCTGTAGCACTTTGCGTCAAATTTTTCATCGAATTCTAGAATCGCACTACGAAAAGAGACGAAGGGGGAGGCAGAAGAGGAGCGAGTTGATGCTGGTGCGAAAGATCCAAGCGTGGTAGCCGCGACGGCTTACGAGGTCACGTACACATACTCTCGCGTGTGATACGCGAAAAACACTACCTCGGGCACTACACATAGCGCGGGGAGGAGCAGACAGCGGAAAATAATTCCTTTCCTCCGTTCCTTCCCCCTGGACTTCATCAATTGTTTTTTTCTCTCTCTCTCCCGCTCTCTCTCTCCCTCTCTCTCTCTCCCTCTCTCTCTCCCCCCCTCTCTCTCTCTCTCTCTCTCTCTCTCCCTTTTCCACCCATACGTGCTCCTCAGCTTCGTGCAGAGACTTCTCAAATTGAGAATGGCGTATCCAACGTAATTTCACGGACACATGTAACAGAATTGAATCCTTACGACCGTCAGGAGTCGTCGCAGCGAAGATTGTCGAGCAAAAGGGCGCGGGGTCTAGTGATTTCGCGCATCGAACCCGCGCATGTTCCGCCATTTTGTCAGCGGGAAGCTGGCGTCGGGAAAAGCAGCCCAAGACTAACCCTGGCTTCGATCTTCGCTGGCAAACAACGCCTTCGCCTTCGTATATATCGAGGTAGAAAATCGTCCCGCAAAATTTCCCATACCGCTTCATGCATCTCCGATATACTTATATATTTCTATTTTAATATTTCTACGCTTGGCGTGCGAGATATATATGCCTAGACCCATAATTTCTACGTCTCCCGATGCCCCCGGAACACCTTGCAATCGATTCGCGAGACCTCGTACAGGCGATACAGACATATCTATGATCCAAAGTCAAAACACCAC
Organism: Alloplasta piceator; assembly: GCA_946863875.1. NCBI lineage: Eukaryota > Metazoa > Arthropoda > Insecta > Hymenoptera > Ichneumonidae > Alloplasta > Alloplasta piceator. Next base: position 3,492,929 of record OX333076.1, on the reverse strand, counting down.
AATTATCATGGGCCGAACCTTAATCATACGCCCTTTTGACTCCGAGCAACTGATATTACCGCGTTCAATAGAAAAATCAAACGGAAACTTCTGGTCACATGCGAGCATGCATCAGCCTCATATATACAGGGTCCATTGCTTGTTCCAGGGGTATTTAATCTAATTCGCAGAAACAAGCGTTCAACGCTCAGCATATATGACCGGTAATCGTTTCGACGATTATACACGCGGGTGGCTTTCGAAAGTCCAAGGAAATGGAGGGAAGGAGAGAGGTATTCGCGAACTTGCGGTGAACCTTTCGATACTTAATCCATGCAATCCATAACAGCCATTAATTCTCCATTTTACGGAATGTACGAACGTGTCCGGAGAAAGTTAATCAAATCTAAGCTGAGAGATACTTTTATTGGGAATCAATGAAAATTGGGCAACGTTATGAAATTCAAAGGCCCTTTCTTAAGGTCCTTTCTTAAAATCCTTTCTTAAGGTCCTTTCAAAAGGTCCTTTCTTAAGGTCCTTTCTTAAGGTTCTTTCAAGAGGTCCTTTCAAAAGGTTCTTTTTTAAAGTCCTTTCTTAAGATCCTTTCTTCAGGTCCTTTCTTAAGGTCCTTTTTAAAGATCCTTTCTTAAGGTCCTTTCTTAAGGTCCCTCCTTAAGGTCTGTTCTTGAGGTCCCTTCTTAAGGTCCCTTCTCAAGGTTCTTTCTTAAGGTCCTTTCTTAAGGTCCTTTCTTAAGGTCCTTTCTTAAGGTTATTCCTTGAGGTCCCTTCTTAAGGTCTTTTCTTAAGATCCTTTCTTAAGGTCCTTTCTTAAGTTCCTTTTTTAAGGTCCTTTCTTAAGGTCCTTTCTAAAAGTCCTTTCTAAAAGTCCTTTTTTAAGGTCCTTTTTTAAGATCCTTTCTTAAGGTCCTTTCTTAAGGTCCTTTCTTGAGGTCCTTTCTTGAGGTCCTTTCTTGAGGTCCTTTCTTAAGGTCCTTTCTTGAGGTCCTTTCTTGAGGTCCTTTCTTGAGGTCCTTTCTTAAGGTCCTTCCTTAAGGTCCTTTCTTGAGGTCCTTTCTTGAGGTCCTTTCTTAAGGTCCTTCCTTAAGGTCCTTGCTTAAGGGTAAGGACCTTTCTGTAGAAGTAAATAAGGGTTAATTTTCTTAATCATTGGAATACGGTTATCACTGTTGGCTGATTGGACAGAGTCTGAATGCAAAAAGGGTCTCGATAATATTTTTCAGAAAGAAGTTTGATGATTGGAATTGGACCAATCACCGGAATCGCACATACCGATGTAATGCTTGCACATATCCTACTTGAGTTCTGCCTCGAAAAATGTTTACTTCGCATATACGAGAGACGTACATCCAGTAACGTACGTATAATATCCAACTTACAGCCTCTCTTTTTCCCCCATAATTACCGTGCTCTATCTCACCCGGCGTTCAGTGCTCCTTCCCTCTCTTTGCTCGACTCCTCCGAGAGACCTTCGAAGCGGCAATTTGTCAAGGCTGTAATATTCTCTCTTCCTCTCTCATTCCTCTCTCTCTCTCCCGTTTTCCCTCTCTTCGTCTATCTCTCTTTGAGGCTATATGGCATTGTGCACACAAATCGGACAGTCTCGCGGAACGTGATAGGAATTACGCCCACCAATCCAAAATGGATAAAATCTTCGCCGTAGATGCCAAACACTACTTTTCGATGTGAGGAAGGCTGGGGCAAAATGGGATAGGTTTCCATTTTGAAAAATTATTGAGGTCCTTGAAGGTCCTTGAAGGCTTTCAATTAAGACCGTGAAGGTTTGCTCACCATAATTTATTGGACTTCAACCTAGACTTCAACCTAGATTAGGTTAAAGTCCTAGACTAGCCAGTCTAGGTTGAAATCCAATAGTTTGTGATGGGAAAACCTCAATCAATTAGACAGTCAATCAGAGACCTTTTAAGACCTTAAGGACTTTTCAGGGTCCTTTTCAATTATTTCAATAATTCAATTATTGAAAATAATTGAACAATACCCGTTGATTAAACGAGAAGATATTATGCCAGCAAAGATGGACCAGTAAATGGTCAATTTTGTCTAGGAGCAATTTATCAAATTAAATATTAATCTTCTTATGTTTCATCGACTCCAATTTTTCTGGCCGCCACCTTTTCAAGTTGCCCAAACTTTTTGACGCATCACGAGAGAATTATAGTTTCACAGCTGCCCGTAACCTTCGACTGCCTTTTTCGCCCCTTCTGGGTGAAACGAGAGGGCGGTTTAGAGACAAAAAGATTGCAGCGTGGGGGAAACAAAGGACGGAAAAAAATTGCCATTAGAACACTTATGGATTTATGACTGTGGTTAATTATGGTAGAAAGATTTTTAACTATATATATGGATTTATATACAATGGCGCCCTTTGCTTGGATGATCATTCGTCTTCGCGGACGCGTTGAAAAATCGACTAAGCGGAGAGGAAGAGAAATTGAAAAAAAAGAACGTTCAAAAATTGAATCCCACCAACAGGGTGACTCGTGCCCTCGCTCTTGCATTTCTCTTTCTTTTACCATTTTTTTATCGCCAGTCAGAGGACTTTCTCACAGTGTTTCGGCTAATGATGCGTCGCAGTGTTGCGCCCCGGATCTCATCATTGGATAATGTTCTCGAGACTCGTCGCAAGATATAAGAGAGAGGGCACACCGTTCTTATCTAAGATGAGATCTTGTTTCTTACGCGCTCTGACACAGCGGCGTTATCCACGCACTTTTAGCGCCGGGAGGAAATGAAAAACCACATGGGGGCTCCTGCAAACGCTTCCCGATTCGTCACAAACAATTTTCCGACCGGAAAAACTCTGCCGATGTAACTTCACCTGCTCAACAGTCACTTTTTCGTCTGCTTGAATTTTTATTTTTACCACACTTTTTTACCAATGCTCAATCTTATAAAATTTGCCCTCTAAGAAATGTTAACACAGACTTTTCCTAAATTAAAATTTTCCTAAATAAAAGAGACATTTTTTCCAGCCAGTCAAAATGGGACGTTGCATAAAAGCTGATGACAGCGGAAAAAGGGGAGGAAAATACGTGACGAGAGAGAGAAAGAGGCAGAGAAGGAGAGAGATTGAAAAAAAAAGGTGAACGAAAAGGTGTGCGCCATCGAAGAAAAACCGAAAAAGAAAAGGCATTTTTACGAGGCCCTAATTGGGATAACAGAGACATCAATGGCGGTTTCTGGGGTCGCCCGATGCACACAAAGAGACCGTAAATGTTGGTTACGGGTGTAAACTCGAGATTTTAGTGTCACCAATTTTTTTTCACCTTTTTTTTTTCCTCGCTACGGCACTTTTACCCCACACCGAGAATCCTTCTCTCACACTCTCGCTATAAGACCTCCGTGTTTATGAGATCGCCCGAGACCAAAAAACCCGCCTTCGTAAAACGTAATACGTATTAATAAGGGAAGACCGCGGCATGAGCGGTTTATAACCAGTGCGACTTTCGTCATCCCGAAATATTGCCGCCCTGATGCTCTCCCCTCGGCCCTTACTTTAAACCTGCTTCCTCTGTCGTCTGTGTCGTAAATGCGATTTTATCATCGGCTTGCATTTTTTTTACCCTCCGCATTCTTTATTTCGTTTCTCCTCAAAAGCTCCTCCACGACGCTCATGATTTTTGTATACCTGAAGTTTCAGATACCCGTAAAAATGTGTCTCCGTCGAAGGAGACGAAGGAAGCTGCGCTTTTTGCGCCTGTTTGTCGCTGAAACACTCGTCCCGATTCCCCGCTACACAAAAAGGGCCACTGCTCTTTGAAAGATGAAGATATTTCAATTCAACAAGCGGCATTTTGAAGGGAACATATTCAGTTTCATTTTGCGTTTTCCAAAAAAAATTCTCAATTTTTTTTTATCCCCGTACGCCCTTTGAAACATGGTCGTTTGTTGGCTTTTTTTGGCGTTGAAATTTTGGCGCACGACCCATGAACATTTTTTTAAACTATTTTTTTGCGTGGAAAACTTATGGGGGAGAGTATAAGCTTTAATTTCATTTTTTGCAAAGTTTCATACGATTTTTTTTCGCAAAAATTTTCAATTTTTTGCAAAAAAACGACCATATTTATAAAATGTGGCGTAACTCTAAAACTACTGGGTTTTCGTTGAATCACTAGGAAGGTAAAAAGTTGCATATAATTATTCTAAATTTAATGAAATTTTTTCAGATTTTTTTTCCAAAATTTTTCCTCTCAAGGAGATATTTTCGAAAAAAGATGTTGAAAAAAAATTCTGAAAATATTTCATTAAATCCGAATTGATCGCAAGCCACTTTTTACCCTCTTAGTGATTTCACGAAAACCCAGTAGTTTTAGAGTTACACTACACTTTAGTAATATGGTCATTTTTTACGAAAAATGGAATATTTTTGCGAAAAAAAATCTCACGAAACTTAAAAAAAAACGAAATTAAAGTTTATACTCTCCCTCACAAGGTTTTCAGAGGAAAATTAGTTTTAAAAAAAATTCCATGGATGCGTGCACCAAAATTTCAACACCAAAAAAAATCCAAAAAACGACCATGTTTCAAAGATCGTACCGGGTTCAAAAAAAATTAAAAAAATTGTTTGGAAAAAGGGAAATGAAGCTGAATATATCCCCTTTGAAACGCCGCTTGTTGAATTGAAATATCTTTATTTTTAAAAGAGCGGTAAAACTTTTTGTCTGGCGCGGAATCGAGGCGAGTGTTTCCAAACTTTTGGACGACAGTGTCTATGATGTATCTTTTGCTTTAGCTACGTTCTTTCGTCTTCCACAAGTTCTCCAATTCTACTGTTTCTAATGTACTAATTTTATCGGTGAATAAATACCACAGAAAATTTCCCGTTGAAAATTCATAAAGTATTCCAGTCATTTGTACTGGCAGCTCCGCAGAAAAGATCACTGAATTTCTAGCTCGGAATGCTAAACTAATCCATTAATAATCACTGCACCAATTCATGAATAATTATACTATACATACTATTTTCCCATGTAATAGAAGAGGAAAATTTCTGACTGTAGCATCATTTAGAATTCTCTTTAATTATTCAAAGTACATATTTCTAATCAAGTAGCCTTACTTAGAAATAGGAATTATGTGACTGAGCTTGGGCTGCATCTCATGCACTTCTACAGCTCTCCTGTGGGAGGTCGGGGGAACCTTTCTAGATAAGCATTGCCAAGACAGAAAGAGAGAGAGAGAGAGAGAGAGAGAGAGAGAGAGAGAGAACTTGACTGCTTGCTGTCCCTACCGATGATTGATTTTAGCGAAAACGTGAATCAAGGGGTAATTTGTCAAGCTGTCGGCTCTCCCACCACGGAAACGTACGTTAGCTACACAGATATACATTTTGTTCATTATATCTATACACTATGTCGATGTATACAGTAAAATGGTGCATATGGAATACAAGCTCGACGAGTTTACGGTCACGCGGCCGATAGGAATCTTCTCACTTCTTGCCCGGTGCTGTGAACACCTCTGTGAGAGGAAAAAACACGGGAGAGTGCTAGAAAACGATAAAATAGTGTAATGTGCAATATGTGCATGCGGAGTAAGCAGCGGTGCGATTGTTCACTGGATGAGGAACTCTCGTGGCATAAGCGAGAACAACAAAGTTCATAAGAGAGAAAGAGAGAGAGAGAGAGAGAGAGAGAGAGAGAGAGAGAGAGAGAGAGAGAGAGAGAGAGAGGGAGAGAGAGAGAGAGTGCTAGAAAGAGGGGCCCCAATACAATCACCCCGTATAAGGCCCAACAGCCAAACACGGTATAATTGTCTCTCTTGCTCTCTCATTCTCTCTTAGGTTAAGTCTTCCTCGTCATTGAGTATATTTAAATCACGCCTCTATAATTTCCCCCTCGAATAACTAACTTAAAAAATTTAATTCACTATCTGGCTTATTTAATATTGTCAATGATTCACCTGTCTAGTTATTTCTATTTAGCCCTTTAAACCTACGACAAGGACTTGCCTAACCTATAAGCATATTAATTATGCTCTAGATTTAGTTTAGTTCTAATTTAGAACTAACTCAGTACTTTGTATGCTTTTCCTTCATTTGTAATAAATATTATAATTACTATTACATGTTAATTCTTTTGTAAATCATCCATTTTATCACTAACTTTAAACACTCTTTGCCTAAAGATCAGTCGATGGCATAATAAATAAATCAATCTCCCTCCGTTTCTCTCGCTCTCTTTCTCTCTTAGGTTAAGTCTTCCTCGTCACTAAGCATATTTAAATCATGCCTCTATAATTTCCCCTTGAAGCTCATAACTAACTTTACAAATTTAATTCACTAGTTGGCTTATCTAATATTGTCAATGATTCACCTGTCTAGTTATTTCCATTTATACTTTTAAACCTACGATAAGGACTTGCCTAACCTATAAGCATATTAACTATGCTCTAGCGTTAGTTTAGTTCTTATTTAGAACTAACTCAGTACTTTGTATGCTTTTAGTTCCTTCATTTGTGGTAAATATTATAATTACAATTTCATGTTAATTCCTTTGTAAATAATCCATTTTATCACCAACTTTAAACACTCTTTGCCTAAAGATCAGTCCGTGGCATAATAAATCTCTCTCTCTCTCTCTCTTTTTCTCTTCGTGAACTTATGCAAAAATGTACTTGCCTGACTACACGACAAACTATGCTTGTTTATGCTAAAGACAAACGTGGATAACAAAAAAGTTATTACTACGTGTCACAAGTATCAATAAGTCACGATAATGTCGAGGAAAATTATTGGTATGAAATTATAATGGTCTGATTAAAAAAATTCAAGTCCTGATTAATGCTACATAATGTAACGTTCTGAAAGGGGTTCGGGAAAAGGTTATCTAATCGTGAGACCCGAAAGCGCATTTATGCACGACCGAGAGCGAATTCTTCGTCGCCTTAATTCATTAAGAATTGTTCGTCGCCGATTCTGTCGCCTTGACGAGTTATATATTGTATGTATCTTTGTGGTGTGGGCCTAAGACTCGGCACGAGTGTAATAAATTGCGTTAATTAAATCTCCGTGCTGAAGGCACGCTTCTTTCGCAGCTGCTTGCAAGTTAAAGGGCCTGACTTCGAACAGCTGTTCTTACAAAGGCCCCTGGCTTTCGCCCTTTTGTTGCCAATGACCAACAATATGTAATATACATCGGCGCAATGCTAGTGAGACCCTGTATTGCATATATATATACGTATAATCCACACCGTATAAACCGTCTTAAGTAATACAACAGTGTACTTGCTCTGGGGGTAATTCGCATTCGCCGAGCAAAAACCCTTAGCAAGTGTAATAAACGCTCGTGCGACACGCATGTCCGTCTCGATTTGTATCAACCTTATCTTCCCTTGTAAGTCGGTGTTAAGAGGAACCCATTTTTCGCGAGGGTGTTGCCTGCATCGAGATAAATAAAGAATTATAAACATGTATATTTATGGTCGACGACGGGAAAATATTTATTTTATAAATAAAAAACTAAAATTCTAACCAAAGACCTGTTTCTTCCTCCCTCAATTTTCTAGTAGCCGATATTTTTAGAAAATTTTTTAATTTATAATCAAGAGTGGTTTTGATTTTGTAAAAGTTTTTGTTTTGGGAATATTTATTTAATAGGAATTTTTATTTTATTTTTTCCTTGCTTTTTCTTATGAATAAATTTTTTTTCGTCAAAAACTCTCCGTGATTTGAAATTAGCGGTGAATTTCCCATCGAAAGGAGCTTTTGAAACTTAGAAGAAAAAATTTTTTTTGTCAATTTTGGTTCATTTTTCAGCAACCTCGAAATAGCTAAATTTCAAGTTCTTTTAACTCAACTTTGGTTTGACCGATTCGCAAATTCTTTTTTTGCACATAAAGGTAGTCGATAAACTTAGATAATGCCGTTTGGTTCATACCGATAAAAAAAATCGCTGAAAAAAACGGAAAGTCTTAAAACATTTGTGAAAATCAATGGTCGAAATTTAAAAATCTGCAAAAAATTGAAAAATGATCTGAATCGCATGAACAAAGCGGCGTTTCAAAGCTTCAACGATTACAAAGAGAATGAGCTGTGAATTAACCAAAAATCTTATCTAGAAAATAAATCACAATCATTTTAGTGAACAGATTCAATTTTGGGCAAAAGTCGAAAAAAAAAATTTTTTAGTTAATTTTTTGCATACCTTAATTCGATGTATTTTTCTCCTCTGAACACGAATCTACCAATAGTCTTCTGAAAAAATCAAAATTTTTATGAATTTTCATCAAAAACACTTTTGCTCAATTTCTTCCCCATTTTCAGAAACCTCAAAATAGTGAAATTTCAATTGTCCATAACTTTACTTCAGTTTGACCGATTCGGAAATTTCTTTTTCGTACTTAAACGTTGTGACTGAACTTAGAGAATGACGTTTGGACCATTCCGATAACTTAATTGATGTAGAAATGAGAGCAGTTTGAAAATCGCTGAAAAAAAACAGAAAGGGAAAGCCTTTAAAAATTTATGAAAATCGATGATCAAACTTTAAAGTTCTACGAAAAATTGAAAAATGATCAGAATCGCATGAGACAAGCGACATTTTAAAGCTTCAATGATTACAAAGGGAAAAAGTGCATGTAGAAGCCGAACTCTCATTTTGAAAAAATATCTCAGCCATTTTACTGAAGCGATGTAAATTTGGCCAAAGTACGAAAAAAAAATCTTAATCTTTTTTTTAAGCTTTATGTCGATGTATTTTTACTCACTGAACACGAATTCACTAATAATTTCCGCAAAAACTCAACATTTTTGTGAATTTTCATTAAAAAACATTTTTTCCAGATTTTGCTTGCTTTTTTTCATGAATAAATTTTTTTTCGACAAACTCAACATAAACTCAATAACTATCAATCATTAAATAATTAATTATTTAATCAATTAATTAATTAAAAAAATAACAATGATGATTAACAATATAACAAAATAATAAAATAATCTCATTAATGATTAAAAAAACGGTTGAAGTAAAAAATAGGTAGTAATTATATTTCTTTGCTTCCACTCATTTTGCTCTTTATATTTGTTCTTATATAGATTATTTGCAACTGACATTTAGAGAAAAAAATATCGTGAACGATTGCCGAGAAACAGTCGCGTCCATAAATGAAAAAGTACACAAAATCGATGCTCCATTAATTGCGCCGTGAAACTTTAGAGTTAACAAGCAAACCAATATCACTGTAGGGTATATTTTTATTTTAACATGCTCGTAGATTGTCCGATATTTTCGTCGTTTGTCGTTGAGCAAGAGAGGCAGGGAGAAAAACATGGGAGGGAAGGGAAGAAACTGGGGAGATATTTCAACGAGTTTGTATTTTAAATATGTGGCTTAGCCCCCCTTTAGCCCATTTGAATAACACGACGTTCGAACTAGTGCATAAATTTCTAATTACAAGAATCCCTCTCTCGGAGTTCGTTTTCGTGACTCGAGAAGCCGCAGCTTTGCAGCTTTTCATTCTCACGTTTATATTTATATGTAAACTATAGCTATAATAATCACAGACATCAAAAGAGCCAAGAGGACTTTTTCGCTCGACAATAATATCCTTTCATTTATATTATTTTTCGATACTTTGTTCCGCTGTTGCATTGATTAATGAAGCTCATTTTAATAGTGTGGCAGATATATAAAAAATTCGAGCGAGAATATCAACAAAGAATAGATTGCTTGCTCATAATATTTTCTAAGTCTTTGTGATCGAGTAGCTTTCTTAATTTTAATTCTCATAATTAATGACATTTTAATTCCATTATCCAATATATTTAATTTTAATTATTAATGATATTTTCATTTTTTTCATTATCACTTAAATTTTTAAAGATTTATTGCAAATTTTTTAGTTTTAGAAGGGTTGCTACAAACTTTAAGAGCTAGACGCAATCAGGATTTTTTAATAATCGATTTTTTTAATTAATTCTCGTAATGAATATACAGGATGTTAAGTAACTAGATAACCTGATTAGGTTCACCGTGTAGAGCGCGCAAAGACGAAAAATTAGCTTTTTTAAAAATTGTTATACGACAAAAATTGGATTAGTCATTAATGTATTAAGCTGACCAATGACGGCTAGAATCTAGGAGCAATGCTATTGGTAAGCCGCGTGGTGGAGGTAACGGTGGGCGTGGCGTAAAAACCCCCACCAGCGGCATTTTTCCTAGATTCCAGCCGTCATTGGTCAACTTTAAAAACATTGATAACTCAGCCAATTTTTATCGTACAAAATTTAAAAAAAAAAGCAAATTCTTTGTCTTGGTGCGCTCTACACGGCGAACCTAGTCAGGTTATTTAATTGCATAACATCCTGTATATTTAAGTATACACACAGAAAATTTCATGTTAATTCGACAAATATTTTCGATATAATGGGCAAATATTTTCCATTTTATAAATAATTCAAGGTAAAGATTTTCATAAAAAATCGATTTTTTTTGAGAAGCCGCCATTTCGTTAAAAATGAATACTTTGTTTATTCCTTCGATCAGATACTAGATTATACCTTATATTAACAAAATATTTTTTATTTTTTCATTTTGCATGATTCAATCCAGAGATATCACCGCAAGACGCTTTTTTTTAGAGGACATCCCGGAGATCGGCTACAGCGGCTTCAAGAATAATTATTTTTTTGAAAGAAAAATTTGAAAATAAAGTTAAATGTTACAAAAATATGTAAATAAATTTTTACGTTAACAAATTAGAACATCTTTACAGAATTTTTTTTTTTTTATTGCTTTTTTTCGACCTCCTGACTGCGTATAACCCGTTAAATAAACTCATTTGTTAATTTGATAAAAAAAATAACTTTCATTCGTATCCATGTCGTTAATCCATTGATAAATTGATCTTACAGCGGCGTCTAGCGTTCTATTAATATCTATTATTTTGGACGGAAGTCGAAGATAGCGAGAGGTGCCGGTGATGACGACACAGCCGGTCAACTACAAGTATTTCGCATTAGTCGGCGAGTGAAAACGGGGACGAGGGTGTATATAAAGCCCTCACACACACGCGCACACTTCTTCATCTGGTATTAATCTGCCGGAGCGCTAATTGATTGGATTAAAAAGACGTTTGAACAAATTGCTCGAAGCCATTCAAAGTGCATGGGATGCGAAGTCCATATTCGCGTCGACGATTCGTCTTTTGTATTATCGTTTTTGTTCATTTTCTTTCCTCCAGCGCCAGATAAAAATGATTATCGGAGCGTGGCGTATCAATTAACAATTTCAAAGCTTCATAAGAGAGCTCGGCAAAGCGGGAAAAGAGATATCTGCTGCGTTTCTGCGGGTCTCCTTTTGTGATCGGTAACGTTGATAAAAATGATCATGTGAATTGTGTTCATGTGAGTTTCCTTAATTCTCAAGTTTTTCCCATTTTGGGCGCGATTTGTTTCTAACTAAAAAATATCCAAATATAATCGACGTTTAATTTAGAACCCTTAAAAACGTAAGTTAAAAACCTAAGTCGCCTAAACCTAGTTAAAAAGCTAAAGTTAGCGGAAAACGAGAGGCGATGGTCACTAAAAACAGTTTGTGAAGTCATTTTCGAAAGTAACAGCGGTAAAATTAATGAATCACTCGAATAATTTGATCTTCAATTGAATAAAAAGAAAAATTGATGGTAATTGCTTGAGAGAAGCCGCTAACATAAAATAAGATCTGCAAAAAAAGAACAAAAACCATTTATTTTGTTGTTTCAGCCACATTCAAAATATAATTAACATATAAGGATTATCGATTGATAAGAAAAATAACAATTTCCGCCAAGAATAACGATTGTCACTTTATAAATAATTTTTTGTTAAATTTCAATTAGAACAATTCTTAACTTATACAAATTTTCACATTATCATTGCTCGATAACTTAATAAATCAAGTAGTAAATAATCTGCAAGTAATAAATTACATCCTCGCAAAAGAGTACACTGAGAAGACAGTTTATTTATAGTAAAGAAATATATTTCGCTGGCACTTTTATTTAAATATTCCTTAACTGTTACAAAATGTGTTAGTCGTTAAAAAAAATGCATGTTCTTATGACAAAATTTTATTTGTGTCAAAATAATTTATTAACTGTTAAAAAATATTTATTTCGGCATATCCACCTTTACATTTGTTAACAGTTAACAAATACTTGTACATACACTGTAAAAAATACTTCATAAAAAAATATGAAGTTTTTATCATATACAGCATATTCAATTTCATATAAATGTGTGAAGTAATATTCCAATAAATGTAGTAATATTCTCATATAAATTTTAATTCTCAGATTTTATTCTCCTAATTTTAATATGCAAATATTAAATTTAAGTCAAAATTGTTAATTTTCCAATCTATTAATTTTTTAATGTCTATTAATTTATTCTACTAACGTCTATTAATTTCGATTTCGTATATTTATTGTTGAAATTTAACATACAAATGAATATGAAATTTCAATAACAAGTATATTAAATTTAATAACATTTTTTATAGTGTAGAAATATATTGTTTTCTCAGTACTTATAAGGAAATGTGTAACGTGCACAATTTCATTTACAGAGCAATTATATTTTATAGCATTGCTAAAATAAATTATTAATCCAAAAAATCAATTATCACAAACAATTATGCGTAATGTGTAATGCACTAAATTTCATTCATGCAGCAATTATATTCTATAGCATTGCCAAAATAAATAGTTAATCAAAAAAATCAATTATCACGAACAATTATGCGTAAAATCGAGAATTCATCGTTGACTGTCCAATTTTTTTTTCTTCACTCGCCATCGAACGACAAAAGAATTAAGAAGCCGAAAAAGAATCACTTCAGTTGCGGCAATATGCTACATTTTCAGAAAGTGAAAGAGAGTGAGGGAGTGTGCATCGAAAGAGTCGGTATGTTTCCTTTGAAAAATCGCATCCCTCGCCATGAACAATCGTTTCCCGCTGGTATGAATTTTGGAAAACAGTGTGCAGCCCATGGCGAGGAACCCGCAGTGGTCCCATTGTCCACCTGTCACCGAGAAGCTGTTCGAGACCAATATATATATATATATATAAACCTCTCTCCTGCAGCCATCACTTGAAATATCGAAGAATCACGACTCGTCGACTCCAACCCAGGCGACCCTCGTCAGAATGTCTTCTCTTAACCGTGAAACTTTGAAAAATGCATTTTTTCTCCTCAAAAATGCAGAATATCGGCGCGAAAAAGAAGTCACAGACGTCATTACAGATGTACTCCGTTAATAAATTTTTTTGTTGCTTTCCAATCCATCGAATTACTTTTATTATTATCCTTAAGGGGAGGCTGAGACCCCCTCCCCCGCCTTTCTGATTTTTAGAGAGTTTCAGCCTCCCCTTAATGGAGCAGTCTTAATCGGGGTTTTGGTCTCTCCGGGGATGAAAAGAAATGCGTAAAGGGGGATTGAAACCTAAAAAAAGGGCATGGAGAGAAGACACTCGTACAATATTTTCCCCAATATTCTGGTATGTGTATATATATATATATATATATATATGTATATAGGCGCGGAACATTGATAGAAAACAGCCGTATCATCTTTTGGTCGGCGTGATACAACCCCATTGTTGCTCCAAACGGGGTCGCCGAGGAAGGGCTGGCGTCATTCTTTGCTACCCCATATATCTTTTCATTAGTACTCATCCCTCGTTCCGGAGCATAATTCAACGGGGTCAAACGAAAAGAATCTGAGATTTGACGCAGGAAAATATGAGCATTCGAATAATTATTAGTCATCCCTACATTGAAATATCATATGATCATTACGGAAATTTGAGGACATTCGGATTTCCGTCGTTTCTGGTTCATAATTTTGATTTCTCATAAAAATCATAAAACATTTATTAAAATATTAATTACGGTAAAATCCGGATTCTTGTAATTTTAATACATTTTTTATTATAATTTTTATTATAATTTCATTGTAATTTTTTTATTATAATTTTAATTAAATAAAAGCATGGTTGAAATTTTGAAAAAGATTGAAATTTTTTGAATAACAAACACTTCCATTTTCCTTGAATTTTTAACAACCCTTGTAAAACTGAAAAATTGGCAATAAATCTTTAAATATTTGAGTGACAACGAAAAAAGAAAAATGTAATTAATAACTAAAATTAGTTTTGAGAAAAACGCCTTCAAAGTTTCAAAAGCACTTTACACATAGTAATAACATGTTTACATGCGTATAATTTCGTAAATATTTGAAATTTATATAATTGAAATTAAAAAATTCTAAATATCATAAAAATTTAACTCCACTATTTTTGCCAAATTTAATATTGTAAAACGTGCATCACTTTATTAATTGTCGACGAAAATTCTGTGTAATATTTCAAAAATCCATAAGCAGTTAACTTTCAATATTTTTGCAAATATAAGAAACGTCGATAATCCGAAATTTCCAATGAAATTCAATAAAAAAAAATGATCAATAATAATGATCCATTAATTTCGAAATTTGGGTGTGTAAAAAAATGTTAAAAATGTTACTTTGTTCAAAGTCTTGCCCGACAATACAAACGATAGAAGTAAGAGGCAGTGTTGCAAATAAGGTATTACTTTTTTAAAATGCATTTACACTTTCAATAACCATTAACATTTCATTATTTTCACTAACCATTAACATTTAATATTTAATGGAAATAATTTACATTAACCATTAACACTTAATGATTAATGGAAATAATTTCCATTAACCATTAACATTTAATGGTTAGTGAAAATAATTTCCATTGACCATTAAATGTTAATGGTTAATGAAAATAATTTCCATTAACCATTAAATGTTAATGGTTAATGAAAATTATTTCCATTTGCCATTATAAAAGTAATGATCAATGCATTACTTTTTCATCAAAAATTTCGCAACCCTGGTAAGAGGTAAGAGCTTTAAAGGATCCTTGGCCAAAAATATGCTCCAGAATTTGCGCTTGCAGCGTTTCGAGAGTTAGTATAGAAAGGAGGGGAAGAGAGAGAGAGCAAGAACAGGCGACTTTGTCCGGAGTCCTCTATATTATAAATCCGTTAACTTTCTTGGGCTACAGGTTGTGCATTGTGAAGATCAAGGGTTCCCTGGGGAATGAGTATCGACTGTCCTCATTGTACCTTTGAAAGAGTACCCTGAGTTATAAACTGTTTGGTGGGTAATGGCGCGCACAAGCGAGACAGAGAAAAATCCATCGGGTATCGTTGGCGTAACGAAATTCTTTACAATTCTCAAATCCGTCACAGACATTTTGCTCGGACAATTCGAAATTTTCTAGTCACGAAGCGAGAAAATCGAGAATAGAGTTTTGCATGAAAAAAAGGATTCAAGTCTTGTTTCCCGAGAGGACATTGTAATCAAGGATTATAATTTTCAAATTAAATAAAAAAATTATCATTAGATTATAATTTATATTATCAATGTATTATAATTTATTATTATAATTATATTTAAAAAATTGAACCAAAAATATAATGTTGATCGTGGATTTTCGTGATTTAGAAAAATTCAAAATTCTCCAAATTCGACATTTTTCAAAATTTTATTTCGGAATTTTTTTTTTTTAACCCCAAGTATACTCTTTAAGGCGAATCCAGAACGATTTGTTCGTAACTATAATAGTTTTCGAAATATTAAAAAAATAAACTCGCAAGATTGAAAAAATGACGAAATTTTGAATTTTGCATAACTTTCGAAAACAAAATTTGTAATTTTTTTCCTTTGGTGGAACTTTGTTTTATGATGAAAGAAAACTTCTGACCAAATTTCATCAATATTGAAAGGGGTCGATTCCAACTATTGGTCTCTTTGACATGGAATGCCCCACATATTCACTAAATTTACATTTAAATTATCTCAAATTGAAACTTGATTATCAGATATTTTTTTATACATGAAAATATTTGAATATTCGTGTATTTCCGAGTAGCGGAGCGTGGGGCTAGTTGTAACAGTTTTTGAAAAAAGGCCTGTAACACCTAAAATATGAATGCTTTTAAGATTGTGAGTAAGAGGGTTTGTAGAATATATATCTGAGCACTAATTCCAATTGAAAAATAATTTTTAATCTTTACCCATCTTTTACACCAGACGTTTTTTGAGGAAATGGGAGCTGTTACAACTGTCTGGGGCTAGTTGTAACAGGCTCGGGGCAATTTGTAACAATGAAAAGACTTTCAATATTTATAAGACAGAACATGTTTTTATTGGTTCACAGTCTTGTATTATTCATCGTGGCATATTTTTCTGGGCAATATTAGAGTAAAGAAGAGTAAAAGAATGCACAAAAAGCCGCAAATAATTTGTAATACTATGTAATCACTATTCTACAAGTTGTAATAATATTATTTATACAAATACATGTAGAGAGCAAAAAAAAATACACGCGCATGGGGCAAGTTCTACCATGTTACAACTTGCCCCATGGGCTCATTATGTCCACACGCAGCAAATGAGAACCAGTTCAATTTACGATGTAACAAGGAAAAAACAATAAACAATAGATTTAATTTTAATAGTCAAAATCAAAATTTTCGAAAGTATTTTTTTTACGAAACCTGGCTGAAATAGAGCTCGTGTGCATATCCTCTTATTTCGATGTCTCGCGGCGTATTAACGGTGTTTACGTTATGCTGCGAGTTATAAGAAGCACATTCAGCAAAAAAATTAAATAAAAATGTTTTTAATTCCCGGTCAAAATTGAGTGTTACAACTTACCCCTGTTACAACTAGCCCCGCGTTCCCCTATCAGTGAAATCTAAGGTTATCTTGAGATGCAGGTAAAAGTATTTTATTACTCGTCCCATCTGTCAACGCGTAAATCAGTATTTTTTAAACTCCCTCGGAGAGACGTTCGGAAAGTCCACTTCGTCAGCAAACCATCTCTGCATCAGCGAAGCGAGCTTCACGTGCGTTCAGAGTCGTTGGAACACGTGTATAATTATCGCAGTGAGGAAACAATCGTTTCAGAGAGAGGTACGATTTCACCCGTCACTTATATACGAGGCATTCTCCGTCATTTCCGCCACTTTTTTTCGACCCTCTCAGATCCGTCCCATAACTTGTCACAGTTTAGACCCACTTGAAAGTAGTCTCTGCAATTTTTTTCAGATTTTTCAAGCGGTGAATTAAGGAGTTGCATATACATTTATTCGAATCCATATAGTTTAAAACGGATAGGATGTACAAACAAAATATTCCTGCAAAAAAATTATCTTTTTCCATCAACTATTGAATGCAATATGTGTTATATTCTTATTCGTGTTTCAAAGACTATTTTCTGCAAAAAAAAAAATGAAAATTATTTTTTTCGCACGGTCCGACACCTTCAATACTACTGTCAATTTTATACAATCTCTAATAGTATTAGTGAAATTTACAGAAAAATCCACAACACGGTTACTGGTTTTTTTGGTGGACTAAACTGTAACAAGTTGTGGGACGGATCTGAGAGGGTCAAAAAATAAGTGGCGGTATTTACGGAGAATGCCTCATACGTATTAAAGTGTACACATGCTCATGTATATGGATCAATTTCTAACAGACAAAAGATCTTAACTTGCTCCGTTGAACACGCCGAGTAAGTACAATTGCGTCCAATTGTCTGCAAGATATCATTACGTTGGTTGAATCCGAGGTACAGGCGTGAGTCTTTTCTTTTTCTTCTCGCCTCACTAATCTTCATTGTGTCCGTCATCTTATACATATATATATTGCCACTGACTCGAAGAGAAAATGCGAAATAATAGCATAACGAGGGAGAAATATAACACCCAGCCTTGAAGTACAAAAGCTCCCTCCTTTCGCTGGCCCTTTTAAGGGGAGAGACATTTTAACGCAGCCCGTTTCTTCCTTTGCCATATTTTCTTCGTTGGCCGTAACTAAAGCGTCATCCACTGAAAAATCTTCACTGTCACCAAAACTCTCACTTCGCACGACAGAGAAGCAAATGCATCATTTTTCCACAGAGTCATTCCCAGCGGAGTTGACTGACACAAACGATACCAAGTTTCTTTTGGCACAACGAAGGGAGTATCGAATTTCAACCTGCGACCGTTTTCTCATTGTGTCCAGTACGAAAGGATCCTCCGGTACTTCCTTCTATTGTTGAAATATTTATTTCTGAGACCTCCGCCGATTGCATTCGTCTCAGTTCTCCAAGTCACCTCTGTTTTTGTAGGCAAAGATTTTTGCCTGCATTCGCCTACGGTTTTACATATTTTCTACAACGTTGACTTGGGCCTTGTTACTTTTGACCATTCAATGTGGATCAATTCTACAATAATATTATATACATAAATATAACAATAATGTACAATAATAATTAATAAGGGGAGATCCAGGAATGGGATTCATCGTTCAAATGTTGATGCAATATTTTTGAAAAATCAGGGAACCATCTTGCAAGCTATAGACAATGGCCACAAAGCACCTGTTGTAATTCAATGTATATATGATGAAACACGTGAACAGAGTCTTTGCCGCCGATGGCGTTGAAATTTTTCGGTGCACAATGGACCAAGAGCGAGAACTGGTGATTTGATATGGTCGCCTGGGAAAAAAGGGCCAAGGTCCCTCATACGCTCGTTAAGGCAAATGCAAAGCCGCGACGAGAGGGATGCGCCCAGACTCTTTTGGACCTGTTCGAAAAGCCGCTAATTATCGAAACTATCATTTATTACGGAAACTCGCCGTAAACAGGCGGTTTTTTTAGTTGCCTTTGAGAATGTATAAACTTTTCCAAAGATTTTTCCTTCGTGTCTTCTCTCTTCCTTCAATTTAAACGAATCGAAGTGATATAACACATAATGTAAACATGAGTCTGAGTAGCAAAATAGACTTTACAAAATGTAACCTCTTTTTACTTGGATTGTCTAATTCAATGGGGAATTTGGTATTGGCATATTTAGGGGGGATCACTGTCAGGATAGTATTTTTATTGATGGGCCAATATTGCAATTACTAATGGGCCAATACTATTTTTAGTCATGGGCCAATAATGTATTCATTAATGGGCCAATACTATTCATAACGATGAGCCAGTATTGTTTTCATTGATGACCAACACTGTCAACCATTGCTAGGCCCAATTGCATTTACTAATGGGCCAATACTATTCGTAACCATGAGCCAATATTGTTTTCATTGATGACCAACACTGTCAACCATTGCTGGGCCCAATTGCAATTACTAATGGGCCAATACTATTTTTAGTCATGGGCCAATAATGCATTCATTAATAGGACAATACTATTCGTAACCATGAAACAGTATTGTTTTCATTGATGACCAAGACTGTCAACCATTGCTGGGCCCAATTGCATTTACTATTGCTAGGCCAATACTATTTTTAGTCATGGGCCAATAATGCTTTCATTAATGGGCCAATACTATCCGTAACTATGGGCCAGTATTGTTTTCATTAATGACCGAGACTGTTAACCATTGCTAGGCCCAATAGCATTTACTAATGGGCTAATACTATTTTTAGTCATGGGCCAATATTACATTCATTAATGGGCCAATACTGTCCGTAACCATGGGCCAGTATCGTTTTTAGTCATCCGCCAATATTGCATTCATTAATGGGCCAATGCTATTCGTAACCATGGTCCGTTTTCATTTGGTGGTCAAGACTGTCAACCATTACTGGGCCCAAGTCATCGTCCGACTCTGAAGCGTGCCTGGGCCAGTCATGGCTGCCGTTACTGGCCCAATATTGGGCCTGTTGTAATTTTCTACATGTAAACACGCGTTTTGGAGTACTGCGAATACTGCGATGAAATCTTTACAGTGATGTAATGACAAAACCGCTGTAACAGGCCTCGAGGAATGGGAGATGTGCCACAAAGGACCTCTCCTTTGTGGGATGTGGGAGGCGTAACGCGATTACGATTCTCTATCGTACATGTAACGGCGCGTAATTGGGTACGTAATTCTGTTCGTTTTGCTAATGGATGCAAAATCCAGAATTCCTCTCATATGAATGGAGTATGGAGGGTGCTGGGTACAACGTGCATACTATGCAACACAGGAGGCAGAATACAAACCCTCGATGATACATTATAGAGCGAAGCTTCCCCCACCGTTGCATAGAAAGTCTCTCGTGCGAAAACCAAGCCATCACGGCAATTTGTTCGATTGTTATTTATATTACCGTGCCTTCGCTCGCTCGCGCCTTGAATATGTTTAAGAATTTGCGGAACAATTTTTTTACACGGAGAAGCCAGTGAGAGAAAAAATGGCCTGAGAACAAAACGTCTCTCAACGTTGTTACTTTTTTCATTACTTTCGGCTCATTATTCTTAATAATTTATTCAGACAATTAGTGAACGGTGTGTTTCTACTTTTTCGCTATAATCTCTGACAGGATTCAGGAATTGAAAATCTCAACAAATTTTCATCTTGACTATTTTGATACTATTGATTTTAGATTATTTTAGAATCCAATAATTTTTTCATTCTTTTCAGCAAAAAATAGACATTCATTTCAATCAACTCTCGAAATAGTAGTGGAGATTTTTAGACTAGGATCAGGCATTTTCCTAGTTTGAAGAAATAAAAATCAATTTTTTTTTAAATACAAAAATAAAAGGTAAACTTTAATAAAATAAATTGAAATGAGCTTTGACGTGAGACATTCTTTCAGCTTCTTCGAAAATATTGCTGATCCTATAAAATTTAGAAAATCATTTAAAAAAAATAGTTTTCTGCCAAAGAAAATCCCAAAATTATTTCTCCAGCATATCTCCGTGTGACATTAGGGTAATTTTTTTCGACTCTTTTTATTTCTTTCACTCCCCACCCGGAATTTTGTTGCTTATGTCTGAAATAAAATTTCCTGAAAGTTACAGCCCTTAATATTATTATTAAGTACTTTCCCTTCGCGTGATAAGTTTTTCCATCTAAAATACACATAAATCAGAAACTTTTTTCTTCAAAATTTTACCACTCCGCGGTTTTATGCTATCGCATTGATTTTGGTCGCAATTTACGTAGAATTCAATGATCTTTGAAGGTGTCCTCAACAGCGTAAGTGTAACTTACACTGGTGAGGTGGTACGAGGTCACTAAAGTTGATTTTGACCCAGAATTCTCGTTTTTTCGCTGTTATCTCCGAAATGATTAACTTTACCGGAAAAATGTAAAGGAAAATTTTTATGGAAATTGAATTTCCTACAAAAAAAGTTCCCTAGACCTAATTGCTAAAATTAATATTTCTTGAGATATTGAACCTTAACTTATTTGTGATATGAAATTTTTTATGGATTATCGAACCAAAAGTTTTATACCATAAATAAGTTAAGGTTCAATATCTCAAGAAATATTAATTTTAGCAGTTAGGTCTAGAGGACCTTTTTTTGTAGAAAATTAAATTACCAACAAAATTTCCCTTCACGATTTTTCGGATAAATTGATCATTTCGGAGATAGCAGCAAAAAAATCAAGAATTTTGGGTAAAAATCAACTTTAGGGACCCGTATCATCTCGCCAGTGTAAGTTACACCTACGCTGTTCTGGAAACTTTTTAACATCGTTCGATTCTACGTAAATTGCGACCACAATCAAAGTGATAGCATAAAAAACCACGGAGTGGTAAAATTTTGACGAAAAAAGTTTTTCATTTACGTGTATTTTAGATGGAAAAACTTATCACGCGAAGGGAAAGTACTTAAGGGCAGGCTAACGATCCTCTCTCTCGCTCTCACACGACCCCTATAGGCGCTCTCTCTCGCACTCACAAGAGCGGAAAGGCGGGGAGGAGGGTGTTTAGCCTGGCCTTAATACAAATATTAAGGACTGTAACTTTCAGAGAATTTTCTTTCAGACATATACAACAAAATTTCGGGCGTGAAGTGGAAGAAAAAAAAGTCAAAAAAAAATCGCCCTAGTGTTACATACCATACAAACATTTTAGATAACAAGCAAACTTTTTCGTAGAAATTTCATAGGTTAAATAAATAAATAAAATAAAATGTTCACATGTTGAAGACACAGAATCCTGCTCGAATATTCGATGGTGGACCGAAATTTTTGAATATTCCAACAGGACATGCCTACCTCACATTTTGGAAGGAGAGGTCGAATGAATTTGGAAATTCTGTGCTGTGACTGAATCTGAACCGAAAATTACGAGATTCTCGAGAGTATTGTATACATTGAGTCGAACGTAGTAGGACCAGAGAGAGAGAGAGAGAGAGAGAGAGAGAGAGAGAGAGAGAGAGAGAGAGCGCGAGAGAGGGAGAGAGAGAGAGAGAGAGAGAGAGAGAGAGAGAGAGAGAGAGAGAGAGAGAGAGAGAGAGGGAGGGAGGGAGGGAGAGAGAGAGAGAAATGAATTATAAGGGATATTCGTAAGTAGCACCGCGAGAGCCAGTTTGTACAGCACTGCAAACAGAGTGGGTGGTTGGTTTATACGTTGGGGGTGGGTGAAGGTTTGAGTTCGTTTGGTTTCGGTGAGAGATTGCAGGGCGAGAGTAAATGGTATGTAAACCGTGGCCCTCACCCTTTGGCCCCATGAACGAGACCCGAGTGTGCGCTCGCCTCCACAAACTCCATTAAAACATTATGCACGTCCCGATGCCCACAGAAAATCAGATGCGACCATATATCTCTCTATCTATGCTTTGCATACATATACATGTACAATATGTATAAACGTACATATATGTATTCTCAAATGTGGTACCGATATTTCTATGGGTTCTGCCACTTTCGTTCACCATAAGCTTTATTTTAGGTTATGTCCTCGATCAGTTAAAAAAATGATCCGCGATAAAGTCGGAAACTATATGCCAGGCTTTTTCCTGATAGGACTGTTGAACAAATGAGATATCAGTCAATCCCATAACTTTTGATCGATCCATCTGATCATTTGAAAGGTTTCATGGTTGTCATGCAATGAAATTCAACGTATATTGTTTAACAGTGCCAAGGAATTTACAATCTATCGGATAATTGGGACGAATCCAAAAAAAACCTCTTTTTGAGATTCAACTTTTAAGGAGGTATTTGGAAACCTGATTCCGCGCCGCACAAAAAGTTTCATTACTCTTTTGAAAATGAAGATATTTCAATTAAACAAGCGGCGTTTCAAAGGGGACATATTCAGCTTCATTTCGCTTTTTCAAAAAAAAAAAATTCAATTTTTTTTCAACCTGGTACGCCCTTTAAAACATGGTCGTTTTTCAGTTTTTTTTTTGCGTTAAATTTTGGCGCACGACCTGGGAAATTTTTTTAAAACTGTTTTCGCATAAAATACTTATGGAGGGCACTATAAGCTTCAATTTCGTTTTTTAAAAAGTTTCATACGATCTTTTTTCGCAAAGATATTCAATTTTTTGCAAACAAACAACCATATTTATAAAATGTAGCGTAACTGTGAAACTACTGGGTTTTTGTGAAATTACAAAGAGGCTAAAAAGTTACATGCAATCATTTTGGATTCAATGAAATTTTTTCAGAATTTTTTTTCAAATTTTTTTTTTCCAAAAATATCTCCATGACAGGAAAATAATTCGAAAAAAAATTTTGAAAAAAAAATCTGAAAAAATTTCAATGGATGCAAAATGGATGCAAAATTATAAGCAAATTTTTACCCTTTTAGTGATTTCACGAAAATCCAGTAGTTTTAGAGTTACGCTACATTTTATAAATATGGTCATTTTTTGTGAAAAATTGAATAACTCTAAAACTACTGGATTTTCGCGTAATCACTAAGAGAGTAAAAAGTTACATACAATAATTTTGGATTCAATGAAATTTTTTTAGAATTTTTTTAAATATTTTTTTTCGGAATTATCTTCTTGACAGGAAAAATTATTGAAAAAAAATTTTGAAAAAGATCAGAAAAAATTTCATTGAATCCAGAATAATTATATACAACTTTGTACCTTCTCAGCGATTTCACAAAAATCCAGTAGTTTTAGAGTTACATTTTATATAAATATGGTCGTTTTTCTCGAAAAATTGAATATCTTTCCGAAAAAAAAATCGTACGTGACTTTTAAAAAAACGAAATTAAACCTTGTACTCTCCTTCACAAGTTTTTCATGTGAAAAACAGTTTTAAAAAAATGTCATGGATCTTGCACCAAAATTTCAACGCCAAAAAAAGCCAAAAAACGACCATGATTCAAAAAGCGTACCGGGTTCAAAAAAAATCGAAAATTTTTTTTTTAAAAAGCGAAATGAAGCTGAATATATCCTCTTCAAAACCTCCGATTATTGAATTGAAATATCTTCATTTTTAAAAGAGCAGGGAAACTTTTTGCGTGGCGCGGAATCGGGGCGCGTGTTTCCAAGTGATATGCGATAAAATTCAACGAACGTAATTTAAAAAAAAGACGATGCATTAACCAAACTGTTGACCGTAGAATAAAAAAAAATCACAGAGGATATTTCCTTTTGAAATTCAAGTCCCATTAAAACAGGACTGATTAGTCGCTTCATTAGCAAAGTAGTGAGTTAATATTAACATATAAATCATCTTTCAATCTTTTTTTTTTCATAATTTTCATAATATTTGATCTGGACGGGTAATTTATGAGAATGTTTGAGTATCGAGCAGGATCTCTGCTATATCGATTTCCCTTTCTCCGTCGAAAGGAAGAATCCAGCGAGAGAAGATCGGTCCACGAAATTTCGAAATGCAATATCGCTGCCGTCACTCGGCCCATTTGTCTTCTTGGCTCATCCTTCTTTCTCTCTCTTTCTCGCGGTCTAAGGAGCTTTTCTCTGCGGGAATTCCTTGTGTTTCCAGAGCGCGAGTTTCGATCCCGATGCCGCGAACATATTCGGCGGGAAAAGGAAGAAAGAGAGGCGGACTCAACGAGCGAAACGTGGACAGTGGTCGCGGCGCGGAGAGGAGGGATCGGGGCGAGGAAAGATCGACCCGCAATATAATTGTTCGGCCCGTCTCGTTTCGTCGCGTTCGTCTCTCTCGCTTGGGCCAAGGAACCACGAAATTCAACGTAAACTTTTGTTCGTGATGATCCGAATGTCTCGCGTTTGCGATTTGGCACACGCACACTCTTACGCACGGTCCTTTACTCTCGCTTAGCAAACGGAATCTTTGTTCCAAAATATAATATCGATTCCGTTTTTTTTTTTCATTCTTTTTTTTCCGCCAACATTCCTACTTTTTTTCTGCGTGAAAAAAAAATCATCATCACTCTGCAACGAGGAAACTCATTAAATAATTAGCTATGTGTGCCATCGTTAATCGACGTGCCATTCGCACGTTATATTTTTTTCTTTCCACTTGCTGGAATCATTATCGTCAATTAGTGCATTATTCGCGATTGAACAAAAGCGTGAACGCAGAAGAGCGAAATGAAATTTTACTGGTGCTGAAATAAGAAAGGTTTATCGATATTATTGATAAGAATTGAAAGGGGAGAATTTAGGGATGTTCGATTCTTTGGAAAGAATCGATTTTTAATTCGATTCTCAATCAAGAAAATCGATTTTCATGAAAAATCGAATCCAAAGAATCGATTTTTAAAAATCGTTAAAAAAATTAATTGCTAATTAAAGCTTACGTAAGGGTTGATTAAGTTTTTGCTATGGAAAATGATTAAATTGGATTAATTTATTTTTAATACAAAATTATGAATACAAAATAACGAATATAAAGCAGTTCCATTCCGGCTAAAGATAGTTTAATTTTTTTACACATTTGCACTTTTTAATATATTGTTAAAAATATTATGAATATATTTAACAAATCATACTTTTTTCTCTTACATAAGTTTCTATTGTTTTACGATATTTTGGATATTTTCACTTTCGATTATTTTTTTTGTTCGATCACGTTGTCAATATTTTAACTTTTATTTTTTTTTTACTCTTTTTCTCAAATTTTTACATTTGCACATACGTTTTTTTCTTTTAGCCTTGACGTTGAGGTTTCATAGACTTTTGTCAATATTTATTTAATTGCCAATTTTTAATAGATAATGAATTTAGAAAAAACCGAATTTTTTATTTTTAATGTCAAGAATCGATTCACCTAAAGATGGAAAAGGAAAGAATCGATTCATAAGATCGATTTTTTGAACAAAAGAATCGATCTTTTTAGAATCGAATCGAAATCGGAGATCTCCTAGTTTTTGGTGGACAGAACGATTTTTCGCTTCTATTAAATATTTCAAAAATATCTGAGCACAATTTTTTTTAATATAGAGAAAGTGGGGCAAAATGGACGCCATCTAAAATTATCAAGGAAAATTGAAAATTTTCAAAATTAGTAAATGAGGGAATCACACTGAGAAAACAATGTACCAAGATTTGTGAACTGTTAACAAATGTATTGAATATGGCGAAATCAATTATTTTTCAACGGTAAATAAATTAAATAATTATTTTTCAACAGTTAATAAATTATTTTGACACTAATAAACTATTTTCTCAGTGCAGCATTATAATTGGCGTTCATATATCTAAACAGACTTACTCGGGCAAAATCAGATCTTGATTTTCCTATTTTGATGACAATTTCCGATGAAGATTTGGAAATAAAAAAAATTGTCATTCTCATCGCTTTAAAGCAAAATGGCCACACTGAGGAAACAATGTACCAGGATTTGTTAACTGTTATTAAATATAAAGTTGAATCTGACGAAATCAATTGTTTTTCAACAGTTAATAAATGAAATAAATATTTTTTAACAGTTAATAAATTATTTTTACACAAATAAAATATTTCTTGACGACTAACAAATTTTGTAACAATTAAGGAATATTTAAGTAAAAGTGCCAACTAAATATATTTTTTTTAGATTATAAATAAACTGCCTTCTCAGCTCCTCAATCGTAAAAAAAATATTAGCTCATGCGACTAGGATTAAAATTGAATTTGTCCAAAAATTTAATTGCAAAAAAAATACCACGCAACTTACTCCAAGTATCTTGGATATTAAGGTGATGTACGAAGCGAAGGAAATTGTTTTTTCAACGTTTATTTGAATTTAAAAAAAAAAAGAACTTTTTGATGACGTCTACTTTAACCCCCAATTTTTTTTAAATATTTTAATAACTGCGTTATCTTCTGATGGTGTCTATTTTGCCCTCTCCTCCTCTATACATCATTATATTATTCTTTACGAATATTTGCAACAAATAAAAAATCTACGCTCAAAAAAATGCTTTTTGATAATGCAAATATGAAAATGCTCCTGGAAGTTCACTTTAATTATAAAGTTTAACACAACTCCGAATTACAATTCTTCTTGAATGTGACCACAAAATTGTGCCCATGGAGTAGAAAAATGACCCGGTCGTTGAAAAAAAAAAACGATTCCAAGACATCCTCTCGAGCATGTAAACGTTGATTGGATGCGGTATAAAAGTGCGGGACATCAGCTCTGATTGTTCGCGCATGTGAAGGAGACCAGGTAGACGTTATTTGGCCCACAGGTTTCTGGTCGAGAAGAAGGGCGACACCCACAAAGTTTAACGCACAAAGTGACGTGGGCTAGGCCTCTTTAATTGATAGCAGTGTAGGCAAATTTTGGGTGCTCCGTAAAAAGGGTGGACTCCTGCGAGACGATTACCAACCAAGTCCTCCTGTCCTCTGTCTTGATCTCCTGTCGCGTGACGTTCCCGGTGACGCCCAGGACACTCTTCAACCAAGGAACATCATACATGGTGCTCCCGCTGCTTGGTCCTTTGATCCTGACCGCCACGCGAGTCCCCGACCCGATCACTTGTCTCCATCAGCATTCTCAGGATCCCGGAGTTAGATCGGTCTTGTGACAAGTGACAGAGATACCGCGATAGGGACGAAGCCAGGGAAGAAGACAGAGGGCGAGGGAATCACTCCTTCGATCGAGACAAAAAAGGGACTCTGACGAACCAGAAGAGGATGAACGTTTGACATTTTCACTACGGGATACGCAGAAGTACAATATAATGACAGGTTTAACTTCTTCCCTGGGTCCGAATATCCCCACGACTTATATTATTCCTCGTCGGGGAGTTCCTCGCCGTCTCTTTCGAGAGAATCAAACTCGTTTCGTCCGGGTCCACACTGTCAACCACAAATTGTCCGGAAATTTTTATCTCCTCTTTTTTCGCTCTCCACCGAACAGACTTCTGTGTGGGTCTCTTGTATTTTTGTCCAAGATCTTTTGCTCGGCCGAGCGGGAAGAAGACAAATTCGAAATCGCTCTCCTGGATCAACGAACTCAATCGCTCGGCGTTAATCCGAGCAGGACCCAAACTCATATTTAACCCGCAACGGTAAAGCTGCCATTATGAGACTCGAACTTTGGAAAAATCTTCGGATAAGCCGGGATTCTATCAGAATCATCGCCAAAAGCAGGAGACAGTGAGCTCTTCCTCATTTTGGCTTGAACGAGGAATCTCCTTTTTTTTGCCTTTATGCAACGATTTTATGCTTCATCGGCCAGAGAGTAACTCGAAAAACAAAAAGTTACTTCCTGATCGTGGAACACGAAGAAAGACACTTTGCGAAAATTCCCCCTCGAGTCGAGACGAGCTTCGGTGACTCGAAATAAGATTTTGAGAGATTTCTATTTTCGTTATTCTGGAAAGAGACATTTCTTTTCAGACATACGTAATGTCAGCGTTTCTACAAATCCTGTAACTCCGCTGTGGAATCTCGTTGACACTGAGCCAAAAAGTTATGGGGAAAAATCTTTTTGTACCGATAAATTATGGAACGATGTGATCTTTATTTTACGTCGTTTTTCTGTGGGATAGAAAAATGTTAAAAGGAAAGGAAATTTTAAAAAACGCGTCCTTTACAGTTGATTGGAATTATAATTTGCAGTTCCAGAAAATCTGATTGATATTAAGGGGGAAGTCAGGATTTAAAAAAAAAACTTTTTTTTTAATCGACTCGCCCCGATTCCACGCCGCACAAAAAGTTTCACTGCTCTTTTAAAAATAAAGATATCTTAATGCGTCAAGTAGCGTTTTGAAGGGGACATATTCAGCTTCATTTCGCTTTTTCCAAAAAATTTTTGCGATTTTTTTTTAACCCGGTACGCTCTTTTAAACATGGTCAAATTTCGGTTTTCTTTTGGCGTTGAAACTTTTGGCGCACGACCCATGCAAATTTGTTCAACTGTTTTTCGCATGAAAAACTTGTAGAGGGGACTATAAGCTTCAATTTTGTTTAAAAAAAAATTTCGTACAATTTTTTTTCGCAAAAATAATCAATTTTTCGCAAAAAACGAACATATTTGCAAGATGTAACTTTACTCTAAAACTACTGGGTTTTCGTGAAATTACTAAGAAGGTAAAAAGTTGCATACAATCATTCTGGATTCAGAGAAATTTTTTCAGATTTTTTATCAAAATTTTTTTTTTTAATTTTCCTTGTAACCGAGATATT
Source organism: Alloplasta piceator (assembly GCA_946863875.1). NCBI lineage: Eukaryota > Metazoa > Arthropoda > Insecta > Hymenoptera > Ichneumonidae > Alloplasta > Alloplasta piceator. The sequence continues at coordinate 3,463,553 of OX333076.1, read as the reverse complement.
TTTTTATCTTAAACAATCTGATCTCTTACCTCATCTACACGGCTTTTACATAGATAAACCTCATCTACAGGGCTTTTTAATCGAAAAACCCGTGTAGATAATGTAAGAGACCCGATTGTTCAAGGTTAAAAAAATATCTCGTTAACAGAAAAATTTTCGAAAAAAAATAATAAAAAAAAAATCCGAAAAAAAATGTTTTAAAAAAATTCAAAAAAAAATGTACTCAATCCAGAATAATCCTTAACAATTTCTTACCCTCTTAGTGATTTCACGAAAACCCAGTAGTTTTAGAGTTACGCTTAATTTTATAAATATGATGGTTTTTCGCAAAATCCTGAATATTTTTGGGAATAAAAATCGTACGAAATTTGTTAAAAAACGAAATTGAAGCTTATACTCCCCGCCAGAAGTTTATCATGCGCAAAACAGTATAACAAAATTTTCATGTGTGGTGCGTCAAAATTTCAACGCCAAAAAAAAAACAAAAAAACGATCACGTTTCAAAGGATGTACCGGGTCGAAAAAATAATCGAAATTTTTTTTTGACAAAAGCAAAATGAAGCTGAATATGTCCCCTTAGAAACGCCGCTTGTTCTCCGCCTCCTGGCTGCGTATAACCCCTTAAAATAAGACATTGGAAAAATAATAGCGAGATAGAGAGAATAAGAAGGAGAGAAAGGAGAGAAAGAGAGAAGGAATATAGTGTACAATTTCCAGGATGTAATAGCAACAGTCCAGATGGGGTTAAAAGAGAATGGCATTATGGGAGAGGGTAGGAAAATGGAGAGGGATGACGAGACAACTGGACATTGATCGTAATTAAGCGTGACGGACGTGTAACGCAAGCTGGACGTACAAAAACCTACAGAGCTCGAGTTCTGGACCGAAAACTAAACCCCATATATACTACATGCTGTTTTTTTTTCATTTTATCAAAAAAAACGACGAGGAATCGCGAGAGAACGTCCAGCCAGATATTGACACGAATGCAATGTACTTCGTTAAAATACAGGCACATAAAAAAAAGGTTCCATAAATCCGATAGGCGCAGAAAAACCATGGTAGGGTCGCATCATCCATTTCTGTGCTCTTCAAACATGAATATATATATAAATATACATCCCTATAAATTGTAGGCTACACGCATAACTATATATCGGATGCGGAAAAATTCCCTTTTTCCTCGTATCAACCGTGTCCTGCTATTCTGCGCCGGTCCTGGCGCTGATGAAGCTTTGTCCGGGTTATTATTTTTTTTTTTTAACCAAAATGAAAATGAAGGGGATGCAACAAAAAATGCTGGAGGAGGGACGCGGACCATCGGCTAACCCGATATTCATCGATGCCAGGGCGAATTCTCCTGCTGTCGTCCGCTTCAAGCATACCCAATATTCCAATAGACACATATATAATGTACATAACCGGCCCCATTTTTTACCGTATGAACGCTGAAATATGTACCGTAATGCGCTGTGTATGTGTTGCATCGGGTATATCGGGAAATATGGCTGGGAAACCATTATTTTTCATAGAAAAATATGCTACCGGAAAAATATAAAATTTGAGTTAATTTTGACAATCGATACAATTATGTATGCATTCCGCTTTCGAGATTCAAGGATTTTGACGAAGATACCTGGTCCGATTTTCCTGGCAAAATTCTGATATGGAACTTGAGGCAGATTTCTGGTCCAGAGACAAATTTTGAGCGTTCTGTTGAGCTCGATAAGAAAAAACGATTTTTTTCGCAAAATGGCGGCTGTCCAAACAAAAAAAGGCGTTTTATGACTCTTTTTTCATAGTTTTTAATTTTTTTACAATAGTGAAAAAATCAATTTCGATACAAAAGTGGTAGGGGCGATGGAGAATCATACATTAAAGATTGGTAAAAAATTTGAAGTAAATCGGTTAAATAGAACTTGAGATATCGGGTCAACCATGTTGAGAAAAGTAGTTTTGAGAAAAACGCACTTGAGAAACGCCCTAACTCCGTAAATGATTGGAATTAAAAAATTTCCTCTCAAGGAATCTGAACTTAAAGATCTGAACTTGAAGAATATTTAAAAAAAAATGATTTTTTCAAAATTGTATACTTCAAATTGTTCTCGAAATTCCCTTTTTCGAGGGAGTCAAACACAGGCATTCAGGTGTTTTTTTTAATAGGTTTTTTTCGACTTCTATAAAATTCAAAGAAATTTTTATCAAAATTTTGAAAATAAATTTTTTCAAAAAAAGGTTTCTCCTGAAAGAAGCAAAATTGTTGAAATCTAATTTATTCATATACAGAGCCCTGGTTTATTGGAGATTAAAGGTGTTGATTCGTCGACTGTGCCAACTGATTTTTCAATTACCGTTTTTTTTATGAAACAAAGCTCGCGAGAATACTCCCGGGGAAAAGCTGTGGGAGCATTTTTAAAAGGATAGTCATATTTTTGCTCGGTGTCAGCGTGCGAGGTTTAGCCGCGTAATAAACTAATAGGATTTTTATATGCACATGTTTCTATATATGAGGCATTTCACGTCATTTCGATCAAAATCTTGCCTCGATGATTCCGATTTTCCTCTAAATTTTTTATATAAAGAAACACATTGAGGTACATTTTCCGAAATTTTTTCAGAATTGTTTGGAGACGCGTTTTTTGGATTTAATTTTTTTTTTTGTAAAAAAAGAACCTCTGTGTAAAATCTAAAAAAATTCAGAAAAATCTAATAAAATATAACAACATTTTTGGGCTCCGTTCAAAAATGGAGATTTTAATACTCTACGAGTAAAATTCAAAAAATTGCAAAAAAAAAATTGTATTCATAGAGTATTAAATTGAATTAAATTAAATTAAAATCTCCATTTTGGAACAAAGCCCAAACATTTTGTTATATTTTATTCGATTATCCTGCATTTTTTCGGATTTTACAAAGGGGTTCTTTAGAAAAAATAAATAGAAATCCAAAGAACGCGTGACCAACAAATTCTGAAAAAATTTGGGAAATTTTTTTTCAATGTGTTTTTTCACATAAAAAATTTAGAGGAAAATCGAAATCATCAAGGCAAGGTTTTGATCGAAATGGCGAGGAACGCCTCATATATATTTTATATATACGTGGGTGTGTGTCCGGATATGGTGTTGTGATGTGCCATCGGTGTCCCGCGCATTTCACCCTTCCGCCATTCAGCGGATTGGTCAGCATTCAGAAGCACGCAGCTACCCTGCGGCAATATCCGCCATATACCGATAATACATAGGACAAAGACAGAGAATATGGCCCTCGAAATCCTGCCTCCAATCATTAGGCTTAAACAGACTTTCACCGCTGCAACAACGGAGTGCAATATATTTTGAAAACGATTTGTAATCCTCTGAGAATTAATTTTCAAAAATGTTATTTCATTCATTTTGGCATTATATGGACCATTCTCAAAATGGCTTTATGGGGCATTATGGTTAATCAACCCTCCGTCCGTACTCTGGGTCGTTAAAGTCCTGCTTATGTTTTTTCTAAGAAAAAAACGTCGAAAAAATCTGAAAAAATTCTGAATTACTTTTACAATATTTTTTTCGATGATCGGATCATTTATTTAACTATTTATAGTCAACAAAATTTTTTTACAATTTTTATAATTACAGAGATATTCGATTTCAAAATTTGGCTTGTGCCTTAAAAGACCCACTGTACGGACGGAAAAATCTAAAAGAGGTAAAATACCGACTCGGTTCTGAAGTCAATCTAAAAAAAAAACGCTTGGCGTTAATTATTAGCAGTGTCGGTCACGTTCATTCTTGCTGATGAGAGACCGAGGACTCTCTTTGGCGTGTAGCGGGATATTTCGCGATAAAAATCTGTTAAGAAGACTCCATGAGACTGCAAAGAAGAGATATCATCGTCGAGAGAGAAAAAGCTTTTGGGAGGACCTTCTTTGCACGGTTTTAAATCGACTGTGTTATGTAGAGTGGTCAAAGTATATATGTATATATGGGACATTCCATGTCACCTAAACATGTGGCGTCGGGAGTCAAGAATTTTTTCAGATATTTTAATTTGGACCTAACTTGGATTTAAAAAAAAGTAATGGGTCTAAAAAAAATTTTTTTTTACCAAAATTCAAAGTTTAATATTTTTGAAAAAAAAAAACACCATTAAACTTTCAGGATCTTTCAAGATCAGTACTAGGTATTATATAAAAAAAAATAGAATCAAAAATTTAATGTTGATCATGAATTTTTACGATTTTTAAAAATTCAAAATCCTCCAGATTCATCTTTTTTCAAAATTTTTTTTCGGAATATTTTTTTTTCCATTGCTCTCTATACTCTTTGAGACGAACCCAGAACGATTTTTTCGTAACTATAATAATTTTCGAGGTATTTAAAAAATAAACTTGAAAAATTGAAAAAATTGTGGAATTTTGAGTTTTGCGTAACTTTCGAAAAAAAAAAATTTAATTTTTTTTTCTCTGGTAGAACTTGGTTTTGTGATATAAGAAAACTTCTGACCAAATTTCATCGGAATTGAAGAGGGTCGATTCCAACTATTGGTCGATTTGACGTGGAATGACCCATGTATATCTATATAGTTCTGCCTGGGCAATGTATGAGACGACGAGAAAACCACTCTAGGTGGCAAGATCGTCATCGGGTTTTAATTAAATCGAAAAAATCGTGGAGTCATTAATGACAAGTGGCGCCCAATCGGGATGACTCCATGAATTCTATTCAGCATCACGCTGTGGTCGAGCGCTCTTTTCTGTTGCAAGAGCTCTTTGGAGAGACGTTTCGAAGAGAGAGGAGGACCCTCTCCTGCGTGTCGCTCAGACGGCGACGATGCCGACGTCGCTTCTTTTCACACAAATCGACCGCTAAACAACAAAAGATCGGCCAAACAAGCGCTGGACCCTCTGAGCCGAGCCTCTCTGTTCCCAACTCGATTTATAAATCGGTTCTGTTCCATAATGACAACATCGGAGCCACTCGCAATCGAAGCACACGCACATATCACGCTCTCATCTTCTTCTCCCGCTCTCCTTCAACTATCTTCAATGTCAGACACACCGCCCTGTTTTTCGATATTATATTATATTATATATATATATATGGGCACTTCCATCATTGTTCACCAGACAATTTGGGAATGAAGTGTCTTCAATTTCAGACCTGAAAAAATTCAGGCAACTATAGCAAAAAAAAAATTATTTCATATTTTTGTGATGATTATATTTTCTTCGCTATTTTTTAAATCCTAGTCTTGGAATTGAAAATGAATAATTATGAGATCCCCATTTGAACCTCTAACTTTGAGAATACATAATTTTAAAAACATCCCCCTTTCAACCGCTAAACAAAATTTTTTATGAGATATGAAGAAAGACCATTTTTTTATGAGAGCCGAGAACGACAGGCAAATCAACTTTTATATTTTGGACCTTCAAGTTAAAAATATGGTAAAATTGTCCATATACACTTCCAGCCAAAAGTTTGGAAATACTCGCCCCGATTCCGCGCCGCACAAAAAGTTTCACTGCTCTTTTAAAAATAAAGATATTTCAATTCAACAAGTGGCGTTTTGAAGGAGATATATTCAGCTTCATTTCGCTTTTTCCAAAAAAAATTTTCGATTTTTTTTGAACCCGGTACGTCCTTTGAAACATGGTCGTTTTTTTTTGGCGTTGAAAGTTTGGTGCACGATCCATGGAAATTTCGTTCAACTGTTTTTCGTATGAAAAACTTGTGGCAGGGAGTATTAGCTTCAATTTCATTTTTTAAAAAGTTTCGTACAATTTTTTTTCGCAAAGATATTTAATTTTTTTTCAAAAAACGACCATATTTGCAAAATGTAGCGTAACTCTAAAACTACTGAGTTTTTGAGAAATCACTAGGAGGGTAAAAAGTTCCATGCCATTATTTTGGATTTAATGAAATTTTTTCAGAATTTTTGTCGAACATTTTTTCTTTTTCAAAAATACCTAACAGGAAAAATAAAAAAAATAAAAAATTTTGCAAAAAATTCTGAAAAAAATACATTGAAACCAGAATAATTGTATGCAACTTTTTACCCTCTTAGTAATTTCACGAAACTCGAATAGTCTTATAGTTACGCTACACTTTATAAATATGATCGTTTTTTGCTAAAAATTCAATATCTTTGCAAAAAAAAATCGTACGAAACTTTTTAAAAAACGAAATTGAAGCTTTTACCCCCCCCTACAAGTTTTTCATGTGAAAAACAGTGGGAAAAAGATTTCATAAGTCGTGCACCAAAATTTCAACGCCAAAAAAACCCGAAAAACGACCATGTTTCAAAGAGCGTGGCGGGTTCAAAAAAAATCGAATTTTTTTTTTTTTGAAAAAGCGAGATGAAGCTGAATGTGTCCCCTTCGAAATGCCACTTGTTGAATTGAAATATCTTCATTTTTAAACTTTTGGTCGGCATTTCGACCTACGCAGCCGCTTACTTTTATTCTCTTTCGACTAGCAAACAAAAGGGCGTAACTCGCACAATCATATGACAAAATTTTTCCAAGTTACGTCCCTCCACCGGTTAGAATTCAATCGATCATTTATACGTGAATGCGAGTACAAGACAGAAAAAAAATATCGTTTGTGTGAGCTAAAAGTTAAGGTGTGTGTGCAAAGGTAATGGATTCTGAAACTCATACCGAGCAACTTTCCCATCGTCGCCCGAGCGATATGAGTGATGATCGCATCTCATCATAATCTATATATGTACGTGTAGATCTAGAATCCATTTTCCAGCCGCGAGCTGAGATTAAACTTTTTTTTTTCTCTAATGACAAAAATCTTTGAGCCGCGCGCGAAAGTCTCCACGAGACGTGAGACGCACACATTGAAATCCATCTACAATCAGCCTGGTGATCATTTTTTTGATAATTTCTGTACAAAGTTTACGATTGCACGTTCTTGGAAAATGCGCTATGAAAAAAATACGACATACATTATCGTTGAACGCACTCGTTATATCGCGCTCCAGACGACGAGGTTCGCCGATTTTCGAGCACTGTGAAATAGCATCTAATGTAGCGTATATGTATATTAGGGTGGTCGTCTAGATTGACCCGTATTAATGTGAATTTTTCTTCGAATAGTAGCACCAGTGAAGACTAAGATCTTGTAGTTACAGATTTTTTTTCCAATTATTACACTTAGAATAAAATAGATTCTGAGAATATGGCCGAAATACGTGTATTTCAAATGGGAAAATCTACCCTCTTTTCGGGAGGGGTTAGAGTCTAGACGGAAATTTGAAAAAATTAGGGTATTGTTTTTGAATTATTCGGAGTCGATTTGGGGGGCCTCTGATAAAAAATTCGTCCAAGCTCTAAATAAGGACCACCCTAATGTATATAATACATATGAGTTTATGTAAGATGGACGCGAAAAGCGTGACGATTTATCATAGGGGAAAGCGCTTTCGCGTGTACGCGTCCACATGGGGTAAATATGGCTCGACGAAGGTGACTGTATGATCGTTAACCCCTTTCTTGGCAACTGCAAAACCAATGGTAAAAACGAAGATATTACGTTGTGGTCTCTGCTGGCGAAGAAATCGTCCGAACATTATGTTCTGAGTACTTAAAGCGGTGGTCTAGAGACACATTTTGAGAGTTTTGTCGAGCTGGATTTAAAAAAAATATATATTTTTAGCATTTTTTTTAAACATATTTATTAATATTTTGACATTAAACAAAAAAAATTTCGAGGTAAAAAAATGAAAATGAAATAAGTTACAAGCTGGTAAAGTTGGGGGTGATAAAAGGGGGACCGTTCGAGTCATTCGATACAGAATTTTTAAAAAGATTCTTAATTAATAAGAATGTCGTTATAGATCCTACCTCAGAGGAAAAGAAAAAAAAATCGCAAAATGGCGGCTGTCCGAACGAAAAAAAAGCGTTTTCCTACTCTGTTTTCATAGTTTTTAATTTTTTTACAATAGAAAAAAAATAAGATATTGACAACCGCGTTGAGAAATAAGATAAGAAAAAAATAAGATATTGTCAACCGCGTTGAGAAATGTAGTTTTGAAAAAAACGCGGTTAAAGCTGCACTAAAATAGCTATAATTCCGTATATTATTGAGATTTAAAAATTTCCTTTCTAGGATATATTCTTAAAAGTCTAAACTTTAAGAATATGCAAAAAAAATTGATTTTTTCAAAATTCTAGACCAGAATAACCCCTTTAAATTTATTTCGACATTCTATGAAATTCAAAGAAATTAATAATAAACTAATAAACTAAAGAAATCAATAATAAAGCATAAATAATAAATAAAATAAACAATCAAGGAATAAACTCCATTGCATTTGAAAATTTTTCATGAATGGCAGAAGCCATTTTAAAATTTTTAATTCAAATTGCAAATTAATTTTTTCAAAATTCTAGACTAGAATACCCCCTCCAAATTGTTCGAAATTCCCTTTTTCGAGGGAGTCAAACACTGCATTCAGATGTTTTTTTTTCTACAAGTTTTATTCAACATTCTATAAAATTCCAAAAAATTAATAATCTCATAAAGTAAAGAAATTGATAATAAAGCATAAATAAAAAATAAACGAATAAACTCCATTACCTTTGCAAAATTTTCATGAATGGCAGAAGCCATTTCAAAATACGTAATTTAGCATTAAAAAAAAATGGCGAATCAAAGCATGTTGGCGAAACGGCGCTCATTTTCTACTCTCGTCCGCTATCACGGGAATCCCACTACCTCCGCGTATGTCTGTATACATATATAATATAGATACTTTCGTCAGTTCAAAAGACCACCGCGGTAAAAGCCCGCTATTCAGCATGGTGGCAGCAGCAGGTTGATGGGGTTTCCCTGCGAGACGCTGCCAGTCGTCGCGCGAGAGCGCGAGCGCGCGCACGCTCTCGCGGGTGACGACGACGACGAAGACGACGACGACGACGACGACAACGGGAAGAGAGAAAGAGACAGATACCGCGACGGAGATGACGGTGGTGGTGGTAACTTGCACCAAAAGGAGAATAGGGGAGGGAGGATTAGAGCAGCGCGACGCCTCGAGCGCCTCCACCGCGGCGTCCACTGGAAAATGCGGGGGTGGGAGTCCAAGTGGTCACACATAGTTTTCGAGGTGGTGGAATCTCGGGGTGGGGATAAGTATATAGCATACATAGCCGTGTCTGATTGTACAGCTTTTTTCCCGTTTGCCGTACGTAGAGCTTGAACCTTGCTATTTTGGTTTGGTTTGGGTTTGGATTTTGGTCCACATTAGAGTGGCTCATTTTTCAACCTTTCTTCTTCATTATTCAGGAACCAGGAAAAATTAACCACAATATGGAGAGAAGAATTTACGGAAAAGCCAAATGATCAAAATCTTGAATTTTTTCCCAATGAATTCCTTTTAAAAGCTTGATGCTATTTCTGGAATCCTCAATTGAGGTTTTGATTAAAATTTCAATGAATAATGGTTGGAAATTTTCAGCTGCATTACAATATGAATAATTGGCTGATGCATTATTCCGGTAAAAGGCTGTAGGCTAAAAAAAGGCTAGAAAAAAGCTTATTTGACTTTAGGTAAAAAATGGTCCTGAGGCAACTCCTATTGAATTAACCACCATCAACCAATTAAATAAAGCTTGAGAGTAAAATCAATGGCTAACAAATAAGCTAAAAAGGAGGAAAGGTATTCGCCATCTATAATTCTAAAAACGTAGTTTAATTCAAAAAATAATATAAAAACCCTGCAGATTGGACTTTTGGACATTGCTTCCTCATCTTAATCACATAGCTTCCTTTATCACAAAGTATAGCAATCAAATTTGGCTTCCTCATAAAGGAAGCTCTGTTTACTATCGAAAAACACGAGTAATTAACGTGCAAATTTGCCAAATTCTTTCAAATTTACTTCTTGCTAAATTTGATTTTTGCGAAATTCAATAGCGAACAGCATTGATCACTATTTTGAATGTGTACAAAATTTCAGTACAATATCTCGCAAATAGCAGAAGTTAGAGGACGCTATTTAAAAAAAAAAAACAAAAAAAAAATTTTTAAACACAAAATTAAGAAAAACAAAAACTTGATAGCTATATTAGCTCTGTGCGAAGTTTCGGTGCAATGTCCTAAAAATTGCACAAATCAGAGCGTTTACGCTATTTTTCAAAAAATTAAAAATTTCATAAAATTTTAATCCCTCGATGGATTTTTACCAAATTAAATAGCGAACAACCTCGATAGCTGTACTACTAGCTCTGGGCAAACAAAGGTTCCTTTATGAGAAAGCAAAATTAAATTTAAAAATTATTATCTGACAAATTTTTATTTTTACAAATTGACATTGGGAAAACATTACAAGTCTTAGCCCATTGCAACCGTAAAAAAATAATTTTAGTAAAGAATACAAGTTTCAAAAAGGCCTATTTACAACTCCAATTCATAAAAGTTTTGAGTGAACACATTAAAATATTCTTGGAAATTCTTGGAAATTAAATGCTACGGTTTTTCGCTATATTCAATATAAAAAGGGCTACTGAATGACGTCATCGTTAGCAGACCTAAACAACGTTCCCACCGGTAGTTCTACAAAAATAACCTTTCGATGACAACTTTTCTCCGCGTAGCAACTGAAAAATGAGGACTGCAAGTTACCGAAACAAGGTCCACCCTGCTACGAACACAAAAATGAAACTTTTTTTTTGACAAAAACAAAAAAATATAGTATGCACTCTCATACATGACGCCGATGCATCGTGGATGTGCAATAAGACGCAGTGGGAGAGAATCCTAGCGCAGGGCGCGATAGAAGAAGTCCTCTATCGATGAATCCGAGCGCGGATAGTGGGAGGTTTAAGGGGGCAGGAGGGTGAGGGCTAGAAGTCGGTATCATCGTCGTAGCACGTCGCCTCGTCCTTGTCGCTTTGGTCCGAGATACAATCTATCCCCACTCGAAAAACGAGTTGACGCCGTGGTGCCTAACCAGAACCCCCCACGATAGCTAACCCTTTCTCTCTTTCTCATCAGCCTATCTCCGTCTCTCGCCCATCTCGCTCTCACTTTTTCCACTTACGTGTGTTTGCAGCCCTGGCGCGACTGTCAAACCACCAACGGCAGCAGAACCAGCACGTAACGGGCGGCATCCCATCGGTGGGTACCGAAGCATCCGACGCCGATGGTGGGGATGTCGCCTCCGGCCCACGACGCTGTGGTAGGGAGGACAAAAGCGCCGGAGGGAGGGTAAGCCATCATCGGGACGTTCTCGGCGGCGGCGGCGGCGGTGGCGGCGGCTGCGGCGGCGGCGTTGGTGGCAACGACGAGCGGAGTGGAGGTGACCGCGTCTGTCCTCGGAGTGGGGAATCAGCCGGAGATGTTGCGGAGAAGGAGGAGAGACGACCGGCTTCAGAGACTGTCGAGCCGACGGCCGTGTTTGACGTCGCATCCCTCGTCCTTTACGGCTCACGCGCGCTACCAATAAGACTTAAGATACTACTCGATCAGTTGTTTAATCAGTTGCCGCACGCGAAAGTGACACAACTACTAGCCGCTTTCGGCTGGACCCACGAGGATTACACTAGAGGATACATACTGCAGGTGAGTTTCAAGAATTAAGCCCAAAAGACAAAAGCCCCAAAACCATCGAGAACGACGTGAATGAAACCAAAAACGGTTCGTGACGGGAAATCCTAAGTTTGGTGTGTTACAGTTGTGATCACTTGTTCAATCAATTGTTGACGACGGTGCTTGTTCTTTGCTTTCCTTCCATCGAGATTCAATGGGAAAAGCTTCCAAGTGAAGTCCATTTTTCTGCTTTTCCCAAAAACGTCCCCACGACCTAATTCCCAATTGATGACTTGTTCCAATGGAATATAGTTACAATAGCTACACCCAAACCAAAGCTAAAATTGAAGTTTCAGCAAAGTGCTCTTGAGATCGATGATTGTCCGGGAAACAAAGGAAACATTGGGAATCGCTGTAATTTTGAAATATATAAAAATTGAAGTGTTATCCGAGGTTCTTGTACGGTTTGTGAGAGGGGTCAGCCACGAGGCGACGCGTAACGAAGCGGAACGACGACGGATGACAGGTGCGCGAGAGATTGTCATCCGCGATAGTCACACCGAATCCGAGGGGCTTTTACAACCGTGAAGTACCAAAAAAAAAAAGAGGCAATTCACCAACCACCGAGGAAACATAAAAATTCACCGTGACGCGAAGATAAACCCAAACGTAAAACAATTTGACGCAATAGTGAACCGGTGACGTATTTGGAACAAAATCTATTAATTCGCTTTTTTTTTTTAAATCGACGCTGATATAATTTTGAAAATGTGTTTGGAACGCATCGTTTTCTTCGTGTGACGTTTGACACGTGCTCGCCATTGACGACGTTATCGATTATTTTTGCTATCGATCTGGATCTGAAACTTCACGACGGTGAAGCAAAGAGCGATTATTACACGTCCCAAAATAATTGTGTTTCTGTTGGAAACACACGTGTGTGCGTTCATGGCTTCCAAGCCTAAAAATAAAGATCTCACCGAGAGCGGAGACGAATATGAGCAACGACCGAAGTCAAGAAAGAGAGAGAGAGAGAGAGAGAGAAAGAGAGAGAGAGAGAGAGAGAGAGAGAGAGAGAGAGAGAGAGAGAGAGAGAGAGAGAGAGAGAGAGAGGAAAATAGAGCGCAATCAGTGCAACCGATGTGCAACGATTTTGCTTTAGGGAGCAAAATGCGGATTAAAAAATTGATTCTAAACGTGATCTGCTGATGATGGGGACTTTGTGTGACGATTGATAAATAATTTTAAAGTTCGTCGATAACAATTTAATGGAATGCAATGGTTTAAAAAATTTAAAAAAAAATAATCGAGCCCGATGTGCAGTAAAATTTTCACAAAGTGAATTTCCTCATCAACGAAATTCGTTCAATGAAGAGAAAATTAATTCAAGCCCAAAGTGAAAGATTCGATAGTCGGCTATATTCTCTCGGACAAAGGATCGTCGTTAAATAATAATGATAAAAATATATTCGCTGAATAATGCGTTATCTCGCGTGTCTGCAGAAAAGCCGGAACTCGTTAAGCCCTTTCCCATCGTTTCGCGCGTGCTTTCTCGCTTGATGCGCCGTTGCAATTTATCCGCGATGTGCGTTCCCTCATCGACGAGCGTCGCTCGTTGAATCGGTCACCTGAACGTTGTCCATTAGGCGAGATACGTTGAAACGATCCGACGTTGATGAAAATAATGAGGAACGAGGAAGACGAACAAAATAGTGAAGATCACCTGAGCTCAATAATTTCCATATTTAATGCATCATTTGATCCCAAAAATTTCACTAATCGATGAACTCGCAAAGCTGATGTCTTCATTCCCATCGATCATGAATTAGAAAAAACACCTTTCATATTGGGTCATTTTAGTCCCACAATTTTCATTTGAAAAAATAGAAAAAAATGGCAAAGTGGTTCAGCAATATTAATTCAGAAAAAAAACAAGTTTAGAAGACTCGTGTTAAAAGTTTGATTGAAGAGATGAGCAACCAAAAAATTCCCATAATTTTCTTCTTGAGAAAATAATTTCGGAATGAGTTGATTGAATAACATAAAAAATATAGGAATTATCTTTGAAAATTTCAGTATATGAAACAATTTTTAAAAAAATATTTACATTTACATTACAAAAAAAATCATGAAAAAAGACTTTCGAAAATCCGGTTTTTTACTTAAAAAATTGTAACTCAGTTTTAAAGATTTTTTTGATTGATATTTGAGCTCAAAGTGAGAGCTTAAATATCAATTCGAGAGAAAGAGTGAGAGAGGGTTAATAAATAACATTTTAATCTTGTAATCGCGTATTTGAATAATTGGCAATTGATCGTGAATAAAACAAATTTTTGGTAGGTTGTCTCAGTTCTGCATTTTGAGACATTGCTAACATAATCTGACAGGAAAAAAACATTGATTGCAGCAGCGTTCATACACTGAGAAAACAGTTTATTTGTAGTAAAGAAATATATTTAGTTGGCACTTTTACTTAAATATTCCTCAACTGTTACAAAATTTGTTAGTCGTTGAGAAACATTTTGTTTCAAAATAATTCATTAACTGTTAAAAAATATCAATTAAATTTATTAAGGGGGGACCCATGTAAATGCTCGAAGATGACGGGGAATTTCGGGATTTTTTAACAACGCAACTACCGGACCAATCGTTTCCAACTTTGGAGGCTCTTTTATTGTACATTCGAAGACTTGAAAAACATTTTTTTAAGGTATTTTGAGTAACTTTAAAACGCGTTTTACTCGAAACTTCATTTTCGCAATTTGCGGCAGCGATAAAAAAAACTATTCATCCGATTCATTTAAACCAAATATTTTTAGACACATCATTGCAAACCCTCGTCGATAAACCTCCATTTTCAAAAGAAAATTAATTTAACAATCATTTTTTGCATAAAAATGTTCGGTGAAAATTCGATCTTTTTTATCTGAGTGCCGCGATTATTAAAATATTCAACTTTTGAAACTTTTTCTTGGTTTATCGACAGCGTACTTTCATATAGAATGTAAAGGTTTCTGATTTTTTTATTTCGGATGAAAAACAAAAAAACTACAGCTGCCGCAATTCGACATCGCGGAAAAAAATTCGTTCAGCAACGATTGGTTGCAGACTGCCGATGAATACTTATTTTCGATTTAATAAAATATTTCTCAAGTCTTCGAATGTACAATAAAATAGCCTCCAAAGTTGAAAACGATTGGTCCGGTAGTTGCGTTGGAAAAAAATCCCGAAATTCCTCGTCATCTTCGACCATTTATATGGGTTTGCCCCCTTAACCTTAAAAAAATATTAATTTAATTTATTAACCGTTAAAAAACATTAATTCAATTTATGAACTGTTAAAAAACAATTGATTTCGCCCTATTCAACTTTACATTTATTGAACTATAACAAATCTTGGTACATTATTTTCTCAGTGTAAATAGTTTTGTTTGAGTGATCAAAAAAAAATAGTTCAAAGCATCCATGCTTTATTCTCTAATTTCCATAATGAGAATTGACGAAATCCGAAATCATTTTCCAATTTTTAGCGGTAAAGCAAACTGGCAATTTTAAAGATTTATTCCCAAAAAAATAAATCCCAAAAAATCCCAAAAAAATAGTTCAAAGCATCCATGCTTTATTCTCTGATTTCCATAATGAGAATTGACAAAATCCGAAATCATTTTACAATTTTGAGCGGTAAAGCAAACTGGCAATTTTAAAGATTCATCGGAGACTCCCAAAAAATCTTTGTGAGCTTTTTTTGGAAAGCTTGTGCCAAATCGATCCGAGCTTAGATCGAACAATCAGCCCACAAATTCATTTCTACTGCAATTGTCCATGATGCAAAATACAATGATGTGCATTACAATTGTGGAAGCTCGAGATTCGGAGATTTCAATGACGGAAGCTAATCGATTGACAGGATCATCAAAATTTTTCGATATATCGGTACAAAATCGGAGCTATTGCAAGATCTTGCTTCGTTAACTAGTTCTTTCAAATCCTCGCGTAATCTGCGCTGCTGGAAATCAAAGTCGCATATCGCTCCGATCATATATATAGATATATATATATATATATATATATATATATATATTACATAGCAAATGGGGAGTATCCGTGTAAACTGAATTGCGCCGACGTTAGCGTGAAATTAAACGTATGGGAAAACCGGTTTTAAGAGCGTTCACGAGAGAACGGGGGACAGCGAAACGAGCGAGTGAACGGAACGAAGAAGAAAGAAAACGTAGGTACAGATCTCTCTCGCGGCGTCGCGAGAGAGTCTTCTCTCTGCTCAGTGAGCGTTCGAATCTCCGGTAACTGCAATAAAGAACCTTTGCTGTATGCATTCACGTGCATATTTTCACATATACAAGCGACGAGCGATGTATAGATATATATTGGAATTTAATCGCAATCGCGTTTCATCGGTGCGATTCGCTCGCTCTCTCTCTCTCACGCAAGTGTCGTCAATAAGATGCACATTCGAATGGAACATCATTGAATGTCCCAAGATTATTTCGCAAACGATCCGTCGATATCGCGGAGAAAGAAAAATCGGCGACGAGGATTTAGTGACAATCGGTTGGTCTCTGAGCCGATGAGAGGCTTTTCATTGTCCTGGAAAAAAATCATTGACGCCTGATAGGAAAGAAAATTATGGTAGTGAAGTTTGCATCGCTGTAATTCAACGAAAATGAGTCACTATTGTCACTATTAGTCACTATTTTAAAATCATGTCACTTTTCTCAACATTTTCGAAATTTTGTCACTATTGTCACTATTTCAGAGCTTAGAAGTGCTTAGAACAGAGGTGCCGGTGAGAATAGGAGAGAAATTTCGAAAAATCATCAGAATCGAATGAACAGAGCGGAGTTTTGAAGCTTCAACTATTACGAAGAGAATGACCGCAGTCTAGAGCCAAAATTTAGAGTAGTAAAAAAATTACCCCTATTTTAGTCTGGCCAAAATGCAAAAAAGAATTTTTTATTTTTATTTTTTCAAACCTTATATCGATATTTTTTGTCCCCCTGAACATGAATCTACCAATAGTTTTCTCAAAAAATCGAAATTTGTATGAATTTTTATCAAAAACATTTTTGCTCCATTTTAGCCCCATTCTGTGAAACATCAAAATCGTACAATTTCAAATGCTCATAACTTTTGATCAGTTTGACCTGTTCAAAAGTTTTTTTTTTGTACTTGAAGGCGTCATTGAACTTAGAAAATGGTGTTTGGTTCATTCCGATAACTTAATTTTTGCAGAAATGGGAGCAGTTTGAAAATCGCTGAAAAAAAAACGGAAAGGGGTCTTCAAAAATTTGTGAAAATCGATGGTCGAACTTTAAAGATCTGCGAAAAATTGAAAAATCATCAGAATCGGATGAATCAAGCGGCATTTTGAAGCTTCAACGACTACAAAGAGAATGGGCTGTGAACGAACCAATAATCCCATCTAGAAAATAAATTACAATCATTTTAGTGAACATATTCAATTTTGGGCAATAATTGAAAAAAAAAAAATTTTAGTTTATGTTTTTCAAACCTTATTTCGATGTATTTTATCCCTCTGAACCCGAATCTACCAATCGTTTTGTCATAAAATCAAAATGTTAACGAATTTTTATCAAAAACACTTTTGCTCAATTTTTTCCCCATTCTCAGAAACCTCAAAATTGCTAATCTTTAAACGCTCATAACTTTCGATTGGCTTGACCGATTTCGAAATTTCTTGTTCGTACGTAAACTTAGATAATGCCATTAGGTTCATCCCGATAACTAAATTTTTGTAGAAATGAGAGCAGTTTGAAAATCGCCGAAAAAACGAATGCCTTCAAAAATTTGTGAAAGTCGATGGTCGAACTTTAAAAATCTGCCAAAAATCGGAAAATGATCGAAATCGCATGAACAAAGCGGCGTTTTAAAGCTTCAACGGTTACGAAGGGAACAGGTTTAAGTCAAAGCCAGAATTGTATCTAAAAAACAAAGTTACAGCCGTTTTAGTGAACCGATCTAAATCTGGCCAAAGTGCAGAATTTTTTTTAAATTCATTTTTTTAAAACCTTTCATCAATATATTTTGTCCCCCTAAACACGAATCTACCAATAGTTTTCTCAAAAAATCACTATTACGTCACTACTTCTGTGAAAGAAGCGTAAATATTAACAAAAATTGAATTTCAAAAAAATGTTTTCCTTCCATTGCGACGATGAGAATGTCAACATCTTAATTATTAAATGATCAAAGTGTCATCAAAAATCTCAAGGTTGTATCTTTCGCTAGGAAATAAAAAAAAGACACGAAGTCAATGAATTTCGAAACAATAGATTATCCTTGATTTTAGTTAATTTCTTTCATCGCCAAGTATCGCAACAGCTATTAACAAAGTGATTGGCTTATCTTTCCTCTAAAAATAATTCGAAGCCCTTTAACGATCACTGGCGAAGGAATAAAAAAGTTTCCTCACGGACGCGAGACTATGGCCTTATCATTGATTAAGCTAAATATACTTATGCCTGTGTCCGGGTGTGTTTGTGTCCGTCTGTTGAAATATAATTGACACACGCGTACTTGCGTGGCCCTCGAGTGTGCGAGATTGAAAAGTAGAATGAAAAAATTCTGATATTTTTCATACGAGACAGAAGTTGATGGATACTCGAATCTCGGAGTCTCTCTCATGAGCCTTTATACGGCGATGAGACCTCAGAGTCTATAGAAATACATGTGGTAACACTCCAAGTAGAGTTGCGACCATAACTCGTAGATTAAATTATTGTTGGCTCGGAATTTCGTTATCCTCAAAGATCATCGATGGTTGTCGGAGTTTGGCCGTGTAAATGTGTGTGTAAAAACGTATGGGACACGCTAGCGTGTGTTTTTCTTCCACGGTGTATAATTTCTTTTTTTTTAATCGCCGATTCCGCGTGACGATGTGTCGAACATTTGATCTTTCCGAGCTCGAATATACGTCAAAAACCACGTGTATAGGGGAATGTGGGGCAAAGTGGACACTGGGGACAAAACACGCGAAAAATTTCAAATTTGGGGGCAATGTGGACACGAGCTGAAACTGAAAATAATGTCAAGCTCATAAAATTATTACTTCGAATTCAGACTATTTCTGCACGATTCCCGTAACGTTTCATACACTGTTGAACAATATATTCAAAATAAAAAGCACAAAACACGGAAATCGTAAAATTTGGAAATTTTTTTTTTTTACAAGATTCAAAAAACAATAATGGGAAATGAATTTCACGACTGAAAAGTCGATGAATATGTGAAAGTACCATGTTTTTTTCACTTGCAAAGTGAATTCATGGTATATTTTCCACATGGAAAAAATTCGAGCAAAGTGAATCTGAAGATTTACCTCGTTTTTTTTTTAAATTTCATTCGAGGAACGATTCTATTGGCTTTATTTCTCTGTTTATATTGTTAAGTTAATATTTTATTCGGGCATAGTCGATTACAGTGTCTCTATTTTCAAGAATCACCGAGTATAGATTTTTCTGCATCTGAGGAGGCGTGTTCATTTTGCCCCCAAATTTTTTTTTTTACAAGATTCAAAAAACAAGAATGGAAAATGAATTTCACGACTCAAAAGTCGATAAATATGTGAAAATACCATGATTTATTCACTAAAAAAGTGAATTCATAGTACTTTTTCCACATGGAAAAAATTAGAGCAAAGTGCGTCTGAAGAATTACCTCGTTTTTTTTTTAAATTTCATTCGAGGATCGGTTTTATTGGCTTTATTTCTTTGTTTATATTGATAAGTTAATATTTCATTCGGGCATAGTCGATTACAGTGTCTCTACTTTCGAGAATCACAGAGTATAGATTTTTCTGCATCTGAGGAGGCGTGTCCATTTTGCCCCCAATTTTTTTTTCTCAAAATCAGGGATATTAGCATCGGGAATCAATTTTGAGACATGAAAGTAGTTAAAAGACCGTGTGCTTGCCGATGAAAATCCTTAAATTCCTTAAATGTCCACTTTGCCCCACACTCCCCTACTATATCGGACGAATGCCAATAATAATCGATCGGAGTCATCGAATAATCGTCTGTAACGCTAAAGACACGCAGGGACGTAAATTAACTTGGGAAGTTGATTGATTCGTTGAGAATCCACCTGACGATTTGTCAAAGATTCGATCCGTTCGACATGTGAACACGTTTTAGGGTGTATAATAGCTCCATCATTTCCATTGCAAATTTTAATCACGAGTCATTAATAATCGAACGAGGCTTTCGAACAGAATTGCGTGAAGGAAGCCTCGATAATTGCGAAAAAAATGCTCGAAAGACAAGTTTCTCTTGCAATACGTTTTGAACTGCCAACGGCGTCTTCGAGCCATTGTCTCTTGTAAATAACTTTCCGTCCATTTTGGTGACGTCCATTTTGTTGACTTTGGTTTTGCCCAAGTCATTTCTGCTGTCTTCAATCAACTGGAATATGGTTGATGGAATTAATTCGTGCATAAGTAAATATCCAAACATAGGAAATTATTAACCTTGCTTTTAAGTTTGCTCGGCTTAACTTTGCAAGCTGCGTCCACTGTTCGCGCCTTTTGCCACGATTTTTTTCCTCCAAGCTTGCGCGCACGCGTGACAAGGCTTAACGCGTCGATAGCCTAAAATTAGAGATTTGCGTGTGTTTGGCATCGGGACAGAGTTCCTCTGACTTGGGCGTGATCGCAATTACCAGAAACTGCGGAAATAACCTCTCACGATAAATAAAATATATCATCGATATGCAACGTTCTCAAAGCGTCTCAATCATTCTCCAAAAGTTACGCGAGAACGAAAATTCAGGACTAATTCATGGACAAGACATTGAAGTGACATGACTACTAATTTCCAATATTACTGGACCAGTTGCAGTACTTTGCAAAGTGTAATGATAGATTTATTGATTCCAATCAATAAAATCATGAAAAAATTAGACTCCACACAAATTCGAAATGAAAAATCTTCAAAATGCATTTTGTCTCGATCGACGACTTGGAATTTTTTATGCACAAGCATTCAGTACTAATTGATAGGCAAACTGACAATTTCTACCTTGAATAAGGGTAGAAAAAAAAATTTGCACATAGCTTCCTCATTTTTTTTCCGTCGTTCGTCAACCCTCCTTTATGAGGATCTCTTTGACTATCTTTATGACATGTATGTTTATTATCATGGCTTCCTCGTAAAGGAAGCTTCACGAACGACGGAAACAAATGAAGAAGCTATGTGCAAATTTCTAATTTGCATGATTTTTTAGCAATTCCGTTCAATTATTCATTGTTTTTGTCGTCCAGTGTATTGGTGCTAGAGAAGTGAACTCGGTAGCTGCTAAATTAGGAAACTTAGTGCAAACAAGTATTTTTCGAAAATGTCAAAATTTTTTTGCGAACGAACATCTTGAGCGTTTTTCACCAAATTCAACCCTAACCATTCTTATATTCTAGTATATTTGTGCAAAAAATTTTAGCTCGATACTTCTAAAAATGCGGATGTGGAGCGTTAACAAAATTTTTATGGAAATTTCAAAAAAAAAATTTAACCAAACTCCTCACACGATTTTTATGAAATTCGGTATTATTTTTCATTGTCATTGAGTGTATCGTCACAAAAAAATTCAGCTCGATAGATGCAAAATTAAAAAAGTTAGAGAACTTACAAATTTTTTGCGAAAAACAAAAAATTTTTTTCAAACCGAACCTTTTGAGCGATTTTTCCCAAATTCAATCCCAACCGTCCTTATTATAAAGTGTATCTGCACATAAAATTTCAGGGTGGTAACTGCAAAATTGCGAAAGTTAGACGACTAACAAACAATTTACAGAAAATACAAAATCCAGCCAAATAGACAATTATTTTGGAATATCAAAAAAAATTGCACTCAGAACAGGGACATACGTAGTCTACTTGTATACCAAATTACAAGTCGATCACCCAAAGCGTTCTCCAGACATATTCATTTTAAGGAAAGCACAAAGTGCACACACACACACACACACACACACACACACACACGCACACACACATACATACGTCCGGACATTTTTTCTAAATGTGATTTCTCGACGTTTTGGGACATTTTGAACATACTGACTTGAAAATTGCGAATAAAATTTTTTTTCGCGAAGCAAAAGTCAATCGATGTAATCGATCAATCGGAGTGGTCATATATCCTGTGTAATTAATTTGCAAGGATCAAAATGATTTTCGTAAAATCGATAACTTTTCTTTACCTTTGAAAGGTGTCGGATTGACCGTAATTGCGAGTGCAGTTAAACGCTTTTGCGTTTGATACGATGACTTGCTAATGTCTCCACGAAATTCACGTCTGGCGTTTCGGCTTTTTCGTCCGTTATTATCATTATCGTTGGTATATGTATGCATGCTCACTCAGTGAGAGAGGGACTCTGAATAACCTCGAGGGGTTCGAGCTAATTGCGGGAAATTGGCCAGAATGTCTCCGCTGCTCACGTGAACGACGAGAACGACCACGGTAGCCCCTTCGGTCCTCCTCTGTCTGTGTTGGAACCCAACAAAAAACGTGTTTCGTATGTAAATCTCGTTCGACCGATCCTCCGTGTATCATAGAAAGAGCGAGAGGAGTCGCAGGATCATGGAAAAAAAACGGATATGCATGGGGCGTTCTGTGTGAAGTCGGATGTTTGACCAACAATTTTTTTAATAATCCGAGTCCAGGGATGCAAACTAATGGAATTTTTTTTCCTCAAGCCTATCCCCTAAATCCCCTAAATTCAAACTAGATTACCCTAACTTCAAACGTGATAAAAATTTTAATCAATTTGTTTCATTTCGTAATGTTTCATTACTTAGCATAATTGATTAATTAAATGCAGTCAATAAATTATTTTTTTCCTAAAAAATACCCTGAAAAAATGTTCCCCTATAAAATCCCCTTTCCGAATTTTTTTGGGCTCGGAAAAAATTACTAGAACATCACTACTACGAATAATTTGTTTTTCGCTGTTGCCTCGTTCGAAGTTGATCCATTGTGGGATTTTTCTCGATTGAAAAAACCGATTTTATCCGGAACATCGTATGTTGTATCCTGTACACGCGTTTAATCCTCGTACATCGCTAATTCGTGGCGACTCATCCTCTCAATCTCGTCATGAGTCACCAGATATATCAACCAGACGACGCATAACACACGATCGTTCGCGGTCCATCAGCTCAAAATGTTGATCTCCACTTTTATCCCCCTCTCCACGCCCCCCTTCGTTTTTGGCATTCGTTTAAATTCTCGCGGCTCGTTTATCGAGACATGACGCCTGAGGCTCGATAAACTACTTATATATAGATATACACATCTTCCATCGAGATACCAATATTATCTTACCGCCCCGAGATCCTCGAGCAAAGGAAAAAAACTTTTTAATTGTTTTACACGTATATCGTGTGATGCTGGAAAAAGATTTTGAATTTTATCCGTTGAAGCAATTATTGGTACATAAAAAAAAATTCCCCATTTGCGAGAACTTTGAAAATAATTCCTATCAGCTAATGCGAGCTATTTATGGAATTCTTTTCAAGTTTACATTATCATTGTGGCTTCAAAGTCGTAAAAACGACTTGGATAAAAATATATATTCAAAGTACATTGAGAAATATTTATGTTATATATATTATACAATTAGAAGTATTTTTCATACAATATTATTTTGAAATAATTTTATGATTTTGAAATAAATTAATTTTCAATAAAATCTAAGTCGTAAAAACGACTTGGATGAAAATATATATTCAAAGTACATTGAGAAATATTTATGTTATATATATTATACAATTAGAAGTATTTTTCAAACAATATTATTTTGAAATAAATTAATTTTAAATAAAATATAAGTCGTAAAAACGACTTGGATAAAAATATATATTCAAAGTATATTGAGAAATATTTATGTTATATATATTATATAATCAGAAGTATTTTTCTAACGATATTATTTTGAAATCATTTTCTTCTGTCTTCAGATGTTTGTTTCCTGTAATCTTACATTACGAGTCTCCAAAATCAATTTAAATTGTACCAGAATATTGTGCTTTTTAGGCGCTAATTTGGTGCCCAATTGGAAATTTTTGTAAATCGGTATTTTTTTTTTTGTATTTTGAATTCTTTTACGAAAATAACTCAATAGTATCATTTGACAATCTCGATATTTTTGAATGCTTATAAGATACAATATTTTTGAATATTTTATTATTGTGGGAATGACATTGTTCGAATCGTTAGAGCTCAATAAATGCCATTCATTAGCCTCAAATAATTGTTCCCTTTAGAAAAAAGGTCTGTAATTGAATTCCAAGGAAATTGCATTATCGAATGAAGACAAGAAATCTGCCTCTGTAGACAATTACCGCAAATGACGCGACAATTCAGTGGCATGCATTTTTTATTTTCCCTCAATTATATTATCTACAACTGCCACGAGAAAAATTATAATTAAGCTTGAAAATATTGAATTATGATTTTTAGCTCAGGACTCGATATAGAACAAAATCATTTTTATTAAAAAAAAAAAAAATGAAAATACGTTCTAACTTTTCCTCAAAAGCCCGTCGCGGAAGTAAATTTTTTATTTACAAAATGGAACAATTTTCTTTTTTATAGAATTTTTATATCAGCTTCAAAGAACAAACCGGAAGCGGGTGCGACCGTCGAACAAGAGACGACGAAAAATCAGAATCCGTGAGAAAAGCGTCAAGCAGTCCGCTGTCCTCGTCAATTCTCTTTCTTTTGTCATAATAACCATACCCAGGAGAGAATATTCTTTCATGCGAAAATTAGTGCACGCTCGTTTTCGTCCCGTTATTAGATTCGTACCTGAGGCCACGCGATATATAACAGCATCAGGTCGTGTTCTCTCTGGTCGTTCGCTCGACAGGACCTCCTCTCATCGGGCAAGAGACTAAAAACTTGTTGCATATTCATGGACACAAGATACTCGTTATAAAAAAAAAAAAAAAAAAAAAAAAAAATGGGGGGTAGAGAGAGCCCGAGGAGAAGCCAGAATTTCGTCCGGTTCCAATGAATTTTGATTTATTTCTCGATCGCGAGATCCAGACGACGAGACGAAGCTAGAAAGGACGAAAAAAAACAACAACAACATCGAAACGCAACGCGATACACGCTTTTAAATCATAATCATCGGGTTTTTTTTTTTTCAATAAAAATTTTCCCATTGGTTTCTTTCTGCGCTGTCGTTTCCACGTCGACGTCTTAACGAGAGTCGTTCGGTCGTTAACGAGGTCCATGCGATGAAGAAAAATAGATTGTACCAAAGAGAGCTCTCGTGTATATAATCGAGAGGGATAGAAAAGAGGGAACTCTTGGAGGGAAAAAAAGGCCTCGAAGATAGGAGAGGTCGCGAAGAACTCGCGCTCGAATGTACACGAAGAACGCCCGTGTGTGACTGCAATCCAATTTAAAAGCGGATACAATCCAACGTCGAGATCTTCACGATTTCTACACACGAGAGAAATAAGACTGCGAGAGATACGCCGAGCGTGAAATCATATGCGGTGTCCAGTCACGGATGGCACCTTCGATTGCCTTCTTCTTACGTTTATTTTTTACCACACCGGAGACTTCCCAAGCCAATTTATCCCGAAGCTCGTTTTTGTTTCCACGTCCCTCGATTCTCCTTCCCACCGGCATTTAAATACCCACATCGATACGTAACGAGTCGCGAAAACTAATTATCATTTCAATTTTGTCCCCTGTCTCACACTGAAGAAACAATGTACCAGGATTTGCTAACTGTTAACAAATGTAAATTTGGATATGGCGAAATCAATTTTTTTTAACAGTTAATAATATAAAAGAATATTTAACGGTTAATAATTAAAAAAAATATTTAACAGTCAATAAGTTAACAAAACATTTGACAATTAATAATTTAAAAAAATATTTAACAGTTAAATTATTTTGACACGAATAAAATATTTCTTAACGATTAACAAATTTCGTAACATAAAGAACATTTCAGGAAGTTTAAATGTATTTCTTTACTACAAATACCCTGTTTTCTCAGTGCATGAACGCTGCTACATTGTTTTTTTTTCTGTCAGATTATGTTGGCAATCTCTCAAAATGCAGAACTGAGACAACCTGCCAAAAATTTGTTTTATTTACGATCAATTGCCAATTATTCAAATACTCGATTACTATATTAAAATGTTATTTATTATTATTATTATTATTTCTATCGAATTTTATATTTGAGCTCTCACTTTGAGCTCAAATATCAAATTCTTCCAAAAAATCTTTAAAACTGAGTTACAATTTTGTTTAGTAAAAAACCTGATTTTTTAAGTATTTTTCCATGTTTTTTTGTAATGTAAATGTAAAAAAAAACAATTGTTTCATATACTGGAATGATCAAAGATATTTCCTATATTTTTTTAAGGCAATCGGATAGGTACTTTTTTTTGACAACCATCCAAAAAGATGGTTGGATCAAATTGACCCAGTGTGACCAACTTTGAATTATTTTGAGATGTGTGTAATTGAAAATTAAATTAATTAAATTAAAATAAATAAGCCAAAAATATGCATTAGTTTGCTTATCTTTTATTTGCAGCTTTCAAACTCAAACTTTTTTTACTCAGTGACTAGACAAGAAATGTTTAGCGTTCGATTTTGAAAAATTTTGAAATTTTTCAAAAATTCTTCAAGATGTCCTTATTTTTGCAATTCATGAGTTGTTATTCTGAAAATTTAGAATTTGAAGTCTTGAACTATAAAGTGCAAACTAATTAGAAAAAACCGTCTCATATTGTTCTTTTCTCATATTTTAATTACATTGACGAATAGCCATTGCCCAAATTGAAAAACCTACTTGCTCATGATGGAAGACTTGTAGATGGCAAAATTGTGGAGATGAAAATTGTGGAAATTGTAGATAGCAAAATTCTAGATAGCACAATTGTAGATAGCTAAATTGTAGATAGGCAAATTGTAAATAGCAAAATTGTAGATAGGCAAATTGTAGATAGTAAAATTATAGATAACCAAATGTTAGGTAGTAAAATCGTAGATAGCAAAATTGGAGGCAGCAAAATTGTGTTGTTGTTTTATCCCGGGCATTTTAAATCGCGGTCATATTTATAGTGTTGATTTTTTAAAGGAAAAGCTATTCATTGTTGTTATGTAATAATAATTGGAAAATATCCAATTCGAAATTACAATTTTCAAACAATAATACTGAAATTATCGGTTTTATTCATAAGAGGAATAGAGCGGCGATTCGAATGTACGACGGCGCTGCCGCTAGTTGGCGCCACGTCATGGAACGGTACGAGATCGTCCACGCTTCAGGTCAGTTCTCGCTCTTTGCTACAACTACGGCCGCTCTCTGCGTGCTATACAAGGAGAGAGGTAGAGAAAGAGCAGGAAAGGGGGCGATTTTCGCACAGGTGGAGCCTACCTGCCTTCAGGTGCTCGTAACAAAATGGTGGGGGAAAAAACAATATATATATATATACGGACAGTGAATGTTTCTCTATCTTATATTTAAAAAAAAATCGCCGCCGCTGCAGTGTTCGAGGATCGAGGGGTTGAGTTGGGTTGGGGTTTAGTAGGGAGTGGGAGGGGGTTGGTTGAGAGGCGGGACAACCTGCGCGGTACGAATGCGCGTAGCGCACTAATGTATATGGGGCATTCCATACGAAACTGACCAATCCGTAACCCCCGACCATTTTCGATTTTTGTGAAGATTTTCTATTTTCTATTTTGTACGTACTGAGAGCAGTCTTTCATAATTTTTTTAGATTTTTGTCACAACACTTCCAACCACAAATTTTTTTTCACAATTTCACACAATTTTTTTTTTCAAATGCACATAACTTAAAAAAAAACGGAGATATCAAAATAAAACAGAAGATAATTATTTTTCGTATTGAGTTCTGGTTTTATAAAAAAAAATACAAAAAAAATATCGAAATTCATTTTTATATGTTTTTTTCAGTTTTAAGCCCCAAATATGTTTTTTGTCTAACTTGGAGCATTTTGATTTTTTTGAAAAAATTCACCACTCCTAAAGAGACATTTTTACAAGTACTCAAAAATTCGCAGCTTGTGATATTGATATTCATAACTTGTATTTTTTAATCTATTTTTTAAATCTATTTTTTTAATCTATTTTTAATTTATTAAAATTTATTTAAAATTTTTAAATTTTTAATTGAAATTCCTGAATTTTAAAAACAGCAGTCGGATAGGAGAAATTCTTGGAGATGCCCTCTGATACAAGAATATACATTGTAGAAACATATATCTATGCTAAATGTGTATTCTCGAATCGCGGTTAGCTGCTTTCTTCGTTATATAGCTCATTCTCGCGCTATTCTAGCTCAAGTTGTCCGGGGGATGCCGGAAAAGGCGAGGAAATCGAGGATAGGCACGAATAAAGCGCCCGAGACACGCTACGCCCCGGTTCTTCGCATTATTATTCGAGCAAAGATGTGATAGCGCTGCGTTTCGTCACAGATTCATCAGTGCGAGTGGCACGTATGTTTCCCCCTTTGCTAAACCGGAAGTTGTTCATCACGGGTACATGCCAAGTGAGCTTTTACTCGAAAATATATGTTTTATATGCACGAGTTTTTTTTTAGCTGCTGCAAACACGTGACAATACGTTATTGAAACACACGGAAAAAACGACTTAGTTGGTTCAACCAATTACTAACAGTTTAGTGCTCTGGGCGTTAGACGAGAAATTAGTTGGATCAACTGGATAGTTGGTTAGTTGATTAATTAGGATTGATTAGGCATTTAAAACGACTCAGTTGTGGTAACGAAAAAATAGGGTTGGTTAGTTGACCCAACTAACTATCTTGTTGATTCAATCATCTTCTAAGAAAAGGATTAACCGATCCGAAAGGATCCGATTCTTAGTTATAGTAACTAACCAACCCTATTTTTTAGTTGATCAAACCCTATATCTTGATCGACTAAGTCGTTTTAAACGACTTAGTTGTTGTAACTAACCAACAACTTCCTTGTGGTCACTAACCAACGCCTTAGTTGTAGTACCTAACCAACGACTTAGTTGTGGTAACTAACCAAGGATCTAGTTGACCAAACCAACTATCTTGATCGACTAAGTCGTTTTAAACGACTTATTTGTGGTAACTAACAAATAGAGTTGGTTAGTTAGCGGAATAAGTGAGCTTCTAGTTGTTGGCTGATCATCTATTTTGTCAACTATACATTGAAATAAGTCTCTGGTGTTGGGTTGAAATATTTTTGAGAATGAGGTTTTGAGGATCGGTTGCTTCTTCACGATATCGGTAATAACATGATTTCCGAAACGCACGTCTACAAAACACGTGTGAGACATTCCTCTCACACCGCAGGTGCGCGCAGCTTCCTGTAAGCCAAACGCGGTTCACACGGTCCGCGAGAGGCTTATAATGACAAGAATAGGAAAAACAAGAGCACGAGATGAGAAACCAAAAGAAAAGAATGAGCTAGAGATGTGTATTAGGTTGCTCGGAGGGATATTCCGCAAAAAGCGAGAAAATCGAGAGAGAGAGAGAGAGAGAGAGAGAGAGAGAGAGAGAGAGAGAGAGAGAGAGAGAGAGAGAGAGAGCTGAATTGAATGGCGGGGGGTGGAGAAGAGTCGGTAGAAAGCGTGGAATGAAGTCGAGACACGCGACTCTACCCAATGCTGATCGTGTGGCTATCGAAGCACATCGACGGAGAGTCGAAGAGAGACGCGAGAGAATACCTCGCCTCGGACTTTGGCCGTCGATAGAATTTTGTCTCTCAAAGTCCGCTGCTGCGAAGAACACGGAGAGAATCGACGCCTCGACCTCTCTTCCTCTCCTCTCATTCTTACCGCCTTTTTCTTCTTCTTGTTACCTTTTTTTTATCGTCCCTTGTCTCGTTCGAGTTCTCCCACGAAACTCGACGGATCTCCACAGACCATCGAACAGCCCTGCGTGTCTTGTAACGTCGTCAGCGTAGTTTGTGTAAGTGCGGAGCCCGAATTCCATCTCTCGCGTACATTTGAAGGTGCCACATCGCAAAACTTGATGTATCAAGACGAGGTCACTCGCACAAGAAGCAACTCCCGGTAGCGAATGACGCCATGATGATCGCCTATGACGTACCTATGGGGCGTTTCATTTTTAGGAAAAAGGACATAATAGAAAAACAATTGCACTTTGTTGCTATTCATAAACGTTTCTGTTATCAGTATAGCTTTCTCCATTTTGGCTTCATGATACCGTAGGCTTTGGATGATACATTTAGCTTTAACAATTTTGTTTGTATTCTGACATCAATGTGACCTCGATTCTTCTAATTTTGCGAGATATTGGATAATCTAGAATAAGACGTCGAAGTGGAGTCGAGTATCGCGTATCCATATATCGCTGAAGATCGTAAGAGGGAGTGACACGTGCTGCTCGTGTAACCATAAAGATCTGGCAAAGTATGCGGTTCGAGTGATTTATGTACACTCCAGTCCAAAAGTTTGGAAACACTCGCCCCGATTCCGTACAAAAAGTTTCACTGCTTTCTTAAAAATGAAGATATTTCCATTCAACAAACGGCATTTCAAAGAGGACATGTTCAGCTTCATTTTGCTTTTTCCAAACAATTTTTTAGATTTTTTTTTGTACCCGGTACGCTCTTTGAAACATCCTCGTTTTTTGGCTTTCTTTTGGTGTTGAAATTTTGGCGCACGACCCATGAAAATTTTTTAAAACTATTTTTCGCATGAAAAACTTGTGGGGGATAGTATAAGCTTCAATTTCGTTTTTTTAAAAGTTTCGTACGATTTTTTTTCGCAAAAATATTCAATTTTTGGCAAAAAAACGACTATTTTTTTAGAAAAAGTATCGCAACTCTAAAACAACTGAGTTTTCGTGAAATTATACGGGTGTAAAAAGTTGCATATAATTGTTCTGGATTCAATGAAATTTTTTCAGAATTTTTGTTTAAATTTTTTCTTCGAAAATTTTTCCTCATTTTTGAAAAAAAAAAATGTTAGCAAAAAATTCTAAAAAAATTTCATTGAATTCAAAATAATTGTATGCAACTTTTTACCATCTTAGTGATTTCACGAAAACCGAGAAGTTTTAAAGTTACGCTACATTTTATAAATATGATCGTTTTTTACAAAAAAAATGAATATTTTTGCGAAAAAAAATCGTGCGAAACTTTAAAAAAAAACGAAATTGAAGCTTATACTCCCCCCACAAGTTTTTCACGCGTAAAACAGTTAGAAAAAAATTTCATGGATGTTGCACAAAAATTTGAACGTAAAAAAAAGCTGAAAAACAACCATATTTATAATATGTATCGTAACTCTGAAACTACTGAGTTTTCGTGAAGTCACTAAGAAAGTAAAAAGTTGCATGTAATTATTCTGGATTCACTTGAATTTTTTCAGAATTTTTTTCAAATTTTTTTTTTCTAAAATTTTTCCTGTCAGATATTAAAAAAAAAAATTCTGAAAAAATTGCATTACATCCAAAATGATTGTATGCAACTTTTTCTATCTTAATAATTTCACGAAAACCCATTACTTTTAGAGTTACGCTCCATTTTATAAATACGATCGTTTTTTTACAAAAAAATGAATATTTTTGCGAAAAAAAATCGTACGAAACTTTTTAAAAAACAAAATTGAAGCTTATACTCCCCTCCACAAGTTTTTCATTCGAAAAACAGTTTAAAAAAATGTTCATGGATGGTGCACTAAAATTTCAACGCAAAAAAAAAATCAAAACATGACTATGTTTCCAAGGGAGTACCGGGTTAAAAGAAATCGACTTTTTTTTCGGCAAAAGTGAAATGAAGCTGAATATATCCCCTTTGAAACGCCGCTTGTTGAATTGAAATATCTTCATTTTTAAAAGAGCAGTGACACTTTTTGTGCGGCGGGGAATCAGAGCGTTTCCAAACTTTTGGAGGGCAGTGTATGTATATTCGTGTATGTATATCACGGGAACGTCGTATAGCATCGTCGTTGAATGAGTGGCCACGCCGGGCGGTCTTCTCTTAATCCGTTGAGGAAATATACACCGGGACGCGAAAAGCGTCGCGGAGCCTCGCGCCGCGTCCTGCGTTACGTCCAACTACGCGTTCTCGGTATGCATAAATATACAAAAGTTTCCATGGCAAACTTTCTCGTGACTCGCCAGAAGCGAGAAGAACGACGAAGGGAGTACCGCGGGAATTGAAAGATATACAGGGTCATAGAGAAGACACCGGGAGAAAGAAGGGGCAAGCAGAGATGAAAAAGAGAGATGGAGAACCTGACGGAAAATGTATACGCCGTCACCCTGAATTTAAAAAAAAACTCGTGTCCATCTCTAAAAGAGGAAACCTGACGGAGACTCGTGCTGCAGATCTCGTTCGATTTCGAAACTGGATCGACCCTGCGGATTATTTTAATCCACCTCGCATGCACACACATCCAACCGAAACCAACACAAAGTATGCTCTAAGATCACAAACTACGTGAACCTGGTTTGCGTCGTATGTAAACGATTTACGACGAAAGAATCTCGAGAGCGAATCATCTTCTAAAAAAATACTTTTTTTGGTTTCGAACTTGACGATCCAGTTATAAATTATGAATCCCTTAACAGACCTAAGACAGAATTTGAAGAATAACCAAGATTCTCTGTTTTTTATGATTTTAGGACTCGCAGAATCTGCCTGCCCCGATCCCCGGCCCTCTGCTGGATAGATGGAGCATATGTTCAGCTGAAGAGGAACCGCTGGTATTACAGCAGTTCCTCAGATTTCCCGAGACGCGTCCCTCAGTGCAGCAACTGCTGCTGGCTGCCGGTACGCCAGCGACGGATGCTATGTCACCGAGCAGACGACCATCACCGCCTACTATGCCACTTGCTCATCTGCCGCCATCGCTGCATATGCTACACTGTCGTTTGCCAGGGTCAAGATTGCCACCACCGTTGCCACCTCCACCACCGCCGCAAGTCTCGCAACAGCAGCAGCATCAGCAATCTTCGCCGTCGTCGTCATTGTCAGTATCGCGTCCTTCCATGTCACCATCCGTCTCAAAGCATCATTACACTCCGACAACGTTGAATTCCGTTGCGAATTGCGTTACGTCGAATTCATCACCTCGAACGAGTCTCGATAACAATGCCCATCTAACTGCTTCGCCGTTGAATCGACTACAAAGTATGCAGCCGTTCGATTTTCGAGATCTCGGTAGCCTCGGATTGCCGGGTTTCCCTCTGCCGCCCCATTCTCTGGATCAGTTCATTCAGAGTCGAAGCAAAGCTCTGAGAACTCTTCCCCAGAGTTTACACAGTCCACCGCATCATGGTTCCTCGCAATTGAGGCCACCGATGCCCGTAGCTCCGATATCGACCTCGGCACTGGCGTTCGGACATCCGCTGGCTGTGGCAGGTTCTTCGGGTGCTCTACCACCCAATTTCTCCGCTCATTTTTCGCATCCGGCAATGGCAAAATTGAGCGGCAATGCTGCTGGTCTTGGTGTGACGGGTCCTATGGGAGACGCTCACAGCGTTGGTGATAAGAGCAGCGATTTTGCGAGTGAAGACGACGAAGACGATGACGAGAATTCGGGTAGCGCACTGAACCTCAGTCGCCGCGATTCCTCAACGAAACAACAACATCAGCAGCATCATAATCATCATCAGCCCCATAATCATCATCATCATCATCAACAGCAATATACCGATAAGCAACGAATGCGTCCACTTTCATTGCAATCAGCGTCAACGACTCTTGGTAGACCGCCGGGAATGCCTGGACGAAAATCGCACTCTCCTGGCAAACGCAGTCAGTGGGGAGCGTCGTCAAATTTGCCACCAAATCTCGGCACTCCCTTCATCAATCCGGCCACTGGCAAGAAGAGAGTACAGTGTAACGTTTGCATGAAGACATTCTGCGACAAGGGAGCTCTAAAGATTCATTTCAGTGCCGTTCATCTGCGTGAGATGCATCAGTGTACCGTTAAAGGCTGCAACACGAAGTTCAGCTCGAGAAGGTCGAGAAATCGACATAGCGCAAATCCGAATCCAAAGTTGCACTCTCCGCATTTGCGAAGAAAGATATCGCCTCACGACGGCAGATCGTCGATGGCGCATGCACTTGTTTTGCCGCAACAGATTGGTCTACCGGTGCCACCAAGTGGATTGAATCACTTGCCGTTTGGTTCTTTTCCACTGCTGACACCACCGCCCGATCTACGCTCGCCTGCCTCGCTGTGTGCCCTCGATTTCAAGCATCTCGATTTATCATCGACGCAGAGTCAACCAATGTCCTACGACGAGGCTATCCATCAGCGCATGATAACCACGACAGCGACGACGACAATCGCTCAGAGCACGTTACCAATGCCAATGTACACCTCGTCGACACCGACTACGACAAATACACACATCAGAGGATCATCGAGTACAGCTAGTACAGCGGGTGCATCACCATCGTCGCAAACGCCGTCGATAATACTCGAGGGTGAGGAGGATGACGACGATGACGACGACGACGAGGAGGAAGGTATCGTCATCGTGGGAGACGAAGAGCTCAATCTATCGAGCATCGGGCGCATAATTCCCGATGACGATGATCAAACGGTACCTTACAGCCTCGCCAAAAGACCAAAGCTATCGCACGACGGAGCTGACGAGGATCTCGTCAGTAATCCCGATAGCATCGATTCCATGAGCACTTTGGATCAACAATCCGTACCTTTTAATGCACACGTGACATCGAACGCGTCGTTCAACGCTCGCGGTGTTCGCAAACGAAAATCGCAACATCCAACGAGATGCGCGATACCGACTGAAGTCAATTCATCATCGACGGACGCTGATTCGTCGAACGATGGCGTTTTCCAGGATCAACCGGAAGACATGTCGATGTCGAGACTCGGGGCTGAACAGCGAAAGAACGGGACACCATCGCCGAGAAGTGGAACTTTCGCGGGTGACTCGAACTCCAGATCACCTGGAACGAAAGAACCCAACTTGTCGATTCTGGATGAACGTCTCGAGGGATGCTCTGCGGAAGACCGGCTTAAAAAAAATCAAACCGACGAAATTGGGCAGGAAGAGCCGAGAGATTTGAGTTCTCGGGCGAGTTCAGTGAGATCACCAAAGCGATCGCATAGTCCAGAATCAAAGAACGTCAGTTCAACGGTCGAGTGCGTATCACCACCACGAGACAACGAGACGCGTTATCGTTCCGAAGCTACATCGGCGATATGTCTCTCGTTGAATAACGAGACGCTTGTCCAATGTCGCAAATCACGTCGTCTGACCAACGAGACCCCAGAAACGAGCCACGAGGACGAGAAGCAGACTGACCGTTTGTCGTTGAGTTACGAGGACGAAGCAAGAATACAGCCAAAAGAGGAGGTATTCACGAGGGAAACGGAAGCAGCTGCGGATGAGGAAGAACGAACATCGGCAAGGGAGTCAACGATGGCCGCCACGACATCGATAGCAGCGACAACTGCCGCTATCATGAAGAAAGAGGCCCTTGACGATGACGAGGTCGACGATGAGACTGACCGCGCGGACAGGAAGGACGAGGGACGTCTTGAAAATCGTGAAGGTGAGCATCCCGATGTATCACCCTCCCGTGTAACTCAGAGCTCGATCCGCGGCAAAACGTACGCTAAAGACGAACTCGAATCCCACGACTCCTCGAATGCTTTGCGTCAACTCGAGTCCTTGTCGCAGGGTCGCATGATGACGATGATGACACCGATGCTGCCGTACGTGTCGGAAAGGGAAGGTCGATCCATCGAAGACGGAGAAGAAGAAGCAGCAGCAGCGCCAGCAACTGCGGCAACAACAGGTCAGATCAGAATTTCCAGCCGCACAATCAGCACGAGGCCATCATCGAGGCATGGCGGAACCTCTATCAGTCCAATCAGCATATCCGTCAGCCCTACCTTGATCCAGGACACCAGCAGCAACAGCAGCACCACCAGCAGCAACAACAACAACAACAACAACAACAACAACGACAACAACAACATCAACAGCAGCATCATGGACCGTTACTCACGTGGCTCACGTTCATGCAGCAATTCGCCCTCGACAGTGGCTATGGATACGGACAATAGTCTGATTACTTACGCCCGCTTTGAAAACGGGGGCTTCGTCAGTACTCAGGAGGTACCGTTGGACCGTGAGAATCCACGACGTTGCACGGCCTGTGGCAAAGTCTTTCAGAATCACTTTGGCGTCAAGACTCACTATCAGAACGTTCATCTGAAGCTGATGCATCGATGCAGCGTCGACGGTTGCAACGCTGCCTTCCCGTCGAAGAGATCGCGCGATCGTCACTCGGCAAATCTGAATCTTCACAGAAAATTGCTGTCAACGACGTCGAGTCCGCCGCTCTCGACGAGCCTACCGGCGAGTCTGTCGCCCAGAATGATGGACGACACAGCAACATCGATGAATCCACTGTTGCACAACGAACTCTTGGCGAGATGGTTCGCTGATTCCGCCATCGGTGGACTTGGCGCTGGTAACTCAATGGCCTCGATTGATCTGGCAGCGAGGATACCACCGCCTCATCTTCTGATGCCACCACATCTTGGAGCTGGTTTTCCGGGTGTATCGAGCTTCGCGAGTCATCTCGTTGGATTGAACGGACTCACCCATCAGCATCTCAATCGTTTGAGTGATCTGTCGAGAATGAGTCAAGAGAATTCGGCAATTGAGTCACGATTGACCGGGAGCGCAGCATCACCGGTCCTGTCGTCAAACGCCATTGACGAACGACACGAAAATGATGAGGCACGATGCAATGTACCCGGTTGCGAGAGAATCTTCGCGACTCGAGCGTTGAGGGACGCGCACTCGCGAGATCATCACTCTCATCGAGACTCGTCGGTGATGCCGAACAGCATGTCGTGACCGATCCTCTATGGATGGAGCAACGATCGTCGATACCTCGAAATGGCTATGAAGGGCCAACTCTGTGATTCCAAAATCATGCACCAGTAAACGCTCTTGTGAATAAACTTTCGGATGAAAGGAGCTCGAGAGAGCAGGCACCCTTCAAGGATTTTTCCTTCTTGATGGGACTTCAATGCGAAAATCGCGGTAGTAAACTGTTTACCGGTGTGGATAGGGCAGTATTAACGTTAAAGGACAAACAAAAACACGATTTGGAAGTGATTCCCGGGGGAAAGTCTCGCCGGTTCACTTTTCGAGTATCGGTAAATTATGAAATAAATATTATTATACAGGATGTTGAGCAATTAGATAACCTGACTAGGTTTCTCGCGTAGAGCGCGCCAAGACAAAATATTACATTTTTTTTAAAGTGTTGTGCGATAAAAATTGGCTTAGTTATTAATGTTTTTAAAGGTGACCAATGACGGTTAGAATCTAGGAGAAATGCCGCTGGTGGGGGTTCCTTCCGTCACGCCCACCGTTACCCCCACAAACTGCTCACACATTGCTTCTGAATTTGAGCCGTCATTGGTCAGCTTTAAACATTAATAACTAAGCCAATTTTCGTCGTATAACAATTTTTAAAAAAGCTAATTTTTCGTCTTGGCGCCCTCTACACGGTGAACCTAGTCAAGTTATCCAGTTACTCAACACCCTGTATAATATGATAATTGCCGGAATAAAATTTTATCATCGTTGTGATTATTACGTACGATTAGTTAAGTACGCATCAAACCTATTTAATCATTAATCATCTCTGGTAACGTTGTATATAACTATTCGATGTATTCCGCGTAAACTAAGCGGAAATTGGACTTTTACATCGAAGTGCAGACGAGTTCGCTACTTTGCTATTGCTACAGCGATAATTATTTCTTTCTAGTAAAGTGTCGACAAAAAAAACGAGAGGGCGTGTAAAAGTTGATGATTTTCATTTTAATATAAACGGAAAAAAAAGTTGTATAATTCGGCAGCTGATAGACGAAGATTTGCAATAATAGCGCAGAGTGGAACGCTGGAGGCGAGAATTGAAAAAAATATAAATAATCATAATCGGAAGTCGGTGAGAAGCCGACGAAAAATCCTACGCTTAAATGAGACTGCCAGCAATGACAACGGGGCAAATTATGCGGAAACGAACACTCTGCGACATAGATTTATAAACGAAAAATGCAAGATAATGTTTAAGAAGGGTGCATAGATAGATTCTATTTATTTGTGTCCTAGGGAATCCTGTAAACATTAGTCCGTAATGGCAGCCCCAGTATTGGAAATGGCCGTGCGGAAACTTCCTCCTCTTTAGAATGTAACGAATCGTGTAACGTCTTCAACTATCGAGTGTTAAAGGTGTTTTTGGTTAACGAATTTAACGAAAAAAACAAAAAAAAACATTAAAGGAAAGAAAATAAAATATCCCAAGGAAAATTTCGAATGGAACCGAAATTTCGAAATTTCCAATTTGCTTGGTAAATCGTGCGCGACGATTCGAAAATCTCCGTCTGTCTCTTCTGTTTCTCTATACTCACACTTGATACTCATTATTATTATTATCATTATTATTATTATTATTATTATTATTATTATTATTATTGAAATTATTATTGTCATTGTTATTATTACATATAAATCCTCGAGCATCGCCGCTGCATGTGGTACATGATATACGATTAAGAGTACATATTGCGACCTACAAAATGAAAGGTCGCTTTTCTCCTATTTGCAATTTTTTGTACATAAATTTGTTTTTACGACCGAGAGCTTTGTGACACGAATCCCTTCGTTAAAATACGAATGAAGTATGCAGATCTCCTTGTTAAATCCACAAAAACATGCGACCTACCATTATCCTCGATGAGAAAAGACAAACTCAAAAAATACCCTTTTTTAAGCGATTTGTCTTTAAAGACTACGACGTCGCGCGTAACGAAGCTCTGCATACAAAAATAACGCCGAAAACGGTATAAAATTAGACGATGACCTGTATCAAGTCTTGATTCAAG
Organism: Alloplasta piceator; assembly: GCA_946863875.1. Lineage (NCBI taxonomy): Eukaryota > Metazoa > Arthropoda > Insecta > Hymenoptera > Ichneumonidae > Alloplasta > Alloplasta piceator. The sequence continues at coordinate 3,425,072 of OX333076.1, read as the reverse complement.
CAATGCGTGAACGAAGGACGGTCATGAAAAAATTAAAAAAAAAAGGTTTCTCACTGTAATTATGTATAATACTGGACGCTATGATGTATATTATAGATTCGATTATAAAAAATCGCACACCTATCATTAATGAAAATAAAAAGTACCTATATATGAAACTCAACGAAAAAATCGGTGTTAACGATTCAATTCAATTTATACCTCTCCTCATTATACCTTGTTTTTTTTTTAACCTTTCAAATGGGACCAGAGTTATGTCACAATGAAATTTCCGTTTCTCGACATTTTTAAAAACTCGGTTGATTCGGACCAAAATGGTTTTTGGCACTTTTATTTATTAATTTCCGATGCTGAATCACGCTTGGAACCTCTGAATGACGAAAAAAAATGTTGACCTTTAGCCGGGGTCACGGATCAGCCAAAGTGGCTTTGCAAATGGACAGGCTTCATGTCGTCGAAAAATCTTTTTTTTTTCTATCGATTTTTATTCACATCAGGGGGGCTATATCGATCGGAAATCGACCGCTGATCACGAATATGCACGAATAAAAAATAAATTCCTACGAGAAATAGGCGAAAACACTATTTTTATGCATTTGGGGGTTCAGGGTAAGAAAATGAGAGGTCAGAGAGAGCGAAATGAAAAGACATTGCCTCTAGTAGGTCGTAAAGATACATGCCCAATTATTTTTGCAACGAAAACTACGAAATTTTTACGTATTTTTCGATTTTTCAAATTTTCAAGCCTCTCGAAATGGTTTTTCGCACTTTTAAGCATGATCCGTAAGGAATTTCACCATCGTAAATAGCATATTCGTGTTGCCCGGGAAATTTCCGATCCAAAACACTAGTTTTGAACCTCTAAACGACACAAAAAAATTTGACCTTTAGCCGAGGTCAAGGATCAGCGAAAGTAGATGAGCAAATAGACAGGCTTCACGGCGTCGAAAAACCATTTTATTTTTCTAATCATTTTTATTTCCATATCAGGGGCTGTATCGATGGGAAATCGACCGCTGATCACGAATATGCATGAATAAAAAATAAATTCCATTGAGAAATAGGCGAAAACACAGATTTTATGCATTTGGAGGTTCAGGCTAAAAAAATGAGAGGTCCGAGAGAGCTAAATAAAATGGCATTGTCTTCAGTATACCATCAAGATACATGCTGAATTATGTCGTTCCATAATGGTTATTCTTACTCACATCCATTTCTGCCAATAATTGAATAAGCGGCCGATGACTGGCGCCGTTCGCAGAATATACTGAACCGGAGACATCGATACTTGAATATTATGCGAAACGTTTTGGGAGGAGGAATTAGTCGTTGCAAAAAAGTGCATACGAGATTGGCGAAGGTTTCTGGGGCGTTATGGGCCCCTAACTATGAAACCCTTCCATCAACGGGTCGGTCTACGCAAGAAGAGTCGGAGAAAGAGAGAAAAGAAGGCTTGAAGAAACCGCATGGACGACCTGCCACTCACGAGGCCGTAAAAAGAGCTCGGGAATGTCACTGAATGATGGACCGCGAGAGAACGGCGGCCCTCGGTAAGTAATTCATCGGCAATTACATAATTACTCGTGGTTAAGGCGCTCTCGTGAGCTCCTCCGTGCCTTCTTCCTCCCGTCTGTATCTTTCTCATTCTCTCCCTCGTTCTTTCTTTCTTCCCGTCTCAATCTCTCACGGAACGACAGGTTAAAGTCAGGAATATATAGAGAGAGCGAGAATGGTTTTGCCGAGAGCTTGCGTCCCGTACACAGTCGTTACGATATTTACTACTATGTAATGGCTGCTCCTACTGCTGAAGGCAGAAGAGTGGCCCTCGAGAAACTGAAGAGAAACCACTCTGCACCATCGGTTTCTGCAGAGAAGCACCATATGCAATATATATCTACAACTTAAGTATATAAATATGGCTTAATGTCCATGAAGGTCACCCTGACAGGTGAATCTCCGAAACTATACGTAGCAACATGGGTAATTCCTTCGACTCGAGTCATCTTTGAATTTAACGATCTCCAGGAGCGGAGAACCGTCGTAGGAAAATGCGTCGTTGACTCCAAACCTTGCACCACACCTGGACTTTCCCATTGGACAGTTTCTTCCTAGTGTTAACATGCAAAGAATGCGATGATAGTTTATCTCTTGCGCGTGACATCATTTGGCTTCAAACGTTTTCAGTCTTGAAACTGGTCTCGGCAAAAGGTTCTGCTGCAATTGAATAAAAATCTACTTGAATCGTCACGAAAAGTCCACGTCCAAAAATTGGATCATGCGCCATGACCTCTCTTCCTTAATCCATTAATTGCTTTGCGTCGTGTGAATTCCAGCATTTCTTCCAATCAATCTTACCATATGCAATATATATACAACTTAAGTATACAAATATGGCTTAATGTCCATGAAGGTCACCCTGACAGATGAATCTCCGAAACTATACGTAGCAACATGGGTAATTCCTTCGACTCGAGTCATCTTTGAATTTAACGATCTCCAGGAGCGGAGAACCGTCGTAGAAAAATGCGTCGTTGACTCCAAACCTTGCACCAAACCTGGACTTTCCCATTGGACAGTTTCTTCCTAGTGTTAACATGCAAAGAATGCGATGATAGTTTATCTCTTGCGCGTGACATCATTTGGCTTCAAACGTTTTCAGTCTTGAAACTGGTCTCGGCAAAAGGTTCTGCTGCAATTGAATAAGAATCTACTTGAATCGTCACGAAAAGTCCACGTCCAAAAATTGGATCATGCGCCATGACCTCTCTTCCTTAATCCATTAATTGCTTTGCGTCATGTGTATTCCAGCATTTCTTCCAATCAATCTTACCATATGCAATATATATACAACTTAAGTATACAAATATGGCTTAATGTCCATGAAGGTCACCCTGACAGGTGAATCTCCGAAACTATACGTAGCAACATGGGTAATTCCTTCGACTCGAGTCATCTTTGAATTTAACGATCTCCAGGAGCGGAGAACCGTCGTAGGAAAATGCGTCGTTGACTCCAAACCTTGCACCAAACCTGGACTTTCCCATTGGACAGTTTCTTCCTAGTGTTAACATGCAAAGAATGCGATGATAGTTTACCTCTTGCGCGTGACATCATTTGGCTTCAAACGTTTTCAGTCTTGAAACTCGTCTCGGCAAAAGGTTCTGCTGCAATTGAATAAAAATCTACTTGAATCGTCACGAAAAGTCCACGTCCAAAAATTGGATCATGCGCCATGACCTCTCTTCCTTAATCCATTAATTGCTTTGCGTCGTGTGAATTTCAGCATTTCTTCCTCCTGCGTAATTTTGTCCGCAAAGAAAAGGAGCGATTTCGACCTGTCTCTCAAGCTCTTCCTTCAATTGATACAATTATCCGGCCATCACTGTTCACTGTAATGCGAGGAGGATCTCGTGATCGTGCTAGTAGACTTCTGAGAATCGCGAGAGATGCCGAGATGGACGAAAAATAAAAAATATACAGACCCATATACTCAGTGGGTCTAAAAAGCCCCGTCGAAGGAAGAAAAATGAGAGATAAAAGACTCATCTCGCGCATGAGGAGGCAAGAAAAGAGTTGCCTGGTGTAGCGAAAATAAAACCATCTGAGAAAAGAGAGGAAAAAAAATATATGCTTGCGCGTGATTTGCACGAGTTTTGCGCAAGCTACACGCCCGTGGAATCTTCTAACGATTACTGTTACATGGGCTGCAAATACATATACCACAACACTAACACAGACATACCATGCAAAAAGTCAGTTCGCCATGTCTGAGGGAGATCCTCGCCCATGTTTAAGGTTGTTTCGCATGCGCCAAAAGGTTTGTATCCTCCTTGGACTGTTTTTTTAATTTTTTTATAGCCCGAGACAAAGAGCTTACGCGAACCTTAAATTGCAATATCTATATTGACTTTCAGTATAATACTGGAAAAAAAAATTCAAAATTATAGCAAATGGGGTTAAATCTGAGTCTTTTTTGTTACTTTGCACTAATAATATGCGCTCTATACTGAATTTATTATTCATTGTCGTATAAAAGTCAATGACGGCATTCGCAATGAGAAATTGTAACTTTTTATCTAATTGTGATCAAACTGAATTTGTTTCGATAAAAAGACAGTTTTCATTCGAATTTACAATTAGGTTCAAACAACGTTGTTTCCATTTTCTCTTAGGTAGAGGCTGTAACGACATTATTAATAATTAAGAACCTTTTAATTTAATTTTATTTAATTATTTTTATTTATTATTTATTTAGTTTATTTTATTTTATTTTAATTTAGTATCGGATGAATAGAAAGGCTGCAATCGTGTCAACCAGCAAACCCATTTTTTTACTCCCAACTTTACTAGCTTATAACTTACATAATTTTCTTTTTTTTTCTCGAACATTTTTTTGTTTATCGTTAAAATATTAATGAATATGTTTTGAAAAAAAAGAATGATAAAAATATGTTTTTTCATGGAGCTCGACAAAACTCTCAAAATGTACACTCCCGGCCAAAAGTTTGGAAATACTCGTCCCGATTCCACGCCGCACAAAAAGTTTCACTGCTCTTTCAAGAATGAAGATATTTTGATTCACCAAGCGGCGTTTTAAAGCGGACATATTCAGCTTTATTTCAATTTTTCCAAACAAATTTTGCGATTTTTTCAAAACCCGGTACGCCTTTTGAAACATGGTCGGTTTTCGGCTTTTTTTTTGCATTGTAATTTTGGTACACGACCCATGAAAATTTTTTTCAACTGTTTTTCACATGAAAAACTTGTGGCGGGGAGTATTAGCTTTAATTTCGTTTTTTTTTAAATTGAATATTTGGGATTTTCGTGAAATCACTAGAAGGATAAAAAGTTGCATATAATTATTCCGAATTCAATGAAATTTTTTCAGATTTTTTTTTCAAAATTTTTTTTCGAAAATTTTTCCTGTCAAGGTGACATTTTCGAAAAAAAAAATTTGGAAAAATATTCTGAAAAAATTTCATTGAATCTAAAATGATCGTATGCAACTTTTCACCATCATAGTAATTTCTCGAAAACCCCATAGTTTTAGAGTTACGCTACATTTTATAAATATGGTCATTTTTTTACGAAAAATGAAATATTTTTGCGAAAAAAAATCGTACGAAACTTTTAAAAAAATGAAATTGAAGCTTATACTCTCCCTCACAAGTTTTTCACAGGAAAAACAGTTTAAAAAAATTTCCATGGATCGGACACCAAAATTTCAACGCCAAAAAAAAGCCAAAAAACGACCATGTTTCAAAGGGCGTACCGGGTTCAAAAAAAATCGTAAAATTTTTTTGGAAAAAACAAAATGAAGCTGAATATGTCCCCTTTAAAACTACGCTTGGCGAATCAAAATATCTTCATTTTTAAAAGAGCAGCAAAACTTTTTGTGCGGCGTCGAATCGAGGCGAGTGTTTCCAAACTTTTGGACGACAGTGTATGTCTCTAGACCAGAATGCCTCAAAATAATGACCTATTAATCAAAACCCGATTTTTTTTCTTCAACCGCAAGAGAACACAGGCAATACCTTGTTTTTTCTGCTACGAATTTTACTGAAACCTTCGAGCTATATGTATATCGCAATGCCGATCGTGACTTTTCGATTCGTTCGCTTTATTCCAAGACTCGAGATTTCTTATTTACAAGCGCGAAAGAGGGCTGGTTACTACTGCTGTGGGGATGATGAATGCACGTGTACACCCTTTTTCGCACGTAGAATATTATAAAAGCACGCTCGAACAGAATTCATGTCTATAATATACATAAAGTATTATATAGGTATATACATATATATATATATATATATATATATATATATATATATATATATATTGAGTTGTATTCATCGAGCCACGGTACCAATTCGATCTCTATTTGATATCAATACCCATCCAGTCTCTCTCGTGGGCAGCAGAACTCACTTCGAACCTCTCTCACACGATATTCATTTTCGCGAGCGGTTCTGCAACCCTCGATTCTATGCAGGCCCCCTCCCCATTCCAATATTCCTCTCGAAGGGAGAGGTGCACGCAGAGGACTATCGGTCATCGGTAATAAATTTAGAAATAAATTGCAGCTCGGCTATATCCATATATATATATATATATATTCATCTGTATAGTTATACTTGGCGTCGAGACGCTGCCGCGTCTCTTGATAAGTGTGCAGGGCCGGTGACCCGCGAGATTCTCAAAGCAAACAACAATAATAATTATTCGATACGTGCAATAACTTAAGAGGAACGGGAGGCTGTACCAATGAAGCTTGGGGTTTGAATCGGTATATATATATGGAAGATATTTCACGGAGTGAAGAAGGGCGTAGCTCGTGAAATTTTGTATGCAAAGTATTGTGGAATCAGCCTCTTTGTGATGTCTCGATCACTCGTTGGAAGTGAAAGCGTATAAAGACGATTTTGGATGCAAAGTGATTGGAGTTTCGTCTTTTTGCATCTAAGCAGTCTGTATATGGGGCACTCTACGTCAAATCACGCGGTCATCGGCCTGACCCCCTCGGATTTTGATGTCCAATGAATCGTGGCTTTCGTTTGGCCCAAAGTATGACCTCAAATTTTTTTGGAATTTTTATTTCATTTTGTAGCGGTTTCCTGAGTTAAGAAATGGGCCTGAATTAAAATAATTGCCCGAATTAAATTGAGGGAAACATAAAGAGGGGCCTTTTTTAAATTAATGAAATTTTTTCCACAGAAACTAGGGCCCTAAACGGATATTTTCGTCATCCAGACAAAGTCCCCATTTCTTGACTTTCCGAAAGTAGGTCATTCCCACATCTTGACTTCCCCAACAGTCCCCACTTTCGATCCGGCGCCATATTGTACGCCGTAGGCGCGCATGCTCGTGTGAGCGCGCATGCGCTGTTCTGATCTCTTTACACTTGCGCACGCGCCTGCGTACGTACGTCCGTTAGAGTGGTGAAACCATAAATAGGGGAAGTCAAGATGTGGGAATGGTCGCCTTGGTAACCCGGTCAAGATGTGGGAGCGGTCAAGAAATGGGGGTTAAGAACTGGGGACTTTGTCTGTAGTTCGATAATGGGCCAAAAATAATTACAATTTTTTTTGTATTTTAATTTTTTTTTTATAATCTCTTATTTTGATTGTTTCTTGTAGTGAGAATAATAACAACAAAAATATTTTTCCATCGAAACTTGATTTTTTTTTCTTGGTTTTAGAGTGAAACGACAACATTTTTCGAAAATTCATTAGCCTCGATGACCTGAAATAAAACGGGTGATTCAAACACAATTAAAAAATTAAAATAAAAAAATAGTAATTATTTTTGGCCCGTTATCGAACTATGACGAAAATATCTGTTTTGGGCCCTAGTTTCTGTGAAAAAATTTCATTAATTTAAACAGGGCCCTCTTCATGTTTTCCCTCAATTTAATGATTTTTTAGCTCGGGCAACCCCTAAAAAATGAAATAAAAATTTCTAAAAATTTGAGGTCATATTTTGGGCCAAACGAGACCCACAATTCATTGGACATCAAAATTCGAGGGGGTCAGGCCGATGACCGCGTGATTTAACGTGGAATGCCCCATATATATATATATATATATATATATATATATATATATATATATGTAAGGAGATCTTGCTGCTCTTCGGTTCCTCTCGGGCATGTAATATCTATAATGGGTCTCTCCGGTGGTGTTCTACTCGAGTGACCTGTCGGCTGTACTTGAATTAATGGCGACTGAGATTTCGCGAGAAATCCTCGCGCGACTCCGAGGATATCGTTCTTATATATATATATATTATATATGCAGAATGATCAGGGAAAGGATGAACGAATGTGCTTACAGCTTCGCAAAGAGACGAAGCCCGTCTCGTTCCTCTCGATGTGATACGCTCCTTCAATGTTCTTCACGCTGACCCTTTCTCTGGTGGAGAAAAAGGACTTACTTCGTGTATCATGATTGTGAATTATACTCATTAATCGAGGGCGTAAATTATTGTGACTCCGCGTCGATCGCCGGGAAGTTATGGAATGATTTCTCAAGGCATTCGTATAATTCAAATAATGATTTGTTTATATTTTTGTTTTTAGTGGATGTTGAACAAGATAATGGTCAAACGGATTTTGTACTCATTCAAATCTTCAGTCTTTTCAATCCAGCTTTTCACTTTCTGAAACGTGTAATTTTCTGAAATCTTTTCATGTTTCTGAAACCTTTAACATCACTTACGTAAACGAGAAATTGTTGTTGATACTTCAAGAATGCACTACTCTTTTAAAAATGAACATATTTCAATTCAACGAGCGGCAGTTCGAAGGGGACATATTCAGCTTCATTTACCTTTTTCCAAAAATTTTTTTCAATTTTTTTCAAACCTGGCACGCCCTTTGAAACATGATTTTTTTTTTGCTTTTTTTTTACATTGAAATTTTGTCGCACGACCCATGCATTTTTTTTTAGTGTTTCTTGCGTACAATACTTGTAGAGAGGAGTATAAGCTTCGATTTGGTTTTTCAAAAAATTTCGTACAATTTTTTTTCGCAAAAATATTCAATTTTTTTCAAAAAACGACGTTATTTATAAAATACAGCGTAATTCTAAAACTGCTGGGTTTTCGGGAAATCACTAAGAGGATAAAAAGTTGCATACAATCATTCTGCATTCAATGAAATTTTTTTAGAATTTTTTTAAACATTTTTTTTGAAATTTTTTTCTTTCAACAAGATATTTTTTTTATCTTAAACAATCGGGTCTCTTACCTCATCTACACGGCTTAATTTTCATTAAAAAACTATTTTCATTCAAAGACCTCATCTGCAAGGCTTTTTCATGGAAAAACCCGTGTAAATGAGGTAAGAGACCGGATTGTTTAAGATAAAAAAATATCTCCTTGACAAGAAAAATTTTGAAAAAAAAAAATTGCGAAAAAAAAATTCGAAAAAAATGTCACTGAATCCAAAATGATTGTATGCAACTTTTCATCTTCTTAGTCATTTCACGAGAACCCAGTAGTTTTAGAGTTAAGTCGTTTTTTGCGAAAAATTGAATATTTTTGCGAAAACACCGTGCGAAACTTTTAAAAAAAACGAAATTGAAGCTTATACTTTCCCCCCACAAGTTTTTTATGCGAAAAACAGTTTTAAAAAATTTGCATGGGACGTGCGCCAAAATTGCAACGCCAAAAAAAGGCCAAAAAACGACCATGTTTCAAAGAACATACCGGGTTCGAAAAAAATCGAAAATTTTTTTTGGAAAAATCAAAACGAAGCTGAATATATCCCCTTTGAAATGCCGCATGTTGAATTGAAATGTCTTCATTTTTAAAAGAGCAGTGAAACTTTTTGTGCGGCACGGAATCGGGGTGAGTGTTTCCAAACTTTTGAGCACTACTGTACATTTCGAGGATATATTTATAAGGATCTAAGCTTTAAAAGTATGCAAAGAAATACTGATTATTGAAATATGAATTTTTTTCAAAATACCAGACCAGAATACCGCCTTAAGACTCACCACAGTAAACTGTCTCAAAAGTCTTGTTCTATTCGCCCAGCAAACCTCGTTTTATCGATGGACACAAATATATCCGGGATATTTCTCCATATTCCGTTTCCATCGCCAACTAAGGAGGGATATGAGTGACGGGTCAGAGGTGATTTTCACGCAGCATTACTTTGGAGAGCCAAACTCGAACAGGCACTCAAGTTGGGTCAAGCCTCTGGATTGAGCAAGGAGACGCTTTCCCATCCCCGATTCCTTTTGCTTCTATAAGGCGATCAAAGTTCTCCAGCATATGCATACAAGCTCTTCATACTATTTGCTATCGTGAGTTTCAATATTCACCCTATTTTCACATGTATTACGACTCTTTTCATGCGAACGAACCCGCACTTTCCAACGTCGTAGAAGCGCTCTCCTTTCTCTGGAAAACAACGAGACTCTGTCTACTCTGGATCCTCGATCGCATCACATTTCGTGCAATCCCCCGAAAGAGGAAGAGGGTGACGCTTTCATCCCCCTCGTGAGAAGCTCTCAAATATATTGGCGGCTTGCCTTCCGGCGCGCATATGTAATTCTACTTCCTAGTCCGATATATGCGCGCATCCATCGACTCTTCGCCAACAGGACGTAACTTGCGTCCCATCAATGGTTAAATTCGCCTGTTATTTCCTGTTACTTGGTAATCTGTACATGTACACTACCGGCAAAAAGTTTCCGGACAAACCTTCAAAAAAGGTCTGGAACGTTTTTCAATGCCATTTCGCCGGAAGTCAACGTAGACTAATGTAACGAGCGGCATTTTAAAGGGAAAAAATTTGGCTTCATTTCCTGATTTTTTAATTATTCTTACAATTTGTTTTTAGATTTGGACTCTACTTTGAAAACAGCTGTTTTTCGCCTTTTTCCCTTCACGTGCACCCATCTTGTAGAGGAATTTTTTTTAAATACATTTTTACGATTGGATTCGTGAAGAGGAAGTTTGAGCTTCAATTTCCTTTCTTAAAAAACTTTGAGCGATTTTTTTCCCAAAGTTATTGTGTTTTTTTGTAAAAAAAAACAAGAGGAAATTTGAAAAATGCCGTATTACGCGAAAACAAAGAGCATTCATGAAAAACTTCAGGATAGCAAAAAGTTGCGTCTATTTTTGTTGAGTGCAGCGGAATTTTTTTAGATTTTTTTCCCAAAATTTTTTTTCCCTCATTTTCTGGGTCGGAGCTCAGATCATTTAATTACCACAACTCGAGAACTATAGGATTATTGATAAAATTTCAAGAGGGAAAAATACTTTAATCTACCATTTTCAATACATTGAAATATTTTTCAATTTTTTTTCCCCTAATTTTTTTTTCAACCTCAAAATGAGCAGAAAAATATTTTTGAAAAAAAATCTGAAAAAATTCGTCTGAACTCAACAAAAACAGACGCAACCTTTTGCTATCTTAAAGTTTTTCATGAATTCTCTTTGTTTTCGTGTTATACGGGATTTTTCAAATTTTCCCTTTTTTCACAAAAAACAGAATAACTTTGGAAAACAAAATCGCTCAAAGTTTAAAAAAAAACGGAATTGAAGCTCAAACTTTCCCCTTTTTGAATCCAATCGTAAAAATGTTCAAAACAAAATTTCTCTGGAAGATGGGGGCCCGTGAAGAGAGGAGGAAAAAGGCGAAAATCAGCTGTTTTCAAAATAGAGTCCAAATCTAAAAACAATTTGTAAAAATAATTAAGAAATCAGGAAATGAAGCCGAATTCTTCCCATTTAAAATGTCGCTTGTTAAATTAGTCTACGTTGACTTCCAGCGAAATGGCATAAAAAAACGTTCCAGACCTTTTTTGAGGTTTTGTCCGGAAACTTTTTGGCAGTAGTGTGCGTTATGCATACGTAAATGTGCAAGGACTCTTGAGTATGCAATATCCACGTACTGTCGGGCTTACCCAGGATCAGTGTCATATTTGCATCGGTCGACTTTCCGAAGGGTATTGCGAATTCCCTTCATTTTGCCTCAGGTCTTGCTAAACTCGCAACTTAAGGCCAAGATATATTCAAAGATTTTCCAGTGGTGATTCGTGCATGACAAAATGTTGCTGGTTTTGATGAATTCCTCAGAAAAAGGAGGTCAGCAAATATGGTTCCTGAAGTGCCGTATTCATATGAGGTTTCCTGAAAATTTAGATAGCTAACAACCTACAGGAGGGTTAACAACCTGCAGGAGGATTAACAACCTACAGGAGGGTTAACAACCTACAGAAGGGTTGAAAACCTACAGGAGGGTTAACAACCTACAGGAGGGTTAACAACCTACAGGAGGGTTAAAAACCTACAGGAGGGTTAAAAACCTACAGGAGGGTTAACAACCTACAGGAGGGTTAACAACCTACAGGAGGGTTAAAAACCTACAGGAGGGTTAACAACCTACCGGAGGGTTAACAACCTACAGGAGGGTTAATAACCTACAGGAGGGGTTAACAACCTACAGGAGGGTTCAAAACCTATAGGAGGGTTAAAAACCTACAGGAAGGTTAACAACCTACAGAAGGGTTAAAAACGATCACAAGTGAACTAACAAAATTCTACATTGATTTCGAAGAGTATCCGTCAATACCCAATTTTTCCACACAAGAGGCTTAACACTGGGATATATTTCCAACGCGTTTTTTTACCTTGCTTTCGCGCGAGGGCATTAACAGATTGGCACTCCACCTACAATCCGAAAGGAAAAGGGCGAAAATCCGGCATTCATCGAAGCATCGAGCTCTTTTAAATTCATGACGCTTTTATACGACCGATTTGACTGTACGCGCTTTACGTATTCACGGCTCTCGATTTTATTTGCATTGATTGGAGTGCCACGTGGCTTTTCACCTCTCTCCTGCGTAAAAATCGTACAATGCAAGCGCAAAGAAAAAAATAAACGAAAAACACTTTTCGCCGCACTATCTATGCCCTGCTCGTAACCTCTGGACCATCGTTTTACAGTCTACGTGGCTCCAATATTATTTCACCATTGTTCCAGCTCGCTCCTTCGGTCCTCGAGAAAAGGCAATCGGGAGAAGGTTCCCTGAATCCTTTTAGCCAAATGGACTCGAGAAATCAACGAGGTACAATATCTCACGTAGAAACTTGCGAGAAAAGATACAAATTGAACGAAGAAAAGTCAGGCAAAAAATTGGATAGTGACGACTTTAGTTGTAAATGATGAAAGGTATAGCTACAGGATCAGTGAATTTTTAAAATCTTGACTTCGATAAATACTCTTTTCATTCGATTCGGTTTTTAAATGTACCATACAAATTCATTGCAGTATATAATAACAGAACTAACGGAACTAACCAACTTCGAACTTCACTAAGTCGTCTTACAAGCAGAGTTTAAAATAATGCATTACTTTGATAATGCATTACTGTATTTATTTATTTATTACCCATTACACTGCATAAAGTGAAATGGATAAGTGTACCATTACAAAATACAAAAGTAATGTGCAATGTATGCATGTCCCATTACAAAATAAAAAAAAAGTAATGTATAATGGATGCATGTACCATTACAAATAAAAAAAGTAATGTGTAATGCATGCGTGTTCCATTACAAATAAAAAAAAGTAATGTGTAATGTATGCATGTTCCATTACAAATAAAAAAAAGTAATGTGTAATGGATGCGTGTTCCATTTCAAATAAAAAAGTAATGTATAATGTATGTATTACAAATTACAAATTACAATTTAAAAAAAAAATTAATTTGCAGTGGAGAATATATTCCATTACAGAAAAATTGCAGTGCTCGTATTAGAAATTTGCACATTGCTGTCTCATTATTTTATTTCGCTCACTAAAAGTTCATCCGCAATTATCACAAATGGTAGATAAAGTTAAAAAATAAAAACAAAAAAACAGACAGTTCATCGATAAATATGAAGTACGAAAATGTACTCAACCCTAAAAATTATCCAACTTTATATTGAACTGGCTTTTACACGCTGTTAGCCATAATTACAAGCAATCTAATAAAAATTACAAGTTACTGATACAAAATTTGTCGCTTTATACTAGAATCCCTAAATAATGTGCATGTTCTTTTTTTTTTTACTTAATGGATCATTTGTGATAATTGTGGATGAACTTTTAGTGAGCGAATCAACATAATGAGACAACAATGTGCAAGTTTCTAATACGGGCACGGCGAATTTTCTATTTGTAATGGAATATTCTCCACTGCAAATTACTTTTTTTTCAATTATAATTTGTAATAAAACGTGCATACATTACACATCATTTTTTTATTTGTAATGGAATACGCATCCATTACACATTACTTTTTTATTTGTAAAGACACATGCATCCATTACACATTACTTTTTTTATTTGTAATGGAACATGCATCCATTATACATTACTTTTTTAATTGTAATGGAACACGCATCTATTACACATTACTATTTTCATTTGTAATGGAACATGCATACATTACAGATTACTTTTTTTATTTGTAATGGAACACCCATCCATTACACATTACTTTTGTAATTTGTAATGGAAAACTTGTCCAATACACATTGTTTAAAGTAATGGGTAATGCATTACTTTTACATTACTATTTTCACAACTCTGCTTGCAAGACGACTTAGTGAAGGTCAAAATTTGAAAAACTTAGGCTGTTAAAAAAGAATTGACGAACTAAGATACAATTGGCATCGTCTTCAATGAAGAACCGACTCGTTATTCAGAGTTTTGAAGAAATCCAAAGCAGGGAATCGTCGCAGCCGAATAAGTTCATGCTCTGTGTGCAGAGCCAAAACTTCAGCGTATTCCTTGTGCAATTTTCTTATGCGTTTCGACCTTTCGACGATCACGGACATGACACGATTTGGATACTCTCTCTGTTTGGTTTCACTATCAATGTCCCTCTGCCATTCGAGTTTCCAGCGATCGAAGTTCATTCTCGTGATTTTCCAATCCATCAGATGATTTTTACTCTTGACACTTGATATTTTAGCCTCCACGTTTTCCAAACTGACAACCCAGTCGCGGAGATGCTTTTCACAATTCTTCCTCATCGCCTCGAGTTCCCTCTCCAGTTGTTGAACGGTCTTATCGCTTATGGATTTGTCGCTTCGTTCATTGAGAAATTGTCTCATGTCACTGGTGACCAAAACATTCTGGACCGTGTGCAATTCATTTTCCAGATCCTCGATCTTCATCCTCAGACATTGGTGCTCCCATTCCTTGGAGAGAATTCCACGTCGAAAATTAATAGTGTGATTCATCGTCCTTAATTTACGATTGCCCGCATCGACGATTCCGTCATTGACGACCTCGATGTCCCTTCGTGGAATGAGCACCACATTCTTCATTCCATCACGATGGCTGCTCAATTTCACTTCGATCTGACCCATTTTTAGAACAAGCTGAATCTCCGCATTGAGATCATCCTCTATTCGCTCCTGTCGCATCAAGATCAACCTTTCCTTGAGGGAATCTACTTCAGCCTTCACTCTGATGCATTTTCTCTCGTGTTCCATGATTGTTCTGTCTGTCTCGTTGATTTCAGTCATCAGTGCCCTCGTTTTCATCTCCAGTTCGATTCTGTTCCTTCTGATGCGAGTCAGATGATCCCATTGTTGATTATTGATGCTGCTCGGCAAACTAACGGGTCTCACGTCCAGGATATCCAAATTTTTTAGGTATTCCGAGCACTCGTGCGACAAATGAGCTACCTTGATGCGGGCAGCAGCGTTTCTGCCCAATTCAATGAGATCACTGGCGGTAGCGTTCTTCAGGTGCGTCCGGGGTCGACGTTTGTACTCTTTCTCCAGTATCTCGACTTTGCTCTTTCCCAACGATGGGAAGTCACTTCGGAACTTCTTCTCGACCATTCTCTCACGAGCTACCAGAGCCTCGTGCATAGTTGCGTACTCCAGCGAGAGGCCCTGAAAAGTGCGAACCTCATCAGCCAAACGCTCAACGATTCTCCTCTTCAAGGTCACGGTTTCTCTTATTTCATCGTCCAATACGAGGACCTTCATTCGATTGAAATGCCTGATGAAGTCGCGAATATTTCGAAGGTTCAGCTGCTGTATCGCAGTTTCAATGCATATTTTCATCAGATGAACGTCATGAATCTTGGCGTTGAATTTATCGATAGTTTCACGCAGAATCTCGCCTATTTTCGTCAGTTCAATCTCAAGCAATCGATTGTAACGAGCTCGCTCGCTCTCCAAATGTTCAACGTCACTCTCGTATTGGCGAATAGCGGTGAGGTCCTCAGCGTTGTAATCGTCGGGTTTTTTCTCAAGCAAGCATCGTGGCTTGGTGACATCCCGTTTGATGATGTCTTCCCATCGAACCTCCAAGACACCGTCCATCATCCTCATCAAAGTTTTCTCCCGGAAGTCATCAGCCAGTAAAATTTGTCTCAGTCTCTCAGCTTCGAGAGCCTGCTTGTCAATGACTTCCTGCTGAGACTGCGTTACGTAGGGTCGAACCTTCACCTCGTGATCGAGAACCTTGACAATACCTTCCGGCTGTTCTTTCCAGTTCCAGTCCGGATCGATCGGTAGATTAGACACCGATTGACCGAACATTGTCCTGAGCTCTGAATCGATGTAACGGATTCTCTCGTGTCTCTCTCGGATTACATTGATCTCGCGATTCTTGGACAAGCAGATTTCATCGAACAACTTGTTGAAATAGTCGCGCAACGATTTGCAATCGTTGACGATATTTCGACTGTTTAGCAGCAGATGAGTGAATCCGTACAACTCGAATTGCGAATAATAGTGTTTCGATGGCTCGACAAAACGTTGAATCGTCATTCCCTCGTTGGCAAATCGGTCATCAATATTTTCCAAACCGTTTTCTCGTTCTCCATCGTCTTCCACCGAGAGAAGGGCTCGGATTCGCTGGGTCTCGTCTGCCCGATGCAATCGCGTTTTACGATCCACCGCCAGTTGCAATTTCGATGGTGTGTACAATTTCCATGGACAAAATATGTCACCGTCCATCAAGATACTCATGGAATCCTTGTAGAATTGTGCCAACTGGAGCATATCCTCGGTGAACGCACGGTTCACTTTGTCACTGATAGCGGGATAGTTACTGACCTCGGTGATACCGTCGATGGAGAATATCGAACGACCTATTATTTTTTGTTGATCCCACAGAGTCGATCGAATCCAACCCGCGACCCGATCCACCGAGACACAATTTGCCTCCAGTTCCGAACGAATATCTTCGCGCTCGTCACGTGCAGCTTTCAGTCTCGAATCACGGGTCGCGTTGTCAAGGTCAAAAGTCGATATTGGCAATGTCTCGATTTCCGGACAAGCTTCGTTTTTGTCCAATAATTCAGTGACTCTGTCCTGAAGTCGCGCGAAATCAGCCTGAAGATCTTGTTTCACTTGGTAACACTCTTCGTACTCTTCAAGGATCTTTGCCTCTTGGTTCCAGTCAATCCAAGTTTTCTTAACGCCGTCCTTCAACTCTGGTAATACTCCAATCCGTTTTGTGAGTATCTCCACGATGCTGTGATTGAGACTCGAATAATCCGCAAGAATTTGTTCTCTCATTCTGTCGTATTCGCCAAAATTGACCCGACAATAGTCAGGAGTATCGTTCGTGCCAGAAGTGTCTTCCACCTGCAATAATCGCGTACCAATCAGTGAACCATCTCGTCCCAAAGTGACGATAATGTCACCCGATACATTCACTATGGTTTTCATCACTCCAAGATCTCTTCGGTGATGAGGATGCAGCGTAGCGATGAGTTTTCTAGTTTTTCCCATTCTCAAAGTTACCAGACCATCGAAGGCCCCACTTGTGATCCACTCACGATCAGTGTACAATCTTGCTCGTCTTACATTGTGTCCCGAGGACATCGTTTCCACGAGACTAATTTCCTGCCAATTCTTAATTTCTAACAGATGAATCTGTCGTGAGAGATAGGGTGTCCCAATTAGAAAATGTGTTCCCTGCGGGGCGTAGTGCAGGAATTGATAAGCATGAGGAAGTACCAGATGACCTACGGGTTCCATGGAGCTCCTGTTATCAGGATATACATCGTACAGCATCAAATGATGACCAACCCCAATCTGCTTCGAGGAAACTACGAGGACAAGAAACTTGAGGTGTCCCAGAGTTTCGTAGAGCAAGACATCGGTCATTCGGCAATTGGTTTCTAGTCTAGCAATGACAACGAAAGGATTATTTCGCATCAGACTGAGGCAATAGCATACGCCTTCCGTTCTCTGCCCAACGATAAGGTACTTGCCACATTGTGAAAACCTGATCAGATCCAATCTGTCACTCTGTAGGTTATATTTAGCGATTACGAATGGACTCTCTACCAAGTGCAGACTCAACAGAACGACCTCGCCGATTTTGCTGGTTACAACGCCCATTGGATAATCAGGATGCGACGAGAGTTGAGTTATTTCGCCTTCCAACTCGAGATTGAGCCTGGCAACTTCGCGTCCATCGTAACAATCGAGAACAGCCAATTCCTTTGGATCGTCAAGCGCCAACAAATGATGTCCCCATGGACGGACTAGTTCGATGAAATTGTAAATACCACCGCAATGCAATCTTCTCTCGATCACTGGATTTTCCGCATCTTCGATGACCTTTAGTTCCATGAGAAATCCCTCGTGAGTGTGATAGAAGAGTCTGTCCCTTTTCACAGGGTGCACGCTGAGGGCACATGGCTTGAGACTTGACTTGACGTACCAAATTTTGCGCCAATGATTCTTCGCGTCTTTCCTGAAGAAACGTATTTGACAGAAAGTCGTTCGCAGAATTATTCCATCGCGAAACCAACGAACCGAAGGTGCTTCGTATTCCAGGCAAACGCCACATCGTTGGGTCAGGACTATTCGAAGTACTTCGCTGCCATCTTCATTGGCGATGTAAATATTACCCCAAGCATCGATAATGGCGAGCAGCGGTTCGTGATGGGATTCCGGAGACCAGTCCATGTGATAAGGAGATGCTGATTTGGGTAACAGGACCTTATTGTCCGTGAGGAAAATCGTTTTTCCTGCTGGACTGGTCTTCCAGATGTGCAATTTTCCCGAGTGACGTCCTAGCTGAGCGATCAGACAAGGCTTGGTCTGAGAAACTCGAATAATCTGACCGTCCATGTCGTGAATCGGAGTATCGATGGTGGCAATTCTCTCGCCGGTTCTCCAGGACCACATGATCAAAGAATAAGCTGGACCAGAGCCCAATGATATCAAATAGTCGGCTGGTGTGAAGGCAGTTGCTAAGTATCCGTTCTTGCTGCCTCGGACACATTCGGAGACCGTTTTCATGGAGGGATAAGACAGGACAAAAAGTTTCGGATTGTTGAAACCCTTGTCCGCAAAGGCTAGAAGATGGATCGTGGGGTGTCCCGATAGGCATGAGACACCTTCACCATTTTCAGTCTCCGAGCACCAACGTAGACTCTCGCTTCTTTGAGGTATATTGTAAAACACTATGTGCATACCATAACACCAAGCAAGCACGTCTTTTCCGACCCAGGCGACATTATCGATTTTCCCACCGCGGATCCAAATCGGACACCAGGAACCTCCACCTTTTGCCATGATTTCCAATTGCAGATTTGGGAATCTAAGGTTAAAGCAATTCGACTTTTTTTATTCAATGTTTGACAGACACAGGGAGAGGATGAATAAAAAAACGCATCCTTGAAGTTAGCTGTAGACACGACTCAAACTTTTACAAATATAACAATTCTGTTTGGGCGCGTCCGTCAATAGTTTGTTGTTTCAGATGCGTCATTCTATGAGGCATGATGAATGTTTGGTAAACAGCAAATTAGATTTTCAAAAAAAAAGAAACATAAGGACATGGTATTCTCGTAGGAGTTATCACATGGAATACATGGCACGGTTTTTCCATGTTCCTTCGCGAACGAAGACATTGAAGAAGGCTCTAAGACAAAAGGCGATTAGGTCCATCAGGAAAAACGATTATTTTTGATAGCACAAAGTCGATATGCCTTTTACGGAGACCCCCATAGCGAGGCATGATGAGGTCAACCAGCGGGAAGTCATTCGAGCAGTACCGACGCAAAAGGAAGGCCGATCAAAGACTAATCCTTGCGCGTCCGTGATTTACTGGCCCGTGAGTTTGGTCTCGGACTTTTTTATCTCGTTGCTTGCTATATATAGTTTCTCAAACGCAAAGTGCCTCTAACTAGCACTGAGGACAACAGATATTATTTTCAATTATTTCACTTAAATAGATCAATTTCACTTAAGGAAGTATTCTGGTCCAGCATTTTAAAAAAATCAATTTTTTGTACATTCTTAAAGTTTAGAAATTTAAGAATATCTTGAAGAAAAATTGTTTAATTACAATTACTTATGGAGTTATAGCTATTTTAGTGATAGCGTCGGAGTGTAACTTTAAGGGGGTATTGTGGTCTAGATTTTTGAAAAAATCAATTTTTTCTGAAAATTATTTAAATTTATACTTTTAAGAATATATTCTCCAAAGGAAATTTTTTAATTCCAATAATTTAAGGAGTTATAGCTATTTTAGTGGAGCAGCAACTATGCCCATCCCATCGTAGCGTAACTTTAAGGGGGTTTTGTGGTCTAGAATTTGGAAAAAATAAATTTTTTCTGCATATTCTTAAAATTTATACTTTTAAGAATATATCCTCCAAGAAAATTTTTAAAATCCAATAATTTACGGAGTTATAGCTATTTTAGTGACGCAGTAACTGTTCCCACAACGTCTGATCCAATCGGACTATAGACGTTTTTCTCAAAACTACTTTTCTAATGGTATCTAAAGTTCTACCCAACCAATTAACTTTAAATTTTTCACCAATCTTCAATGTATAACTGTCTATCGCCCCTACCAATTTCGTATCAAAATTCTGTTTTTTACTATTGTAAAAAAAAATAAAAACTATGAAGAAAAGAGTCGAAAAACGCCTTTTTTGTTCAGACTGCCGCCATTTTGCGATTATTTTTTCTGTTTTCTCTGAGGTGAGGGCTATAATAATATTCTTACTAATTACGAATCTTTTTTTAAATTTTGTATCGCATAACTAGAAGGGTTGCAATTGTGTCAGCCAGCACTGCCCCTTATTTTTTAGCCTTAACTTTACCCGCTTACAATTAAATTAATTTTCGTTTTTTTTTCTCGATATTTTTTTGTTTCAAAATTAAAATAAAATATTAATATTAATATTAATTAATAAATATGTTGTAAAAAAAATGGTAAAAATATATTTTTTCTATCGAGCTCGACAAGACACTCAAAATGTATTTTAGACCAAAATACCGCCTTAAGGTGACGGGTTCAAAAAATAGATTGTTTTTTTTTAAATATTTTTCGCAAGATGAACATCGTAAAAATATACTGTAAAAGTTTCAGACCGAAATTTAAAATATTTTTAAAGTTATAGCCAAAAGAAGAGAGCAATTAACTAATAAGTTAATATTAAAAATGACTAATTACTACGGTTTGGCAATCACCAGAATAACGGGAGCTTTAAAACAACTTTCAGGAAACGGAAGGAATACTCTATAAATAAACTACGTTTTCGAAACTTCGAGGAAGCTCCGACTAAAAACTATTAAACCGATTTGGCTAAAAAATTTACTCGTTATTTTAAACATACATAGCTAAGTCTATGACCTTTAAAACATTCAATTCTTTAATAATAAATGAATTTTTTTAAACAATTTATCAAGAAAAAATCGATTTCGAAAACCTTTTTGTTCACAAGTCCGCCATTTCGTTTTTTTCCCTCAAAATATGCATATTATAGATTATGGACCTAGAATTAGGCCTAGAAAACAATAATCTCTTTGGGGTTTTTATTTCACATGACTACGAAAGGCTGTGTGCTTCCCCGAAACAAGTCACCTTTTTTTCGAGGACTCCACTTTGACGTACAAAATCATAAACAAATTCAAGTAAAACTAAGTAAACAAAAATTTTCTTGTGCTCTTTAAGATGCAAATAACAACGTGTAGAAATTTCAGAACGATCGCATTTTATTTTGTTATTTAAAAAAATTTGTGAAAAAACGTCGAAATTTCGGTCGTCCCTAAACTGTGAATTCTCTGGTTTCTGTCTAATTTCTATTCTGTCAATTGTCCATCTTTCATCAGAGTCGTATTGTCTACGAATTTTTGATCCTCCTCTATCTTCCTCTTCTCTTGAAGAAACGGACGCTGAAGGTGAGCAGAATGGAGAGTAAGACAGAGAGAAAGAGAGTGAGGGACGTTTCTCGATGAAAGACGTTCGAGGAGTCGCTGGCGGCGTAGTATCGTCATTAAAGTGACGCCCGCTGCGATGGATATTTGCATAAGCACGTGGATGTTATCGAGGTTGTCGAATGGGCGGTCCCCGGCGGGACCACTTAGTCCACGCTGTTTGTAACCTTCGTATAATATTGATAGATATATATGTAAGCACATATACATATATATGTATGTATGACTTGGATGGACTTGGTTCAACGAGCGGCAGATCAGAATTAAACCTCTCTAGGGCGCGTCATTGATTTTCATCCAATAGACGCGCCGCCGACAACCTCTCGCGAATTGCTCTGCACAGGCCTCGTCGATGCTCAGTGAATTAATTGAGTCGTTCAACGCGCTTCCAGAGAGGAAAAAAAATGGGGAGGGGAAGAGGGGAGAGTACAAAGGAGAGGAAAAGGCAGAGAGAAGGAACTACTCTCGGACTCAATGGTAAAAAGAATGGAGTGGAAAAAAATTGCTGAGCAGCCCGCGCGCGAGCTACAGCAGAGTGCTCGATACACTCGAGTAATTGATCGAGTATTGCCGGTACCTATAACCACCGATAGAAAGAGAGGATTCTATAATTGGAATCATTATTTTCATAAGTAATGGCGTACAAAAGTTACAAGTGCAAAAACATTCGTAGAAAATTCCTTCCAATTAGATAAAGTATTTCAGGCTTGCGCCGTGTTCCAATGCTGAGACATAATTGTTACAAAACAAAACATAAGCCACAATGACCCCTCTTGATGAATTTCACTCAGTCCACGGTTGTCATGTCCAACCATGATTTTTTGTGGGAATAAGCATTTTATCGTCGCATTTTATAATTTATAGCATTTATATAATTTACATTTATAATTGATAACATTTTATAACATTTTATAATCCCCAACTTGTGCGTTGCCCTCTTTGGAAAATACAAGGTCACACAGTAATTATCCTGAGTTTGAAATTCGGTTATGAAAATCATGACACTATCACGAGCTAGAAATTTCGATGCTGTCTCTGTTTAGTTGAGAATTGACGGTATGTTATCAATTATATATTGGGCTATTTTGTTTATTTGGGTTTCTTTGTCCGATGATTCGTTGAACCTTGAAACTTCGTCATTTTTAATCATAATCCGTAAGAAATTTAATTAACGTCAATAGCTTAATCGTGGTCCCTATGCAATTTCTCATTTATAACCCACGCTTTGAACCTTGAAACGACGAAAAAAAAAATTCCATAGCTCCGCGCTCAGATCAGCCAAGGTCATTTGCAAATGGATCCGCCAAAATGGTTTTTGACACTTTTAAGCATGATCCTTAACGAATTTTTTATCGCAAATAGCTTATTCGTGTTCCCTAGGAAATTTCCGATTCAAAACACACGCTTTGAACCTTCAAGGAACTTTTTCTTAAGGGGGTCGAGTCAGCGTCAAAACGGCGATTTTTAATAATAAATTATAATTTTTGTAGGATACTTACAAATATGATGTTATGTCCACCATTTGAGGTACCAAATGAACAATTTTTTGGGACTGGTTAGAACCCTTAAGGTGCACCGGTGTCCTAAAAAGCCTAGTTTTGAGTTTTTACACTCTGCGCATGATTCAGAATGAACCGCTGGACGGATTTTGTTCTACGGCGTCTCATTTCTTTCGTAACGCTGTTTCCGACGGGATGAACGCGGCACATTTCGTTTTTTGCCCGTTATTTCAGAGTTGCAGGCCAGTTTTGAAATTGGTAGCCTATTTCGAACTTTCCAGGCATTGTCCTGGTCACAATTTTGACTTGAATCAAAATGTGCCGCGTTCATCCCATGGGAAGAAGCGTTACGAAGGAAATGGGATGTCGTAGAACAAAATCCGTCTAGCAGTTCTTTCTGAATCATGCGCAGAGTGTAAAAACTCAAAACTAGGTTTTTCAGGACACCGGTGCACCTCAAGAGTCTAAAGTCCCAAAAAATTGTTCATTTGGTACCTCAAATGGTGGACGATACATCATATTTATTATTTCATACATCATATTTATCATCATTATTATTAAAAATCGCCGTTTTGACGCTGACTCGACCCCCTTAAGCAATGCAGACCCTCTGTGATTCAAGTATGACGGATTTTTGACTGAAGCGCTGCAGCGCTGATAGTAAATCAGCGTGTCGGACCCTTAAAAAAAGAATGGTAAAAACATTTTTTGTTTTATTTTTATATGACTCCAGACCAGAATGCCGCCTTGACTAGACTTTTCAAAATCGAACTTCAGCGACGCTGCGCTCATGGTGATGCACAAATACTCGAAAGGGGGGTTCAACAAAAGTTGGCAAACACGAAGTTCTGTTTTCTGGCAAGCAGTCTTTAGTGCTGGGTGTGTAAATGCCGAGCTTACAGAGAGCAAGATTACAAGGGGGATGAGAATGACTGGAAGAGAGACTGGAGAGCAAGAGCAGACGAGTCCAGGTCGAGTGTGGGAAAACACCGGGAGAGAGGTCCAGAGCGTTCTGTCCGCATGGCGAAGCATATATGCGGCGGGTAGCATTTAATCAGCGTGCGCCCCGCTCTCAGCACGCGGTTTGTAGAGAGAAACGCGCTCTACGTACGTAGCTATCTTTCACGTGTATATATATATATACATACAGAGCAAGGTATATATCGACTTTAATACACGCGTATATAGTATAGAGGAGGGTATATGGTTCGGTTAGTTTTTGCCGGGAGGTTGCTTGGAAATTGGCGCCAAATTAGTAAGGAGACGTGGCGAGAGAGGCCTCTCTCGCGCGGTGTGCCTTGGGCTGCGTGACGCGAGACATTAAAAGTAACCTCTGCTCCTCTCTCCCTCTTTCCCTCTTTCCTTCTCTCGTGGGACACCCCCTCGCGCCAAGGCCCATCGCTACACTCTCCTCTTCGCTTCTTCTTTCGTCTCTTTCCTCACTCCCATCTCATCCTCGATGCCCTCCCAAGCATCCTCTTATTTCCCTCTTGCTCTCGCAACTTGACTCAATCCGTGGATCCATCGATATCTTTTTTTTTTCTTCCTTCAGGAATACACGGACCGGGGAGAAGCATCTTTTCATTTCTTTTGCGCTCTTAAAAAATTAAAAAATTGAAAAAAGTTTTTTATAAAAAAAAAATGTATTTAAAAAAATTGGCACATTGCTTCCTCATCTTTATCCATCACACAGCTTCCTTTATCACAAAGTATGGCTATCAAATTTGGCTTCCTCATAAAGGAAGCTTCGTTAGCTATCGAAAAACACGAGTATGTGCAAACTTGCCAAATTTTTTTATATTTACTTCTTGCCAAATTTGATTTTTACCATATTCAATAGCGAACGATCGTGATCGCTATTTTGAATGTGTACAAATTTCAGAACAATATGTCGCAAAAAGCCGAAGTTAGAGTACGCTATTAAAAAAAAAAAAAAAAATCGATATAATTTTCATCATTCGATCGATTTTCGCCAAATTTAATAACGAACAATAGCAATATTAGCTCTGTGCAAAGTTTCGGTGCAATATCTTAAAAATTGTACAAGGTAGAGTGTTTGCTATTTTTCAAAAAATTAAAAATTTCATAACATTTAGATCCCTCGATGGATTTTCGCCAAATTCAATAGCGAACAACCTTGATAGCTATACTAGTTGTGTACAAATTTTCAATGCAATATCTTGAAAATTGTGCAAGTTAGAGTGTTTGCTATTTTTCAAAAAATTAAAAATTTCATAAAATATAGATCTCTCGATGAATTCTCGCCAAATTCAATAGCGAATAATCTTGATAGCTATACTAATTCTGTATAAAGTTTCAGTGCAATATCTTAAAAATTGGACACGTTAGAGTGTTTGCTATTTTTCAGAAAATTAAAAATTTCATAAAATTTAGATCCTTTGATAGATTTTTGCCAAATTCAATAGCGAACAACCTTGATAGCTATTTGTGTACTATTTGTGTGTGTAGCTATACTAGTTGTGTGCAAAGTTTCAGTGCAATATCTCGAAATTTGTGCAAGTTAGAGTGTTTGCTATTTTCCAAAAAATTAAAAATTTCATAACAACTTAATCTTTCGATCGATTTTTGCCAAATTCAATAGCAAACAACTTTAATAGCTATACTAATTATCTACAAAGTTTGAGTGCAATATCTTGAAAATTGCAGAACTTAGAGGTTAGAGCGTTTACGCCATTTTTGCAAAAACGAAAAAAGTCGATGAAATCTGAACACCCGTTATAATTAAAACAAAAAATTTTCATAATAAAGGGGAATTTGTGCTGGAAAAGTGTGCTAAATTTAAACTCGATGTCTCGAAGCGTTCTCGAGTTATTAACTATTTACATCTGAACATATTTACATCAGGACATTTTTTCTAAATATAATTTCTCGATGTTTTGGGACATTTTGAACACATTCGCATAAAAATTTCGAAAAAAAAAATTGCACGAAAACAAAGCTTCCTTTATGAGGAAGCAAAATCATAATTCCTTTACAACAAGATCATAAATGATAATTATTTTTTCTAACGAAAATAAACAACATGTACCGACTGTACCTGGAAAATAACTTGGTGGCAAAAGTCGAGGGAGAAGCAATTAGCCGAGTCGAAAGTGTTAACACTCTCCCGTATTATTTGGCTGGGACTGAGGAGCAAAGTTGAAGTAAAAGAAAAGAGAGTTGTCCAAAAAACTAAACTGTGAAAAAAACAAAGCTTCCCCCTCTGTTATCTTGCAGGAGAAAAAACAAATTATCTCGCAAAAAGAGAAAAGAGAATAAGCGAGCTCGAAATGAGAGTGTTTGCCACACGGAGAAGAAATATCGTGGGGCACTAAAACGAAGAATTAATAGGTATAGGTGGTTATATTAGAGCTGAGACTCGAGAGATTCGAGAACATCGGAGACCGAAGGAAAATAGTTCTCGGCAAAACAGCTGCATGTTCTCTGCTGCTCGGTATTTTTGTGGATCTTGCCGAGGTTGCATGTTGCTCAGAGACTAAGATTTGCTGTCGCGAAGAGATATAGAAAGGGGTGAGAGAGAAAGAGAGAGAGAGAGAGAGAAATGATTACAGTAGATACGTCCGAGCGATCACAGACAAACGTTTATATTCTCTAAACGCCAAATTACTTGAGCGCTAACCCTAATGTACCACAGTAGTTCTACCTACTACATGCACAACCTACACACGCATATATATATATATCACCGATTCATTCGAATACCAGCATGATTTTGGACCTCAAATGGTTTTAGATTAATTAATTAGGTAATAGGGGTTAGGTAATTGATTAATTACCTAAGTAGTAACTTAATATAACCATCACATATAACTAAAGGATATAGACAATCTCTCTCAAAGATTTTTATGTTGACCCATTCATAAGGAAACATTTCCTCTTCCATTTTACAAGTATCCGGCTTGTTACTTCGGTCGGTAACTTACCGACAGTCGAATCTGCCGCAATAGTCTCAATGTCTTCAAAGTAACGTTATACGTCTCTTTCACAGACATAATCCATTTTCTTGGCAAATCTGAGACCATGGCGTCGAAGTTGACGCTGGTATTTGAAAGAATCAGTCATACACATAAAAGTGAAGACGGCTCAGGAGTACACCCGGTGATAAAAAATAATAACACCCTACGAGTAGATTCGGCAACTCTCGGTCTCGCCTTAGACTCTCACCCGAATCTCAACAGCAGTGCTTTAACACATATATATGTATAAAATAACATCGAGAAGACCAGCTGCGTTGGTCAAAAAGTTGCGAGCCAAGTGAGAGGCCTCGAGCTTCCAGTTGAATTTCTAAATTTCTGTCTTTCGCTCGAGAAAATTGAGCAACAGTTTCGCGAAGTCCAAGTATTGCGCGGCTAACCTTCATACGGGGGTTAATTTTTCACAGCTTGAGGAATGAATTGGTTTAGGATTTTTCTCCTTTAATCAACTTCACAAATTAGTTTATCAATATTCATAAATTTTTAAGAACTATCCAACAATGAAAAGAAGAATCAAAAACTTCATTAGATTTTGAGGTTAACTATAATTTATCTCCACAATAGTCTCGCCGAATATTGTTTCAATCGTTTTAATCAAATAATCGGATTTGAGGTTAATTGTGAATTGTTCCCACAATAAATAAACCAACCAATAAATATTTTTTCCCCAATTCAAAAGAAACTATACTTTGGTTAACTCAATTAAATCTGAAAGGAAATGGGCTATATTTATGTCATTCATATTGATTCAACAAATTAAAAAACGCCCATAGTAACATAGTTTGTTATTTAACTACACTTTTTTAAAACTTTTACCGCATTCCGCAATGAGAAGAATCTCACAGAAAGAGGGAGTGGGATAGAGAAGAAGGGAGCAAGAGCACGCGGGAATAATGCACGCGACGCGTTTGCAACGACGGATCTGACAAGTGGCCTCTGCTACATGGTTGGCAAAAAAGAAAATAGAGGGGTTAAGGTCGGACTGCAAGCAATTCCATGGTATCCGCTAGAGGTATGGTTACCTCCGACCACTATCTCTTATACCGCATAACATCGGCTCCTCGCCACTGAAATACCTTAAACCACATAATTTAACGCCCGAAACGATGTTGCCTTTTTATTCACCGATACTCGCTATCTGGATATTATATGGCGTGCAATCGGGCAATATGGCCTGGATCCAGAAATTGATCCAATATTCGTTATTTTCAAAAAATATGCTATCAGCAGGATTGACTCATCTTTCACAGAAATAGTGGCATAATAGTGATTTCTTGAAAAGACCATTGGTAGATTCGTGCTCAGGGAGACAAAATACATCGATATAAGGTTTGAACAAAAAAAATTAGAAATTTTTTTTTTTAGCATTTTGGCCAAAATTGAATCTGTCTACTTAAATCGGTGTAACTTTTTTTCTACTTAAACCTCTGGCTCTAGATTGCGCTCATTCTCTTCGTAATCGTTGAAGCTTCAAAACGCCGCTTTGTTCATCCGATTCTA
The DNA here is from genome assembly GCA_946863875.1 of Alloplasta piceator. Lineage (NCBI taxonomy): Eukaryota > Metazoa > Arthropoda > Insecta > Hymenoptera > Ichneumonidae > Alloplasta > Alloplasta piceator. Next base: position 3,396,358 of record OX333076.1, on the reverse strand, counting down.
ATTATTTTTCAATTTTTGGCAGATTTTTAAAGTTCGATCGTCGATTTTCACAAATTTTTGAAGGCATACCCCTTTCCATTTTTTTCAGCGATTTTCAAACTGCTCTCATTTCTACAAAAAATTTTTTATCGAAATGAACCAAACGGCATTATCTAAGTTTAGTCACAACGTTTAAGTACGAAAAAGAAATTTTCAAATCGGTCAAACCAAACTAAAGTTATGGACAGTTGAAATTTCGCTATTTTGAGATTTCTGAAATTAGAGCTAAAATCGAGCAAAAATGTTGTTGATGAAAATTCATAAAAATTTCGATTTTTTGAGAAAACTATCGGTAGATTCGTGTTCAGGGGGACAAAATACATCGATATAAGGTTTGAACAAAAAAAATTAGAAATTTTTTTTTTAGCATTTTGGCCAATATTGAATCTGTCTACTTAAATCGGTGTAACTTTTTTTCTACTTAAACCTTTGGCTCTAGACTGCGCTCATTCTCTTCGTAATCGTTGAAGCTTCAAAACGCCGCTTTGTTCATCCGATTCTAATTATTTTTCAATTTTTGACAGATTTTTAAAGTTCGACCGTCGATTTTCACAAATTTTTGAAGGCATACCCCTTTCCATTTTTTTCAGCGATTTTCAAACTGCTCTCATTTCTACAAAATTTTTTTTATCGAAATGAACCAAACGGCATTGTCTAAGTTTAGTCACAACGTTTAAGTACGAAAAAGAAATTTTCAAATCGGTCAAACCAAACTAAAGTTATGGACAGTTGAAATTTCGCTATTTTGAGGTTTCTGAAATTAGAGCTAAAATCGAGCAAAAATGTTGTTGATGAAAATTCATAAAAATTTCGATTTTTTGAGAAAACTATCGGTAGATTCGTGTTCAGGGGGACAAAATACATCGATATAAGGTTTGAACAAAAAAAATTAGAAATTTTTTTTTTTAGCATTTTGGCCAATATTGAATCTGTCTACTTAAATCGGTGTAACTTTTTTTCTACTTAAACCTTTGGCTCTAGACTGCGCTCATTCTCTTCGTAATCGTTGAAGCTTCAAAACGCCGCTTTGTTCATCCGATTCTGATGACATTTCGATTTTTGGCAGATTTTCAAAGATCAACCATCGATTTCTGCAAATTTTCTAAAGCAATAATTTTTTTTTTAGGAGGGGAAAATGCATCGAACTAGAACTAATTTTTTTTCCATCTACGAATTCGTGGACCATTTTTTCCGCCGAAAAATCAATCCCAGAGAAATTAAAATTTCAGTATGGCCGTCACAAGCTGCTTGGTCCGTATTAACCCACTTCGCTGTATACATCCACGTGTCATGTATGTGGGCGATTCCAGAATACATTTGAGTGTATTCACAACTGAGGGACGCACAGCGTGAGATTTTGCACTATAATTAAATGAGAACCGCTGGATGTGCCACGGACGCAGAAACGCCCACGCCATGCATCAAACCATGACGTAGATAGGCAACGCACTCCCTCTCTCTCTCTTTCTCGTGGTACCTTTTTCTCCATATATCTATATAAGTATCTTTGTGCATTGGTGCGGTGGCTGCTGCAGATGGAGGAGATGGTCATATGCGTATATATATATGATATGCAATACGACCTCCTGCCCCTCCACTACCCTCTCCTTAGTCTTCCTCTCATCTCTGCGTATCACCTTTACCTATATATGTGTGGGTGCCTATATATATATATACAATATGTATATGTAGGTGCCTACCACCTTAGTTAGGGTCAGCTATCTCGCGCGACCCATCTCCGCCTATCCAATCACACACGGCAACCGCGATGCAAGCTTTTGGCACGCAAGCAATAAGACATGGTGTCCCAATTATCCTGCAACACGATAGAGCCCATCGCATGTGTGTGTGTGTGTGTGTGTGTGTACACGTTGTAACTTCGAGGGCGTATTTTCAGGTCCTGCCAACCCTATTCGCTTTTTCCTCAAATTTTCTGTTGTCTTATAAACTTATACCTTAACCTTAAGGTTTGGTCCTGCAACTACACAGTTGCCATCTTATCTAAATATCCAAAACATGCTGATGGCGAATTTACCATAACTCTTTGTTAACTAATAACCTAACTAATAACCTCTAACTAATAACGTAACCTTTAGGTTTGGTCCTGCAACCACACAGTTGCCATTTGATCTACATATTCAAAACGTGCTGATGACCTTACCATAACTCTTTGTTAACTAATTACCTAACTAATAACCTCTAACTAATGACCTAATCTTAAGGTTTGGTCCTGCAAACAGACAGTTGCCATTTGATATTAATATCCAAAACGTGCTGATCACTTTACCATAACGCTTTGTTAACTAACAACCTAACTAATAACCTCTAACTAATAACGTAACCTTGATATTTGGTCCTGCAACCACACAGTTGCCATTTGATCTACATATTCAAAACCCGCGGATGACTTTACCATAACTCTTTGTTAACTAATAACTTAACTAATAACCTCTAACTAATAACGTAACCTTGAGGTTTGGTCCTGCAACCACACAGTTGCCATTTGATCAAAATATCGAAAACGTGCTGATGACTTTACTATAACTCTTTGTTAATCAATAACCTAACTAATAACCTTCAACTAATAACCTAATCTTAAGGCTTTGTCAAAATACTTTGTCATTTGATATTTTACATTATGTCTTTAGTTATACATTACGCGATATTCAGCTTACCTTCAGCAAATTTTCCTTTCCAAATCAGTCCAATAGTTTTCACTGATCGATCATCCAATAATTGGTCGATTTGGTCTTGACCCAAAATGCAACCTGTAAGATCATTGATCAAGATTTCTTTGCCACGATGATGATTACAACATCCAAAATCTAGCCCTAAAAAATTCAACCTTCATCCAATGGCCTCTTTAACTCAATTGAATGTTGAAAACGATTTTTTTCAAGGTCAAGTATGATCTATGGGGAATTTTTTGAGTCAGACGAATTGGTATGATTGTACATAAACGCGAATGGCAATTTTAGCAGGAATTCCGAGAGCGATGGACGTTCACCACGCCCATGTCTCCAAGTACGACCAATCGTAACTGTCGCACTGAGCTCTATAGTTCCCCTCGTCAGTTTTCAACGATGAGAGGGAACGACATTGCTGGCTTTCGCAGAGAACATCATTGGTCTTCGCCGGCAGAAACCATCAGCAATGACGCATCAGACATGACTCTGATCCAGTCATTTTGAGATCTTGGGTGTAACAACTCTAAATGAAGGGTACCTTCATTTTATCTGCTTCATTGTGACATCAATAACTCAGTTTTTCCTCTGAACCGTGGACCAACAATAATTTTACCTCTAAAATAAATTCAGGAGTTACCTTTTTTCAAATTACGTCTTTACAATCGTATCCTTCAATCAGTTCATGTCGAAGAAAAGATTCTTTGCTAAAGTGCTTATTAATTATCACAATCCCAGTAAAACCGACAAAGTCATCGCTGATCGCTGAAATAAAAAATGGAAATTAAGAATGGAGCGAAACAAATCGGAGAAGACCAAAAGATTGCCCAAAAAATGGTAAAGTTAGCAAAAATAACTAAATTATGAATCTTATATGGATTATGATGACGATTTATTACTGCCAGTTTTACGATAACGAAACGTAAACTTTACATGTCTTTTTCGAATTAAGAATCTTGGGAAAAGTTCGTCCATTGCCCGACCCACGCAAACAACGGGTAAAGGGAAAAAGGGCGGTGACCAGAAACTAGAGAACAGGTGGACAACGCGCAGGGCTCGTGCTACCAACGCAAAGGCATCCTATATAGTCCACTAAATACTATTTTGGATTCAATGAAATTTTTTCAGAATTTGTTTTCATTTTTTTCGAAATTTTTTCCTGTCTGATATTTATGAAAAAAAAAAAATGTTGAAAAAATTTCATAGAATCCAAAATAGTTGTATGCGACTTTTTTCCTTCTTAGTAATTTCACGAAAACACAGTAGTTTTAGAGTTACGCTACATTTTAGAAGTATGGTCGTTTTTTGCAAAAAATTGAATATTTTTGCGAAAATAAATCGTACGAAACTTTTTAAAAAACGAAATTGAAGCTTATACTGTCCTTCATAAGTTTTTCATACGAAAAGCAGTTTCAAAAAATGTTCATGAATCGTGCGCCAAAATTTCAACGCCAAAAAAAGCCAAAAACGACCAAAGGGCGTATCGGGTTAAAAAAAAATCGATTTTTTTTTTTTGAAAAAGCAAAACGAAGCTGAATATGTCCCCTTTGAAACGCTGCTTGTTGAATTGAAATATCTTCGTTCTTTAATGAGCAGTGAAGCTTTTTGTGCGGCACGAAATCGGAGCGAGTGTTTCCAAACTTTTGGACGACAGTGTATATTTATATGTGTATACCTACTATAATGTACATATGTACCAGGTAAAGTGATACTATATATGTGATACTTCAGACGTGATATCACAAGTTGATGGCGCAAGCGCGTTTCTCGAAACCGCTGGACAACGCGGCGACACATCGATCCGTGGTTCTACAACCTCTCTCCTCTCTCTCTTTCTTTCTCCACCCAGTTTCTTCTCCATGTTTAAAGCTTTTCCGTACATCCTCTCGTTCCCATCCACCATTGGGCACTTCCTATGGTCCGGAATACACGCATGTGTCGTATTGCGGACTTATTTTCTTCATTGAACTTTCCTCCTTTACTTATATATAAGTGAAAAAACTTTGGTGTATCTCGTCATAACTCAAAAATGATAGGAACTGTCGGTCCGGCCTTCCAAAAATTGATTGAACTTCCAGATATAAAGGCGTCATCGCAAAAATGCTGCACAGTCACCATTTTGACATATACCGGCGTGAAAAAATAATTTTGTATTGCCAATTCGATATATAATCAAACATCCTTTTTACAAATCCGATTTATTTGAGAATTTTGGAAAAAGAATTGTGAAAAAAATAAAACTAAGAAAAAGCAACTTGAGAATTTAAAAACAAAGAAAATGACGCCTGATAGAAGTCTGAGTGATGAAAAACACGGGAGTTATGGCTGTTCCAAAATTTATTCTCTGTATACCCCCTTGAGGATTTTGAAAAAAATAAAAAATAAAAAAAAAGTAACTTGAGAATTTCAAAACAAAGAAAATGACGCCTGAAAGAAGTCTGTACGTTGAAAAACACGGGAGATATGGTTGTTCCAAAATTTATTCTCCGCGTAACCCCTTAAGAATTTTGAAAAAAATAAAACTAAAAAAAAGTAACTTGAAAATTCCGAAACAAGGAAAATGACGCCTGAAAGAAGTCTGTATGATGAAAAACACGGGAGTTATGGCTGTTCCAAAGTTTATTCTCTGCGTGACCCCTTAAGGATTCCGAAAAAAAAATAAAACCTCTAAAAAGTAACTTGAGAATTTGACAACGGAGAAAATGACGCCTTAAAGAAGTCTGTATGATGAAAAACACGGAAGTTATGGCTGTTTCAAAATGTATTCTCTGCGTAACCCCTTAAGAATTTCGAAAAAAATAAAACTAAAAAAAAGTAATTTGTGAATCCCAAAACAAAGAAAATGACGCCTGAAAGAAGTCTGTATGTTGAAAAACACGGGAGTTATGGCTGTTCCAAAATTTATTCTCCGCGCACCCCCTTAAGAATTTCGAAAAAAAAATAAAACCTCAAAAAAGTAACTTGAGAATTTTGAAACGAAGAAAATGACGCCTGAAAGAAGTCTGTATGATCAAAAACACGGGAGTTATGGCTTGTTCGTTATCTCATTCTTTTTTACCGCAATTGTCGCTCCCCTATGAGGGAATTCCCCCGTGACGTCAGTACCTACGTAGAATTTCTTGGAAGCTGGAGGAATTTTTTCCGAGAATACTCGTGACCTAGTCTCGAGCACTGTCTGGCTCGATTGTTCGACAACAGCTGATCACCTTCCCCACTGACCTATATAATGAAAGTTCGGTCTCAGTCCGATAGAGCGCGCCACGATGCTCGCAGCCATCGACTCAAGTTAGGTCTCGGTCCGACAGAACGCGCCACGTGATGTATTTTGATCCACCCGATCCACCCATCGACTCGATCGTGCGCGGGCGCTGCTCTCACTGAACAGCTGTGAACAGCTGACGCCGGCCATTGTAGTTCAGTTCACGGGCCCATGTTCGACAAGTTTAAATGTGTTTTTCGACACATTGTTTTCCGATATTACCTGTTTTTCAGTGCTCTAATTAACTATGTGACATTGTACAAACCAGTTATCGAATATAGCGGCAATATGAGTCGCGTCTTTCCGAAAATTTTGCCCACGAGTGACGCGCTCGCGCCATCGATTTTTGCAAATTTTTTTAGGCATACTCAAAATTTTGGCTCTGGACTTGCGCCCATTCTCTTCGTAATCGTTGAAGGTCGAAACCCCGCTTTGTTCAACCGATTCTGTTGATTTTTTGAAATTTGCCCCCGATTCTAACCGACACCTCTATTCCAACAACTTCTGAGCTCTGAAATAATGACAATAGTGACCAAATTTCAAAAATATTGACTTTTTTTTATTATGTAAAAAAAAAACAATTAAATTTTAATAAAGTTCAATATTATCCAAGTTTGACCCGTTAAAAAAAAAAATAGAAACTCCATGAAACAGCAACTCTTCGAATCATTTCACTCGATTAAGCTTTCGAGAATTGAATGCAAAAAAGCAATGGAGATATGTTTCCTTTTTTTGTATCGTCTCTCGGAGCAGTCAGTCTTTTATTGCATTATAAAAATAAGGAATACTCTGTCTCTTTATCCATCCTTAGTTCTTAAAAAATTTACCATCCAGGAGCGATCGTAACGGTGTAATCGGGAGAAACGTTTTTTCACGAGCAATTAGAGGCGAAGAATGTCGCTGTTTTACGAAGATAAACACAGGAGGACTCCGGAGACAGGCAATTTTATTGCTAACCGAGAAAGTTTGAAACAATTTTGCCCCGAAGCCTTCTACGGAAATCTGAGACGCTCAATTTCACTCCCAACATTCAACGGAATTATTCTTCGCTCGGCGACAGAATGTTCACTTACGAGTACAAAACAGTTCAATTTTAACAGTTTTTTTGCATTATATAATTTTTTACTCAGTACTCCTCGAGGCGTTCCCTAACATTTAGAAATACAACGAAGAACGAAGAATTATTACCTAAAATCGCGCACCGCCAATTTTTCTCAAAGTGTGGCGAATAACGAGATTGAAATTTTATCTTAACGTAATATTCTCTATTTATTAGGCACATAAATCGTTTTACTCGGATAAACTCTCGGGGAACATTGAACTTCTGCGTTGAACATTTATCGTCGGATATACAAATTTTATAACAACAATAATTTTTCTACATTTTTTATGTACTTGAAGTTTCGAACGTTCGGATGAACGAAAAATCAGAAGTATTTATTCATAGAAAAATTAGAAGAGCTTTCAAGTATTTGTTAAATAATAATTTTAAAAATTCGAAGATATTTCAAAGATTATTTCGAAGTATTAACAAAGTTTAAAAATTATTCTGCAAAATAATAAATTTGTTGATTATTCGTTCATTTGAACGTTCGGAACTTCAAGTCCATCATTTTTTTCGATTTTTATGATCGATCGGAATGATAGACTGGTTATTTTTTTCATACGAATCAGGGTTGCGAAATTTTTAATAAAAAAGTAATGCATTAACCATTACTTTTTTAATGGCTAATGAAAATTAATGGTTAATGGTAATTATTTTCATTAACCATTAAAATTTAATGGAAATGCAATTGCATTAAAAAAAGTAATGCATTATTTGTAACCCTGCCCTTTCCAATGTAGTGTGTAATAGAAAAAAATGCCATTACCCATTGCAATGTAATGTGTAATGGACAAAACTTTGATTGCAATGTTGGGAATGGAAAAATATAGATGAATAAATTATTGCAATTTTGCATTACATTTTATTGACTTCAGACTTAGATTTTCAGGTACCTTAAATTCTAAAAAGCATCTATATTATAATTCTAAAAATCTGAGTCCTAAGTCAATAAAATGTAGTGCAAAACTGCAATAATTTATTCGTCTATATTTTTCCATTCCCAAAATTGCAATCAAAGTTTTGTCCATTACACATTACATTGCAATGGGTAATGGAAATTTTTTATATTACACAGTACATTGTAATGGGCAGGGTTGCAAATAATGCATTACTTTTTTCAATGCAATTGCATGTTCATTAATCATTAACATTTAATGGTTAATGGAAATAATTTTCATTAACCATTAACCATTAAATTTTAATGGTTAATCAAAATAATTTCCATTAACCATTAAATTTTAATGGTCAATGAAAATTATTTCCAATAACCAATAAATATTAATGGTTAATAAAATGCAAATACATTAAAAAAAAGTAATGCATTATTTGCAACCCTGATACGAATTAATACAAAGGCACGAACATTTATCACAATGTATGAATTACAGTGAGACAGTTTTTCACGTTTTCTCGCGATCGCTCTTCACATCGGGATTTTTTTAAACGGAGATTATTCGATGTTCAAAAATCATGTTCTTCAAAATTTCATAACTAATAACTAGCCTTTATTTTAGAACTGTTCAAATGTTTCGAAGATTATATTTCTTACAAATTTTTCCGAGATTTATTTTATCGAGAGAGCGAATACAAAAAACTAATTTATGAACGCTATCCGAAAATAACAGGATTTTAAGTTACCGATGTATGAATGGGATATGACTTATCTCCGCCAATATCAACAGCATATAAAGCAATTTTTTCTTCCATAAAATCGACATCAAACGACGACAACAACAATGGGTTGGGACTTAAAAAAAAATGAAAAGAAAATGGAGAAAACGCATCAAAGCATAACACAAGCTTACATTCGAGAATAGTATACTTATCGGAAAAGAGGGAGCATATAATGAAAAGCAGCGAACTTTCTGGGATCGTTAATCGCGACGAAAAAGGCAGCTCGAATGATTTCGAATGCGCGAGAAAAAGAACGTAGTTTTTTTTTGCAAAATTTCGATTTTTCATATTACTCAATTAAAAAAAAAAAAATATATCACCCCGATCGAATTGCTAATTCTCGTGCAAAGTCTCAAATCCGGGTACTTCACGATTATTTAAAAATTCAGCGTTCCTTTTTCCTCGAACAATATTTGGCGATAGTAACTCGACGAAGACCAAGATAAATAAATGAGAAAAGTGAGAAACTCAGTCGTCCAAACATTCTGTGCTGTCCTCGAGATCGATAACCATAGGGGTGAAATTTTCATCCTCTTTCGTTTTGTCACTAGAGATTGACTCCTTGCTGGTTACGTTGATGTTCGCGTTTTCAGTCGTGGAATGCTTCGGATTTGTGGTAGCCTTCGTGAACGCGTTCATGATCGATGACCTTGGGAATTGTTCGCCACGAGGAACGGAAATCAGTTGCGCTCGTTTTGGGGGCTTCGTTACTAACGTTGAACCTCTTGGACTCAGCGTCGGTTTCATCGTCAGCTGCTTCTTCATCTCTTCTTGCGTTATTTTCTTCGTGAACTGCGTGATCAGAGGAACGTTCCTTTTTTCTCTCTCTTTATCCTCTTTTTCCGGTTTGTCGAGGATTTTTGCCGGGTCCGTGATAGTTTTTCGCTTTGGCGTGAGAGCGTATTTCCAGCTGTTCGGCAGCGTTATAATTTCGTCGCCTAGATAAGATTTTCTTGTGTCCTCGGAAACGTACCAACAGGCCTTGAGGTGCATCGGACCCTCTTCCGGGCAAGCCATTCTACGCGCGAGTTCACGAATTTTTTGGATCACACTCGACTTTGCGAGTGGATTGGCATTGTCGTTTTTCTTGCGATTCCAAAATGTCATAAATTCCCTGACGAGAAAACCAAGGCCGTAAATGTTGCCGTGGATCAGACGTATCAACTCGGGCAAGGCTTCGTCCGGTAGTCTCCTCTTCTTTGATCCTCTTTTCTCATCGCTGGTCGACGCTTGACTCCTTGACGTATCTTCCGCCGCACTCGCACTTTCTGCGGATGATGACGGTTCGAGGATTATGGGAGTCTCGCGAAACCAGGCCTGCCGGGCCATGAGAATGTCCACCAATTTTTGCGGTACTGAAATTCAACAGAAATGTCCATGAATGCCCTTCAGATTCCCGCGAATGACAAAAAAAAGGTCTGGGACGTTTTTTTATGCCATTTCGCCGGAAGTCAACGTAAACTAATTTAATTTAACAAACGTAAACTAATTGAATTTAACAAACGTAAACTAATTGAATTCAACAAACGTAAACTAATTTAATTTAACAAACTAGTTTGAGGCTGTTGAGTCCCAAATCGCAAATGATAAGAAAATTCTGAAAATTTGATATGTTTTTGGATGAAGTATTTAAGAGGTCGTGTAAAAAAATTCACGACGATTAGGAAGCTCGTTATCGAACAATTAACATTAAAAAATTATATGTAGTCTTATGGAAACTGATGTAACTCTGCGATAAGTTTTTTTTTGACTTCTCAATTTTGTAATATCTGCAATATATTGAAAGCAACGGAAACAAAACGAAGTTTATTGATTGATTGTTTATTTGTTTAAAAAATTGTTCTTCACAAAATGTTCATTTTTTAATAACGAGCTTCCTAATCGTCGTAAAATTTTTACACGGCCTCTTAAATACCTCATACAAAAACATTGCAAATTTTCAGAATTCTCTTATCATTTTTTATTTTAACCCTTAAGGGGGTTGATGTAATGATGATAGAATTCTGCAAATTTGGTTTGTTTTTACATGAAGTATTCACGACGATTAAGAAGCTGTTTATTGAACAATTAACATTAACAAGTTTCATAGGGACGAATTTCGCTTCATTTGCTGTTTTTGAAATTATTTTTACAATTTGTTTTTAGATTTGGACTCTATTTTGAAAACAGCTGTTTTTCACCTTCTTCTCCCTCCTTCAGGTGCAGCCATTTTCCAGAGGAATTTTTTCAAATACATTTTTACCATTCGATTCATAAAGGGGAAAGTTTGAGCTTCAATTTCCTTTTTCTAAGAACTTTGAACGATTTTTTTTCTAAAGTTATTCTGTTTTCTTGTGAAAAAAAGAGGAAATTTGAAAAATACCGTATAGCACGAAAAAAAGAAGATTCATGAAAAACTTCAAGATAGCAAAAAGTTGCGTCTGTTTTCGTTGAGTTCAGAGGAATTTTTCAGATTTTTTTGGGAACAAAATTTGAAAAAAATGCCAATGTGTTGAAAATGGTAAAATAATGTATTTTCTCGTCTAGAAATTTTATCAATAATCTCATAGTTCTCGAGTTATGGTATTAAATGATCTGAGCTCCGACCCTGAAAATGCGAAAAAAAAATGTTGAAAAAAAAAATCTGAAAAAAATCCTCTGAACCCAACAAAAACAGACTTCCGGTGAAAGGGCATAAAAAAATGTTCCAGACCTTTTTTGAAGTTCAAAAACTTTTCGCCAATAGTGCACGTGATAATAATGAATAAATCTATTATAAATTATTTTAATTTATAATTAAATTTATACTCACTGTTATCCGGATAAGAATTCACGGGGCCTTGCCAGATGCAGCCAATAACTTTGGGCTTGATTTTTATCGTTTGCGTTTTCCGTTCAGCCTCAAATTCTTCGCCGAGTATTTTAAGCTTGAACTTTTGCGTTTCCGGGGACTGTAAAATATAATAAAATGAGAATTTATACACAGCTTTGTATTTTTTATTTTCTGACTGCAAAATTTTTGAAATTTTGGGCTATATTTACCATATCCTCTTCGTCCTCATCAGCCTTGGCTTCTTCTTCAGAGAGATATCTGCGAATAAAAAAAAAAACAAGAATAGAATAATCCCATCGTACGATCAGAAATATTGCCCTCTTCGCACTTTTTGACACTCACCCATGAGGAACCAAAAAATCGTTGTCGACGTCGTATTCATCGTCTTCAGCGTTTTCTTCGTCCTTTTCATCGTCGGAACCGCGTATAGATTCACCAGGTTCTTCTTCCTCCCATTCCTCATCAGAGTCAATGTCGTAATCAAAATAATTCTGAAATCATTTTTTAAAAATTATTCTGGCGGTACTGATTTTGAAAAAATATTCATTAAGTTAAAATTTGGTGGACGTTTAGATTTTGTCCACATTTCTGTTTTTGATCTTTGTATTTACAGCAGAGTTGTAAATAATGTATTATTTTCATAATGCATTACGATATTCATTAGCCATTACACTGCATAATGTGAAATGGACAAGTGTACCATTACAAAATACAAAAAAAAAAGTATAATGAATGCGTGTTCCATTACAAATAAAAAAACAGTAATGTGTAATGGAGGCATGTGCCATTAAAAATAAAAAAAAGTAATGTGTAATGGACGCATGTGCCATTATAAATAAAAAAAAAGTAATATGTAATGAATGAATGTTCCATTACAAATTACAATTGGAAAAAAAGTAATTTGTAGTGGAGAATATTCCGTTACAAATTCGTGTGTTTCGACGACAATTTGAAGCAACTATTTTGTTCAAAAGTAAGTCTATTAATTTTTCAATTAAAATAATTTGTGTGTTTTTGATAACTTTACTGTCGTAGTGGTAAATGCATGAACAGTAATTTTTTTGGAGTAATAGTCATTTTACTTCATTCTTGAATTACAATTTTTACATTTACCACTTAGTAAAGTTAACAAAAACTTGATACACACAAATTATTTGGATTGAAAAATTAATAGACTTACCTTTGAGCAAAATAGTACCTGCTCCAAATTCTGGTAGAAACACACTAATTTGTAATGGCATATTCTCTACTACAAATTACTTTTTTTCAATTGTAATTCGTAATGGAGCACTCATTCATTACACGTTATTTTTCTTATTTGCAATGGCACATGCATCCATTACACATTACTATTTCCATTTGTAATGGAACATTCATTCATTACAGGTTACATGTGTAATTTGTAATGGAACATTCATTCATTACAGGTTACATGTGTAATTTGTAATGGAAAACGTATACAATATACATTGTTCAAAGTAATGGGTAATGCATTACTTTTACATTTCCATTTTCACAACTCTGATTTACATGAAAATTTTTACTATGGCAAACGATAAAGTAATGGGCAAATTTATAATTTGTGGGCTTTTTACTTCAAAGAGGAAAATCTGTGCGGCACAAAAACTTTTCATTGTTACTACTTCCGTTTGAGATCACAAAATTGAAGAAATCATGGCGCAGCTATAATGAAAATTCGGTGAATCAGATGATTTAATGAATAATTTTTTCATCTTTGAACAGCAGCGCAAGAGCTCTTATAGTGACCAATCCGCAGCGAATAAGCAGGACGTTCGTATCAGACGGGACTTCCTTGACAAGTGTAATCGCAGCCAGTCGGCGCTTCATTCTCAGATATCCCAGGCATCTGTCAGTTTTACGCCGAGCTTTCTTGTTCTTTGGACGAAAAAAAAATTCGTCGCGATACTCGTGACTCGCGTGTGCAAACTAATCGCCCATGTTCGAACGACGTAATTACAAAATAATTTCTGCAAATTTCTCTGAATTAAAAACTGCTCGCTCCCAATCTCGATTCTCTATTTAATTATTTAACGTTAAATTTTGTTTATCCGACTTTTGTTCAAACGTGCCAATGATCAATATCTCTCACAATGTCCCATTACATTTTGGAACGTTCGAGATTATTAGTGATTGACGGAAAAAAAATCGGACAACCATCGAGAATAAAAAATTGCAGCTTTTCAAATTAGTTCATGTTTTTAATTATAACAAATATTATGATACTGCGATTAATAAAATAGCCTCATGGTCGTTTGATACTCGACCAATCGCAATCTGGATGCAGATATCAACGAATGGAATGCAGCTCTTGGCAACGAGAAACAAATATTTAATTGAGAAAACAATTTGGGAATAATTGTCGATAAATTGGTAAGAAAATAATAATAGGATCAGCGACCTTTTTTTTTAATAATATGAAGCGTATTTTTTATAATTTAGAGGAAACATGATCATGACTTCAAAAAAGACATTCGTAAGGAAATAATAATTAATTAATTTAATTTAATTAATTAATTTAATTTAATTAATTTAATTTAATTTAGTGAGTGCCTGAGAAATTATCCTGTGAGCAAAATATGAACGTTAAATGAGAAGATGCAGATTCACATGTTTCCATGAAAAAGAAACACTGTATATATCATGTATATCGTTTCGTATGTTTATATATGCGACGAAATTGCCGTTTTAGTTTTTATCGCGGCAATGACGAGACGAAAGACGAGGCGCGGATGAGAGGAAGAAAAAAAAATCATGGCAGAGTAGCGAACATTATTTACAGCGTGTTGTCACACGTTGGGCCATCTGTAATAGCTGTTTTATGCCCCATTGAGATTAGAACACGCTTTTCCCGTAACGCAAGCGAGATTAGACCACGCAGAGTAATCGTCCGATCATTGATTTACGCATGGCTCTCCGTTTAGAGATTCATTAGGCGCGAGCCCATTTAACAACCACTCAGTCTCACTTTGCCCAAATATATTTCAAATTTAGGAATCCTTCAATATCCGGACTACTCCAAATTTGTAAGCAAACAAATTTTTTTGAAAAATTCGTTTTTCTCAAATAGTTTGAATTTTTCCGAATTTACTCCTAACGAAACTAATACATTACAGTATAGTACAGCAGAGTTGTAAATAATGCATTACTTTGATAATGCATTTCTGTATTTATTACCCATTACACTGTATAATGTGAAATAAATAAGTGTATCATTACAAAATACAAAAGTAATGTGTAATGAATGTGTGTGCCATTACAATTAAAAAAAAGCAATGTGTAATGGATGCATGTGCCATAACAAATAAAAAAAGTAATGTGTAATGGATGCATGTCCCATTACTAATAAAAAAAGTAATGTGTAATAGATGCATGTCCCATTACAAGTAAAAAAAGTAATGTGTAATGGATGCGTGTTCCATTACAAATAAAAAAGTAATGTGTAATGGATGTGTGTTCCATTATAATTAAAAAAAGTAATGTGTAATGGATGCATGTCCCATTTACAAATAAAAAAGTAATGTGTAATGGATGCATGTGCCATTACAAATAAAGAAGTAATGTGTAATGGATGCGTGTTCCATTGCAAATAAGAAAGTAATGTGTAATGGATGCGTGTTACTTTACTTCTTTATTTGTAATGGCACATGCATCCATTACATATTACTTTTTTTATTTGTAAATGGGACACGCATCTATTACACATTACTTTTTTATTTGTAATGGCACATGCATCCATTACACATCACTTTTTTATTTGTAATGGAACACGCATCCATTATACATTACTCTTGTATATTGTAATGGTACATTTGTCCATTTCACATTATGCCGTGTAATACATTATTACAAGTCTGGGTACATAAGTACATAACAAATCGAATAAATCGAATAAATCGAAATAAATCGAATAAATCGAACACTCGATTATATCGGCTTAAATTTATAACTGTCAGCGGTGATGTGTGACAGCACGCGCTCTCCCGAGATAACTTTGATCATTGTCGTACGTGGTAATACAGTAACCACGTGGGATTGCGATCCACGTTACGTCGGATCAGGGAGTTGTATCTCGTTTCGACTGTGAAGTTGATGAACGCCATACCGAAGCCGATAGAAAAAAAGATGATAACGATTAATCGAAGCTTTCATATCGATATTCCCGGGCTATTTTGTAATGATATCTAATTTATCTAAAATATAGCTGGTTTCATGAATAACAATGTTCCAGTTCGTTTCCTCGAGAGAAAAGATAACAATTACGATTGTATCAATATATTTTTCTAATTTTTCAAATCTACGTATACAAAATCTAGAATGATTTTTTTTGCATCAATTAATTATGATTTTATAATGAATTTCAACGTTGAAAAACAGTTATATTACAGATGGCATCGCACAAAATAATGTAATTTATTTAGTTAAGTAAAGTAATTATTTAGTTAGTTATTTTTTACAATGATTTTAGAACGTTTATTTCTGACCTTTTTATAAATAGGAAAAAAATTGAAAATGATTTTTATGATACATCCGAATTATCAATGGAAGTCAGATTTCGACCAAAACATCACTATGTACGTATATGGAAAAACCGTTCACGCGTCGCGATATTTTAAGGGAGCGTTCTCACAAATATGTTTTACTTCTGATATCGACTGCTAGCGATAAAACAGCGTAAGCCACGCATTTTTCAATTATTTCACCCACATATGAAAAAACAGTATTCCGTATCCATTTAGTCATTGTATATTTATTTGCATGGTCATTTAGTTGCAAAAACTCTGGTTTCAAGTAAAGAGGGTCTATAAATCTTGTTTTTATGAGGAGTGCGCTGCAGCGCAGTTCAAGTATATGGGGAATTCAATACCAAGTCGACCTGATTGTGACCCTCGACCCCGCTGATTTCGTTTACGATTTTTTATATGATTCTTCCAACTCAAAATAGCATTCAGAATTTTTTTCAGATTTTTAAAACCAAATTTGAGTACTTTATGATTTTTTGAACATTTTTTTCGAAAACCTCGAGAGCCCTAATTTAAAAATCTGAAAAAATTCCCAAAAATCCGGTGTCAAGAATGAAAATTTTTGACCCAAAATTCATGATGTCCAGGATTTCCCTTCCTCCTCGATTTCAGGTTTTTATGAAGAAAACGTAAAAAAAAAATAGATGCAGAAATTGATCTACCGTGAAAAGTGGCTTTTATCCAACTATATTTTTATGAAGAAAACGTAAAAAAAAATAGATGCAAAAATTGATCTACCGTGAAAAGTGGCTTTTTATCCAACTATATTTGGAAATTTTTTCACTTTTTTCAAAAAACCCTTAGATAATTTCTGCATCTATTCTTTTTACGTTTTC
This sequence comes from Alloplasta piceator, assembly GCA_946863875.1. Taxonomy (NCBI): domain Eukaryota; kingdom Metazoa; phylum Arthropoda; class Insecta; order Hymenoptera; family Ichneumonidae; genus Alloplasta; species Alloplasta piceator. Next base: position 3,379,408 of record OX333076.1, on the reverse strand, counting down.
TTCATAAAAACCTAAAATTGAGGTGGAAGCGAAAGCCTGGACATCATGAATTTTGGGTAAAAAATTTTCATTTTTGACACCAAGTTTTTGAGAATTTTTTCAGATTTTTAAATTACGGCTCTGGAGATTTTCGAAAAAAATGTTCAAAAAATCATAAAGGACTCAAATTTGGTTTTAAAAATCTGAAAAAAATTCTGAATGCTATTTTGAGTTTAAAGAATCATATAAAAAATCGTAAACGAAATCAGCGAGGTCGAGCGTCACACGTAGGTCGACTAGGTATGGAATGCTCCATATATATTCAAAAATACGTAAACAAATTTTTTATTCAAAAACTCAAAAATTGACAGAGATATACCCAAAGAAAGAGCAGGTAAGTATATATATTCAAAAATATGGAAACAAATTTTTAACTCAAAATCTCAAAAATTGACAGAGATACACCCAAAGGAAGAGCAGGTAGTCCTTTGGGACTATCTGCGGTCAAAAAAAAAAAAGAAAAAAAAATCAAGTCAGCGCCATTTCGTGAAAAAAATGATTTTAAAAAAATGGCTACACTTAACGATAGTCACTGTTGTGTAGATCCCTACTTACAAAAAAAAAATCCCAAAAAATCGGCTATTTTTAGCACCGTCACAGCCGCGTTCCCCCTTAAAGACTTAATATTGGACGATGGACTTCCTCTGCTTTGAACGGAGTTTACCTGAGAAATTTACTTAGCGTTGAAGAACAGGAAATTTTGATTAGAGAGATTATTTGGTGAGCTCGGTCGAAATTTACGTTTTGGAGGCCCTTCGATGAATCCCTGCAGGATTCGTTACTAGAATTGTCCACGTCGAACCCGGGACAGACTCTCTGGGGAACTCTAGTCAGTGACTGGTACCGAGTGTTACAGAGCCACGATATCGCGAGTGTCGTCGTCAAGCCGAGTCCTCTGTATCTGCATCTCCGTTTTTTTTGTCATATTTTTTTTTCTCCTTTCTGACTCTTAATTGGATCTGCTCATTGGATCCTCGAAACAGTACCAAATCGTCCCTCGTACCGTCAACAACGATCGGTCGGGCCGAGGACAACTTTTCCCAATGAGAACAATTTTCATAACAATTCAAGAACATTCGACCAACGAGTGAATTTTCGCGCCTCTGATTCTTCCAAGTATCGGATTGCGGAGTGCGATTTTGAGTGGATATGAAAAATAAATTCCAATCGGCATCTGTTAAAATAATGGAATAAACCAACATCAATATTTTTATGTGAAAGAGTTTTCGACAATTTCTCGAATGTAGAATGAAATGATGACCGAATGAATTACTTTAGACCGGGAAGATTCAGTCTATCAGGAATTGTTTCAATGAGAATTCGAGTTATCTTCTGTGAGAAATTGGAACAAGTCGAAAAAACTATTTCTTCACTTATACTGCTGCTCGGTTTCGAATTTTGGTCGTCGAGCAATAATTGGAAACAATGTTCAACGTGAGTAAAAGGTTGAGATTATATTGCAAATGTGAGTGAGAGCTAGGGTTGCGAAATTTTTAATGAAAAAGTAATGCATTAACCATTACTTTTTCATTAACCATTAAAATTTAATGGTTAATGGATATTATTTCCATTAACCATTAAAATTATTTACATTAACCATTAAATGTTAATGGTTAATGAAAATGCAATTGCATTAAAAAAAAAAAAGTAATGCATTATTTACAACCCTGCTCATTACAATGTAGTGTGTAAAAAAAAAATTTCCATTACCCATTGCAATGTAATGTGTTATGGACAAAACTTTGATTGCAATTTTGGGAATGGAAAAATATAGATGAATAAATTATTGCAATTTTGCATTACATTTTATTGACTTAGGACTTAGATTTTCACCTTAAATTCTAAGAAGCATCTATATTATAATTCTGAAAATCTAAGTCCTAAGTCAATAAAATGTAATACAAAACTGCAATAATTTATTCATCTATATTTTTCCATCTCCAAAATTGCAATCAAAGTTTTGTCCATTGCACATTACATTGCAATGGGTAATGAAATTTTTTCTATTACACACTACATTGTAATGGGCAGGGTTGTAAATAATGTATTACTTTTTTTAATGCAATTGCATTTTCATTAACCATTATCATTTAATGGTTAATGGAAATAATTTCCATTATAACCATTGAATTTTAATGGTTAATGGTTAATGAAAATAATTCCCATTAACCATAAAAATTAATGGTTAAGGAAAATAATTTTCATTAAATATTAAATTTTAATGGTTAATGAAAATAATTGCCATTAACCATTAAATTTTAATGGTTAATGAAAATAATCTCCATTAACCATTAAATTTTAATGGTTAATGAAAATTATTTCCAATAACCATTAAACGTTAATGGTTAATGAAAATGCAAATGCATTTAAAAAAAGTAATGCATTATTTGCATCCCTGGTTAGAGCAATGGATGAATCAAAACAAGCAATGGACGAATAAATGGATGAAATATATAATATACAATAAAATAATAAAGCAAAAGTTTACATCAATCCTCCACTGAGTGCTATTTTTCGCGATCAAGTTATTGATCTTGAAATTTTTCTCACATACAATCTTCATTATTACTCATTTTTAAGCAAATCAAGAGTGAGTCCTTCGAGGGACCTCTAAACATTTTTTTTCTAGCGCAGGATCTTTATTTTAAATCTATGCAAACTCAATTCCCAAGAGCAAAAAAGTATTTTGAGACACCCTCATGCACACTTCTGCTTTGTAAACGGAGTTCATGGTCTATAAATGCTCGGATCGAACGAGGAAAGATGACTCTGCAGACAATTGACATGAAGTTCCAGCGAAAAAATCCATAAAATTTCAATGCAGCTTGTTCAATTTTTTTTTGTTTACGTTTCTCCGACGAATCGTTCGTTGCTTGTACGATTGAAACGTTCGTACATGAAATTGCATTTTCTCGTGATAAGCATCTCTGACATTCTCCAGCAACGAGTCTTGTCGTTTATAATTCAATAAAATTACTGTTGCAACAAGAAACGAGGAACAGAACTAATTTCGATTATGATTTTTCTTTCGTCCATGATTTTCGTGTCGATCAAAGTTTTTCCAATCGTTTTTCGACAGGTCGATAATGCGTTCAAAAGTCGATGGCACATTGAACCGCATCCAGAGGCAGCTTTTTAACAATGGATTGTTTTATTCAACAGGAGATGACGGATGAAATATTATTCTCGGTTCTGGGCCTTACTATGGACTCCACCGATACAGGTGGACTATCCCAGACTCTTCCACCGACAACTTACGACAACGATTTGGGAATGTGTCGAACAACGAATAACGAAATATCGAGCATGGCAATAAACACAATCGAGTGTTACACTGACTTCATGTGCTCGCCTCAAGTTCCTTGGAACGATTGGACGACAAACACGTCGACGTTTTCGGGTAATCAAAAATTTATCCCTATTTCTATGAACAAATTAATGTTATTCATAATTAATTAATGTTATAGGCAAATTATATTAAATATAAAGCAAATGAATGTTATATTTATAAGTTTTCCTGCGACAAAATTTGCACATCTTATTTTCACTAACCATTAACATTTAATGGTTAATGGAATTTATTTCTATTAATCATTAAATGTTAATGGTTAATGTAAATTATTTTCTTTAAACATTAACCATTAAATTTTTTTTTTCCTCGATTGGGTTTGACAGCTGTTAGTATTTGTCAAAAAAGTAACTCTGCAAAATTTGCGCTTAAAAAAAAATTTTTAGAGGTCGCTCAAATGACTTGATATTTTTTTCGATTTTTACTAACGATCATGATATAGAAAGTTCGATTTTTCTTTGTCGCACCAAAAAATATAAGTATTTAATGAAGCAATAATTCACCCAAAATTTGGGTCCGTGAAAAAAAAAAATGAGAACGGAAACCTGAGTGTCCTTCGCAGCCCATTATTTTTTTTTTTTAAGGACCTCAATTTTGTGCGAATCACTGCTCCATTAAACACTTATATTTTTTTGTTGCGACACGGAAAAATCGTAATTTCTATATCATGATCGTTGGTCAAAATCGAAAATAATATCAAGTCATTTGAGCGACCTCTAGAAATTTTGTTTCAAAGAGCTGAGATTTTCTGAGAGTTGCTTTTTTGACAAGTAATAACAGCTATCAAACCCAATCAGAAAAAAAATATCGATTTTGATTGCATCACCCTGTTGCAGGGTTGCGAAATTTTTAATGAAAAAGTGATGCATTAATCATTACTGTTTTAATTGCTAATACAAATGTTAATGGTTAATGAATCGTTAATGGAAATAATTGACATTGACCATTACCATTTAATGGTTAAAGGAAATAATTTACATTAACTATTAACATTTAATAGTTAATGGAAATAATGTACATTAACCATTAACATTTAATGGTTAAAGGAAATAATTTACATTAACCACGAACATTTAATGGTTAATGGAAATAAATTCCATTAACCATTAAATGTTAATGGTTAGTGAAAATAATTTCCAATATCCATTAAATGTTAATGGTTAATGAAAATTATTTCCATTTGCCATTAAAAAAGTAATGATTAATGCATTACTTTTTCGTAAAAAAATTTCGCAATCCTGCCCTTCACATACTCTCAATTTAATTCAATTGAATTTAATTTAATTTAATTTAATTTAATTTCTGCTCTCAGTGCAATTAAAATTGAATTAACAATTTATTTTCTTGCCAAATCTTTAAAAATATCCCTTTTTCCTTCAGAATGTTTCAGCGAACTTAGTGAATTGGATTCAGAGCTCGAGTGGTGCCTCGACCGAAGTTGTAACACCGATTTGCCAGAAAGAACTCCTCTTTGCACATCCGGTTGCGAAGGTTTTTTGCATCTACCGCTATCCAAACCACAACAAGTATTTCAACATGACGAACCATTGCTCGTGCTTGGAATCGATCTCAGGGCGTTGGAGGATAGTCTAGGAACCGGTATGTTTTGTCTCGTCAGATTGTAATTCGATTGAGAGAAAAAATAACGAATTTTAAAGTTCCAGACGTGAACAATAATCAGTTGGATGAGAATCTTCTATTATCGACCAACGCAAACGCCGCTTTGGCTACGCACGATTACACAAATCGAAGCCTATCTCATCCGAACGAGGATCGGTGCTTCCCATGCACTTATCAAGGATGTCTGAAGGTAAGACCGATAAAAATTATTTTTGAGTAAAGTTACACAAAAAATATATACTACCGGTGAAAAGTTTCCGGATAAAACTTGAAAAAAGGTCTATAACGTTTTTTTATGCCATTTTGCCCGACGTAAATAAGATAAACTAATTTAACAAACAGCATTTTAAAGGGGAAGAATTCGGCTTCAGTTCTCGTTTTTTAAATTATTTTTACAATTAGTTTTTAGATCTAGGCTCTATTTTGGAAACAACTGTTTTTCGCACCAATCTTCTCGAGGAATTTTTTTAAAATACATTTTTACGATTGGATTCATAGAGCGGAAAGTTTGAGCTACAATTTCCTGTTTTTATAAACTTTGAGCGATTTTTTTTACCAAAGTTATTCTGTTTTTTGTGAAAAAAAAGGAAATTTGAAAAATCCCGTATAACACGAAAAAAGAGGATTCATGAAAAACTTCAAGATAGCAAAAAGTTACGTCTGTTTTCTTTGAGTTCAGAGGAATTTTTTCAAATTTTTTTTGAAATATAAAAACAAATTGTAAAAATAATTTACAAACTGGAAATTAAGTCGAATTCTTCCCCTTTAAAATGCCGTTTGATAAATTAGTTTACGTTGACTTCCGGCGAAATGGCATAAAAAAACGTTCCACACTTTTTTTTGAAGTTTTGTTCAGAAACTTTTCGCCGGTAGTGTATATGTGTCATTCCATACCATTTCGACCTGGGTTTGATCCTTGACCTCTCGGATTTGGCTCGCGATTTTTTATCACTTTGAAACGCACCCAGTTTTTTTCGTAGATTTTTCAGATTCAATTTGAATCTTCTACGATTTTTTAAATGATTTTATTGATCTACACAATTTAAAAATCAGAACAAATTCTAATAAATCGTGCGTCAGATATCAAAATTTTTAAGCTTGGAGCCGGAGTGAGGAAATTTGTCCTTCTTACTATTTTCATGCTTTTTTCGAAAAAAAATGTTTAAAAAATTAGAAGCGAGAGTCATTTTACTATGGATAATTGTTGAAACATTTTCATATGTCATATGGGATTTTTGAAAAAAGTTTCAGGTCTTTTGGAACCATTTATATTAGCAAAATAAAGAGAAAAAAAATGTCTTGCGAAAAATTTGAAAATTTTTAAAAAATCCGATATTACATATGAAAAGGTGTCAGCAACCGTTCATAGTAAAATAACTGGCGCTTCTATTTTTTCAACGTTTTTTTTTTATAGCTTGAAAATAGTAAGAAGGAAAAATCTGCCCACTCCGGCTCTGAGCTTAAAAATTTGGATATCTGACACACGATTTTTCAGAATTTTTTCAGATTTTTAAATTGTGTCGATCAATAAAATCGTTTAAAAAATTGTAGAAGATTCAAATTGAATCTGAAAAATCTACAAAAAAAACTGGGTGCCTTTCAAAATGAGAACAATCATATGAAAAATCGCGAGCCAAATCCGAGAGGTCAAGGGTCAGACCCAGGTCGAAATGGTATGGTATGACCATATATTTTTTTGATATTGTTGTTCCGAGTTAAACGAGTAATGAACAAATTGTTGCGCTTTCAGATTTACGCAAAAGCGTCGCATTTGAAGGCGCATCTGCGTCGTCACACGGGCGAAAAACCTTTCGCCTGCACGTGGACGGGTTGCGGATGGCGTTTCAGCCGATCTGATGAATTGGCACGCCACCGAAGATCCCACTCGGGCGTAAAACCATATCCTTGCGAAATGTGCTCAAAGAGATTCGCCAGAAGCGATCACTTGGCGAAACATCGCAAGGTTCATCGTAAAAATGCTTTTCCGTTGTTTCAAAATAGCAAACCATTTCGCAGTGCTAAGATCAACGTTTTGCCATCGCAGCTCCAAACTTTATGAACACTCGCATCTATTTTGGTCGGATTAAAAAAAAACGTATCGTGATACGAGACCTGTGACAATTGACAATAACCCAGAGTCAATCTCCAAAGAAGGAAAAAGAGAAGAAGATAATTGACGGAGAGACAATAATTGGCAGAGATATTTTTCGTATAAACATTGCTACGGACATATACAAAATAATCCGTAGGCAACGGCCTATATTTTAACTGATGATCGGATGAGAAAAGGATTTGATCATTATGCACTATTTTGAGAAAAAAAGGTCACGCAGCCATTGTTTTGTACTTAAGGCAGAAAATACTTGTTTGAAAATAAATGTTTTAAAATTGAATTTTGTGTTGGTACCGAATCAAACACAAAGAGTACTCACTGTGTCCTTCGAAAATGGTCTTCGCGGTGTAACAATCTTGCTTCGTTTTCTCCAAGTGCCCCAGTAAGGAGGTCTTCGGTTTTCCTCGAAGGCCAAGAGTTTTGCACGTTGCTTCTCTGTCGTTACGTTGCTCTGATCAATCATGCTGCAATTACCAACGTCGTCGTCTTCTGCGAGAGAAAATAAAGGAGTGGCAAAGAAAATAAACATGAAATATTCAATCAGGGTTGCAAATAATGCATTACTTTTTTTAATGCATTTGTATTTTCATTAACCATTTTCATTAATCATTAACTATTAAAATTATTTTCATCAACCATTAAAATTCAATGATTAATGGACATTATTTCCATTAACCATTAAATTTTAATGGTTAATGGAAATTACTTTCATGAACCATCAAAATTTATGTTCAATGTTAATGGTTAATGAAAATGCAATTGCATTAAAAACAGTAATGCATTATTTGCAACCCTGCCCATTACAATGTAGTGTGTCATAGAAAAAATTTCCATTACCCACTGCAATGTAATGTGTAATGGACAAAACTTTGATTGCAATTTTGGGAATGGAAAAAGATGAATAAATTATTGCAGTTTTGCATTACATTTTATTGACTAAGGACTTAGATTTTTAGAATTATAATATAGATGCTCTTTAGAATTTAAGGTGAAAATCTAAGTCCTAAGTCAATAAAATGTAATGCAAAATTGCAATAATTTATTCATCTATATTTTTCCATTCCCAAAATTGCAATCAAAGTTTTGTCCATTACACATTACATTGCAATGGGTAATGGAAATTTTTTCTATTACACACTACATTGTAATGGGCAGGGTTGCCAATAATGCATTACTTTTTTAAATGCAATTGCATTTTCATTAACCATTAACATTTAATGGTTAATAGAAATAATTTTAATGGTTAATAAAAATAATATCCATGAATGCATTAAATTCATTAGCCATTAAAAAAGTAATGGTTAATGCATTACTTTTTCATTAAAAATTTCGCAACCCTGTATTCGATATTAAACTTTGCAGAAAAAAAAGATTAAAAGTGTTAATAGAAATTATGGTATTTTAATTAACAGTTTCCCTAAGTTTCATTGATTATCAGGGAAAATGTACACAAATCTGAAGGAAGATATTGGAAAAATGCTTTTTAAATTAGGAAATTATCGTTTTTATGCCAATTTTCCGATATAACTTCCTGTTAAATGTTGTCTGAAATTTGGGAATTTTCATGGCTTTTCAGGTCGTTTAGATTCTTAAAAACGAAAAATCGAAAAAAAATTTCAACATATGATTCATATTTTTCCTCACCAATGATAACGACGTCATCCTTAGATTCGAAAGGCCAAGTTTTTCCGGATTTTCTTTTTTCCCGTTGACTGTCCTTAATTTCCGTGATAAATAATTGTTCCTTTCGGTTCAATTTATCGATACAGATCGCATCGAACTTCGTCTTGTCCGAATCGCTGAGAGTACGTCGACATATAGGCGCGATTCTCATGTCGGCTTTCACTTCAAACGGCATGAAATTACTCGTTCGTACAAGTTTCTCGTCCTCGGACGACGCTCTAGTTTCTAATTTTTTCGGAACGAAAAAGCTGACGAACGTGGAAGCTGCTTTTAACATCTTTCTCTCGGCCTCCAGTTTTTCCTCTTCCTTCTTGCGTTTCTCTTCCTCCTTGGCCTCATCACGCTTTTTGCGATCCTCCTCCTTGGCTTTGTCCCTCCGCTCCTTTTCTTTCAGTTTTTGCCTGCAGTCAAGAAAAAAATAAATGAAAATTGTATATTCAATTTTGGAAAATTTCGGAGGCTGATTATATTCATGCAAATCGTACTCAATTTCTTGCTGTTTCTTCGCTTCTTTTTGTTCTTTTTCTTTTCGCTTTTGCTCCTTTTCCGCCTCTTCCTTCTCTTTTTTCTCGCGACGTCTCGCCTCTTTCTCTTTTTGACGGATCTTTTTTTCCTCCACCCGTCGCATTTCCTTTTCCTGTTAAATAAAAATAACAATTATTCCCGTGATTTGCATATGACGATTTGTATACCCCTGATAATTTGCAATTTCTTAAACCGTACCAAAGTTATTGATTTTTCAAAAAATATTCTTAAATAATCAAAACTTCTACAGTAACCAAGATATTCTAATTTGGTAGGTCATTTTTTTTAAATGTTTTTTTAGCAGTTTTAAACTAAAGAATTGGATTTTTTTTCAATGCAACCCCTTCGTTTTTTTTTTCAAAAAGAACTATAAAATTTTGAGATTTTACTGAAGAAGGGATTCAAATAACTTCCTATTCAAAAAAATCGATTTTTTTTCCTAATTTTGATCTTTTTCATCTATGACTCCAATATTTGATTTTATTGATGTTAAAATAAATCATTTAACTTCAATCACATATTTCCTTTGTAAATTATAATAATTAACATTAAAAAGTACAATTTTTTTGTAGCAAAATTGAATAAAGTGCAAAACGTACTTGAATTGTAATTCTTAATGTTAATTGTTGCAATTTACAAAGGAAATATGTGCAAGAAGTTAGATTATTTATTTTAAGATCATTGAAATCAACTATTGTAGTCATAAAAAGAAAAAAAAAAATTACGAAAAAAAATAGAATTTTTTTTTTCATAGTAAGTTATTTGAATCCCTTCTTCAGTAAAATCTCAAAAATGTTGTTTTTTTACGTAGAATTCTATACATTTTTTTCTAAAAATCGAAGGTGGCATTAAAATATTTTTTTCCTTCATTTTCGATATTTTTTTCAAAAAGTACATTGAACAACAACAAAAATGACCTCTTAGCAAGTTAGAATATCTTGGTTATTGTAGAAGTTATGATTATTTTAAGAATATTTTTTCAAAAATAAATAACTTCGGGATAGAAAGCTAAAAATTTAGATGGATACTTCTTTTTGGATGTATATTTCATTCATTCAAATCGTATCGTTTTTTTAAATCGTATTCACAATTCGGGGAATTAAAAAAAAAAATAACGAGTGTCTTTCCTTGAGAAAAAATGGACGTTCGACTTGCTCAATAAAATCTAAATCAATTTTTTTCTGGAAGGCCATAAAAAGACGCAGATTTTCGTTTTTTACAAATGTAAATACGTCAAATCCTGCCAAAGATCCAACCATTTGAATGAAAAAATGTTAAATGGTAATCAACGAGAAAAAACGTGAGAAATTTTTTAAAAAATTCGACACTCGGTGAATACTTTTCAATAAAGTAACTCGATTTTTCAAAATTATTTGTGGAATTTTTTTTTTTTTTACTGGCTGAAGTGACATGGATCGTCTCATATTTAAATTCCATGGAAATTGGAACCTGGTTCAAAATCGAGGACACCGCATGGACTTTCCTCGTTTGAGAATTTCCTTGTTTCAGGATTGAAAATAACCATCGTCGCTTCCTTCCCACAATTTCACCATTTATTTACCATTCTTTCCGCCCGTCGTTCTTCGCGACGTTTCGTCGTTTCCTTCTTCTTTTCAAGCTGTTTCGGAGTCAGTCTTTTTCTCGCTGAGCTCGTATCTTCGGACCTGACGCTTCGTGTGGGTGTCTTATCCGAATTCGTGCCCTCGCCGGGCTTCTTGTCGGATCCTTTGTTATTTATCTTCTGCTCGTCACTATTATTAGCGTCATCGTCATCGTCGGACGACGATTCGATTCCACGCTCCGAATCGGAATCCGAATTCTCATCGTGAACATCGCTCGAAGGATCAAGCCTCTTCCTACTCGCGTTACAATCCTCCGTCTCGGAGCCTTCGAGCTCCTTTGCAAGTTCGCTGCTGTTTGATTCACCGGATTCCACCAAAACGTTCTTATCTTCAGTTTCCATATCTTTTGCCGAGGAAACCGCATTATCCGCATCGGCGTCGCATCTCTTCAATAGTAAAAAAGGTGAATCCTTTGTCACTATCGTTGCGCTGGGTTTTTGCAAAAATCGCGTTATATCGCCCGACTTGGTTTGATCCTTGACTTCGGTCTTCTTCTCACTCGTCGCTTCTCCATCACTCACTGATTCATTGCTTTTTTTCTCTGGCGAATTGTCGAGAGTGATTATTAGTTTTTCACTAGTTTCTTCGATCTCAGATTTCTTTGACTTCTTGTCATCGATGCTCGCGTCTGAAACTTTTTTATCTTCCGCATTCTCTTTTGTGACTGTCGTTGTCATTTTTACGATTTTTGGACTTCGGCAATCCGTGGGCGACATCGGCATGTTTTTACGTTTCTTGTGCGATAACGTGTTCGGTGTCGCTGATGGACCCAACATTTGGAATGGCAAACGTGCTGAAATATTTTTTAAAAGTGGTTAAGTTCTGGTCCAGAATTTTGAAAAAATCAATTTTCTTTTTTTTTGCATATTCTCAAGGTTTAGACCTTTAAGAATATACCCTCGAAAGGAAATTTTTAAATTCTAACAATTTACGGAGTTTAAGGGAGTATTCTGGTCTAGAATTTTGAAAAAATCAATTTTTTTTTGCATATTCACCCCCATTGTGGGCATTTTTTTTTCCTTTTTCCCAGAGATTTCCATTTTCTTACTAATTGAGAATCTTTTTTTAAATTTCGTATCGAATCACTAGAAGCAATTGCAATTGTGTCAGCAATTATTTAATCACTTATTTAATTTTCACTTATTTCCTCGATATTTTTTTTCTTCACTGTCAAAATATTAATATGTTGTAAAAAAATGTACTTGAAGTTTCGAATGTTCAGATGAACGAAAAATCAGAAGTATTATTTATTTAACAAAAATTTTGAAGAGCTTAGTATTTATTGATGAATAATAATTTCATAAATTCAAAGATATTTCAAGAATGATTTCAAAAGTATTAAAAAAGTCTCAAAATTGATCTGTAAATGAATAAATTTGTCGATTATTCGTCCATCTGAACGTTCGAAACTTCACATCCATGTAAAAAAAAATGGTAAAAATATTTTTTGTTTTTTTTATCGAGCTCGACGAAACGTTAAAAATGTATGTATCTGGACCAGAGAACACCGCCTTAAGACTGAACATAATTATTAGCAATCAAATTTGACTATGCGAGTTGTATAATTTCAACTTAATAATTCAAACCATAGTCGAATTCCAAATATTCAATAATTTCACAAACTTGTTGCAACCACGCGCAAGTTTCACTGAAATTTTTGGCGGCGTACCATTTTTCAAACATTTAGAATATTGCCAAATCAAAGCAATCCAAAGAACCGTCGATATAAAAAATATCTGTAATCGACTTTGAGTCGTACCTTGTACAAGCTTCTTTTTTTTCAACGGTACAGTCATAGTGCTGGAGCAATCGTCACTTCCGATTGATTCATCCATAATTTTCATCTCAAAGATCCTGAGAAAGAAAAACAAACATCCCAATTTTTAATTTTGAAAAAATGGGTATACCTAAAAAGAAAGATTCGATATCGGAGTTAGCAACGGTATGACTGGTGCGATAATTTGATGTCGGGAGGCCTCTATGCTACACATTATTATCCTACACAATAGACTCTAGCGAAATTTTCTACTGGAATGGATAATCACGTTGCAAAGTTTCTGTAGTTTTTTTGGGTTTGGTAAAAAAAGTTGCATACAGAGTTTTGCTACAGACTTTAATATGTAGGAAAATTTGTAGAAAACTATTGTTGCAATTATTGTTGTATAAAATTTTGTAATGTGTAACTATTCTTTGCTACCTTTTTTTGTGTAGAATGATGTGTGTAGAATCTTTTGTGTAGAATAATGTGTAAAACAGAGGCCTCATTTTACATCGTTGATATTGTTGTAATTATTGTTGTATAAAATTATTGTAATGTGTAACTATTATTTGCCACCTTTTTTTGTGTAGAATGATGTGTGTAGAAAGTATCACATGTAGAATAATAATGTGTAAAATAGAGACCTCATTTTCGTCGTTCATGATGTTGTAAAGATTGTTGTATAAAATTATTGTAATGTGTAACTATGTGTGAAGAATCTTTTGTGTGGAAAGTATCACGTGTAGAATAATGTGTAAAATAGAGGCCTCATTTTATGTCGTTGATATTTTGTAATTATTGTTGAATAAAATTATTGTAATGTGTAACTATTATTTGCCACCTTTTTTGTGTAGAATGATGTGTTTAGAAAGTATAACATGTAGAATAATAATGTGTAAAATAGAGACCTCATTTTCGTTGTTGATATTGTTGCAAATATTGTTGTATAAAATTATTGTAATGTGTAACTATTCTTTGCCACCTTTTTTTGTGTAGAAACTTTTGTGTACAAAGTATCACGAGTAGAATAATAATGTGTAAAATAGAGCCTTCATTTTACGTGGTTTGAACGTGATGAAAGAAAAATTAACAGCACAAATAATACAAATTATACGTCACGCAAAGCTTTTATTAAATAACTTACCTTTGAATAGATGAAATATCAGTCGTGATTGTTTCGCAACTATTCCGTCGATGTAATTCGAAGGGTTCGAAACAATCGAAACAACAGGTCCTTCTTGAACAAAAAGGTGCGATATCATAACCTCGAAAATCTCGACATCAACGAAAATGCTTTGATCACAACGAAAGACACAAGATTAGTGGCAACTTAAACGTCGATCGCATTATGTTTTTACAAGAACTAATGCGGTGCGAATGAAAATGAATTATTTGACATTTCTTTGAGAGAAACACAAAAACATCGAGACCGCTGACTGCGTCGTTAAAAGAAAATTCGCGGGAAAGCCGAATCGCGAAATGGGGCGAACCCGGCGAACCCGTTCTGGGGAAAAAATTGCATGAAATCGGCTCTGAAAATCGCGTTGGGGCGTCATCTATGGACGTCGTTCGGAGAAAGTTCGACCCTTGATTTTGAGTCGGTAATGTAGGGTTTCAGTAAAACGTCGGTACGGTATTTTCCTCCCCCGCCTTCAAGTAAGGTTAACCCTCCCCGCCTTTCCCTTCAAGAAGGTTTTTAAACTTGGCGAGTTGTTTATAAAAGAGGTTATATCGAGGAATCGTGACATTATATCGGTAATCACTTTCCTAACCTCCAAAAAAGTATAAAATGGTAATATATGGTGTATACATCGTCTCGAAATCGGGCGGCTTAATTTTCAATCACGATCACAATGTCCCAAAAGTCGACAACGAAAAAATGTTCTCCTATCCTCTTGACGTCAAATTGGTATACGAAAACAAAAAAATCGTCGTTGCCTTTGGTCAAAAAGACGGAATAAATGGTAATTGACAACGTCAAAAAAGGTCAATGAAGCAGAATCATTCGAATGTTCAATAAATTGTTATTTTTCCATCGATTTTCCAGTTGGTCACGTTTTGTCGGCTGTGAACGGAAATACCGTTGTCGGACGTGAACTCGAGGATGGCAGGGATGTCCTCGAGATGTTGGAGCAGCAAAAAAATTTCCCCCTAACGTTGAAATTCAGTCGAGCAAAAATGACGACCAACGAAAAAATATTTCTCGCCTCGATGTTCTATCCGTTATTCGCGATAGCCAGTCAACTGAGTCCCGAGCCAAGATGTTCGGGAATCGAAGTTCTAGAGTCCGACACCTTCAGACTTTACTGTTATCAGACTCTAACCGGTGTAAAATTCATGATTGTCGCCGAACCCTCTCAACCGGGTATGGAAATTCTCTCCAAGAGAGTTTACGAACTTTACGCGGATTATGCCCTCAAGAATCCGTTCTATTCGCTGGAAATGCCGATCCGGTGCGAGCTTTTTGAAACGAATTTGCAAGCTTTGTTAGATGTTGTGGAAAAATCTGGCATAAGCAGCGTATAATCTTCCGTGGGTTGATAATGGTAATTATAATTAGATACATCAAGATAATTGTATAATATTTGAAGTATGTGAAAAATATATTTTAACTTAATCTGAAATAATTATTATCTAAAATTTTATCATTTTCATTTTCTGCTAAACCTCTGTGAAAAAGTGTTTTCATGGTGCTCCTTTTTTTGTTATTTTTACAATAATCGCAAGATGTCTTAATTTTATCTGTATAGCAATTATTATTATTAATCATCGTGTTTCAGTTCATGAGGGAACTGGAAAACTAAGAAGTTTTGCAGATGCAATATCTCAATAAACGTTTCTACTTTGATGACAGCGTGGTCCTTAATCTAAAGCAGAAGTGAAAGATATCCTTTTATGTCTACCGTTTGAAAAATATAGTTTTCAAAAAAACGCGTTTGAATGTTCGAATAAGATCATCACCAATAAAATGGTGACTCATCCTTAATTTGAAGTGCCTGATCCACGAAGAGAATCTTCAGTTTTGTGAAAAAAAATCCTGCAAAGACGATTGTTGCTCCCTGGCATTGGTTCTCCCTCTTTTAGAGAAGTCACTCGAGCGTCGTTTGGAGCGGCAGATACACCCTTTATTAGGTGTAAGCCTGAATTACGTGGCCAGATTATTTGGATGCAATTTATGAAAAAAAAAAGATTTTTTCAGAGTTGGGCAGTACTTGAAAGTACTCGGTACTTGCAGGTACTTGAAGTACAGTACTTGCAAGTACAAATTACTTCAAAAGTACTTCAAATATTGTACTTAAATTCTTGAAGTACTTCATGTACTTGAAGTACTGTACTTGAAAATTTCAAGTACTTCTCTGTACTTGAAGTACTTTGTTCAAGTACAAGTATCAAGCACTTTTGAATGTGTCTTGCTGATGGTTGCATGTGTAAAGCCTTTGAATATGGGTCATATGGGGAATTTTTCAAAATCGTGAAAATCCACGACCAACATAACACCTTGTACTGATATTAAAAGATCCTGAAATTTTCAGAAATGTGTTTTTTTTTGTTTCAAAAATATGAATTTTTGAATTTTGGTAAAACTTTTTGTTTACCTCTAAGTTAAGTGAAGTTGATCAATCATGTAATTTTGACTGCTGAAAATTAGAAAATTACATGATTGCTCAACTTAAAAAAAATTCATATTTTTGAGAAAAAAAACACCTTTCTGAAAATCTTTCAGGATCTTTTCAAATCAGTACAAGGTATTATATTTAAAAAATTGAACAAAAGATTCGATGTTAATTGTGGATTTTCACGATTTTAAAAAATTCAAAATTCTCCAAATACATAATTTTTCAAAATTTTTTGTCGGAATATTTTTTTTTCGTAGCCCCGAGTATACTCTTCAAGACGAAACAAACGATTTTTCATAACTATCATAGTTTTCAAGATATTGAGAAAAAAATTTGAAAAATGGTTAATTTTTGAATTTTGCATAACTTTTAAAAAAACAAATTAATTTTTTTTCCTTGGTAGAACTTGGTTTTATGATAAAACAAAACTTCTGACCAAATTTCATCGAAATTGAAAGTGGTCGATTCCAACTCTTGGTCGATTTGACATGGAATGACCCAAGTACCAGAATTTACGAGACATACCCGAAAACTAGAAAAGTACTTGATACTGGTACTTGATTTTTTCAAGTACTTCAAGTACCTATGGTACTTTATACTTGATACTTCAAGTACTTGCAAGTACTTTGCCAAACTCTGGATTTTTTGAACCAGTCACAGGGCGGCTATCTCAAAATCGAATGTGATATTCCGAGTAACGTGAAAGCATTACCAGAATCACCAATATCATGAGGATAGACTTAATCCTGAGGAGCATTTAAGCGAAAAAGTCAAAAGTATTGTGTTCACACAGTAATATTGCAGCTTTCGCTCATCTTCCAAATGCTGGACAAGACAGTACTTTTTTTTTATATATTTCCGTTATTATTACCGCCTACGAAATATCATTTTTTTTCTACATGAAAAGAAACGTATGTTTAATGCAATATAATTAATTTTCAAAGATTTTTTCGACTCTCACAAGCAGATATACAAAATATCGTTTTTCCTAAAAATCAATATCTAAAAAAAAAAAAGAATACTGTATCAGCTGTGTCTTCTGTCGGTAACTAATCTTGCAACTTCCTGTTTGTGATAAGAGAAGTTCAAAGCTTGATATCACAAAATTTGGAGCTACACAGCTTGGATAAAAAGATTTGGAAACGTTTAAATGTTTTTTTCGTGAAAAACGAACGTTGCAGTATCATCCTGAACCGTATTTTCATTTCATCTACGAAGTTTGGCGTTCTACAGTCATTCGTCGTCAGTTCGCGTCGAATATCGATCCACGAGGGATGCTGTGTCGTTCCAACTCATCCACACCAGTTTTTCTCGCGGCTGCGAACGAGCTTTCATCTCCGTTGCTGTGAAAGCTTTTCAGTGGCAAAAGAATCTGATCAGAATTCAAACATGCATTCGATGATCATTTTTCTGGTCGCTTTCTTCACTCACATGGCAATTGGTGAGTTGAATCAAGTTATTGAGTTAAATGACGTTGACGAACTGTTAAATAAAAGAGCAATTAATTCATTCCAGGTAATCCTGATTATCAAATATACGAAGCCAATCCAGATACGAAACGACTGTATGATGATCTGCTCTCTAATTATAACAGACTGATTCGTCCAGTCATTAACAATACTGAGACTCTCACTGTGTGGCTGGGTTTGAAGCTTTCGCAATTAATTGAAATGGTAAGTCAGTTGTTTAACAAAAAATGGTTTTCCGTTTTTCGAAATAACATATTAAATACTTTTGGGGAAGTGAAAAAAGATGCCTGGTAAAAGCAGAACTCTTAATATAAATATTTAGATACGTCTCATCGCAAATTTCTATTTCCCATTTAAATAACGAAGGAAAAAAAATGTATACTTAAAAATTTTAGACGTCGGCAAATCAATGTACCGAATCGAACGATACGTATTCTTGTAGGGAATTCAACGCTCTACACAAAAGTTCTCTTATGATTTTTCGATAAACTCACTCCTTCAAAAGTTATTCACAGTCTAATATATATGGGGCGTTCCATCCCAAATCGGACAGTGTGAAAAACTTTTTTTTTAATTTCCTCAATTTTTTAATATTTTTTAGTACCCATCAAAAGACCCTTTCTGTTAAATTTTGAGATTTTTTTGATTACTCGTTCAAAAGATATTAAATTAACAAAAAAACAAAATGAACGACAATATGTGCCGTTCATTTTGGTACATTGACTTGAAGCGGAGATATAAAATTTTAAAGATAAATTTTTTTTTCCTGTGTCATTTAAATGGGAAATAGAAATTTGCGATGAGACGTATCTAAATATTTGTATTAAGAGCTTTGCGTTTAATAGGCATCTTTAATCATCTCGTCGAAAGTATTTAATATGTTTATTCAAAAAACAAAAAATAGTTGCTTTTTTTGAATCAGTCTTATGCACAGATAATTTTTTTTTTTTCGTACCAACATTACTTTGGGTTTTGTAGTTTCACACGCGTCTGTTATCTAAAATATCAAAGATTTAAATGGAATATTTTAATATACAGTCTTGACTAAAAGCATTAGGGACCCAATTTGTTTACTTTATTCGTGGATTTTTTTCCCACACGTTTTTCTATTATGTATTGATCTTGAGTGTATCAAAACAAGGTATACCAAAAATTTCTCCAAGCGTGGAACCATGAAGTCACCATGCTGGTACCTGAAAAAATTTAATCATATACAGATTGTAATACTTCAAAAAATTATACTACGTGAATATCATTTTTATTTTTTCAGAATCTGAAAAACCAAGTGATGACAACAAATGTTTGGGTTGAACAGGTAACGCTCATTCGCTTTATTATACTACTTGCTAATATTGAAATTCTTTCTTAATATTCAATATCTTTTTTAATATTGAAATTGCTAATATTGAAAAAAAATAGCTCCCAGATTCGATGATTGCCTTAATCCTCACATATCAGTCATTAATAATATGTGCTCGTGCTTTTGTGGAAAGTAATATATCATATTATTTTCCCAATGTTGCAGAAATGGTTTGACTACAAACTTCGATGGAATCCTGAGGAATATGGAGGTATCGAAATGTTATACGTTCCATCGGAAAACATTTGGTTGCCGGACGTCGTTTTGTATAACAAGTGAGTTTTATAGATTTTTTTATTATATAGATTTTTAATTTTTATTTAAATAATAATAATAATTTTTATTTTATAGATTTTTAATCTTCACTCGAAGATTACCGCAAATAGTATTTCTTATACAACGTTATGCTTATTATTATTTTACAGTGCTGATGGAAATTATGAAGTCACACTAATGACCAAAGCAACGTTGAAATATACCGGTGAAGTTTTTTGGAAACCTCCTGCAATCTACAAGTCTTCCTGTGAAATCAACGTGGAATACTTTCCCTTCGATGAACAGTCGTGTATCATGAAATTCGGATCATGGACTTACAATGGAGCTCAGGTACGAAATACAAAATTATCCTTATAAATTTCTTGGTCATCAGTAAAAGTATCAAATCTGATAAAAAAGAAGTTAATTAAGATTTTACTGAAATGCAATTTCCAATTTATAAAACTAGAATGCACATGCCACCATTTATCACGTGTTAAATTCTGATCCTGTAAAATTTTAACTTAATGATGGGGATTTAAGTATTTGCTTACAGAGTCTAATATCTATTCAGAATTCAGCATAATCTGAAAAATGATTATAATCACTATTTATTCGTCATGCGACTAAACTGTTAAAATTCAAACAGGTTGACCTGAAACACATGCTGCAGGAACCTGGCAGCAATTTAGTCGCAATTGGGATTGATTTGAGTGATTTCTATTTGTCGGTGGAGTGGGATATTCTGGAAGTACCAGCAGCTCGCAATGAGGAATATTATCCATGTTGTACTGAACCCTATTCTGGTATGCAAACCTTATAAGATTGTAGTTCTTACAGCATTTCAAATTCTAACTTATATGACAATGCGTACTTTTAAACCAACCCTTCTGATGAAGTTTTATAATTGGTTATTTGGAAGTGCAGCATAACAAAAATTATGCAATATCAAAATTTCTTTCAGATATCACATTCAACATCACTATGAGGAGAAAGACTTTGTTTTATACAGTGAATCTTATAATTCCATGTGTGGGGATCACATTTCTGACGGTTCTTGTATTCTATTTACCCAGTGATTCCGGAGAAAAGGTGAGTTTATAAGAAAACCTATTTCATTTTTACAGCAATTAAAGATAAAATTGGGAATTGATCCTAAAATGTAAACTAATTTACTCCATGATCGAGGGCCCAATACAGTAATATTACATCAATTATTAACGTCTCATCGTACCATCAGATTTAAATTAGAATTGAATCTCGTTTCGGCCACATTGAAATATATTATGCACAACGTCTGATACATCTATTTTTCCTCAGGTTTCATTGTGTTCCTCGATTCTACTCTCACTGACAGTATTTTTCCTGCTGCTGGCAGAGATCATTCCACCGACGTCACTGGCGATCCCCCTGCTTGGAAAATACTTGTTATTTACAATGTTTCTTGTGACTTTGTCTATATGGATTACAGTATGCGTCTTGAATGTTCATTTCCGGTGAGTAAGAATTTTTCAAATTGTGTGTAAACTATTCTTTTTGAGCTCAGAAATATATAAATATATTCTTTTTTAGCTCAGAAATATTATGTTTTTTAAAAATAGGACTCTTCTTTTCATCAACGATGTAACGTTTTTTATAAGTCCAATTATGCATCTATATTATTCAAATTACATTGTATTTTCGCAAACAGGTCACCATCTACCCACAATATGTCTCCATGGGTCCGTCAAGTATTTTTGAATTGGATGCCACGCGTTTTGATGATGAGACGAACGCCTTATTCAACACCGGAATATGACGATACTTTTATAGATGGAGGATATACCAATGAAATTGACTTGAGGTACGAATAATTTCATGATATCTCGAAGAACCGATTTAGAATGGGTCGTTTTGAGTCATTCACCCTGTTTCGAAGAATACAGAAGTAACTGTCTCAGTCTTATGATTCAATTTCAATGAGATTTCGTATAATTTAATTTTAATATTTGCAAAATCAGTACCAAAATCTCAGACGAAACGAATCAATGGAGTAGAATGCTTAATTTCGAATGAATGGAGAAGTTTCAGTGAATGTTCGATACAAATGAGCGAGGTAGAGAGAAAATTTATTTAAAAAATCCCTTTGCCACTCATTAATTTTGTCGAATGTTTTTTTTTACAGCTACCGAGACAGCGTGAGTGAATACCCTCAAGATTTAAAAGGAAGTTCCGATGCATTTGAGAGTGTCACAAGTGCATACAAACAGATTCGAGATGGTGAAGCTCGTCACGTACCACAAGCATCCGGTAAGCTATATTTAGAAAATAACTATGTATATTGATTTATATAACTCAATATGTTGATTAAATTAATTCCAATTTTATTATAGAATAATTAACTCATTATTGCCCGTAGTAACAGATAGCGAAAATACAATGCCCAGGCACCTCTCACCAGATGTGATGTCGGCACTTCAAGGCGTTCGATTCATCGCACAGCACATTAAAGACGCTGACAGAGATAACGAAGTAAATTTTTACAAAATAATTACGTTATCGACAAGCATGTTTATTAGACCGATTTAAAAAAAAACGACTATTTTTTGTTTTTCGAAACAATATACTTTCGGGGAGATGAAAAAAGATGCGTGTTAAAAGCAAAGCTCTTGTTATAAATATTTAGATATGTCTCATCGCAAATTTCTATTTCCCATTTAAATAACACTGGAAACAAAATTTTCAAACTTTGAAATTTTATACTTCGGTTTCTAGTCAATGTAACGAATCGAACTTATGATTTTTCGATGAACTCACTCATTCAAAAGTTATTCACGTTCTAATATATATAGGGCATTCCACACCAAATCGACCACTTTAGAACCCGACCCCCTTCGATTTGGCTGAAATTTTTTATCTTTTTCTACCTTATCAAAAACATTTTTCAGAATTTTTTCAAATTTGACTTATCGAAATGGTTTTTTTTTCTAAATATTCGTTTTTTAATTTTTCTAGATTTTTGGGAAAGATCTAAAATGTCTCGACGATTATTCGCATTTTTTTTTAAACAGGTTATAGAAGATTGGAAGTTCGTTGCAATGGTGCTCGACCGTTTTTTTCTTTGGATATTCACCATGGCCTGTACCGGAGGTACACTCGGAATCATCTTTCAGGCTCCAAGCTTATACGACACCCGGGGAGCAGTAAATCAGCAGCGCTCTCCAGGAATTCCACTCCGTGGTAATCGTGATATACCGGATACAAGTTTCGAAGATCTCGCTAATATTCTGCCTGGTTAACGACTAAGGGACAAAATTATTTTCTAAAAAATCAAAGTGTTTCCGGGGGCAGCCACGTATGTGTTAATTGTTTCAACTGCCATTATTTTAACATACACTGTTCATTAATATTCAAGAATTTTGGACTTGAAATCCAATGAATTACGGTTTCATAAATTACAAACACGTACTCTGTGCTAATAAGTAAAGATTTATTCCAAATAATGCTAGGTTATTAGCTGGACAGTAACTCCTTGAAGACATTTACAATAAACAAAATATAACGATTGCACAATCCTTTAGTTTACATAATTAGGTAGTTTTATAGATCTCACAAGAGGTTCATTTAACAAAAAAAGAATTTTTGAGAATATTTTATTTTGGCGTTTTCGTTTTGGAAAATATGTATATATATATATAAATTGTTTATAGAAAAAATCATGATTCAATATTTCATCTACAATCATACGTTTGGATAACCGGACATGCCCGAGCATTGCGATTTTTTTCAAAAATGAATATACATATAGACTCGCTATATTTGAATGCGAAACGTCTGTGGTTTCATGAAAAAATAATAAATCATTTATATTATGTTTTACCGTTATCCGTTAATCGTACCAGTATTTTGTAGGAATGCGGCAATTTAAATGTTATCACACTGATTCGTCGAACTATACATTTCTATCTATACATGTGAATTGCTTCGGATCGGTTCGGCTACTTTCATGATGAAGTAATTGCAATTGTTCAACTACGGTGTATGTGTTTACCAACAATCTGCGGATCTATCAACAGTATGGAAGTAGGTTTTTACAGAAAGTCAGTAGCATCTTTTTCACGGAACTCCTCAAACATTATTCATCGCCTCAATTCTCTGTAAATTGTAAATGAACAGATTCTTCAGCCCTATCGAGAAATATGGTCAAATACAATGTTTAAATACATCTCACAGCGATACTTACGTATGTCACGGTATCGTTTCAGCTCTTCCATAACGATTTCGCGGAGTTTTTCATAAGCTTTGTCCAGATCATCGTTGACAATTATAGCATGAAAATTACCAGGTAATTCACCTGAAAAAAAAACCATGTCAGTGGAGAATAATCTAAGTTGCTGCCAAAACAGCTTTATTATTTGACAATGGCAAAAATGATAGTCCACAGAGATTTCCGTAGTTGCCGAAATTATAATGTAAAAATAATGCATTATTTATTTTAGAAATAATGAAAATTCTATGATAGAAACATTAAGCATTATTTTTGTAATGAAAAATGTCAAAACTTAACGATTATGCATTAAATTAATAATGAATAATGCAAAAAGCGTAACATCATTCATTACAACAGTAATGGATAATGCTAAATGCTGCCATTGTCCATTATTGCAGTAATGGGTAATTCAGAGTAGAAACAAATTTTCATTACTATACCAATGAGTGGTACAAAACCGAAGAATAATGCATTACTTTTAGTAATGCATTACATTGAGCAATTCATTACTTTGAGCAATTCATTACTTTGAGTAACACATTACATCGAGCGATGCATTACTTCAAATAACGCATTACATTTCTAAATAATGTATTGCTTTGAGTAATGGTTTAAAGGAATAAAAATAATTTCTGTACGTATGTCAATGAAATCTTCCTTTTCGTATAATTTTTTATAATCATAATGCGTAAGAATGATACATCTCAGACTGTATGTGTTATTTCCTGAAATTTTTTACAGGGTAATTCGTTTGTTTAGATTCCTAATTTTGTAATTCGAAAATATAATTCGGTACTTTGTTTTGTTTTTTTTTTATTTATTAGATCAAATTTGAACCTACAGCATCTTTTTCTTTTTTATCTTTGACCGGAAATTGTCAAGAGAATAATAATTCCTGTTCATGTACGATTGTTTACTTTTTTTTACTCTCGAATCATTTCATATATTTTTTATTTATTTGTGAATCAACCAAAAGAAAAAACCATCTTCCACTTGTGCATTTTTTTATTGGTTAAATGGAAGGAAAAGGCGCAGCATATATGTATTTTATTCTCTTTCGACTCAAATTTTCAATTCTAATTTCAAATTTCAAAACGGGGATTGTTAGTTCGGCTGACATTCCGATGTTTACATTTTTGGGTTTTTTCACTTAAAAAAAATTCATAAACTCATAACATCGAGTCCCTGAACCGGTTTCATCAATCCATATTTTCCACTTTCGTAAATAAAAGGAAGATTTTATATCATTGTCCTATTGGACTACGAATGCATAAAATATTTTTATTCCGAATAATGCATTATTCAAAATATTCAGTATTATAGTAATGAAAAATTAACGCTACTTTGCAATATATATTACTTTAATAATGGATAATGGAACATTTTTGCATTACTCATTATTTCAGTAATGAGTGATGTAACTCTTTCCACATTATCCATTACTTCAGCAACGGATAATGTAATGCTTTTCCAAGTACTCATTAATGACGTAATGCATAATGTTTTATTTTTACATTTTCCAGTACTAATATAATGCTTAATGGTCTGACATTTGCATTATTAACTAAAAATATAATGCAATATTTTGTTTATCACATTATTCATTGAATGAATAATGTATAATGGAAGTTAAGTCCCATTATTAAGTGAAAAAATAATCATTAATGAAATCGATAATGCATTGATAAAATAATGCATTTTTTGCAACTCTGGTCCGTGTATTATTATATCTATTCATCTTCTACTTATATATTTTCCAAATAGTAACCAAAGCCAACTTGCAACCTGTTGCACAAATGGAACATGAATTTCACATGCAACAGCTAGCAAAAAAGTACTCAGGGCTGAGTCTCAATTAATCTCTGAGAATATAATTACGAATATTGTGAACAAATTTATAAAGGAAACACTAAATGTTGATCGTTTCTCAATTCACTAAGAAAAAACCATTTACCATACTCAATTTCTGCCCTTGCAACGGATAATCGCCGCTGCAGTGATTCTTGAGTTTCAGTTTTTCTGCCCTTTAATCGATTCTCGAGTTCTGGTATGGAAGGTGGTTTGATAAAAATTAGAAGCGGATCAAGATCGCTGTTTTTTATTTGCATGACTCCTTGCATGTCTATATCCAGTACGCATACTTTGCCATTGTTCTTTACATCCTCGACGGATTTTTTACTGAATCGGAGAAAGACCGAATGAACGTTTGTAGACTTCGTGAAAATATTGTACCAACCTTTAGCCAGAACTTTTCCTCACCTGGTTCCGTACATATTATCGCTGAACACAGCGCTCTCGATAAATTCACCTCTGTCAATCTCATTCTGCATTTTTTCTTTATCCGTAAAGTAGTAATGCTTGCCGTGCACTTCACCCACTCTTGGTTCTCTAGTTGTGTGGGAAACGGAGAATCCGAAGGTATCAGGAAATTCTTCGAAGAGACGTTTGATCAAGGTACTTTTGCCTGTGCCGGATGGACCGCATAGTACCAAAGGCCTTGGACCTCTTCGGAGCATACTATAAAACGCTGCAAAAAACAAGGATTTTTTGTATCATTCATGTACATTCATGTGTAACTCATATTCGCTAGATTACAAATAGATTTAAAAAGAAAAATCCTGATCAGGGCTCATGAGGGAAAAAAATTATTTTTTTGTTCCATTCGTCTTTTGTAAACATCTCGAAATCTGCATTGATGGGAAATCAACTGCTGATGACGAATATGCAATAAAAGAAATTGAATTCTGATTTTTGGCAATTTTACAAACTCTAGCGCCGCTGAAATTCAAGATATGGGGATGATCCTTGCACCATTTTCTTTACTATTCTACCCTCTGTCGTTAAAAAAAAAAGAAATATCGGTTTTCGACGTTTTTCAAAATTGGTCGAATCTAAACCAAATAAAGAAGAAGTCCTTCCCCAATCTAATTCTCGCCCTTTGTATTTTTTTGAAAATACGTTATCCATGTTAAAATCGTTACAATCTCGAATCCTGAACTTCAGATTGGATTCGTTCCTCTCAAATAATAAGTCACATGGAAACTGGCGAATGAGTTGTAATATTCACCAATTCACAAAGTGCAGAAATTTGTTAAAGTATGATTGTACTAAATACCATCATACCATTCCTTAAATTTTGAGAAAATTATTCCATGATGAGAAATGTGAAGCAGAAAAATTTGCAAAAAATATTCCTGTAGGTAAAAAATTAAGACAACAAACATTTTGACACTGAGAACTCACTCAAAAAAAAGCATAAGATGCAGATTCAATAAAAATATTTTATTCGTCGCAACCAGTTGACGTCTAAAACGATTTTGTGGTGACTGAATTTTCTAATTTCTTAAAAACGCTTTCTGCTGGATTTTGATGTTTGTAGTAGTAACAAAATCACAGGCGCAACCCTTGTCTGAGATTGATTTTCAAGGTAAAATATAGAAGCCTCTCAAAGAACACAACTTAAAAAAATCTTCCTTGGAACCATTCCAAAATATTTCCTGGACTGGATAGAAGAGAAACATAACACATTTGATTTAATAAAAATGTACGTATTACAAACCAATGATCGGCAAAAAAAAATCTATCCATTTTTATTATCCAATTTTTTCGAAAAATTAATAATTAGCAAAAAAATATTACTAATTTTTTTTTTTTAGTATTTAGCGGGAACATATTACTAATTTTTTCCAAGAATTAGTAATTAGTGAGAAAGATATTGCTAAATAACCAAAAAAACAATCATTTGTGGAGAAATGTTGTATGAATTTTGGAAAAAGTAATAAATAAATAAAAATCACTAATGTATTTTTTAGTAGGTACTGATCAAATATTGGTATTAATAATAACTTATGTGATATCGTATGACAATTGATACAATAAATACTAATATGTGGAATATGTATTCAAAAGATCTAATTATTATAAAAAATAAAACAACTTTTTTAATAGTTGTTTGAGCTTATAACCCAATTTGTGCACACAAGTACGTAAATATACACAATACTTTTCTACAAATTACTATTTTTTAAAAATTTAATAGTAATATTTTTTGACTAATTATTAATTTTTCGAAAAAATGATTAATATAATCAATATCGTTGACGAAAAAATCGATACTGCCGATCACTGTTACAAATTATTAGCAACCATAATACTATGTCTTGTCTTACACACGCACACACTTGGTTCTGGTAGAAACTCCATAATCAAATCGATTCTATCATACCTATGTTTAATCTTTTAAATCCTGAAGCGAAGGCCATTCTCAGAGATTCACCGGACTTCAGCTGAAATACGTTTTTAAGAATAGACTGAATTTTTTTGACACAAGTATTAGAGTCTTCTGTTTATCGAGTCGAGTGTGTGAGAAAAAGTGAATATTATTGAGATAATTCAATTGAGATAATTCGATAATTTCATTTCGGTGATATTGGAGATCGACAAAATAATATGCAGTATTCTGAACGAATTCAATGTCAATTCTTGTCATTTGTCTCTCTGTATAAGAAATATTACCGGGAAGAACTCCGATAAAGAAATGGGCAATCAAAAATCTTAATAGGAGTCGAATAGGTCGAAGGGCAAAAGAAGTGAGAGCAGCCAAACCCAATAATTAATGAATATAATGTTTGCTCAGGGTGAAATTATTTTTTACATAAATCTCTTGCGTCGAAAGTCCTACTTTATGCTACTATACGGCATGAATGAACAGAATGCGTATGAAAAACAAATGATTGTATCTATCCATGTGTATTATAAATTAGAAATAACAAATTAAACACTTGTAATGCAGAGATCTAACAAACAATTCGTTTCAAATGTTTTTTCATCGGATTATAATAACAGGAAAGGCACTTACTTCTAAAGATTTAAGAGTGTGCTTCAGTAATTACAAATTTTCGTGTAATATATTGTTTTGCCACGTGTAATGGTTAACCTTCGGATCTACCAAGTGGCGATTGTTGACAATATATTGTTGTTTACTTGTTTATCGTACAATTTTGGTGACTTCACTCGAAGGTCGTTCCAAACTAGAAACGTGCCGGTCAACCCTTGAATCCCTTGATAGATACTTGACCATGTTATTGACCACGGTTTTTTTTCCAATGAGTTTGAAAACGCGGTTATAGGATCGGCTGTGAAGAGTTCTACATTACCGACACTCCGTCTTGAAGTCAGTGTTGCCAGGTTCTAAGAAATTTCTTAATTCTAAAGAAATTTAGATGGTTTCTAAGAATTAAGAATTCTTAAGTTTTTTAAAAAGAATTTTCAGAATTTCTAAAGAATTCTGAAGAAAGGCTCTTCGGCCTTGATATGCGCTGTCTTACCGGCAATCTCGACTGTCGGTAAGGAATCTCGACTATAGGTAAGATAGGAAATGGCTCGAGCGTCCCCTAACGTGATTAAAGAAATCTAAAGAATTTTCAATCTTTTGAAATAACGAGCCAAACGAGAAAATCCAATTTATTTCTCAATCAACGATCAATTTGCATAAAAATCACACCTATTAACAGTAAAAATTCGGGACAAGTGCATTCACAGATTATTCTCACCGCTAGAAGGATCTTTGAAAAAAAAAAATGGGATCGATGGTGCATAACTAGAAAAGTTTTCAAGAGCATTATTCAATAATCGCAAAATCCTTCAGAAATCAAAATCCCGGAGCAACTATTTCCAAATTTAATCCCAACCGTCATTGTTATCAATTCAACGTTCATCATAAATAAAATATAAGCTCCGCAACCCCAAAATAACGAAAATTAGAAAATCCACAGTCACTTTGCAAAGAAATTAAACATTAACCCTCCCTCCTCCGACAAATATAAATTTTTTAATTTTGGTAAAAAGATTTTTATCTTTACCACTAAGTGAAGTGAAGTTGAGCAATCATGTAATTTCTACTGCTAAAAATTACAAAATTACATGATTGCTCAACTTTACTTAACGTAGAGGTGAAAAAATTTTTTTTATTGCCAAAATTCAAGAATTCATATTTTTGAAACAAAAAAAAAGCATCTTTCTGAAAATTTCAGGATCCTTTAAGAGCAGTACAAGGTATTCTATAAAAAAATTGAACCAAAAATTTAATGTTGATTGTGGATTTACACGATTAAAAAAAATTAACATGCTCCAAATTCATCATTTAAAAAAAAAAAAATTCGGAATATTTTTTTGTTCGTAGCCCCAAGTATACACTTTAAGATTAATGCAGAACGATTTTTTCGTAACTATAATAGTTTTCGAGACATTTAAGAAATAAACGTGATATATTGAAAAAATTGTGAAATTTCGCATAACTTTCGAAAAAAAAAGTTTCATTTTTTTTCCTTCCGTAAAACTTCGTTTTATGATAAAAGAAAACTGCTGACCAAATTTCTTCGAAATTGAAAGGGGTCGATTCCAACTATTGGTCGATTTGACATGGAATGACCCATATATTTTTTTTCCAAAAATCAAAAGTACACAATGATATTTTATGTAACTCATGTGTAACTCTAAAAAGTTAGATTGCGCAGCTGTTAGTAAACTGTCATTTCATTGGAATATAACGACTAATGACGAAATACTTTTTTTTATCAAAAATAATGTCAATGTCTTGATATTCCAATAAAAAAAGTTTTTCGAGTCTCACCACTTGAAGGTCACTGCGCATCGAGACTCGGAGTATGGAGCACGTATTTTAGCCGTGCAAAAGATTTTAGCATAAGATTTCTAGTTAAGCAAAGCGCGAAAATGAAAAAATATTGGAAGCAATAAAAGCAAGGCCATTTGGAAGAGAAAGATGAAAACAGAAAAAATCGAAGCGAAGAGAAACTTTATAACTAAGAGACAGAGGCTTATACGTGCTACCATACTCCTCCTTTGCTATTTAGCGTTAAAGAAAAGGAAGAAAGAAAAAGCAGTGCAGAAGGAAAGAAATGTGTAAAACAGAGACAAGCGTAAAAAGAGAATAAAAAGCAATTACCAATCCATTCATCGAAGACGAGAAACACATAAATCGAACCCTGAAACAGAAATTAAAAAAAAAATCCCGCGAAGACCTGAAACAAACAAATCAATCAGTGAAAAAGAAAATAAATTATTAAAAAATCCCGCGAAGACCTGAAACAAATAAATCGAACCCTGAAACAGAAAAAAATCCCAAGAAGACCTGAAACAAATAAATCAAACCCTGAAACAGAAAAAAATCCCACGAAGACCTGAAACAAATAAATCAAACCCTGAAACAGAACCAAAATCCCGCGAAGACCTGAAACAAATAAATCGAACGCTGAAACAGAAAAAAATCCCACGAAGACCTGAAACAAATAAATCAAACCCTGAAACAGAACAAAAATCCCGCGAAGACCTGAAACAAATAAATCGAACGCTGAAACAGAACAAAAATCTCGCGGAGAACTGAAACAAATAAATCGAACCCTGAAACAGAACAAAAATCCCGCGAAGACCTGAAACAAATAAATCGAACCCTGAAACAGAATAAAAATCCCGCGAAGACCTGAAACAAATAAATCGAACCCTGAAACAGAACAAAAATCTCGCGAAGAACTGAAACAAATAAATCGAACCCTGAAACAGAACAAAAATCCCGAGAAGACCTGAAACAAATAAATCGAACCCTGAAACAGAACAAAAATCCCGCGAAGACCTGAAACAAATAAATCGAACCCTGAAACAGAACAAAAATCCCGCGAAGACCTGAAACAAATAAATCGAACCCTGAAACAGAACAAAAATCCCGCGAAGACCTGAAACAAACAAATCAGAAAGATCCTATATCCCAGAAAGGGAAACAAACAATGAAAAATCGCGGGAAGACCTGAAACAAAAAAAAAACAGAAAACATCCTGATTCCCTACCAAAATGCGATCAACATAGAACGAGAGGATCGCGCGATATTTACTACGTACGCGTTTTTTTTTGTTTTTAATATTATGTTTTTAGTGAATTTGGAGCACAATGTATTAATTGATTTATTTTAGACCGCGACTTTTGGGGATGACTCTAGAAACTTTTTTTCGCAAAAATGACTCGAATACTAAATTCACGATATGCCAGAAACAGAGTTGTCCCGGGACAAAACTCCATTCTGAATATATCGGAGCAAATTAACAAATTTGGGTGTCACACGATTGTGACTTGGTTTCTTCCGTTTGCATAGTGACGACGTGATTGTGAAAAAGATTTTCACATTTATTGTGGCTAAATCTATTCTCGAATCGATATTCGTGAGATCCTTCGAGAATAGATATCACTCACGATTTTCCCACGATGAGCTGAAAATAATGATTGCTCAACGATTTTCCATCGGATAAAATCTCTTTAAACAAAAATCGAGCAAGACCTCGATTTATTTAAGAAAAAAAAAGAGAAAATCTTTGATCAATTGACACAAAGTACAAAGCGGCATTGCAATTCTGCATGTTGATATTTAATCTCACATACGCTGAAACATACTCGAGAAAAGAACTTGATATGAAAATATAATCGCGTACAATCCTGCCTATTTTTCACCCACTTAACGGTTTTGAAAAAAAATTCAAATCGCGACACCCTCATACAAAAAAGGCCCTAATACCCAAATGGATCCACGTCGAATTAACGTTTAACGACAATCACTCGTTCTCATTCACACCGCTAAGGTGTCAACCTGCCCTAGGGAAAACTGGCTTTTGCCAGTTCACGCGGTTCCTGAACCAGCGTCACGTCCCGGGACGTGTCCGACACCGAAGCTTTCAGAGATTTGGGGCTCCTCTTGCCCAAGGAGGAGCGCCGGCAGACATACCATGCAAATTCGCTATCGTTGCACCTCGTAGAGAGGCAGATCTCTACGAAGCAAAACGATCAATTAAAAATAGATATCGACATTGTAGCTGAAAAGCCTATAAAACGGATTAGTAATCTACGACGTTCAAGAAGACTCGAGAAAAATATTCTATATACACTGCCTCGTCACAGAGAAAATATAAAAAAATATAAAAGCTTGATTCTAATATTTATCAAATAATCCAAATCGTGCTGCCCGAAATGGATTTTTTTACTCCGAAACGAGTGAAGCTCGCTCCGGAGCTTCTGGACAAAGTGAAGCTTTGCCAAGAATTCAAATGAGAAAAATGATGCTAAAATTTGAATCGTTGCGATCCGACGAATTGACTTAAAACAAAAATATATCTATTCCAGGATAAATTTCTTCCCATCTCGGGGTTGCAATAGGGTCGTAGTGACTAAGTGGAGTAAAAAAAATTTAGATTGATTTTAAACATCCAAAAACCACCCCTTGGAAGGGGTGGAAATTTGAAAAAATTATATCTTTGAGTTTTTAGGGGTTTTCAACTTTTTTTAATTAGTGTTATATGCTCTAGGATCTTGTGGAAGGTGGTAAAATAAATATGAATAATTTTGGACTGCGAATATGAATAATTTTTGACTGTGAATATGAATAATTTTTGACTATGAATATGAATAATTTTCGATGAGAGATTCTCAATTTTTAAGTTTGCTTGCTCGGCTCAAATCGAACGAACTCGGCTAAGCACGGACCAGCTTAGGCTCAACTAGGCTAACGACACGACCTGCGCATATTAAGCTCAACCACGGATAACCGTGGACTCGACTGGCTCGGCCTGCTCAACTGAGCTCGACTCGGCACAGTTTAGCTTTATAGCGACTCTCGGCCTGCTTCGTTCGGCTCCACCAAGATCCGTTTCGCTCCGCTCGGCTCGGCTCGAACGAGCTCGGCACGGCTCGGCTCGGACCGCTCAATTATGTAATTGAGTTCGGCTCGGCACGATCCGGCGAGCTCGGCCGCGCTTCGCTCCGCTCGGCAAATTGAGAAAGCCCGCATCGTTCCAAGATGGAATTTTTTCAAATTTTTACTCCCTCAAAAGGGAACTCTCCGAAAGTCGAAAATTATTCATATTTTTTTTTACTATTTTCTACGAGGTCCCAGAGCTTATAACTCTGATAAAAAAAATATATATGCAATATGCAAAAAATCACGATTTATACACGAATAATTTCTTTTTTTCAAAGTCAATTTCGTTGAATCACAGTGATTCGGATTACAGCATCGTCAAAGTGAAGCTTTGATAAGAATTCAAACGAGAAAATACAAAAGAAATTCAGAAAGGACAGCGCTTCATTGACGAAAATATTATTTTGAAAGAATTATATCATGAAAAAACGCGTGAATTTTTATTTATTTTAACTATCATTTGACAGTTCTATAATTTTTAGTAAAAAACGAGTCGTACATGAGAAAAATAATTTTGCTTTAAGAGCCAAATGTTTTTGATATTGATGGCGCGATCAGAGCAAAGTTTTTTTTACATTTACTATTAATATATTTTTTCAAAAGAAAGTCGCGTTGCTCTAATCCAACTATCGTACCTCACGAAAGATCTTCTCGGCCGGAAAAACTACTATTTTGCAATAAAAGGAAAAAAAAATCCGTCTCTCGACAATGTATTACGAGAACATTTATTGTTCTTTGATTATTTAAATGGATTTAAAAAATAGCCGAGAAAATTATAAACCCTGTCGACTAAAACATATAAAATATGCACGAGACAATAAAGGGGACACTCGCGAGTCGTTTTCGAAATATCGAGAGCATCTCGACATTTCTGAACGATTCACGGTCACTATGCATCGGGCTGAGAGGGAAATTGATAATTAATATAAAAAAAATCAACGATACCCTTTGGATGTTCTTGTAGTCTGCCAAAAGCTGCATAGTTGCTGCCAAAATCCATGACAGCATCGTTGCAGCCAAAATCCATGACAGCATCGTTGAAATCCTTCTTAGTTTCTGCTTCATCCCGGCAATCGACAATCTGCGACAGCTTGACGTCACTTTGCACAATTTATCGCGACACTTTTCAAACATTTTGTTGAAACAAAAATATCAAAAGACCGTGGCTTGATTTTTTACACGAAAAAAAGTAGCACGAATGAACACAGAAAAATAACGAGTAAGAATCTCGCGTTCAAAAGATTTTAGAGCGCGCAAAAAAAATTTTCAGCCCAACGCGTACTAATAAAGTATTAATTAATAAATAATCGTATTAATTAATAGATTAATATCGCGAGAATTTAATTTGCTAAATTTATTCACGAAAATAACGAAAAAAAAAAATTTCAGCGCGCCACGTATTAATAAAGTATTAATTAATAAATAATCGTATCAATTAATAGAGTAATTAATATCGCGAGAATTTAATTTGCTTAATTTATTCACGCAAATAAAGAAACAAAAAATTTTCACTGATTCTACATAAAATTCTTTAACGCCTGTCACGAATATGTATTATAAATCCTTGAGAATATCGTATTTTACATATTCACGATCAAGTTTGTTCGAGAGTCGCGAATGGCAAAGAAACTGCGTTATCACCGATAATTTTTTCGTTCACACACACACAGCATCGTTTTACACGTAGCTATATCGATATTATTAACCGCGATACACAGGCAATCGCCAATTACGCGAGAATATAAACGGCACGAAAATTTTTAAACCGGGAGAGAGCGCGGAAAAATTTAGTGACAGGCGCGACACGACCGAACGTTCCTCGAGGCGAGCTCGAGGGGAACTGACGAGAGCGCCGCGCGCTGCTACCTGCCGTGCGCGCCTGCCCGCTCGAAGCCGTTCTCTCGGCGTCCAACACTGTGAGAGGGGGAAGAGTGGGGATTTCGAATGAGAGACGGAGCGCCGGTTTGCGCGCGGAAAACAGGTGACACATACCTGTGGAATGTGGGGTAATATGGACCACCTCAGAGCTCGCCTGTTATTTTCATGCCATGATAAGAATGAAAACAAAGGGCCTCGACAACACACGCGAATGCCAAGCTTCTTTTCAATCTCACTGTTCACATATATTCTTATTTCTCTTTATCTGTTTCATTACTATCAAAATTCAATCTACATGATGAATTCTTCAACATTCGCTCCAAAGTGTACGAAACATTTTAATACTTTAAATATTTTAATATTAATATTAAATGTTAATATTAATATTAAATATTAAATATTAAATAAAAAATCCCGCGAAGACCTGAAACAAACAAATCAGAAACATCCTACCCCAGTAAGGGAAACAAATATTGAAAAATCGCGCGAAGACCTGAAACAAAAAAACAGAAAACATCCTGATTCCCTACCAAAATGCGATCAACATAGAACGAGAGGATCGCGCGATATTTATTATTTACGCGTTTTTTTATTGTTTTTAATATTATGTTTTTAGTGAATTTGGAGCACAATGTATTAATTGATTTATTTTAGACCGCGACTTTTGGGGATGACTCTAGAAACTTTTTTTTCGCAAAAATGACTCGAATACTAAATTCACGATATGCCAGAAACAGAGTTGTCCCGGGACAAAACTCCATTCTGAATATATCGGAGCAAATTAACAAATTTGGGTGTCACACGATTGTGACTTGGTTTCTTCCGTTTGCATAGTGACGACGTGATTGTGAAAAAGATTTTCACATTTGTCGTGGCTGAATCTATTCTCGAATCGATACTCATGCGATCCTTCGAGAATAGACATCACTCACGTTTTTCCCACGATGAGCTGAAAATAATGATTGCTCAACGATTTTCCATCGGATAAAATGTCTTTTGAAAAAGCCGAGCAAGGTCTCGATTTATTTAAGAGAAAAAAAGAGAAAATCTTTGATCAATTGACACAAAGTACAAAGCGGCATTGCAATTCTGCAAGTTGATATTTAATCTCACATACGCTGAAACATACTCGAGTAAAAATTTGATTTGAAAATATAATCGCGTACAATCCTGCCTATTTTTCACCCACGTAACGGTTTTGACAAAAAAATCAAATCGCGACACCCTCATACAAAAAAGGCCCTAAAACCCAAATGGATCCACGTCGAATTAACGTTTAACTACAATCACTCGTTCTCATTCACACCGCTAAGGTGTCAACCTGCCCTAGGGAAAACTGGGGTTTTCCCAGTTCACGCGGTTCCTGAACCAGCGTCACGTCCCGGGACGTGTCCGACACCGAAGCTTTAAGAGATTTGGGGCTCCTCTTGCCCAAGGAGGAGCGCCGGCAGGCATACCATGCAAATTCGCTATCGTTGCACCTCGTAGAGAGGCAGATCTCTACGAGGCACAACGATCAATTAAAAATAGATATCGACATTGTAGCTGAAAAGCCTATAAAACGGATTAGTAATCTACGACGTTCAAGAAGACTCGAGAAAAATATTCCATATACACTGTCTCGTCACAGAGAAAATATAAAAAAATATAAAAGCTTGATTCTAATATTTATCAAATAATCCAAATCGTGCTGCCCGAAATGGATTTTTTCACTCCGAAACGAGTGAAGCTCGCTCCGGAGCTTCTGGGCAGAGTGAAGCTTTGCCAAGAATTCAAATGAGAAAAATGATGCTAAAATTTGAATCGTTGCGATCCGACGAATTGACTTTAAAAAAAAATATATCTATTCCAGGATAAATTTCTTCCCATCTTGGGGTTGCAATAGGGTCGTAGTGACTAAGTGGAGTAAAAAAAAATTAGATTGATTTTAAACATCCAAAAACCACCCCTTGGAAGGGGTGGAAATTTTAAAAAATTATATCTTCGAGTTTTTAGGGGTTTTCAACTTTTTTTTATTAGCGTTATATGCTCTGGGATCTTGTGGAAGGTGGTAAAATAAATATGAATAATTTTGGACTGTGAATATGAATAATTTTTGACTGTGAATATGAATAATTTTTGACTATGAATATGAATAATTTTCGATGAGAGATTCTCAATTTTTAAGTTTGCTTGCTCGGCTCAAATCGAACGAACTCGGCTAAGCACGGACCAGCTTAGGCTCAACTAGGCTAACGACACGACCTGCGCATATTAAGCTCAACCACGGATAACCGTGGACTCGACTGGCTCGGCCTGCTCAACTGAGCTCGACTCGGCACAGTTTAGCTTTATAGCGACTCTCGGCCTGCTTCGTTCGGCTCCACCAAGATCCGTTTCGCTCCGCTCGGCTCGGCTCGAACGAGCTCGGCACGGCTCGGCTCGGACCGCTCAATTATGTAATTGAGTTCGGCTCGGCACGATCCGGCGAGCTCGGCCGCGCTTCGCTCCGCTCGGCAAATTGAGAAAGCCCGCATCGTTCCAAGATGGAATTTTTTCAAATTTTTACTCCTTCAAAAGGGAACTTTCCGAAAGTCGAAAATTATTCATATTTTTTTTACTATTTTCTACGAGGTCCCAGAGCGTATAACTCTGATAAAAAAAATATATATGCAATATGCAAAAAATCACGATTTATACACGAATAATTTATTTTTTTCAAAGTCAATTTCGTTGAATCATAGTGATTCAGATTACAGCATCGTCAAAGTGAAGCTTTGATAAGCATTCAAACGAGAAAATACAAAAGAAATTCAGAAAAGACAGCGCTTCATTGACGAAAATATTATTTTGAAAGAATTATATCATGAAAAAACGCGTGAATTTTTATTTATTTTAACTATCATTTGACAGTTCTATAATTTTTCGTAAAAAACGAGTCGTACATGAGAAAAATAATTTTGCTTTAAGAGCCAAATGTTTTTTGATATTGATGGCGCGATCAGAGCAAAGTTTTTTTTACATTTACTATTAATATATTTTTTCAAAAGAAAGTCGCGTTGCTCTAATCCAACTATCGTACCTCACGAAAAATCTTCTCGGCCGAAAAAACTACTATTTTGCAATAAAAGAAAAAAAATTTGTCTCTCGACAATGTATTACGAGAACATTTATTGTTCTTTGATTATTTAAATGGATTTAAAAAATAGCCGAGAAAATTATAAACCCTGTCGACTAAAACACATAAAATATGCACGAGACAATAAAGGGGACACTCGCGAGTCGTTTTCGAAATATCGAGAGCATCTCGACATTTCTGAACGACTCGCGGTCACTATGCATCGGGCTGGGAGGGAAATTGATAATTAATATAAAAAAAATTAACGATACCGTTTGGATGTTCTTGTAGTCTGCCAAAAGCTGCATAGTTGCTGCCAAAATCCATGACAGCATCGTTGAAATCCTTCTTAGTTTCTGCTTCATCGTGGCAATCGACAATCTGCGACAGCTTGACGTCACTTTGCACAATTTATCGCGACACATTTCAAACATTTTGTTGAAACAAAAATATCAAAAGACCGTGGCTTGATTTTTTACACGAAAAAAAGTAGCACGAATAAACACAGAAAAATAACGAGCAAGAATCTCGCGTTCAAAAGATTTTAGAGCGCGCAAAAAAAAATTTCAGCCCAACGCGTACTAATAAAGTATTAATTAATAAATAATCGTATTAATTAATGGATTAATATCGCGAGAATTTAATTTGCTCAATTTATTCACGCAAATAACGAAACAAAAAGTTTTCACTGATTCTACATAAAATTCTTTAACGCCTGTCACGAATATGTATTATAAATCCTTGAGAATATCGTATTTATCCATATTCACGATCAAGTTTGTTCGAGAGTCGCGAACGGTAAAGAAACTGCGTTATCGCCGATAATTTTTTCGTTCACACACACACAGCATCGTTTTACACGTAGCTATATCGATATTATTAACCGCGATACACAGGCAATCGACAATTACGCGAGAATATAAACGGCACGAAAATTTTTAAACCGGGAGAGAGCGCGGAAAAATTTAGTGACAGGCGCGACACGACCGAACGTTCCTCGAGGCGAGCTCGAGGGGAACTGACGAGAGAGCGCCGCGCGATGCTACCCGTTGTGCGCGCCTGCGCGCCTGCCCGCCTGAACCAGTTCTCTGCGTCCAGCACCGAGAGAATAGGAAGAGTGGGATATCATGAGAGAGGGAGCGCCGGTTTGCGCGCGGACAACAGGTGACGCATACCTGTGGAATGTGGGGCAAAATGGACCAGCTCAGAGCTCGCGTGTTATATTCATGCCATGATAAGAATGAAAACAAAGGGCCTCGACAACACACGCGAATTCCAAGCTTCTTTTCAATCTTACTGTTTATATATATTCTTATTTCTCTTTATCTGTTTCATTACTGTCAAAATTCAATCTACATGATGATTATTCTTCAACATTCGCTCCAAAGTGTACAAAATATTTTAATATTTTAAATATTCTAATATTAATATTAAATGTTAATATTAATATTAAATATTAAATATTAAATAAAAAATCCCGCGAAGACCTGAAACAAAAAAACAGAAAACATCCTGATTCCCTACCAAAATGCGATCAACATAGAACGAGAGGATCGCGCGATATTTACTATTTACGCGTTTTTTTATTGACTTTAATATTATGTTTTTAGTGAATTTGGAGCACAATGTATTAATTGATTTATTTTAGACCGCGACTTTTGGGGATGACTCTAGAAATTTTTTTTTCGCAAAAATGACTCGAATACTAAATTCACGATATGCCAGAAACAGAGTTGTCCCGGGACAAAACTCCATTCTGAATATATCGGAGCAAATTAACAAATTTGGGTGTCACACGATTGTGACTTGGTTTCTTCCGTTTGCATAGTGACGACGTGATTGTGAAAAAGATTTTCACATTTGTCGTGGCTGAATCTATTCTCGAATCGATACTCATGCGATCCTTCGAGAATAGACATCACTCACGATTTTCCCACGATGAGCTGAAAATAATGATTGCTCAACGATTTTCCATCGGATAAAATGTCTTTTGAAAAAGCCGAGCAAGGTCTCGATTTATTTAAGAAAAAAAAAGAGAAAATCTTTGATCAATTGACACAGAGTACAAAGCGGCATTGCAATTCTGCATGTTGATATTTAATCTCACATACGCTGAAACATACTCGAGAAAAGAACTTGATATGAAAATATAATCGCGTACAATCCTGCCTATTTTTCACCCACTTAACGGTTTTGAAAAAAAATTCAAATCGCGACACCCTCATACAAAAAAGGCCCTAATACCCAAATGGATCCACGTCGAATTAACGTTTAACTACAATCACTCGTTCTCATTCACACCGCTAAGGTGTCAACCTGCCCTAGGGAAAACTGGGGTTTTCCCAGTTCACGCGGTTCCTGAACCAGCGTCACGTCCCGGGACGTGTCCGACACCGAAGCTTTCAGAGATTTGGGGCTCCTCTTGCCCAAGGAGGAGCGCCGGCAGACATACCATGCAAATTCGCTATCGTTGCACCTCGTAGAGAGGCAGATCTCTACGAGGCACAACGATCAATTAAAAATAGATATCGACATTGTAGCTGAAAAGCCTATAAAACGGATTAGTAATCTACGACGTTCAAGAAGACTCGAGAAAAATATTCCATATACACTGTCTCGTCACAGAGAAAATATAAAAAAATATAAAAGCTTGATTCTAATATTTATCAAATAATCCAAATCGTGCTGCCCGAAATGGATTTTTTTACTCCGAAACGAGTGAAGCTCGCTCCGGAGCTTCTGGGCAGAGTGAAGCTTTGCCAAAAATTCAAATGAGAAAAATGATGCTAAAATTTGAATAGTTGCGATCCGACGAATTGACTTAAAAAAAAATATATATCTATTCCAGGATAAATTTCTTCCCATCTTGGGCTTGCAATAGGGTTGTAGTGACTAAGTGGAGTAAAAAAAATGTATATTGATTTTAAACATCCGAAAACCACCCCTTGGAAGGGGTGGAAATTTGAAAAAATTATATCTTCGAGTTTTCAGGGGTTTTCAACTTTTTTAAAATTAGCGTTATATGCTCTGGGATCTTGTGGAAGGTGGTAAAATAAATATGAATAATTTTGGACTGTGAATATGAATAATTTTTGACTATGAATGTGAATAATTTTCGATGAGAGATTCTCAACTTTTAAGTTTGCTTGCTCGGCTCAAATCGAACGAACTCGGCTAAGCACGGACCAGCTTAGGCTCAACTAGGCTAACGACACGACCTGCGCATATTAAGCCCAACCACGGATAACCGTGGACTCGACTGGCTCGGCCTGCTCAACTGAGCTCGACTCGGCACAGTTTAGCTTTAATAGCGACTCTCGGCCTGCTTCGTTCGGCTCCACCAAGATCCGTATAGCTCCGCTCGGCTCGGCTCGAACGAGCTCGGCACGGCTCGGCTCGGACCGCTCAATTGTGTAATTGAGTTCGGCTCGGCACGATCCGGCGAGCTCGGCCGCGCTTCGCTCCGCTCGGCAAATTGAGAAAGCCCGCATCGTTCCAAGATAAAATTTTTTCAATTTTTTACTCCCTCAAAAGGGGACTCTCCGAAAGTAGAAAATTATTCATATTTTTTTTACTTTTTTCTACGAGGTCCCGGAGCGTATAACTCTGATTAAAAAATTGAGCATCCCCCATCGCTCGAGGATAGCATTTTTTTTTAAATTTCACCGCCTCAAAGGGGTGGTTTTAGAATGTTTAAAATCAATCCAAATTTTTTTGCCTTCGCTTACATTCACTACGACTATACTGTGAGCCCAATATGCAAAAAATCACGATTTATACACGAATACATTCTTTTTTTCAAAGTCAATTTCGTTGAATCACAGTGATTCAGATTACAGCATCGTCAAAGTGAAGCTTTGATAAGAATTCAAACGAGAAAATACAAAAGAAATGCAGAAAAGACAGCGCTACGTTGACGAGAATATTTGTTTGAAAGAATTATATCATGAAAAAACGCGTGAATTTTTATTTTATTTTAACTATCATTTGACAGTTCTATAATTTTTAGTAAGAAACGAGTCATACATGAGAAAAATAATTTTGCTTTAAGAGCCAAATGTTCCTTGATATATTGATGACGCGATCAGAGCAAAGTTTTTTTTTACATTTACTATTAATATATTTTTTCAAAAGAAAGTCGCGTTGCTCTAATCTAACTATCGTACCTCGCGAAAAATCTTCTCGGCCGAAAAAACTACTATTTTGCAATAAAAGAAAAAAAATGTCAGTCTCTCGACAATGTATTACGAGAACATTTATTGTTCTCTGATTATTTAAATGGATTTAAAAAATAGCCGAGAAAATTGTAAACCCTGTCGACTAAAACACATAAAATATGCACGAGACAATAAAGGGGACACTCGCGAGTCGTTTTCGAAATATCGAGAGTATCTCGACATTTCTGGACGACTCGCGGTCACTATGCATCGGGCTGAGAGGGAAATTGATAATTAATATTAAAAAAATCAACGATACCCTTTGGATGTTCTTGTAGTCTGCCAATAGCTGCATAGTTGCTGCCAAAATCCATGACAGCATCGTTGCTGCCAAAATCCATGACAGCATCGTTGAAATCCTTCTCAGTTTCTGCTTCATCGTGGCAATCGACAATCTGCGACAGTTTGACGTCACTTTGCACAATTTACCGCGACACATTTCAAACATTTTGTCGAAAAAAAAAATATCAAAAGATCGTGGCTTGATTTTTTACACGAAAAAAAGTAGCACGAATAAACACAGAAAAATACCGAGCAAGAATCTCGCGTTCAAAAGATTTTGGAGCGCGAAAAAAAAATTTCAGCCCAACGCGTATTAAGTATTAATTAATTAATAATCGTATTAATTAATAGAGCAGTATCGTGAGAATTTAATTTGTTCAATTTATTCCCGAAAACAACGAGAAAAAACAAAATTTAAGCGCGCCACGTATTTATAAAGTATTAATTAATTAATAATTGTATTAATTAATAGAGTAATATCGCGAGAAGTTATTAAATTATTAAATTTATTCACGCAAATAACGATTTTTAAAAAATTGGAAAAACGGCGCAAACGATTTCAAGCTTGACACGAAAGGACGTTTCGTAAAAGTCACAACAATATCACGAATTTTAACTGATTCTACATAAAATTCTTTAACGCCTGTCACGAATATGTATTATAAATCCTTGAGAATAACGTATTTATCCATATTCACGATCCAGTTTGTTCGAGAGTCGCGAAAAATTGGAGCGAACGGCAAAGAAACTGCGTTATCACCGATAATTTTTCGTTCACACACACACAGCGTCGTTTTACACGTAGCTATATCGATATTATTAACCGCGATACACAGGCAATCGACAATTATGCGAGAATATAAACGGCACGAATATTTTTAAACCGGGAGAGAGCGCGGAAAAATTTAGGGACGCGCGCAACACGACCGAACGTTCCTCGAGGCGAGCTCGAGGGGAACTGAGTACTGAGTATTGAGTAACTGACGAGAGAGTGCCGCGCGATGCTACCCGCCGTGCGCGCCTGCGCGCCTGCCCGCCTGAACCAGTTCTCTCGGCGTCCAACACCGAGAGAGGTGGAAGAGTGGGATATCGAATGAGAGAGGGAGCGCCGGTTTGCGCGCGGACAACAGGTGACGCATACCTGTGGAATGTGGGGCAAAATGGACCACCTCAGAGCTCGTGTGTTATATTCATGCCATGATAAGAATGAAAACAAAGGGCCTCGACAACACACGCGAATTCCAAGCTTCTTTTCAATCTTATTGTTCATATATATTCTTATTTCTCTTTATCTGTTTCATTACTATCAAAATTCAATCTACATGATGATTATTCTTCAACGTTCGCTCCAAAGTGTACGAAATATTTTAATACTTTAATATTTTTATATTTTAATACTTTAATACTTTAAATATTTTAATATTAATATTAAATGTTTTTAATATTTAATATTTTAATTTCATTTATCAGAGAGAAATTATTTTGACTCGAGATACGCTTTGACGCTAGAATTTGCGGCTTTGAATGTTAATAAACGAGCGATTTTGTTTTTATTCATCTCGCTAGCTAGCTTCCCGCGAAACGCCGTATGATTGTTTCAACGCCTTGCTCGAAAGCTACATTTCAGATTACCGCTGGCTCTTTAATTAAACAGAGCTCTACGTTGCCCGCGCGCGATTCTGTATATTTTCTCATACCGACGAGCGATAATGAACATAATCGTTGCTAGACACTTATTTGAAATGTAATGATAAATAATTATAAAGATGATCATAACTATAAAAATAATAATTATTATAAATATAATAATTATTATAAAAAAATAACGATAATTAATCAGGGATGGGAAAATAATTGAATCTCGACGAGGTTTTTTTTTTAGCCATACAGTGCTGCTATCTTGCGATCAAACAACTGAACGACTCGCGAAAAAATTCGTTATTCAAAAACTTGCGCAATTAGAATTTTTCTAGACATCGCTTTACCTTTTTTTTAATCAACTGTAATTATTTTAGTGAATTATCGATATGATTGTGGTTTTTCTATCAAATATTTG
Organism: Alloplasta piceator; assembly: GCA_946863875.1. NCBI lineage: Eukaryota > Metazoa > Arthropoda > Insecta > Hymenoptera > Ichneumonidae > Alloplasta > Alloplasta piceator. Next base: position 3,334,464 of record OX333076.1, on the reverse strand, counting down.
GGATCGCTGACACTTTACTCGAAGTTTTGTCGGTTTTGTCCAGTTTTGTCCCCTCCCCCCCTCCCGCTCCTTACCGGCAACATACTAGCTGCCACGATGGCTGAGGAGCCCGTTGAAGTTAGCTGCGCGCGCTGTTCGGCCAATTTCACGGAAGTGCGTTGTTCGGTTTCGTTCAACCCGTTTATCCAACGATGTCCGGATTATCCGATAAAATATAACGAATAATTTCGCGAGCTTTTGTCCATTAGTGATATATAAAATTAGCGCGCGGGAATTTCTTCGATTCTTTTCCCACATATTCTGACGTCTGACGGGGGCGGGAGGGGGGAGGTAAAAAAAACGATCATGACTATTTTTACAAAGTTGTCACACCTGTGAAGAAAAAAAGGCATAACTTCACGTCGTACAACTTCGTGGGTCCGACTTTGCGAGTAGATTTTCGTTCGTGAAATTCCGCGTGAGTTTTGCGCGATAACCGTCGTGATATCCGCGATTTGTGATAGAAGAAAATATTTTTTAAATAAATTCTGTAGAAAATATAAAACGGTAGATTTGTTTTCGCCGCGACGTTGGATAAAATTACGTCCCCAAGATGATCGATCTCACGGTGAAGACACTGGATTCTCAGAATCACGCATTCTCGCTGGCCGACGACGTGAGTTTTTTTTTCTCTTTCCTTTTATCATTTTTCTCTCTTTGGCATTTTCCTTCTCTTTCTCACTCACTCATCGCACTCGGCCGATGATGATTTTCTTTTTTTCAATGTCGCCAGGTTAGTCATTCTTCGGCTATTTCTCGTTCTCTACATTTTGCGTCGTATCGATTTTCATATTTTTTGAGAAAAAAAAAAATAATCGCCTTTCACCAGGTTTCGATGACTGCTCTGGCTCTCTCCGCGATTTCAGCACGGATCAATAAATTCCCTATCACTATAGTTACTACTGACACAGTCTCGCTCCAAAAACGATATTTTCCATTGATTTTTTCGCTTTGTCATTTTTTTTTGTTTTCTTCGATATCAGATCACCATTCGCGACTTCAAGGAACATATCGCGGAGACGGTCAATGTTCCGGCGGTTGCTCAGAGGCTCATATATTGCGGAAGGGTTCTGCAGGATGAAAAACATCTCAGCGAATATGGTAATAATCGAAATCTCGAATTTCATCGAAAAGTCTATCCAGATCGGTATTTGCTTTTTCTACGATCGGCCGGTTGAATAATTACAAAATTATGAGCAGATTTATCGATTTTTTTCAGGAGGTCTTTATTCTACACATTATTATTCTAGATATTATTATCCTACACATTATTTTTCTACACATTACAGCCTTTAGTAAAAATCAGACGGTTCTGGATTTATCAGAAAGGAATTTACTACTGGAATCGATAATCATGTTGAATGTAGAGTAGACTGATTAAAAAAAGCGACTATTTTTTGTTTTTCGAAATAACATATTAAATACTTTAGGGGAGGTGAAAAAAGATGCCTGTTAAAAGCAGAGCTCTTAATATACATATTTAGATATGTCTCATAGCAAATTTCTATTTCATTTTTAAATAACACAGGAAAAAAAAATTCAAACTATTCTTGTAGGGAATTGAACTCTCTACAAAAAAGTCTCTCATGATTTTTCGATAAACTCACTCCTCCAAAAGTTATTCACGGTCTAATCTGCTTTCTCTCTGCTTTTAACAGGCACCTTTTTCCAAAAGTATGTACTATATTTATTTGAAAAACAAAAAATAGTTGCTTTTTTTTAAATCAGTCTAATGTAGAGTCTTACTACAGCCTGTAATGCGTGGGAAAATAATGTGTAGGATAATAATATGTAGGAAAATAATGTGTAGGATAATAATGTGCGGAATAGAGGCTTCCCCATTTGTTTTAAATTTCAAAGTTTTTCGATACCTTAAAATTTCGTCATAGCTGCTGAAATTTCAACAATGAGCCGAATGCTCGAATTAAAATTCATTAATCAATGACAATTTGTTTTTCACTTCCTCAGACGTCAACGGAAAAGTCATACACTTGGTGCAGCGAGCTCCGCCTCAATCGACTCAGCGCGGTAACAGCGACGGCGCTCAGTCTCATGCTCAAAATCGTGGACGCGATGATCAACCGCAAAGTCGAGGTTTCCGTTATCGTCAGACGAGAACCCAGTTTCATGGAAATCCCATGTATCTCGGATCTATTTCCATTCCAGCTGAAGTTGTGGAGGGTCACGGTGAGCAACGAAAATTTTCCGTACCATCTTCCAAATTCATACTTTATTGCAAAATTGCACATACTCTTGTCAAACGTATTTGACCAAGAAATTGAAATGCTTCGCCAATATTTGGCAAATAATTCTCCAAACTACTTTTATTATTCAAAAGAATCATCGGCCAGGATCCTTGAACTTGTCCTTAAAAAAAAATGTACTGCAAGTCCCAAACGTTCAGCTGAACAGAAAATCTATAAATATATTCCTTTAACAAAAAAGTACAGAAAAAATCATGACAAAGTGGCAAATAATTTTTTTTAACATTAAAAAAAGTTTTACAGATAATTTACCGAGTTTACAAATTCTCAATTGGTACCATTTTTTTCCAGAATGCATGATAAATGCAGGAAATATTAATGTGGATATGGAATGAATATTATTAATCGATGAATAATTATTTTTCAGAATGGCCGATACCTCAACTGAGCAATACATTGTCAAACAGTCGTTTGGTCGTAGCTCGACGAATGCTCGATCAGGCGAATCGAGTTTTGGATCGTTTGGAGAATCCAACAGCCGCGAATTCATCAAATGAGACGAGCGCTCCGGTATTCGACGACACGGCCGCGGGAACAGGAAATTCGGGGATCACGGAGCAGGAGCAAACTGCCAATACCGGTGATCGAGTGGGTCCGTGGGGAGGAATATTCGACGAAATCGCGGCGACACTGATAGCGCGTTCGTCGAGAACCCCTCACGTTATTCCGTTAAGACAGAGCGGCGGCGAGAGCTCAACGGGAAACGAGCCATCAGCACCGACTGCTGAGACGAATGACGAGGCTCAAGCTTCCTCACAGGAGCAACAATCACCGCGACAGGGAAACACGAGTAGCGATCGAGAATCCGGAAATGCTCGTACAAGTCCTCCGACTGCTCCACAGTGAGTGTCGATGGAAATGTCCATAAATCAGAGTTGTGAAAATAGTAATGTAAAAGTAATGCATTATCCATTACTTTAAACAATGTGGATAAGTTTGCCATTGCAAATTACAAAAGTAACGTGTAATGAACGAACGTTCCATTAAAAAAAGTAATGTGTAATGTATGCATGTTCCGTTACAAATAATAACAGTAATGTGTAATGGATGCATGTTCCATTACAAATAATAACAGTAATGTGTAATGGATGCATGTTCCATTACAAATAATAACAGTAATGTGTAATGGATGTATGTGCCATTACAGGTGAAAAAAGTAACGTGTAATGAATGAGTGCTCCATTACGAATTACAACTGAAAAAATAATAATTTGTAGTGGAGATTATTTCATTACAAATTTAGTGTGTTTCTACCAGAATTTGGAGCAGGTACTATTTTGTTCAAAGGTAAGTCTATTAATTTTTCAATGAAAATAATTTGTGTGTATCAAATTTTTGTTAACTTTACTATCGTAGTGGTAAATGTAAAAATAGCAATTCAAGAAAAACTTATACATGTCAGAGCATATAAAGTTAATTCACGCTGACATCTAAAAGTTTCTCTTCAATTGTAATTTTTACAAGAATGGAGTAAAAATTACTCCAAAAAATCACTGTTCATACATTTACCACTACGATAGTAAAGTTAACAAAAACTTGATACACATGAATTATTTTCATTGAAAAATTAACAGACTTACCTTTGACTAAAATAGTACCTGCTCCAAGTTGTGGTAGAAACACACTAATTTGGAATGGAATATTCTCCACTGCAAATTACACTCCACTACACATTCCTTTTTTGTTTGTAATGGCACATGTATCAATTACATATTACTTTTGCTTCCTCATAAAGGATGCTTTGTTTTCGTGAAATTTTTTTTTTCGCGATTTTTATGCCAATATGTTCAAAATGTCCTAAAACATCGAGAAATCAGATTTAGAAAAAATGTCCGGATGTGTGTGTGTGTGTGTGTGTGTGTGTATCCTGAGTTTCAGGTGTAAATAATTAATAACTCGAAAACGCTTCGAGATATCAAGCTAAAATTTGGCACACTTGTCGAGCACGAATTGCTCTTCATTATGAAAAAAAATTTGTTTCAATTATAACGGGTGTTCAGATTTTATCGACTTTTTTCGTTTTTGCAAGAATGGCGTAAACGCTCTCACCTCTGCAATTTTCAAGATATTGCACTCAAACTTTGTACAGAATTAGTATAGCTATTAAGGTTGTTTGGTATTGAATTTGGCGAAAATCCATCGAGGAATTAAAATTTTATGAAATTTTGAATTTTTTGAAAAATAGCCTGCACGCTCTAACTTGTGCAATTTTTAAGATATTATACTAAAACTTTGCACAGAGCTAATATAACTATCGAGGTTGTTCGCTATTAAATTTGGTAAAAATCCATCGAGGGATTAATATTTTAAGGAACTTTTAATTTTTTGAAAAATAGCGCAAGTGATAAAAATTGAACACTTTTGTAGCGTTAAATTAGCATTGAAAAGTTCAAACTAATAGAAGTTGCAAATTTTGCACATTGATTTATCATTTTTTTGAATCGTTAACAAAGCTTTCTTTATGAGGAAGCCAAATTTTTTCACCATACTTTGTGATAAAGGAAGCTACTTGGACTATGGATGAAGATGAGGAAGCAATGTGCAAATTTCTATTTGCAGGGTTTTTCATTTGTAATGGCACATGCATCAACTACACATTACTTTTTTTATTTGTTAATTGAACACCCATTCATTACACATTACTTTTGTATTTTGTAATGGTACACTTGTCCATTTCACATTATGCAGTATAATGAGTAATGAATATTGTTATGCATTATCAAAATAATGCATTATTTACAACTCTGCCATAAATATTGCATTTTAATCCTCGACTCAAGCCTTGGGAGGCTTACTAATTCGTGGAAAAAATTATATCTCCCACCGTTAAAGAAAAAATCATGATTTACTCTCATAAACGTGACTTTTTCAATTTTTTCATTCGAAATTTACTTTTTACACATTCTAAATATCAATTTCAACCCTCAATTCTCGTGTCTTACTAATCTGTGGGGGGAAAAAATGGGTAATTTGTCAAGGTTTCCCTTAAAGATCATGATATTCAATTTTTCTTGTGATTATAATCTTTTTTTTTTTTTTTTTTGAGGCCACCGAGACCTCCGCAAATGGCACAGTTGTTGGGACGACTCATGGACACTCAGGACAGACTTCGTCCATACTTGACCCGTTATCGCGAGCTCATGGAACTCGATCCCGAGATACCGGGAGGTCGTACAGCTGCGGGTGACGATATCGGCACGGTTGAGGAAAACCAACGGACCATCGACGGCGTCAGCGAGTGCTTACACTTCTTGTCACACGCTAATCACTCTCTAAGCGATATTATTGTCGACGTTGGACAACAACCACCCAGAAACTTGAGATGCCGGCCAATGTTGATTCAGCACTCGGCGATTTTGCAGGCTGGAATACCGATTCAAGTCGAGGTAGTCAAATATTCGTTCAAAGATTTCTTTTCAAGCAAAACTTTTCTAGTTTTCCCATATTTTGAAGAGAAATCTGAAATTTTCCAAAATATCGAAAAATGTAAACTTCAAAAAAGGTCTGGAACGTTTTTTTATGCCGTTTTGCCGGAAGTCAACGTAGACTAATTTAACAAGCGGCATTTTAAATTTCCTGATCTTTTAATTATTTTTACAAATTGTTTTTAGATTTTGACTCTATTTTGAAAACAGCTGTTTTTCGCATCCCCCCTTTCTTCAGGTGCACCCATCTTCTAGAGGACATTTTTTAAATACATTTTTACAATTGGATTCATAAAGAGGAAAGTTTGAGCTTCAATTTCATTTTTTTTTTTAACTTTGAGCGATTTTTTTTTCCAAAGTTATTCAGTTTTTTGTGAAAAAAGAGAAAATTGGAAAAATCCCGTATAACATGAAAACAAAGAGGATTCATGAAAAACTTCAAGACAGCAAAAAGTTGCGTCTGTTTTTGTTGAGTTCAGAGGAATTTTTTCAGATTTTTTTTTTTCCAAAATTTTGTTTTCTCATGTTGAGGCTGGAAAAAAAATTAGGGAAAAAATGGTAAAATAAAGTATTTTCCCTTCTTGGAATGGTATCAACAATCTCATAATTCTCGAGTTATGGTAATTGAATAATCTGAGCTCCGACCCAGAAAAAAAATGTTGGGGAAAAATATCTGAAAAAATTCCTCCGCACTCAACAAAAACAGACGCAACTTTTTGCCATCTTAAAGTTTTTGATTAATCGTCTTTCTTTGCATGTTATACGAGATTTTTCAAATTGCCTCTTATTTCACAAAAAACAGAATAACTTTGGGAAAAAATCGCTAAAAATTTAAAAAACAAAAAGGAAGTTGAAGCTAAAACTTTCGTCTTTATGAATCAAATGGTAAAAATGTATTTTAAAAAATTCCTCTAGAAGATGGATGCACCTGAAGAGCGGGAAAAAGGCGAGAAAACCGCTGTTTTCAAAAGAGTCCAAATCTAAAAACAAATTGTGAAAATAATTAAAAAGTCAGGAAATGAATTCGAATTGTTCCCCTTTAAAATGCCGCTTGTTAAATTAGTCTACGCTGTTTTCCGTCGAAATGGCATAAAAAAACGTTCCAGACCTTTTTTGAACTTTGTCCGGAAACTTTTCGCCGGTAGTGTATATTTAGATAAATCGGACAAATAACAATTTGTCCCAATGCTTTAATCATGACTTTCACGTAAAAAAAAACCTGAACGAACGACGGAAAGAACTAAAGATAATGTGCAAATCGCTAATTTCCACGATTTTTTCACTGGCACGAAAATTTCGAAAGAAAACGTTCACGAAAAACGATGTTCCGGATATCAATTCTCCATAATGGAAGGAATTTAATTTTTTTTTCTCATTTTCAGGCTCACATAAGTGTAGCTCGTAACGACGGAAGTAACGGCGAGAGCGGCGAAGAAAGCGGTGATGCAAGACCAACGATGTCCTCAACGGCAACACCAGCAACCGCCTCAAATCCTGTTGACGTGACTTTCGTCACCGAGCAATCGGACGCCAGTCCTCCGACTACTGGACAACAACAACCGCAATCGGAACAACAGCAAACCCCGAGCCAACCGCACGTGGATTCGCCGTTTGGTGCGATATTCAATTTAACAAACAACATGGAAGTTCTCATGGAAATGGGAACTGCGGAGGGCGGAGGAATATCGGTGAATGTCGGTGGAACCGCAACCGGAAGTGAACAGATACCGACAAATGGCGGTAACAACAACAACAATAACAACAATAACAACAACAATGCTCGTGAGTCGATTTTGTCTCTACCGATTGACGTTCGCTCCTTTGATGAAAAATTTACAAAGTTTCTGCAAATATTTGATGAATTATTCCCAAATTTCGTTGAAAGGAATTATTTATGAACTATTGGCGCGAGAAAACCTCCACCAATGTTTAATAACAATAATATTTGGCTATTTTTTAAAACTTTTTAATATTTGGCTTATTTTTTTTGTACTTTTTTTTTAAATACCAAAGCTGGAACGAGCGGCGTCGCTGGTATATTTCCATGGGGTCCTGCACCACCACCCGTAATTATGCGAAATTTGATGAACGTCGTTGCCGGTTACATGGCGCAGAGCGCAGCCGCCGTTACAACCGTCGCTACAACGACCTCGACCGCGACTCCGACCACGTGTCTTCGCCAGAGAGCGGCCGCTGCAGGTGGAGGAGCCGCCCCAAATCCTGGACAAAGCACGCAAGCAAGGTTAGAGGTTTTCTTTTGTTTTTATTTAATTTAATTAATTCAATTAATTTAATTAATTTAATTCTTTTGGTTTTGTTTGGGTTCTTATTTAATAATTTAATAATTAATTTGTTTCGTGGGATTACGCAGGAGCAACGTTGGTACTCATCCGACAACGTCGACTCAGACACGAAGCACAGCTCGACCTCACGTTTTTCATCCTCACGCTCATCCTCTTGGCGTTGGCGTTAATATGGGACAAAATACGGATTTCGATCCACTCTTACCGTGCAATTCTCATCACATTCGTCAAACGCCGAGCTCAACACCGAGCAACAACGGCGCGACGACCAATTCGTCGCCGCAACAGCCGAATCCGCCGAGTCAGAGTGCGGCATCGAGCGAAACCGTGCAAGCTCAATCGGGTAATCAAAATTTCATTGATGAATTTTTTTAAATTCTCATGGTAATAATGGATCTTGATTTCGAATATTCTGAAACTCTGATCATTGTTACTTTTTTCCAGACGGAGCGTCAACGGCGACCGAGCAAAAACCCGCAAGCTCAACGGTTGGACAGAGCGGATCAAAAATTCCTTTGAAAGACGCGATAACGAATCTGGCACGATCTAATGGATCGTAAGTTTTTTTTTTAATTTGCATGAGTTCAAAATTTTGGAAAAATGTGCTAACTCTTTGCACTCAAAATAATTCTCCCAATTTCTTGATTACTTGGTTATTCTTTTTCTCTGGAATTTAATGAAATTATTCGTTGCAGAGAAACGTCGAGTTCCGTTACTCTCGAGGAATTGTTATTGGAACGTGGAATAGATTTGTTCTGGTCAAGCACACCTGAACCTGATACGCCGATATTGCAGCGTCTCTTCGCCGCATGCGTAAGTTACATTCAGGGTTGCGAAATTTTTAATGAAAAAGTAATGCATTGACAATTACTTTTTTAATGGTTAATGAAATTTAATGGTCAATGGAAATTATTTTCATTGACCATTAACATTTAATGTTTAATGGTTAATAGAAATTATTTTCATTAACCATTCAAATTTAATGGTTAATGGAAATTATTTTCATTAACCATTAAAATTTAATGGTTAGTGGACATTATTTTCATTAACCATTAACCATTTAAATTTAATAGTTGATGAAAATGCAATTGCATTAAAAAAAGTAATGCATTATTCGCAACCCTGCCCATTACAATGTAGTGTGTAATAGAAAAAATTTCCATTACCTATTGCAATGTAATGTGTTATGGACAAAACTTTGATTGCAATTTTGGGAATGGAAAAATATAGATGAATAAATTATTGCAATTTTGCATTACATTTTATTGACTTAGGTCTTAGATTTTCAGGTACCTTAAATTCTCAAATGCATCTATATTATAATTATAAAAAACATCTATATTATTATTGCAATGTAATGTGTAATGGGTAAAACTTTGATTGCAATTTTGGGAATGGAAAAATATAGATAAATAAATTATTGCAATTTTGCATTACATTTTATTGACTTAGGACTTAGATTTTCACCTTAAATTTTAAAAAGCATCTACATTATAATTCTAAAAATCTAAGTCCTCAGTCAATAAAATGTAATGCAAAACTGCAATAATTTATTCATCTATATTTTTCCATTCCCAAAATTGCAATCAAAGTTTTGTCCATTACACATTACATTGCAATGGGCAATGGACATTTTTTCTATTACACACTACATTGTAATGGGCAGGGTTGCAAATAATGCATGACTTTTTTTTAATGCAATTGCATTTTCATTAACCATTAACCATTACATTTTAATAGTTAATGAAAATAATTTCCATTAACCATTAAATTTTAATGGTTAATGAAAATAATTTCCATTAATCATTACATTTTAATGGTTAATGAAAATGAAAATGCATTAAAAAAAAGTAATGCATTATTTGGAACCCTGGTTACATTACACGTCATTTTGGTCGTTGAACGAGGTCCAAAACGTCATTTTATTCTTATTGACGAAAATTTTATTTATCAGGCGAGAATCGAGATCAGCGAGTGGTACGCGCTCATCAATAATGGAAAATTCAATCGTGACGATACGTGGCGCCGATTGAGACCGCACATAACTTGCGTGGTTACGTTGAATGGTCCAAATACAACGGACATCGTTGAACAATTGAAAACGCAAATAAACGACGAGCTACGGCCGTTTTATCGAGAATTATTCCATTCGAATGAGCTGCGGAGGACCCTTATTGACGGACACGTTTTGCCGGACGCCAAACGAATAATTGACCGCTACGTTGTAGAGATTGCTCTTTACTTGCAGAGAAATGGTGAATATTCGTCGTTAGTCAAAAAAAAGCTCTTTTCCCATCATTTTCTCCTTTATCAATGATCGACGTTAGTTCTAGTGACCGACGACGACGCCTGGGGAATGGATTTCGCGAGAATAATTCAACGTCTTGGACGAGAATTGTGCCTCGCTTTCCAGAATTCACTGCGCGGAAAACAGACGGGACTTGAGGCGCTGATTACTTATATCGCTGTTAGTACACTTTTTTCCTTTGTCATGGAAATTTTTTATTTATTTTTCTCTCACGTTAATGAAGTTTGAGTCATTGAAATGCACCGAAAACTTTTTTTTTCTAATTCAGCCTAATTAAGGAAGCCTTTTTTCTAATTAAGGATGCGTGCTGGAAGTAAAACGTCCTTGAAACGATTTTTACGTTTTCGATTGAGAATACGGTGTTAAAAAAAATAGTAACGATACCAGAAATTAAAAAAAAAGTATTCTTGTTGCGTCTCAATGAATTCAAAATTCAATGTCGTGATTCATCGATTTTAATGGTATTGATTTATTGTTTAAAAACCAGCCAATAGTGACTCTTTCTTGTCACCACGAGTGGCGCGAATTTATCTCCTTCAACGTCGCTAATTGGTTAATAAATTACACTCGACGTATTCGACGTGGTAACACGATCGACATGTTGGATGTGAGCGATAACATCGACGGTGATGAAACGACCGTCACAAACGAGACCGTCGATCTTCCAAAATCGCACGAGACGCAGGGGCAATCGGGACCGGAGGTAACATTTATCGGTCGATTAATGATCTGAAATAAGGGTCATTCCATGTCACATCGACCAAGAGTTGGAATCGACCCTTTTCAATTTCGAAGAAATTTGGTCAGAAGTTTTCGTTTTTAACAAAACGAAGTTCTATCAAAGGAAAAGAAATAAAAAATTTTGTTTCGAAAGTTATCCAAAAATCAAAATTTCACAATTTTTCAAATCTTTCAAGTTTACTTTTCAAATATCTCGGAAATTATTATAGTTACGAAAAATCGTTCGGAATTCTTATACTTGGGGCTATGAAAAAAAAATATTCCAAAAAAAAAAATTTGAAGAATGATGAATTTGGAGAATTTTGAATTTTCAAAAATCATGAAAATCCAAGATGGAAATTAAATTTTTGGTTCAATTTTTTTTAATACAATACCTTGTACTGATCTTAAAAGATTCTGAAATTTTCAGAAAGTTGTTTTTAGTTTTTTCAAAAATATGAATTTTGGAATTTTTAAAAATCGTGTAAATCCACGATCAACATTAAATTTTGTGTTACATTTTTTTAATATAATACCTTGGACTGATCTTAAAAGATCCTGAAATTTTCAGGATGGTGTTATTTTGTTTCAAAAATATAAATTTTTGATTTTTGGTTAAAAAAATATATTTTTTACCCAAATTAAAAGATCCTTAAGTTTCCAAGATTGTGTTTTCTGTTTCAAAAAATTATGTTTTTGAAACGAAACAATACCATCCTGAAAATGTCAGGATCTTTTAAGATCAGTCCAAGGTATTATATAAAAAATTTAATGTTGATTGTGGATTTACACGATTTTTAAAAATTCAAAAATTTATATTTGTGAAAAAACAAAAAACACCTTTCTGAAAAGTTCAGGATCTTTTAAGATCAGTACAAGGTATTATATAAAAAAAATTGAAACAAAAATTAAATGTTCAACTTGGATTTTCACGATTTTTGAAAATTAAAAATTCTCCAAATTCATCATTTTTCAATTTTTTTTTCGGAATTTTTTTTTTCATAGCCCCAAGTATACTCTTTAAGACGAATTCAGAACTATTTATCTATTTAAAAACTATTTATTTAATTAAAAACTATTTATCTAATTAAAAACTATTTATCTATTTAAGAAACAAACTTGAAAGATTTGAAAAATTGTGAAATTTTGAATTTCTGATAATTTTCGAAAAAAAAAATTATTTTTTTTCTTTGGCAAAACTTCGTTTTGTTAAAGACGAAAACTTGTGACCAAATTTCATGAACTATTGGTCGACTTGACATGGAATGACCCATGAGGAATGACCATTTAGAACCAAAATTTCTCTGAAAAAAAAGTAATCATGGTATAAACAGAGATCTGGCGTGTTTAAATTTTCATTTTTTTTTTACCGATTCATCAGCCCATGGATACTGAAGAGGCCAGTGGCAATCGAACCATCAACGATCCCCTGGATCTGGACGATGGGCAAGAAGTGCCTACAACTTTTCCCGGTCACACCGCACTTTTGCCCGTGAGTCAATGAAAACTCATTATACGATGATTATCAACTGATCTTCCATATTTAATTGTAGATGAAATTGGCGAACCGAATGACAATTAATGAATTATAAAAATCTTTGAATATTATGAAAACTAAAATAAATAAAATAAATAAAATAAATAAAATAAATAAAATAAATAAAATAAATAAAATAAATAAAATAAATAAAATAAATAAAATAAATAAAATAAATAAAATAAATAAAATAAATAAAATAAATAAAATAAATAAAATAAATAAAATAAATAAAATAAATAAAATAAATAAAATAAATAAAATAAATAAAATAAATAAAATAAATAAAATAAATAAAATAAATAAAATAAATAAAATAAATAATAATAAAAAAATACTAAATAAATAAAAAAAATTAATTCTATTTTTTTCTGGATCTAGGAATGGGTGCCGATTATTGCCCGCGATGGAATACGTCAGAGGCGACAATTGCAACTTCAGGGAACCGGTGTAACAGCCTTCAGCGACGCTTATCTCGATGGTTTGCCTAGCAAACGTCGAAAATTGGTCGAGCAGCAAAAGCCACGTTTGCTCGTGTCACCGACGCCGAATCATTCCTCAATACCGGCGTCGATGGAGCGTCTAGTGCGTGAAAGTGTCGTCAGAGCGGGCGTCGAAGAAGCCGACGGCGCCGCTGCCGCGGTCGCAGCTGATCCTGGCGTACGTCGAGCCTTCGGTCAGGCGATACGCGAGTGTCTAAATCCACGAAGATTGCAGACACCGGATTTTCCGGATCCGAGACGTTTTCCAAACGCAACGAGCTACTTCGCGGACAAGGAGAGACCGTCAAAATAATTGAAATAATTTGGAGCTATAGAGAAAGACACAAAGCGCGCGAGATATAGGAAAAAACAAACGTGAGACGTTTATACACACGTGTATCTATATCCGTATGGATATAAATATCAGGGAGGTGAAAAAGAGCGGTTTTTTTAAATTTTCATTGAATCGCTTATCGAGATTCATGTACCGATTCGGCGAAAAAATGGATCCCTTCAGAAAATGGGATTTTTTTGCTACTTTCACATCGTAAAAAGCTTTTTAAACACAACTTTCGGGGCTCATTAAATTCAAAAGTATGAAAAAATGTTGAATTCATAAATAACTAATTCATTTTTATTGAAAAAGCAATCGACGATTCGATGGTATTTATTTTTCGATTTTACCATTTTTTGAATTCCATGAGGCTATTTTTTTTTTTTAAATCGATAATTACATTTTTTCAAGAAAAAAGTCTCAAAAAGGTACATGAATGTGGATCAGCAATTTAATGTAAAAAAAGGCTATGGACGGAAACGTAACAGAAGAAAAACAACATCTGCCATTATTGAGATGAAAAGTTTACGTAATGGAAGAAGAAAAAGCAAAAATACCCTCGCAGGGAGTTTATTTATCATTAAATCTAGCTGAAAATATTTACTTTTAAACACAAACCAAACACGGACATGCATACATTCACACATCAAGGTGTTGCAAAATAGATCGATGTTTTTATTCATTTTTTTCGATATAGATCCGGGAATTGTTATTTTGAAGTAAAGATATTCAGAGCTCTTAGTAATCAAAATCGGAAAAAATGGAAATATCAGAAAATTCTTAAGTGACAAAAAACTCGATAAAATACAAATTTACTTTACTTTTTTTCATTCACTGGCTGCTATCGATTAATATGAAGAAAAAAAAAATACTACATATAAAAACATTACATCAGAATTACAGTTCAGAATTTACATTTCTTTTGTCACGATGTTTGGATCTATAATTCTTGTAAATACTAAATTCAACGAGAATCGAGAAATTTAATTGTTTGGCCATTAAGTGAGTTCAATCAAAATTTTTTTATTGTTTTCAAGCTCTATTTAGGCGACAGGGCAAAAAATAAAATCATCGATTCATTCGGCGACACCCTTGTTACACTTACATTAAGATGTAATTTAAATAGCGTTTAAAAGGCTCGAAGATGCTCGTGAGAATTGCATGGAAGAAACAGAAAGAGAGGGAGAGAAGGAATATTTTACGTGACGATACTTCACGAAATCGATTTTGAAAATCGAAAAACAAAATTACCACGAATTTGCTTTCTCTCTCTCTCTATCTCTATCTCTCTTGCTCTCCCATCTCACTCTTTGGGCCTTATTTCACTGTCGAGCGGTAGCTGCAAACGATTTATACGCACTACGGAGCTTTTACCGTATAAAAAATGAAAAAAAAAACTGACAAAGAAAAATATTCTTAGCCCTTTTGCCAAATAAAATGTGTATTATAGAAACTCGATTAGTTGATTTGATGCTTCCTTCGTCGATATCGAGAAATCTAGAAAAAGAACGTTTTTTTTTTTAAATTCAAATTTGTTGGGACAAACAAATTTTAACTGTCGAGCAAGTGAATTATATTATAAAATTCCGATTGATTTTTCAGATTATTCATTGATCGGATTTTTAAAAATTTCGGCCATTCGTGATTTAGTTTTCAATGTTGTGGGTCGCAATTATCCATCGATTTTTCGGTAAGTCATTTTTTTTATTAAACAATCTATGCTTTTATTTTCGATGAACAATAATAAACAATCGATGCTTTTACTTTTATAATCGATTTTATTTTCTGGTTATTTTTTGTCGGTAACATATCGCCGAAGAAACATTCGAAATCCCGAAGATTGGAGAAGAAAACTTCAAAGCGATCGTCGGTAAAACAGGAATTCGATCTACCGGCTGAAGAGAGCGGAGTTAGTTCAGTATTCTGACGCTACGCGGCGCGCAAGGCACGATTTCGCGTCGCGTCGTTCTAATCCGTTGGTTTTCAAAGTTCGTCCCCGTTCCGGTGAGCGTCATTAAAAAAATGGCAAATTCATCAGAAAAAATCCTTGGAATCCGTCGTCGATGAAGCTCGTCGTTCGTTGAAAAATCCGGTCAATCATGATGAGTATCGTCAATAATAAAATTTCGACGCTTCAGCCACGAAATGCATTCTCAATTTTGCTCGTACATCGAAAAAATTTGCGACGAAAAAGCGAAAAAAAATCGCGTGCAAGAATTCCGCGTGCAGCGATGTAGCAATAACCTCGCTATATCAGCTTACATCGTTCCGTTTCGAATTGCGCGGGTCACATTTTTTCTCGTTTCTTTTGGTCCTCGAAAAAAAATATCGATTAACGGAATTTTCGGACTCCGAGTCTTTTTTTCTCGCCATTCTCTAATCCTTCGCGATTCATTTTAGTTCCGTATTTCGCCACCGCGTCGCAATCGTCGCGTTCACGAGTACGAGAGAAGAGAGAAAAAGAGGGAACAACCGGAAATGCGACTATCTCGTGCGGTATTAATTGACCGGACGTCAAGGAGCGAGAGGGCGGTTGCGAGGGGATGATCGGAAGAAAGCGGAGAAAGGTAAGGGGAGAATGTTAAAATTGGGGTTGGCGATAATACTCGGGCGTTTGTGTGTGCGTTTGTACGAGGGAGAACGTTTTCTCTCGCAGCGGGAGAGCGAGCAAAAAAGGAAAAGAAGAAAAAAATGCCTGAGAGAAAGAGGAAGAGAGAGAGAAACTACGAAGTTCGTGGCACGGAAACGTTTCGTTTCGTGCATCATCTTTTTTCGTGGTTATTATTTTTTTTCTCGTCTCCTTTTCCACCAGTAGTATAACCATCGCCCTCTCTGTCGGTTGCCCGCGACCCGAGAAAAGAGGCGAGCGAGAAAGCAAAAGACAGAGAGAAAGCAAGAGAGAGAGAGAGAGAGAGAGAGAGATCGAGAAAGAGATTCTCGACTCCTGCCGCGGTCGTTTCGCTCCGCGTTCCGCGCCAGGGGTTCCCAGCGAAGAAATACACACACTCTATAGTCATATATATACGTATACAAAGCATAATAAAGGTCGGAGAGCTCGAGAGAGAGTCCGCGCGGACTGAACGTCGAGCAGTCATTCTCTCGACGCGCGTTTGAGTCTGTCCCGACGAAAACAGCCGGCAATTGGGGAACGTTGGTCGGAAAATCTCGGCGATTGGACTTTTTCGCTGCGAACCAACGCCATATTTAACCCGTGTGTAGGCGTGACGCGTATTTTTATAGCTTCGCGTTGGTCGACACGGCAAATCCCGACGTTCTTATAGGGCGCGCCACGAGCGTTTGTTTCTCGAAAATTGCGGCGTTGCGCGTCTCTTTCAGTTCGAGAAGAGCGCTCGAGTCCGCGCGGACTCTTTGGACGCTTGAAACAAGAGAATGAGCGCTGAGAGAGAGAGAGAGAGACGGAGGTAGAAAGAGCTCGAGGTTAAGATGCCTCGGCAATCAAGTAGAACCTTCGGGCAAGCAGGGGCGGTTATGGGTGGTTACGAACCAACGCGGGAGGGTTTTCACGAAGGGCGAAGAGTGCGCGAAGAGCACGAGTGCTACGATCCTTGTGTGAGCGCGCGCGCGCGTGTGTGAGTGCGCGTGTGTGTGTGGGAGAGAGAAAGAGAAAGAGAAGAGAGCAGCGAAGCGAAACGGGAATAGCAGGACCAAGTTGAGCGGAGCGAGAGAGAGAGAGAGAGAGAGAGAGAGAGAGAGAGAGAGAACGAAGGCGGCCATATTTGGAGTAGGAAATCAGTGAAGAGCGTTTCGCGTAGCTTCGTTTTCAACCGTTCTATCCTTGCGCGCTATCCTCATCGGCTATTTCGTAAGTATTTAATACACCGTGATCCAAAAATTTATGAGATTAATCACTCGCGAATTAATGAAAAAAAAAAAGTGAAAATCGAATTCTTTACAGGGTTATAAAAAAATGGTTGCTCTTATAATAATGGTAATTATTTTTAAAAAATCTTGAAATATTATAAGAATAAAAATAACCCTTTTTTCTGTTAATTACTTAAAAAAAAATGGGTTGGAAATATTTTTTTGTAAACTGAAAATTGAAAAATGATTTTTTTTATTTTCGAACTCAAACTCTTTGTCGAAAAATTCGAAAATTTGAACATGGCTCTTTTAAAAAAAAAATTAGAGAAGGGCTGTTTTTTAATCTGCATAATTTATTTTCTTTTTTTTTCGAAAATTGGAGTAAACTTTGAAACGTGACAAAAAGTTGGAACTTGATTCGTTTTTTTGAGTCACATAATTAAATAAAATAATTTGATATATAAATGAGAATAAGTGGAAATTATTTTAGTATTTTCACACTGATATATCTAAATATATCGGTATAAAATATAATTATAAAAAAATATATGTAAATAAAAATGATATATTTCTCGGAGTACCCTTTCAGATAATGAAAAATAAATGTAGATTAATTGAGAATGTTTTACACTGATATATTCAAATATATCGATAAAATAATAAATTATTAAAAAATATTCAAATAAAAAACACATATTTCTCATTTATAAATTATTGATCATTCTTAATTTTGCTCATGATTGATACTAATTCAATAATTGTCCTGTACAGAGTTTGTCCTTTGAGACGATGCGATATTTTTATTTCTCGCTTCTGTTGCTCGTAAAACAACGGAGCGGAAAAAAATGCCCGAACAAAAAAAAATCGACGTGTTTCGTCGCGCGATATCGGCTTACCTTTCCTGCATAATTTTTATCATATATATCTGTACGTATATATGAAAAAAAAAATGAAAAAATGTCTTCTCAGTCCGGTTCGTAATACCTTCGGAAGCTTGGATTAATCTTATAATCCTCAAACTTATATCATGTTCAATTTTATGACATCTCGAGCGCGAGTCCCCCTATACAAGATATTTACAGCTGTGTTAAATCAATGCTTACAATATTCATTCTCGCGATATAGAGAGAAAAAAGAATATATATATATAAACATGAGTGTATCGAGGCATGTTTTGTATTCTCGATCCGTCCTGCCTGATTTCTCGCTTCTCGAGCTTGAAATACTCGAGAAATACACGAGTTTTCGCAACGACGTTCACAAACACGTACGAATCGTTCCTCGGCGATTCGACTAATTTTTCTCAAAATTAAGTCAAGTACAAATGTACTTTGGAAATATTTTTTGGAAGTTTTAACTTGAATTATATTTCCACTATACTTTGGATTAATTTGAAATAAGTTTTTCGCCCGTTACAATATATGACGTATATATTTTGAGAAAAAAAATATTTGAAATATTTGATATATTCGAGATATCTGGGCGATTTTTATGAAAATAAAGTATACGCAAAAATTATATTTTTATATAGTATCGTATACATTTTGAAATATTATATTTGTATTTTGAGGAAAAAAAAATTTGACATATTTGCGATATCAGGGAGAATCAAATGTAAATAAAATATAAGCAAAAAATATATTTCCATCTATATGAAATATATACGATGTATATTTGCATTTCTAGAAAAAAAAATATTTTTGATATATTTGCAATATCCGAGAGAATTTAATAAAAATGAAATATTATCAAAAATATTTTGAATATATTTTAACTGAATTTTTTGCTGATATATATTTAACGTACAAATTTTGAAATTCATGCAATATATAATCATATTGTGAGAGAAAAGTTATAATTTTATAGTAGACGATTTCAATGGCAATAAAATATATGTAAAAATATATTTCAAAATATATACGATGTATATTTGCATTTTTACAAAAAAAAAATTATATTTGATATATTTGCAATATCCGGGAGAAATTAATAAAAATAAAATATCATCAAAAATATTTTGAATATATTTTAAATGAATTTTTTGCTGGTATATATTTAACGTACAAATTTCGAAATTCATGCAATCATATTTTGAGAGAAAAGTTACAATTTTATAGTAGATGATTTAAGTGGCAATAAAATATATGCAAAAATATATTTTCAGTACACTTTCCATGAATTCGAAATAATATTTTCGCAAAAAATTATATCCAAAGTATAGTGGAAATATATTTCACAGCATATATTTCATTTTCATTGAAATCGCCAAAATACATTAAATATATCAACAATAATTTTCTCTGCAAAAATGCGAAAAAAAACAAAAACCCAAATCGTCAGAGAATCCGCCGTACATTCGTTACAGCCTGTAACTTGTAATCCTCGACGAGGTTCGTCGGTATATAATCGCCAATCGTTTTTCCCCGTCGACAAAAAACCGGATTCTTCCGACCCGTTTGTTGATTTTTTTCTTCTCAATTTTTTCCCACTAGAGAATACACAGATTTTTCACGGCGATATTATCTCTCTCAAGGGGTCAAATCAAGAATAAAAAAGAATTAGGCAAGCTAAAAAGATTTTACGGAAAAGAAGGAAGAAACAGCGAGATAAATTATGTTCAACATTCGATTCCGGTTTAGATGGCTATGAAAAAAAAAAAAACTGAAAAAAATGTCCGACGATTGATTCGACGTTCGACATCCAATATATCGATATATCGATTGTCCAACGCGAGTCGTTGAAAGGTGGGATAATTAATTGTCGCAAAAAATTGGATCGTATTATAAATATGAATAAGTACATCGATTACATTCACTCTGCAATTCACCCACAAAATAATACCGCCAAGTAATGAGGAGAGAAAGAAAAAAAATTGAAAAAAAATAAATAAATAATGATCCGCTGTAGTTGGCTCGAAACACGCGATGGAACGAATTACAGCCGAACGCCATCGCGTATAAAAGGAAAATAACTATATAAGTTGTAGTTTGTATCGTGATCGCCGTGGATTATTATCGAGGTGGGAAAGATTTCGTGAACGAGTATATAACTCTTTTTCTCTCGCTCTCTCTCGAGCGCCCTCTCTCTCGCGCTCTCTCGAGCGCCCTCTCTCTCGCGCTCTCTCGAGCGCCCTCTTTCTCTCTCACGAGCGCGCATAAATTGACTTCCGGCGATGCGTGCAGCCGATAACGGTCCGTGAGTACACATAACGCGCGTCAACCGTCAGGCGTGTATATCTCGTGACCGCTTTGTCTACTACGTAGATTATATGTATGTAATATTATATATGTATGTATATAATATGTATATATAACGTTTACATAGATTGGAGCTAGCATTCACGATGTATATGGCGAATTTAAGGTCGAGGAATCATTTTTACCAGTTCTGACCCTTCGATTATTTCGAATTATTAGCGGGAAATGTGTTTTTCCGGTTTGGAAAATAGTCCTTAAATTTTTGCAGATTTTTTCAAAGATCCTAACTCAGTCTATTCGATAAAATCGGTTTCTGGTTATTTTAATGAGTCACCGACCCTTGAAAATGGTCCTCAAATTTTTGCCGATTTTTTAAAGCCACAAATTTACTTCTATTCGAAAAAAATGATTTTTGCTCGGTTTAATGAGTTACTGACCCTTCAGCCCTTCGATTATTTTGTATTATTCACGGAAAACGTGTTCTTCCGGTTTGAAAAATGATCCTCAAATTTTTGCAGATTTTTTAACGCCACAAAATTACTTCTATCCGATAAAATCGGTTTCTGGTCATTGTAATGAGTTACTGACCCTTCAGCCCTTCGATTATTTTGTATTATTCACGGAAAACGTGTTCTTCCGGTTTGAAAAATGATCCTCAAATTTTTGCAGATTTTTTAAAGCCAGAAAATTACTTCTATCCGATAAAATCGGTTTCTGGTCATTGTAATGAGTTACTGACCCTTGAGCCCTTCGAATTTTTGAATTATTCGCGGTAAATATATTCTTACTGTCTGGAAAGTGGTCCTCAAATTTTTGTGGATTTTTTTTTAAGCCACAAACACACTTCTATTCGTTAAAATCGGTTTCTCGTCATTTTAATGAGTTACTGACGCTTGAGCCCTTCGAATTTTTGAATTTTTCGCAGAAAATGTATTGTTACTAGCTGGAAAATGGTCCTCAAATTTTTGTGGATTTTTTCAAAGCCACAAACACTTCTACTCGATAAAATCGGTTTCTGGTAATTTTAATGAGTTACTGACCCTTGAGTCCTTCGAATTTTTGAATTATTCGCGGAAAATGTATTCCTACTGTCTGGAAAGTAGTCCTCAAATTTTTGTGAATTTTTTGAAAGCCACAAACACATTTCTATTCGATAAAATCTGGTTCGGGTCATTTTAATGAGTTACTGACCCTTGAGCCCTTCGAGTTTTTGAATTATTCGCGGAAAATGTATTCTTACTGTCTGGAAAATGATCCGCAATTTTTTAGGGATTTATTGAAAGCCACAAACACATTTCTATTCGATAAAATCGGTTTCTGGTCATTTTAATGAGTTACTGACCCTTGAGCCCTTCGAATTTTTGAATTTTTCATAAAAAATGTGTTCTTACTAGGTGGAAAATGGTCCACAAATTCTTTTTTATTTATTTTCAACCATAAACACACTTCTATTCGATAAAATGAGTTCATTGTCATTTTCATGAGTTACTGACCCTTGAGCCCTTTGAATTTTTGAATTATTCTCGGAAAATGTATTCTCACTGTTTGGAATATGATCCTCAAATTTTTGTGGATTTTCTTAAATCCACAAACTCACTTCCATTCGATAAAATGGGTCTCTATTCATTTTAATTAGTTACTGACCCTTGAGCCCTTCGAATTTTTGAATTATTCGCAGAAAATATATTCTTTCGCTTCGGAAAATGGTCCTCAAAATTGTGTCGATTTTCTTAAAGCCATAAACTCCCTTCTATTCAATAAAATGGGTACCTATTCATTAAAATGAGTTACTGACCCTTGAGCCCTTCGAATTTTTGAATTATTCACGGAAAATGTATTCTTCCTGTCTGGAAAATGGTCCTCAATTTTTTGCGAATTTTTTTAAAGCTCCCAACTCCCTTCAATTAAAAAAAATCCATTTTCGATCATTTTGACTAACCCTCGACCCCTTCGATTTTCCCTTTCCATTTTCCTGTTTTCAAAAATTAATTAATAATATTGCGGAAGTCCTTTAAAAAAAACTGTTTTTCATAAACCTGACATAAAACAGCCAGAATTAACAGTCTGCGCCTCGCAGTATATAAATATCAATTAACAAAGTTTCACTTTAATTCTATGAAGAAACTTTTTTTTTTTTATAAATAAGTGGTCAGAGACTCGTCCAATTGACCTGGGATCGCTCGTACCTACACATATAACGTAATACGTATATAACAATAGAGTTGAAATGGTTTTGCCAAAGAGCGAATTTCGAAACGCTCGGAGCTACAAACATCGACAGCCTATATAGTCCCTACATACAATGGATATACATATACATGGGGCGTTCCATACCAAGTCGACCTTGGTGTGACCGTCGACCTCGCTGATTTCGTTCCCGATTTTTTATATGATTCTTCCAACTCAAAATAGCATTCAGAATTTTTTTCAGATCTTTAAAACCAAATTTGAGTACGTTATGATTTTTTGAACATTTTTTTCAAAAACCTCGTGGGTCGTAATTTAAAGATCTGAAAAAATTCTCAAAAATCCGGCGCCAAAAATGAAAAATGAAAATTTTTGACCCAAAATTCATGATGCCCAGGATTTCCCTTCCACCTCGATTTTAGATTTTTATGAAGAAAACGTAAACAAAAATAGATGCAGAAATTGATCTACCATCAAAAGTGGCTTGAATATTTTTATCGTTAACCAACAATTTCCAAAAATAGTTGGTTAGTTTCTGCATCTATTTTTATTTCGTTTTCTTCATAAAAACCTAAAATCGAGGTGGAAGCTAAAGCCTGGACATAATGAATTTTAGATAAAAAAATTTCATTTTTGACTCCGGATTTTTGAGAATTTTTAGAGATTTTTACATTACGGCCCTCGAGGTTTTCGAAAAAAATGTTCAAAAAATCATAACGTACTCAAATTTGGTTTTAAAAAACTGAAAAAAATGCTGAATGCTATTTTGAGTTAGAAGAATCATATAAAAAATCGTAAACGAAATCAGCGAGGTCGAGGGTCACACTCAGGTCGACTTGGTATGGAATGCCCCACATATACAATATACATATATAGTGTGTATATATAATATGTATATCGACAATCGGGTGTACAGCGAGAAGACCCATCATTCGAGTGGTGCAAAACGCGGCTCGTAGAGCCGGGGCTTTATATGTGCCCGCGAACGATTGATGGGTCGTGCCAATTGGCAGCCGAGCATTTGGCAAGAATGATGCAATTAACCAATAAACGCGTTTTGCAACGATAGACCGAGTGAAACTATGCTTGTACGAAATAGAGCGAGCGAGAGAGAGAGAGAGAGAGAGAGAGAGAGAGAAGGAGAGAGAATCGTGCATCATAACTGGAGGCGCTTTACACCGAATCTCACACTCTTAATGCACAAATTTACATGTATACACGAATAAACGTGTGACTGTGCATAATGTGCATGAAAAGATGCAATCGTGTCTCGCTCCACGTGTTTTCGACTTTACGATCGTTTCACACGTGCATCGCACATTGCTGCACGATTTGTGCACGATTTGTGCACAAGTTGGTTGCGAATGTAGGAGAACTTTTCTCTCGTGCACGACAATTGGGGATAGACGAAATTCGGTACAGTTGGAGAACATTGTTTTCCTTAGAAATTCGTGCACGATTTGTGCATGAGTTGACTGAGAATGTAGGAAACATTTGCTCTCGTGCACGATTATTAGAGAGAAAAGCTCTGTAAGGTCGAGAAACACTGTTTTTTCCTGGAAATTTGTGCACGTTTTGTGCAAAAGTTTATTAAAATTCGCCAGAAATTTGCTCTTGTGCACGTGCACGACTATTGGAGAGAGGAAAAGCTCAGTAAGGTCGAAAAACGCTATTTTTCCTGAAAATGTGTGCACGGTTTGTGCACAAGTATCTTAAAATTCGCCAGAAATTTGCTCTTGTGCACGTGCACGATTATAAGAGAGAGAGAAAAACACTCTGTAAAGTCGAAAAACACTGTTTTTTCCTTGAAATTTGTGCACGTTTCGTGCACAAGTTGCTTAAAATTCGCGAGAAATTTGTTCTCGTGCACGTGCACGATTATTAGAGAGAGAAAAAAGCTCTATAAGGTCGAAACACTGTTTTTTCCTTGAAATTTGTGCACGAAACGTGCACAAGTTGCCCAAAATTCGCGAGAAATTTGTTCTCGTGCACGTGAACGATAATTATAGATAAACAAAGCTCTGTAATGACGAAAAACACTGTTTTTCCTGGAAATTTGTGCACTATTCGTGCACAAGTTGCCTAAAATTCGCCAGAAATTAGCTATCGTGCACGTGCACGACAATAAGAGAGAAAAAGCTCTGTAAGGTCGAGATACACTGTTTTTCCTGGAAATTTGTGCACTATTCGTGCACAAGTTGCCTACAATTCGCCAAAAATTTGCTACATGAAAGTCTCATAAGCCGAGCCCGTAAATTCAACTCTTTCTCATCTATAGTTGGATGATGTAAAATAAATAGATTTTTTGTTTTTGTTTTATTGATTTATTTGCATAGGGAATTCTTTGTAACATTTGTCGAATGGTTTTTCTGATGATTTTGTACATGCTATCTCATAGAAAATGGAGTTCGTTTGATTGAATAAAACAAAAAAATATGTATTTATTTTACTTCATACACTCATACCTGAGAAAGAGTCGAATTTACGGGCTCGGCTTATTAGACTTTTTTGTAGCAAATTACATTCTCTACAAAGTTCTCATTTGCATTTTTTTGATATATCCAATAGCTTAGGCGTTACAGCCGTTTGAATAGATATTTTCATACAATATTCACTTGAAATAATGATACCGCTAAAACGGTTGAATTTACGGACATGGCTCAATGAACTTTATTGTAAAGTATCATATTTCCTATAAGAACCCACTTGGAAAATATCGCGATATCAAAATTCGCGGAATGGTAACACTAATAATGAGAATTTTTGTTTCCAATGTCAATCAAATGGGAAACCTTCAATTTTGATTCGCGACCTCTAAATATTTTTTGACAACATCCCCCTTTCATGAAACTTCGTTTTTGGGTACCAACTAAAGGTTTTCGGGCACGATGGGTAAAAAAAAAAAGTTGCCCTGAAACGAATCACCCTAATATATATATTTATGGATGAATGAACGGAGGACGAGTTTAGCGTTAATACAGTGCTGTTCGATGCGCGAATTGTGCTTGTGTGTGAGTTTTGGTATAAATTATAGAGACAAGGAGCGCATGCGGTTGCTCTTATACGTTTGCACACTCATGTTTACACGTATTTCGACACTACGAGCCAATAATGAAGAGAGATAGAGATAGAGATGGATAGATATACAGAGAAAGAGAGAGAGAGAGAGAGAGAGAGAGAGAGAAACAGAGATTTAATTATCAATTATCAGGATCGATAACTTTTGCGATGATTGGCCGTGTTTAAAAAAATCCACGCCCTAAATATCATGCGATTTTGACAAAGTATCGTTGTTTTATTAATTCTCTGATTGAGATAAATAAGAAATAAATAATAACAAATAAAAATGAAAATAATAAAGACAATACATTAAACAAGTAAATCCTAAATTTAATAATCTGATTATGAATAATATAAATAAATGAATGATTCAATTACGTAAATAACAAATAATAATAATAATAAAATAAAATAAATATAATTATCGCAAGTATGAAATTAATATAAATTTGTTCAACACTTATCGTTAATTTTTTTGGGCGATTTTTAAAATTAAGAATAAGTAGTAAAATTTATCCTGAATTAAAAATATGAAAATTGAAAATAATTTGAATTTTAACCGCGGAGGCAATTAATTCAAATATCAAATTCTCCCGCTCAAACTACTGGAAAAAATAAAAATACCGTAAAAATAAAAAATATGAATCGCAAACTGTTCGGAGAGCCTCGAATAAATTCGTTGATTCGGCGATTATTTTTTGCAATTTTTTTTTTCGAAATTCGACTCCGAATCCTCAGATTTAATTTCACTCTCTCTGCTCGTTCCTCCTTCGAATGAATGAATTTTTCTCTCTTCTCGTGTTTCCCCGAGACTTTCGGCAAATTATTCGTTCTTTTCTCGAACTCGAGGAATGTCGTCTCTCGGGTTTACACGCTGATGTCGAATAAAAAATGTTCCTGAAAAAAAAAAAGAAAAAACCCCTCTCCAACCGTGATAACTCGATATGGAGGGCCAATTATTGGGGGGAAAAAAAAGCAGCATCGTTACGATTCAATTCCGCGATATTTCTATGATTATCGCAATTAAAATAATTCGTTTGCTTCTCGGTCAATTATTGCAGCGTAAAAAATCATTTAATCGTTGCGAATTTTGCAATTTGCCGCGCAAATAATCGGAGAATATAACGAGACGGCTCGTCGAAACGATTTCTTGAAAATCAACGTTGCAATTAATTTTAACGCTCATTCGGCGTGTGCAAAAATATACTCAAGCAATAATGCAGTGCTTTCAAGTATCGATGATGGAAAATTAAAGAAAAAATTGACAATAATACGTTACTTGGAAATAAACGTGAGGGAATGCAAAATCGTTTTCTGCCTCAGGTTTGCTCATAATTAATGAAGTAGGTTATACGGGTCATACTTAGAAGAAACTACCGTAATTTTTTATTAGCATTGCCTAAAGGCGTTTTCAAGCCATATTTTAATGGGAAATTGACCGCTGATTGCGAATCATGCAGATTTTTCGTAAAAAAAAATTTATTGTGAAAAAGCAAGGAAAATCTCGAAAAATTGTCTTTTTTAAATGAAAATTCATAAAAATTTTGAATTTTTGCAAAAATTATTGATAGATTTGTGTTCAGTGAAAAAAAAACATCGACATAAGGCTTTAAACAAATAAATTGAAAAATATTTTTTTTCGCATTTTGGCCAAAATTGAATCGCTTCAGTAAAACGGCTGAGATTTTTTTTCCAAATGAAATTTTCGCTTCTGCATCCGCTCATTCTTTTCGAGATCGTTGTAGCTTCAAAATGTCGCTTTGTTCATCCATTTCTGATTATTTTTCGATTTTTGGCAGATTTTTAAAGTTCGACCATTGATTTTCACAAATTTTTGAATGCGGCCAAAATTTGACAAAATTTTTTTTTTTTAATTTATATCGTTTTCAAACCTCATTTTAATAAGAAATTCACTGTTGATTGCAAATGACGCAGATTTTTTTGCGAGAAAAAAATCTATTCATGAGAAAGAGCGAGAAAAAACTTTAAAAAAGTTTTTAACGTTGAAATTTTCTAAATTCAAAAGTTCATCAATATTCATAAAAAGTTTAGAAGCTATGCTGAAGCCAAAATCGAAAAATGCAGATGCATGAATTAAGAGGGTCATAAAAAAACATTTAATTAAACAATAAAAAATCATGCTGATCCATATTGACCCATATTAACAGTTACAGACGGTTTTTCTCTTACTCTCTTGGTGAAATGTATCTTGAAACAATTTTGAATCTCCATAAATAGACAATTCCGCATAAAAATAGAATTTATGCAAAAATTAATACAATCTAAATCTATTTTCTGCATAATTCCCCTTTACTTCATTTCCATGAGAGGATTAAATTGAAAAAAATATATTTCATTGAAATTTAAATATTTTAATATATTCAATTAAAAATATTTAATTAAATAATTGAAACAATTCATATTAACCACGATAAACAAAGTTCCACTGTATTTCTCTCTCTCTCTCTCTCGCTCTCGCTCTCTCTCTCGACATATATCGTTACAAGAGTATCGAGTTTATCGATCGGTGTCTCGTCGTGTTCACTCTCTTGGGTGTCCACTCGAGATTTCAAACGCACACACACACACACACACGACAAATACATTTGCAAACACACAAAAAGCACGTCTTTATTCCGATTGCCCTCTGGTCAGTGGCGAAGCAGCATTCTCGTCTCTCCTTCGTGAAAGATCGTATTCGTTTTCTCTGATCGTTACAACATTAACCATTTATATGCCAACGACAGCGCCACTCACGAGAATCGTCGAATATCCCCCTTTCTAAGAATACCAAAGTATAATCTGACAGAACTAATGCCGGTTGTTTACATATTTCTCGCCTCTATTCCACTTATTACACATTGCTCGCGCTTATTTCTCGCTTTGCTTTGCTAAATAATTTTTGAAAACATATTATACTCGCTATTGTCTATTTATAGTGAATTAAATACAAAAAAAGGCTCTTTATTTTTTTATGAATTAATTTAATTTAATTCATCCTAATGCATTTAATCGACGTTCGGCCAAACGAAAATTCAAATTTTTCAATAATAATTCAATGTAAAAGAAAATTAACTTGAAATTCAGAAAATGATAATTACCCAAATTTCTTTACCGACATTTATTCGGCAGAAAATAAGAAATCGTTTCCGTTTGAATATTTGTGCATTTTTATTACTGTATTTTTCGTTGAGAAAATTTTTAGAGCGCGGTCGTTATACATATACATACGTATACAGAGTATAGAATCGAAAAATGCTGGAAGAAGGTGCGAGCTCTCAAGTGGTAAAGAGCGCGCGCGAGAGAGAAAACAGAAGTGAGATGCGCGCGGGAGAGAGAGAGAGAGAGAGGGAGAACAAAAGCGTGGTTCGGGCGCGCAAAGTGCGAGATGGAAGCGCGCGCGCGCGTTTGGAATGTAGGCGTCGAGAAACTCTTCTCGTCGTGGAAGCGAGAGGGTGGGGGATAAAAAAAAGAGGTTAGAGTGTGTATACGGTATGTAGTGGCGGTTGGAGTTGACGGCAGCAGCGACGCCGTCGTCGAAAGAAAAAGAGGGACCGAGAGTGAGCGAGACGGAGAGAGCGTTATTTATTTCGAGGAGAACGAGGGAAGAAGAAACGCCAACACAGAAGTTAGGAAGGTGGTGGGGGAAGACAAGAACGACTGTGTGAGCTCTCGGAAAGAGAGAATCTTCCGTGAGATAGACAAAGACGGATATATATCCGTATATATGTGTATACAACTTCCCGAGAAGTCCTTCGAGTGCGAGAAAGAGAGAATGCGTGTGTGTGTGTGTGTGTGTGTGCGCGAAGAAACGATACGAAGAGAGAACGTAAAATCCGCAGCGAGTGTGAGAGAGAAAAGGACCTTCTCGGATATTGCTATTTCTATAGTAGAGCGGTGAAAAAAAGCGCTTTTTATTTTTATATTTTTTTAAATCACTCTCGTATATTTTTAATCAACGTTGAAATTGGGGAAAATCGTCGCTTTTGCCAATTTCCAAAATTCAAACGCAAAATCCTCCTTCTGATTTTTTTTCTTATCGAATTTTTCATTTCCATCGAAAAAACTCCCGTGAGATTTATTATTTACGAAAAAGCCACGAGAACCTTCACGGGCGTACTCTGAAAAAAAACAGTTTTTTTTGGACCACCCTAATGTATTATTCTTTTTATTCCTCTTCCCACTCCGGGCTTTTGTAGCGCGAACAAGAGCGACGAGAAACGAGTGCACAAAGGACAGAGTAAATAAGCGAGTCAAGTAAAACAGAGAAGTACGGGAGAGACGAGGATAAACGTGAATAGTCGTTGAGCAAGGAGAGAGAGAGAGAGAGAGAGAGAGAGAAGAAAGGCGATGGAAAACCACGTGGTGAATTCTCGGCGGCTCCAGTCTGCCGCGCGGTGGGGCGAGAGCGCGAGAGAGATAGAGCGAGCGCGCTGGTGGGGAGAAGTGGGGGAGAGCTCTCGGTTCTCGCTCGCCAGGCGCGCTGCGCACGCACGAGTTTCAGTTGATGCCCGACCGCTGCGTGGTGAGGACCGTCGTCGCGCGTTAAAACTTTACGGCTCGTAATTCTAACGATTGAGAGAATTTTTTTTGTTTCCTCATACACGGATATATCGCGAGTGTGTTCATATATTTTAATTTCGATTTTACTCGCGAGTGTCGGAAAACCTGTGAAATCAATTGTTGTGATTCTGCCGTCGCACTCTTGTGGATTATAAAATATTGCCAAGAATCGTGCAGCGAATTTTTACATTTTTTTTTTACGTACGTGAAAAATTCGCCATGAGAAACCCGGAAATTTCGTTCGTTTTCGGCATCGGGAGCCGATACTCCGAAAGATAAATACCGAGTTTGTGTTCGTGTGTGTGTTTGTGTAAATTTTGTGCCTCGTGGCTCTGTGCGCCGCGTGTCTGTGTTCGGAGCCTCGGAGGAATTTCGCGCTGTGCCAGAGTGAAGTTAAACAAATTCAGTCCACGTTTGTATGTTTATACATATATATTATTGTGAATCGGAGTAACGGGAGTATCGCGAGGCTCGCTGCGAGCGGCCCCAAGGGCCAGAAAGGCGGTCAGTGAGTGTTATTTTTTTTTCTTTAACATCATCCAAGTTTTTTCCTCTTCGTTCGTTCGCCGTCGGCGGCGTTGTGTCGCCGGCGAGATCTTGCGAGTTTCGTGCGGTCGCGCACGGGTGTGTGTGTGCGTGTGTGTGCGTCTCGAGGGCGTCTACGCCGGAACTAACGCAACTTTGCGAGTCGCCGCGGCAGCACCGGCAACATCACCGCACAGTAGCTGCGGCAGAGCGGCGAGAGCGAGAGAGAGAGAGAGCTGCGAGCGCGAGAGAGATATATACATATATATATATATATATACACAATAGAGCGAGAGCCCATAGAGGTGGGGAAGGATGTACCCAAGCGCCGGCATTAACGCGGCAGCTGTGGCCGCGGCAGCTGCTGCCCGACACCCGGTAAGTGTCACGACGCTTATCCATATATGTATGTATATACGTATATATAATATACGGATACGTATTTGGAGGAAATTTTTTTTTCCCTCGTATCGTCTTACGTGGCTTCGTGACTCGATCCTTCGACTTTTTTCTTATCTTTCAGGTTTTTTTTCCCGAATAATCGCACAAATGCTCGGGATAATTGTAATTTTTTTTAATTGCAAATAATTATTGTTTTTTACATTGTAGTTCGAAATAGATTTTTTTTTGTAAAAAAATGAGGAATTCAGACTTAATTGCGAAAAAAAAATGACAGAAATACAAAGATAATAAATTGGGATTTTAATCAATGAAATGTGTAAAATAATTTCTTAACAAATTTGGTCAATTTATCTGATTTACCAATGATAAAAATCTTGCGTAAAAATATAAGGTGAATAAACAAAATAATTTTCTAAAAATATGAAATTTATTAAATATTTATGAATTTTCAAAATCTTCAATGAAAACAATATAAAATATAGAATATATTAGAACAAAATAAAATATAGAATATTCGAAGAAGATTTAAAAAAAAAAAATTCGTCGAATTGAAGGGTTTGGATATGGATACGTATTTGGAGAAAATTTTTTTTTCCTCGTATCGTCTTACTTGCCCTCGTGACTCGATCCTTCGACTTTATTCTTATCTTTCAGACTTTTTCCCCGAATAATCGCAATTACAAAGCTCGAGATGATTGTAATTTTTTTAAATTGCAAATAATTCAAACAAATTTAAAGCGGCATATTGTTTTTTTTTAAATTATGAAGTAATGGAGCAATTATGAATTATCAAATAGCAATTTTTAACAATTTTTAAATAATTTTTACGACATTTATTTCTTAATCGATATTACTTTGACCAGAATTTCTAAAAATAAGTTATTTTTTGCATAATATTGTTTATTCTTTTCATTATCAAGTAATGGAGCAAAAGTGAATTATCAAATGGCAATTTCTAAAAAAATTAAAAATAGTTTTAACTATAATTAAAAAAAAATTGTTACTTAATCGATATTACTTTGGCGATAGTTTCCAAAAATAATTCATTTTTTGAAAAATATTGTTCGTTTTTTTCAATCATCATAGAACGAATTAAATAAAAATTACAAAAATGATGATTTAATCGAAATTTCATGTAAAACGAAAAAATTGCAAAATGCAGAGAACCTCGTGTGCGCGGTAGCGGATTCCTCTTTCCAGAAGTTTTTTATTATTTGTTTTTTTAATTGTAGTCCGGAATGATTTTTTTTTTGTAAAGAAATGAAGAATTCAGACTTAATTGCGGAATAAACAAAATTACAGAGAAAAAAGGAAAATAAATTGGGATCTTAATCAATGAAATGTGTAAAATAATTTCTTAACGAATTTAGTCGATTATCTGATTTACAAATGATAAAAATCTTGCGTAAAAAAAATAAGGTGAATAAATAATTTTTCAAAAATGTGGAATTTATTCAATACCAATATTTATGAATTTCCAAAATCTTCAACGAAGACAAAATTGAACGAGCTTTTCGTCGACGATTTTCATTCTTCGTTTATTTTCGAAGAGGATAGAAAAAAAATATATATTTTTCGTCGAATCGAAGAGTTTGGGTATTTTGCTTGGCGCGCACGATTCATCGTCGTTTGGCCGAACGAATTTATTTCCCGTATTTATCTATCAGCGGGGGAGTCTCGGCGGAGTTTATACGCGCGCTCGGCTCGTGGAAATTCCTATACTAAGCCTCCTCGCTCAGCCGCGACCTCCCCCCACTTCGTCCCTCGGTCGAACGATCGACCGTGCGGTGAGCGAGAGAGAGAGAGAGAGAAACAGAGCGAGAGAGCACGGTCGAAGGGAAAGCGAGAGCGCGTATATCGCTCCGCTCGGATAACGTTTTCCCCCATCGCGTGTACACAAAAACACAAAAAAACGAAGAAAAAAAAATGCGCGCTTGTTCTCGTAAACGCTCGACAATCTCCACCGTTAATGGGTAAATACCTGGCCCACGTTCTCTCTCTCTCTCTCTCCGCTTCTCGTGATTTTTTTCCCTCGTTTCGAACGTTTTCCCCGTTTTTGTTTCAACGCTTTTTTTTACACACGTATATGTATATATATATGTGGGAGCTTTTTTATCTGGTTTGGAAAAAAAATTCTGGAAAGAGGAATCCGCTACCGCGCAAATGTATCGGTCGCTCCGGACAAAAAAATGTTCGCTGCATTTTCGATTTTTTATTTATTTTTTCCGTATTACAGGAAATTCTGATTAAATCATCATTTTTATAATTTTTATTTAATTCGTCTGATAATGATTGAAAAAAAAAAATAAACAATATTCTGCACAAAATAAGATGTTTTTGGAAATTATTGTCCAAGAAATATCGATTCAGAAAGGATTATTTAAAAAAAATGATTTACAAATTTTTGGAAATTGTCGACAAATTAATATCGGTTTGTGAATAATTTTTTTTGAACTCATTAAAAACTATCAAAAGTTACGGTTGAAGTAATCAATATGTGATCAGAGTTGTGAAAATAGTAATGTAAAAGTAATGCATTACCCATTACTTTGAACAATGTGTATTGGACAAGTTTTCCATTACAAATTACAAACGTAATATCGTAATGTGTAATGGATGCATGTCCCATTACAAATAAAAAAAGTAATGTGTAATGAATGTTTGTCCCATTACAATTAAAAAAAAGTAATGTGTAATGGATGCATGTCCCATTACAAATGAAAATAGTAATGTGTAATGGATGCGTGTTCCATTACAATTAAAAAAAGTAATGTGTAATGGATGCATGTCCCATTAGAATTAAAAAAAGTAATGTGTAATGTATGCAAGTTCCATTACAAACAAACAAAAGTAATGTGTAATGGATGCATATTCTATCACCAATAAAAAAGTAATGTGTAAGGATACATTCATCCATTACACATTACTTGTTTATTTGTAATGGTGCATGCATGCATTACACATTACTTTTTTTATTTGTAATGGCGCATGCATCCATTACACATTACCTTTTTTTATTTGTAATGGCACACGTATTCATTACACATTACTTTTGTATTTTGTAATGGTACACTTATCCATTTTACATTATGCAGTGTAATGGATAATAAATACAGTAATGCATTATCAAAGTAATGCATTATTTACAACTCTGATATGCGATACACAAACAATATTCTGCTTCAAATTTGTTTGAATTTTTAATAAAAATTGTCACTAGAATATTATCGATAAAAAAAAATTATTCGATTCAGCATTAATGATTGGCAAATTGATAATTAATATTTTATAAACGATAACGGATGAATAATTGATAAAAATCTATATCCTGAATTGTGGAAAAAATTGTAAAAAAATATTTTTCAAAAAATCCCAACGATGCCGGAACGGCCCATACAATTTCTTCTCTCACCCCCCTCCCCCTTCCCCTCTCTTTATCCCCGTTTACTCCGATAGGGAATGACGAGCTTTCGCGTATACATCGCCACGCATGAACGCCAAAATTGATCGTACAGCAACGGCGGACAGTGATTTAAAAAAACAAAAAAATCACGAACAAAAAACCGAAATATTTGGCCGACGAGCAAATTTTCATTCGAGCGTACACAGTCTCCCCCCTACCCACTCCGCTCCCCCCTCTCCAACTCCGGACGTGTGTAGAGCACTCTAGCGTCGCTCACTCGAAGCGGAAAAGCTCCGGCGCGCCGCTCTCCACTATCTATGTATATATTTACACATATATTTTTATATGTGTATATATATCGTAAATTTTCCGACAAAAATAAATATGTAGTGCTTGTATATTCCACACGCCGTGGCGAACAAAGCGCTCTCTTCTCGCCCGATCATGTTATAAACGCGAATTCAACGAAACGAAAAAGCCCTCGTATAAAATATTTTACATATTTATATTAGGGTAACGCACTTTGGAAAATATTACAATTTTATGATGTTGAAATTTGCATCGTTGCAGTGGAACGAAAACAAGTTTATTAGAATTCATTTTTTTAAATTAAATTTACCCTTTTATCGTGCTTTTATCATCTCAATTCTTTAATAACGATCCCAAAATATATTTCAACGGTTTTTCACCTTGTAAACTCAGGATGAATTGATAATTCATTATTTAAAAATATTTGAAAATTTATCAAAAAATATTTATAATTTCAAAATTTATTAAACGACAAACTATTTTTTGACAATAAATTAGTTCCGGAAATAGTTTATTTTTCAGTAAAAATCTTTGGGGGAAATTTTCAAACTGATAAATTGTTGAAATTTATTTTTGGTTTCTTTATCAAGGATTTACGATGCTGAAGGCGCGAACAAAGCGCAAATATAATTGAAAATGAATTTTTAAATATATTTTGATTCCTTTGTAAAGTTGCGAATTTTGTATATTACCAAAATCATTTTTTTAAAAATATTTTGCAGTCATTTAGTTTTCCAAAAAATTGTTTTATAATTTTTCACACGCGTGAAAATTTGAGGGGGTGAAAAATTAATTTAACGGAAGAATTTTGGACAAATTAGCCACCCTAATGTGTAGAAGCGTGTGTATGGGCGCTTATGCTTAATGGGCATATGAAAAGGGACGAAAATAGCGCGGTAGATAATTCCATAGCTGCATGAAATCGGATAAAATTCATGCATAAGTCATGCGTAACACTTTTGAATTTATACCATAGAAACGACTGAAGAAAGGAGACAGGGGAGAGAGAGATAGAGAGAGATTTAATGAGAACGTTAACATTTGGAATGGCGAAAATTGGGTACAAATTTTAATGCGCGTTAATCTCTTCGCATCGTGAAAACGGTGATTCGATAATAATCCCCTCCATTGTTACGATGAAAATGATGCTTTCAGTCGCATTATAGAATTCCCGAGGATTATTCCCCACAATTGTTTTTGCCTTGATTGTTTTTTCCCCCCTTTTCTCATTATTATTTCATTAATGCGATGAATTGAACAAATTTTGCTTCTGTAAATTTTCAGAATTCAATTTGAAAAAGTGAGAATATTTCACACATTCAAATTTTTGACAATTCATTTATGGAAAATATATTTTTAGTGTTCGCTGAATATATTTGTCATTTAAATATAAAAATATATTGTATATAATATAAAAATATATTTTTCATTCGTTGATAAAAAATATATTACGCAATTATATCATATATCTGACTTTTGGAAGACAAGTATTCGAATATATTTTCAATGTAAATTTGTACATCAAAATATCGATATATCGAAAATATTCTTTATACGTGCTGCTTATTTGGATAGTTTGGATAGGAAATGGATAGTTTCAGGACCAGAATATGTTTAGAAATAAATCGAAAGAATATTAAAAACATTTTTTTAATTTTGTTTTTTTTCAAATGGACAAAACGATGAAAATAATTAAAAAAATATTTTCCTCGGATGAAGCACGATGAAAAAATGTGGCACAATTTTTTATCACACACTATTTTTGATAACAAACATTATCAAGGTTAAAAAACAAATTTTCTTCGTCTATATTCAAAAAGACGTATTCTCTTGAATATATTCTATCTTCATGGAGAAATATGCTCGAAATTTATAATTCTAGATTGAAAATTTATCGAAAAAAAAATTTAAGCAAAATTGGAAAAATATTTTTCCTGTTTTTTTTTTTCAAATGGACAAAACTGAGAATCATTTCAAAAATATTTCCTGCAATGAAACACGATGGAAAAACGTGGCACCATTTTTTTTATCGCTTACCTATCTATAATGACAAACATTGTCGAGGTTAATGGCGAACAAATAAATTTTTTCGGATACAATTTTAATAAAAAATAACCGAGTCTATGAAGGAATTCCAACGTCTGAAAATTCGTCTTCATCGCAATATCTTCGTCAACAAATTCGTCCAAGTTTTATATTCTCGTATTTCTTACACGGTTTGTTTATTTAATGATTCTTCAAATGGAACTCTGAGCAAACCTCTGACTTGTGTTTACTTTTACTTTCGTCTCTTATATCGCTTTTCCCCGCCCCCCCCCTCTCTCTCTGCCTCTCTCTCTCTCTCTCTCTCTCTCTCTCTCTCTCTCTCTCGCACGCTCCCTCTCTCTCTCTCTCTCTCTCTCTCTCTCTCTCTCTCTCTCTCTCGTACACACATATGTATATACGTGTGGTATTATGTCTATGATATCACAATATGATGAACTGAATGAGGAAAAAAAATATGTCACGACATGCGCCCCCCTTCCTTCTTCTTATTCGTTTGGTTGATTCAGCCTTTGTGTGCATTAATTGAGCGACGACGTTGATAAAATTGGATACTCGGAAATATCTTGTGCAAATAAAAAAGCATCGCTGCCATACGAGTCGTATTTATTTCTCTTTGAAATATATTTTTAAAAAAATATATTAAAAATTACATCTCCTCAATAAGTCCAAGATGAATATGAGGCATTCCATGCCATTTCGAACGTATTCGTATTTTTTTATTGATGGTTCGATTAGTTTTTCCAAAGCTATGCTTTATTTTATTAATAACATTATTTTTTTTCGAAAAATCAATTATTATGGAAAATCATACTCTCCCGAATTGTTTCTCTCAAATTTTTTAATAAAAGAACATCTACCATAATAATATTAATGTTTTGGAGCTTATTGGAGCAAAAACAGAAAAAAATATTATTAATAAAACAAAGCATAGCTTTGGAACAACTAATCGAGCCATCTAAAAAAAATACGTGTCTAATGTACACACTTCAGAGTATTTTCTGGAATTTTTTGACATCAATCGAAAGTGACGTACCGACCGAAAAAAATTATTTTCGTATATTTTTGATGAAAATTGTCATTTTTTGAATTCAAAAAATTGAAAAAAAAAATTGTTTACCAAGTTTATGTAAAACTGCAACTTTTTTGTCTCAAACATTTTTCTGTTGAATCGTATGCTTTTAACATATAACGGTACTTGGAACATTTTGAAATTTTGAGAAACTCACAAAAAAGCGATCAAAAAATTTTGAAAAAATTTACACTACTCTTTTTCACATCATTGAATAATTTGACAAAATGTCAATTTTTTTGCGAGTGGACAGTTTTTTGACCGTTCGAAATGGCATGGAAAGCCTCATATATTAATTACATTAATTAATTAATTACATTAATTAAAATAAAAATTAAATTAATTTTTTTAATTATTAAAAAATAATAAATCATTGCCAATTTAATAATTCCTCAAAACGTTTCTGGACATATTTTTCTATTTCTTCATTCTATTCCCAATAAATTTCTTCGTTGCCAAATATGATTTTTCGTTTTTCAATTAATTTCATCGCAATATCGGTTTATCCCCTTTTTTTCACGCGAATAAAAAATTGTCCACAAGTTCAACATTGACCTTTGGCCAAAAAAATGGGAAAAAGAGGTTCAAACGTCGGGAAGATGAATGCCGATGGTTCGTTTGGTTTTCTCGGTTGCCAAAAATTGCACGGGAGAGGTTTTTTTTTCTTTTTGGAACTGTGCCAGGCAATGAAGAAAAAGGAGTAATCATTGCCAGCGCCGCAGTCTCGATAAATTCACTCTCGTTTTGTCTCAATCAAAATGATGCACATAGTTGTATAAATAAATGAGAGA
Organism: Alloplasta piceator; assembly: GCA_946863875.1. NCBI lineage: Eukaryota > Metazoa > Arthropoda > Insecta > Hymenoptera > Ichneumonidae > Alloplasta > Alloplasta piceator. The sequence goes on along the minus strand of OX333076.1, from coordinate 3,295,678 downwards.
CAAAATTAGCACATCCACAAAATCTTTCTATCTTTTATTTCATATTACATCGGATATTTCATATTTGATTTTTCAAGATTGAAAATAAAATAAAATTGATTAAAAATTGAATAAATTCAAAAGAAAAATAATTAAATATCAAATTAATTTTAAATAAAATAAATTAAAAAGTAAATTGTGTTCAAATGAAATTCATTCAAGGTTAAATTAATTCAAAATTTAATTAATTAAAAATTAATTTTTAATCAAATTATTTTTATTTTTTCAAAAGGGGCATTTTATTTTGTTTTTTCAAAGGGGAAATTTTTCAAAAACGTGTTATGAGCTTTAGAAGTTTTTGGGATTGTGAGGTTTCTGGAAAATGGACCAATAATGGGTGGATTTTTTTTTTTGCAACGTTTTGGAACTATATTTCGAATATGTAGATTTTGCCGGCCAAAACAAAAATTTTAAAAACACAAAAATTGTTTTGTTTTTCAATTTTTTGAATATTTTTTATCGAGGGGGATCGAGATGTGATAAAAGTCATTAAATCTTGCATAGAATTTGGCTCATACGGCTTTAAACGAAGGTCATAACCGATAACCAAGATTTTCGTTGCGTATGTTTGTTGCTCGTGTAAAATCAAACATCGTGAATTTTCACGCACACATTGGAAACGTAACGATCCCAAATCCCACGCACATCGAGTCTGTACAGAATTCTGTATGCACAGTACACAAGCGTTTGTGTTCCATCATCGTCGTTTTGTCGTCATATCCGAGAAATATACAGGGTGTCCCATTTGGGGGTCAACATTTTTCCCATTCCAACCTATATTGATCAAATAAAAAACATTTTCAACAAAAGTTGTACATTTTATCACGTACAAGACGATGCTGCTATAAAAAATATACTTTTCTATTTTAAAAAAAGTGTACCTTGATATAACCTTGAAAACGTCCACTCAATGGAAAAGTAAGAAGACCATTTGATTCTTCATAAAAATCGACGTGACACGTGTCTCGGGGTTTTTCGATTTACCTCGTAGATATCGAGTTATTTCAGTGTCACGAGTCAAATCGGACACCCTGTATATGGAGATAGAAAAGCGGTGTTTTGAGGTTATTTTGATGAAATCCAAAAAACATTGCGGACAAATGTTGTAGATTTTTCAACGTATAAACCGATGCTGCTATAAAGAATATTCGTTTCCATTAAAAAAGGAAGTTGACCTTGATATAACCTTGAAAACGTCCACTCAATGGAAAAGTAAGAAGACCATTTGATTCTTCATCAAAATCGACTTGACACGTGTCTCGAGGTTTTTCGATTTACCTCGTAGATATCGAGTTATTTCAGTGTCACGAGTCAAATCGGACACCCTGTATATGGAAGAGATAGAAGAGCGGTTTTTCGAGGTTATTTTGATGAAATCCAAAAAACATTGCGGACAAATGTTGTAGATTTTTCAACGTATAAACCGATGCTGCTATAAAGAATATTCGTTTCCATTAAAAAAAGAAGTTGACCTTGATATAACCTTGAAAACGTCCACTCAATGGAAAAGTAAGAAGACCATTTGATTCTTCATCAAAATCGACTTGACACGTGTCTCGAGGTTTTTCGATTTACCTCGTAGATATCGAGTTATTTCAGTGTCACGAGTCAAATCGGACACCCTGTATATGGAAGAGATAGAAGAGCGGTTTTTCGAGGTTATATTAATGAAATCCAAAAAAACATTACGGACAAAAGTTGTACATTTTTCAATGCATAAAACGATGCTACTATAAAAAGTATACTTTTCCATTTAAAAAAAAGTTGACCTTGATATAACCTTGAAAACGTCCACTCAATAGAAAAGTAAGAAGACTATTCGATTCTTCATCAAAATCGACTTGACACGTGTCTCGGGGTTTTTCGATTTACCTCGTAGATATCGAGTTATTTCAGTGTCAAGAGTCAAATCAGACACCCTGTATATGCACGCATGGAAAATCTACACGGCGGGTCCCGTCTGTAAACGCCGCACATCTGTATACAATCGAGAAGCGGTCCGGTCCGCAATAATGAGGAGTTTGCACAGACCTGGACATCCCCCCAGAGCGACGCTTATCAAACAAGGGTTGAAGGGTGGAGGGATGCAAACAAACCGGGATAGAGAGAGAGAGAGATAGAGATGGAGAGAGAAATTTCCTGGCACGGTTTGGACATTCGGACAAATATATCGGGATCTCTCTCGCTCAATTCCTCACTCTATTCTAACCCCCTCGTTACTATATTCTTAAGGGTGAGCCAAAAGACAGTCATTGTCCAGTTTAGTATTAAAACAGTCCTCCACGAGTTTCTTCTATTTTAAGGCAGCTTGATAAAAAGGTTGCCAATCACTGAAATGTGGTCAATAATTGGACGAAACCTCCGGCTTATTTACCAACCGCTCAGTCTTTCTCACCCTCTTTTTTCAACCCTCTCCGAGTTTGCTATTTTACTCTCAGACTCTGTCCTCTCTTTTTCCTCGTCAATTCCTCTCTCTCTTGCTTCATATCTTGGATAATCCGGTCTATATTTGCGCCTGCGTCATTTCTTCAGTTTCTTCTCTCCCGTTAGATCGAAATTTCCACGTGAGTGACGTTTCTCAAGCACACAAATCCCTGGAGAATGAATTCTCGTATTTGTTCGTACAGAAACCCGATTGTGATTGCGCACTCTCTTTCCCTCGACATAAATCCATGCATTTTGGTGCTAAAAAACAAATGTTTTTTTTTCTAAATTGCGTTTAATTTAATTTAAATTAAATTTTTGCACGATCAATGTGTAAATATCCATAAAAATGAATTGAAAAAAATTATTATCGTTGCATTGCAAACTTCAACATTATTTCTAACTTTGAATTATAATAAATTAATTAATTAATTAATTAGATATAATTAATTAATTAATTAATTAATTGGCATTAAAATTACAATTATTTCCAGCAATCGCAATTTTTCGAAAAAGTTGCAATGCAAAGGTCATGAAAAATCGTAAAAGTATCGAGTATAAAATAATTTTTTTTTTCTGACTTTGCAATCTTTATTGAAAAATACTGAATAATAAAACTGCATAAATGTGCTCGGAGATTGAATTTTAAATAAAAATGGCGTATCACCAGTGCACAATTTCCGTAGTTACGCCATTTTATTTCCAGTCGTGCGCATGTATATATGCAGGGTTTAGGTTAGCCCAGACCGGTGCGCGGTTTGCGAACTATCTCAATTTGCTGCCGCAACCACGACGACCACGAAACCGCGACTTCCCTCATCCCCTTGGCCACTTCTGCCTTCCTCTTGTCCCTCTCATTTCGCCATCCTCTTTCGTCTCCTTTCCTCCCTCACAGTATGTATTATTACACAAATATATAAATATATATTTGAATATATATATTAGGGCGATTCTTAAATTTTTTTTTATTTCTTCCACTTCCCACCCGAAATTTTGTTGCATATGTCTGAAAAAAAATTCTCGAAAGCCCTTAATATTAATATTAAGTACTTTCCCTTCGTGCGATAAGTTTTTCCATCTAAAATACACGGAAATGAGAAACTTTTTCCGTCAAAATTTTACCACTCCGCGGTTTTTTATGCCATCACATTGATTTTGGTCGCAATTTACGTAGAATCGAACTATCTTTGAAAGTGTCCTGAACAGCGTAAGTGTAACTTACACTGGTTAGATGGTAAGGGTCCCTAAAATTCATTTTTACCCAAAATTCTTGATTTTTTGCTTTTATCTCCGAAATGATCAGCTTAACCGAAAAATCGTAGAGGGAAATTTTGTTGGAAATTTAATTTCCTACAAAAAAGATCCTTTAGACCTAACTGCTAAAATTAATATTTCTTAAGATATTGAACCTTAACTTATTTATGATATAATATAGTTTATCGAACCAAAAGTTTGAAATTGTTGATATTCCATATGATATTACCATACTCAAGAAATATTAATTTTAGCAATTAGGTGTAAGGACCTTTTTTGTAGGAAATTAAATTTCCAGTCAAAATTTCCTTTACATTTTTTCGGTAAAGTCCATCATTTCGGAGATAACAGCAAAAACCGAGAATTCTGGGTAAAAATCAACTTTAGTGACCTCGTACCATTTCACCAGTATAAGTTACACTTACGCTGTTGGGGACACTTTCAAAGATCGTTCAATTCTGCGTACATTGCGACCAAACTCAATGCGATAGCATAAAAAACCGCGGAGTGGTAAAATTTTGAAGGAAAAAGTTTTTGATTCACGTGTATTTTACATGGAAAAACTTATCACGCGAAGGGAAAGTACTTAATATTAATATTAAGGGCTGTAACTTTCAGGGGATTTTCTTTCAGGCATATGCAACAAAATTTCGGGTGGGGAGTGGAAGAAATAAAAAAAGTCGAAAAAAATCACCCTAATATACATACATATATATATCTTCAGCTTACATCGTGAATTTTCCTTTTCCTTGGTTTCCCCTCCTCCAACAAATTCCTCCGGCCTTTGCGCAATTTATTTTCCCCCCAATATAAATTTATACCACATTGAAAAAATTTTTATTAAAAAAAAAATAAAATTCCTTCATTATTGACCAATGGTCAGAATGGAAAGCTCGAATGGATTGAAATAATTTCTGCGCAATTCCCCGAAGCGTTTGAGTCACTTTGCATCGAAAATTTATCTCCCTCGACACTTTCGCGCTAATCTCCGTTTCTCTCTCTATAAATAACAACGTAATTGCGTCTCTGTGTATAAATAAATTACACAATTATGCGAGCAAACTCTCTCTCGAGCTTATACGGAATGGAGAATCACTCTCTCCGTTGGCAAGAAAAGTAACGAGAAACGTGTTATAATTAAATCGTGAATGAGGAGATAAGAAATTCGCAATGTTAATGCATCGGTAATGATAAAGTCGAGATAAGAGTGAGATTGAGAGGAAAAAGGTAGCTCGGGTTTCGCAATATCTATAAATATGTATATATTTCACTGTGTGCATTTTATGGGATATTTATTTATAGTTCGTATTATTTATACGAAGAAAAAAAAACAACTAGAGGCTTTTATTATTTATGTCACAATAGTTTATCGTTTATTATAATTTCTGTCACTGAAAAAAAAAATCTGTCGACTGCCGGATGTTTTAATTACTTTATTGCAATTTTCAATCGATTCTTCGCCGATTGACAATTTGAACGTGATGATAAATAAAAATCTGCCACATTTTTCTTCGAGTTTCTAATTTGATTTGACTAACTTAATTTTTTCGCCTTCAATTGTTCAAAAAAATATCGACTATCAAACGTTTAGGAATTAAAATAATAATAATTGAAGTTTAAAAAAAATGATTTTGGTGGAAAAGCATCTAAAATTTTCAGGCTGTTTTCTCGCCATTTAAAAATTTATTTTAACTGAACTGAATTTTTCTTAAACTTGAATGTATTTCACTCAAGTCCTACCAATGACTTTTAAAAGAATGTTATCATATGGATACTTTTAGTAATCTCCGGAAATTAACAATTAATTGTAGGAATTTAAAAAAATATAATAAAATAAAATTCGTGCATACTTGAAAAATTATTTCCTAGTTTACTCAGTTAAAAATATGAAGGAATTACTTGCATATTTTTCTTTCAACGATCAATTATATTCCGAAAAATAAAAATAAAATTTTTTAATAGCAACATATTTTTTATGGGATAAAATCAAAAATTATTCACTCGGCAAAAATAAGTAATCTTTTTGTAAAATAATGTACCGACTAAATTCTAACAGAGGGGATTTTTCCCCCCGAAAAAATAACAGCTGTACGTTTCTCTAAATTTCTGTGTGCAATTTTTTAACAAAAAATGGATATTCAATTTTTGAAAAAATGGTATAATCAACAAATAAAAAAATATGCCAGACTAAAAAAAAATCAAAATTTAAACAAATAAATTTAAAAAAACATGAATAATTATCAAATTGAAATTTTTTTAATTCTTGAAGAAAGTACAGACAATAATCGGTAAAAAAACATTAATTTTTTGGAAAATTCCCTTTTTGAGTCTGAGTGAAAATATGTGAAGTGTGACGGTGGGAAAGGGGCTGAACGTGCGAAATGGGGTAACTCGAAGTCTGTTTGATGGACCTTGGTCGGGGATCTCGGACTACAGGTCAAATACATACATATATATATATGCAGGAGGTCCGACACGCGGTTCGGAGAGCTCATAGTTTCGGTTGTAGCGTGTAATCCTCGCGGACACCGCAAACATGTAATTAACACTTGCTAGCTCTCGCCATATCTCCTCTCTCGCTCACTATCACACTCTCGAGCTCGACCCTCCTCTTGCCCGTCTGGTTTCTCTCCCTCGTGACTAAATCCCCATTTACTCCGCTATATCTATACCTTCATCTCTGTTGCTCATTCGAGGGTGCCCTCGATGCCCGTCGGCTGTTCTCCGCGTTCATGCACAAGCATCAGACTGCCCAGAGATCAGCTTATCGACTATATATATATGTATATGTATATATTAGGGCGATTTTTTTCGACTTATTTTTTTTTCTTTCACTCCCCACCCGAAATTTTGTTGTATATGTCTGAAATAAAATTCCCTGAAAGTTACAGCCTTTAATATTAATATTAAGTACTTTCCCTTCGCATAAGTTTTTCTATCTAAAATACACGTAAATGAAAAACTTTTTTTGTCAAAATTTTACCACTCCGCGGTTTTTTATGCTATCACATTGATTTTGGTCGCAATTTACGTAGAATCGAACGATCTTCAAAAGTGTCTTGAACAGTGTAAGTGTACCCAAAATTTTCGATTTTTTGCTGTTATCTCCGAAATGATCAAGTTAACCGAAAAATCGTAGAGGGAAATTTTGTTGGAAATTTAATTTCCTACAAAAAAGATCCTTTAGACCTAACTGCTAAAATTAATATTTCTTGAGATATTGGACGTTAACTTATTTATGGTATCAAATTTGTATAGTTTTACGAACCAAAAGTTTTAAATTGTTGATATTCTATATCATACCACCATATCACGTATCATATCACGAGTGGTGATATGATATGGAATATCAACAATTTGAAACTTTTAGTTTGATAATCCATAAAAATTTTCATATCACGAATAAGTTAAGGTTAAATATCTCAAGAAATATTGATTATAGCAATTGAGTCTAAAGGACCTTTTTTGTAGGAAATTAAATTTTCAACAAAATTTTCTGTCATGATTTTTCGGTTAAGTTAATCATTTCGGAGATAACAGCAAAAAATCGAGAATTTTGGGTAAAAATCAACTTCAGGGACTCGTACCATTGCACCAGTGTAAGTTACACTTACGCTGCTGGGGATACTTTCAAAGATCGTTCAATTCTGCGTAAATTGCGACCAAAATCAATGCAATAGCATAAAAAACCGCGGAGTGGTAAGATTTTGAAGAAAAAAGTTTTTGATTTACGTGTATTTTAGATGGAAATACTTATCACGCGAAGGGAAAGTACTCAATATTAATATTAAGGGCTGTAACTTTCAGGGAATTTTCTTTCAGACATATACAACAAAATTTCGGGTGGGGAGTGGAAGAAATAAAAAGAGTCCAAAAAATCACCCTAATATATATATATATATGTATGCGTGTTTAACATGTAAACATGGGGCGGTGGCGAAACGGGTCGATATTTGACTGAACATCCATTCCAATTTCATCGCCGATTTTTTTTACGTTTCGGCAATGTCAGAAAAGCATTTTCAAATTTTTTCAGATTTGTTCGACCAGCCAAAATTTTGTAATAATTTTCAAAAGGCGAAATTTTCTGCACGAATAAAAATTTTAATTGCCTGAAAATTCTGCGCGTTGATCAATCGGCCAATGAATAATTTGATTATTTACTAATTTAATTTTATTGATAATTATTCATTTGACTATTTGATGGATTTTTTTTTACTAATGTGTACATTTTTTTTCAGGGACCACCGCAACCCGGTCAGCCTTTTAAATTCACAGTCGGCGAGTCCTGCGACAGGATAAAGGAGGAATTCAATTTTCTACAGGCCCAATATCACAAGTGAGTATTCAAAATTTCCAGATTGATTTTATTTTATTTTTTTTTAATAATTTATTAATAATATAATAATAGCGATATTATAATTTCACAATTTCCAATATCATTTTTTAATTTAAAAAAATTCTTATTGTGAAATAAATATTAATTTCGAGGCTCCTTTTGGCAATCAAAAAGGCTCTTCTCGTTGTGAGTGCGCGATTAATTTAATCATTTTACGTTATTCGTCGTATCGAATTTACGAGATAATTTAATTAAATTCAGCTTTCAGCGACTTCTTTCCACGTACGAATAATCGTGGCTCCCGGATAATTATATAAATTATTAATTACGACGAGGACTCGTAATTGCACTTTTTTGCACTATGATACTCTCTCTCTCTCTCTGGTAGTTTTTATTTTTTTATTTTTCTTCTTTTTTTAATACCCCCTTATTATTTTCAACGCGAGCTGCCTCGTAATGTATGTGTATGTATTATTGAACTCAAGCGCGTTGGCTTCGCGAATCCGCGCTATCGTAAATCACTTATGAAAACGCGGCCTCGCGTGCTCGCGTCAGCTGCTCGAGTTCCCGCGGCGCATTGCGACTTGCGATATGCACGCTGCATAGACGCCAATTTTACACCGGCAAAGATATACTTCACATTAGAATGGTGGAAATTTTTTTTGATAAATAGTTGTAATTACAATTACCGAGGGTAATTATAATTTCTTTAAAAAAAATTCCCATTATTCAAATTGCAATTTTTTTAAGTGTTATTGTGAGAAAAAATGTAATGATCCCTCGTAATTGTAATTTTGAAAAAATTACACTGTCCATATTGTAATTTTTTTGGAATTTTATTGTGATTTAACAAAAAAGCAATTTCCGGTAATTGTAATTAAAAAAAAATTATAATCGTTTCTACAATCACAATTATTTCTAGTAATAGCAATTTAAAAAAATTCAATTAATTTCAGTAACGACAATTTAAAAAAATACACTCATTCCTAGTAATCGCAGTTTCTTGGAAAAATGATAATCATTTCTAGTAATTTTAATTTTTTTTTAAATTACAATTATTCCTATTGCAAGTTTTTGTTTATTATTATTTTTACAAAATGCAATAATTCCTAGTAACTCTAATTTAAAAAAAATTACGTTATTCATATTGTAATGTTTTTGGAGGTATTGTGACTCAATAAAAAATCGATAATTCCTATTAATTATAATTGAAACGAAATTACAATTATTTCAAGTAATTTCAATTTGAAAAGTACCCTTATTTTTTTAAATTACAATTACCACAAAAATTTTCTAGTAATTGTAATTTTCCGAAAAAAAAATTTCCCTGTAATTGTAATTTTTGAAAAATTGTGGCTTACCCAGAATAATTATGAAATTACAAATATTTCATATTCAAATTCCATGTATTTTATTTTTCAGCATGAAACTCGAATGCGAGAAACTCGCGACTGAGAAGATTGAGATCCAGCGACACTACGTAATGGTGAGTCAAAATATCAAATTAATTATACGTTGTAATATTAATTACATGTTCGAGTGCGATCTAAATATCCACGAGACAACTTATATGAGCAAAACAGGGAAATTAGCAATAAAAAAAGGGGAGTTGGAAACCCAAAAAGTGATAATCAATTTTTTTAAAAACAATACCAACAAATTACATGTCATTATTAACTGACATTATTCTCACACGAATTTCCATCTACCTGTTTCTAATGTCCCGATTAATTTCAATGTGTCACATGCAAGACCAATATTACACCCTATATCTATATCTATATATCAGATATTCGTGTAATACATTCGCATTAACATGTACAGTTAAACGACGACCATCGACCCTGTTTACCCCCAAGAGGGTGTAACTCCCATAATTTTGCATTTTAATCGCATCCCTTTAATTCGCTCCCCACATTAATAATAATTGCCCCCCCCCCCCCCCCCCAATACTAATAATAATTGCCTCATTTTCTAGACTTTTTCAATTTTGAAAGTTTTTTGGGTCATTCTGAAAGAGTTTTGTCCCTCGGTGACCATTTTGCCCCACTTTCTATACGCATATAAAGGGTGTTTTTTTTTAATGCGATCAGAATAAGAATTTTTTTTCAATTTTTTTCAATCTTTGATAGGAAATTTTCATGCAAATATTATAATAATAATAATTGCCTCATTTTTCTGGATTTTTAATGCTTTTTGCGTAATTTTCGAGAGTGGTCATTTTGCCCCAACCTTCTCCTATACGTATATAAAGGGTGTTTTTTTTTTTAATGCGATCAGAATGACTATTGTTTTTTTAATCTTATATCGGAAATTGTCATGCAAATATTATTACAAATGTCCAATTTAGCGTGACAAGTCTATTTTGAAACATTCACGCTGATAATGATAATAATGATTGCCTAATTTTTTTTTATTTTACGATTTTTAATGTTTTTTTGGGTAATTTTGGAGGGTGGCCCTTTTGACCCCCCTTCTCCTATATGTATATAAAGTGTTTTTTTTTTTAATGCGATCACATTAACTATTTTTTTTTAACCTTTTATAGGAAATTGTTATGCAAATATTATTAACAATGTCCGATTTAGCGCGGGGACTCTATTTTGAAACATTCACGCTGTTAATAATAACACTTGCCTCATTTTTCTGGATTTCTCGATTTTTAATGTATTTTGGAGAAGTTTCGCCCCTCGGTGACCATTTTGCCCCACCTTCTCCTATACGTATATAAGGGGTGTTTTTTTTAATGCGATTAGAATAACATTTTTTTTCAAATCTTTTCAATCATTGATAGGAAATTGTCATGGAAATATTATTTGCAATGTCGAATTTCGCTCGGGGGTCGATTATGGAATATTCAGGCTTATAATAATGATAATAATGGCTTCATTTTTTAGATTTTTTCAAATTTTTAAATTTTTTGGGTAATTCTGGAGGAGTTTTGCCTCTCGGTGACCATTTTGCCCCATCTTCTCCTATACGTATATAAGGGGTGTTTTTTTTTAAAGCAATCAGAAAAACAATCACGCTGATAATAATAATAATAATGATAATAATAATAATAATTGCATCATTTGTCTGAATTTTTCGATTTTCAATGTTCTTTGGGTAATTTTTGAGGGTGGCCATTTCGCCCCTCGCTGACCATTTTGCCCTACCTTCTCCCAATATGTATGTAGCTTGCTAGAAATACGTGCCGAGAAACTGGTAACACGGGGAGTTAAACCAGTATCGGAATTGTGTAGAAGACTTGCAACTACCGATGTTTTGCCTTCACACGTACAACGCTGTTTCTCCTATTTCGTACTCTAACTTTATATATATATATATATATATATATATATATATATATATATATATATATATATATATATATATAATTCCTGGCTTCTATCTCGTCAAACGCCACTGAGGCCACGTTACCGACTTGTTATATCGGTGTTGGTATCTTCGCTTTGGTTGTTCGTTGCAATCCAACCCATCCAGTTTACTCCCTCTCGTCACTCTCCTCTCTTTCTCTCTCTCTCTCTCTCTCTCTCTCTCTCTCTCTCTCCTCTCTCTCTTGTACCTTCTGTCGTTCTCCTCACGTATATAAAACACAAATACAGCGCTCGTTTTCCTCCTATATACGCCCGTGTCGACATCAAGAAACCTCTTCCACTTTCCTCTCCTTTCTCCTTCCTTCCTTCCTTCCTTTTACACGCCACCTCAGACTGTATTTTTCACGCGAGCTCCTCATTTCGCCTTTTTCGACCTTCCTCTTGCTTTTCTATCCTTTTACGACGCTCAGTCTCTCCGATAAACATTTTCATCCCTCCCTCTCTTTCTCCCTGATTCTGTGCAAGCTTTGAATTTTTTTCTCCCGTTCTCTTTTGAGCTTTTACTCTTTAACTTCCTCCATTTTTAAGGACTTAGGTCAGAAGGTCAAAAAACACGATTTTTCAAGAATTTTTTCCGGGAAGACATTTTAATTTATTAACGTAAAAATGTATGTACATATTTTTGTAACTTTTACCTTTATTTAAAAAATTTTTTTTTTCAAAAAAATAGTGATTAAAAAATGATGAAAAAAGGCGTCTTGCGGTGACCACGATATCTCTGGATCGGATCATCCAAAATAAAAAAATAAATAAGATTTCATTAATACAAGGTATAATCTAGTATTTGATCGAAGAAATAAGCGAAATATCTATTTTTAACAAAATGGTGGCTTCTAAAAAAAAATTTTTGATTCTTAATTCAAATTTTGGCCTTAAATTGTTTATAAAATGAAAAATATTTATCGGTAAACAAAATCCTTCGATTAAATACTAAAAAATATATTCATGAAGCTCGTGTAAAAATTTGAGACTGATCGGTTAAGCCGTTTCTGAGAAATCTTGGTCACTGACTAAAACTTTTGAGATAAACGCGTTCAAAGTTTCAAAAGCACTTTACAAATATGCCTGTAACTTTGAAAATATTTGTCGGATTGACATTAAATTTTCTGTGAATATACTTAAATACATGTACATTACGAAACTGAGTTTAAAAAATCGATTTTTTGAAAATCCTGACTGCGTATAACGCCTTAACTCTCTCAGAGCTCTTTTCAGCTGTACCTTTCTTTACTCGACTCTCTCTCTCTCTCTCTCTCTCTCTCTCTCTCTCTCTCTCTCTCTTCGTCTCTACCTGCACGAAATGGCTCTTCCTCTTAATTCCGGAATTCAAGCAACCTTTTTCCACTCCCACAAGTTGATTCACCTCTATTTATACTCTGTGTAAACCTTTGACTCACCTTTATTTATACTTTGATCTCCAAAAAATTTCCCTTCCTCGAATTTTAACTCTTGGTAATTCTCTCTCCGACCTTAAATCTCCTCCGCCGATCGATAAATCTCTCATTCCGAGTCCCTTGTACGTATGTGTATATATATGTGTTTGCATGTTGGCAAGCCTAATCGGGCTTACCCGACCATTAAATCGTGGTAACGACTTCTTAGCGTAATTGCATCCTCTCCTCCAGGTCGCGATTCACTCGAGTCTTCTCTGCCTCTATATCTAGCAATCCCTGTATGTAAGATTGCCAATCGAGGTAGCCTTCTCACGAACACCTCTTCCACAGTCTATCTGTATGCTTATATACAGGGTGTCCCGTTTGACTCGTGACACCTCAATAACTCGACATCTATACGCGGTGATTCGAAAAACCCCGAGCCACTTAATCGAGTCGATTTTAATGAAGAATCAAGTAGCTTTCTTACTTTTTTATTGAATTGACGTTTTCAAGGTCATACCAAGGTCAACTTTTTAAAAAAATGGAAAAGTATATTTTTTATAGCAGCATCGTTTCATGGGTAGAAAAATGTAAAACTTTTGTCCGTAACGTTTTTCTGAATTTCATCAATATAACCTCAAAAAACCTCTTTTCTATCTTTTCGATATATACAAGGTGTTCGATTTGACTTGTGACACCGAAATAACTCGATATCTACGCTAAATCGAAAAAGCCAGAGACAGGTATCGAGTCGATTTTGGTGGAGAAATAAATGGCTTTCTTACTTTTGTATTGAGTTGACGTTTTCAAGGTCATACCAAGGTCAACTTTTTTTTTTGAAATGGAAAAGTATATTTTTACAGCAGCATCGTTTTATATGTAGAAAAATGTACAACTTTTGTCCGTAACTTTTTTCTGAATTTCATCAATGTAACCTCAAAAAACCTCTTTCTATCTTCTCCGTTTATACAAGGTGTCTGATTTGACTTGTGACACCGAAATAACTCGATATCTACGCTAAATCGAAAAAGCTCGAGACACGTGTCGAGTCGATTTTGGTCGAGAAATAAAAAGCTTTCTTACTTTTTTATTGAGTTGACGTTTTCAGGGTCATACCAAGGTCAACTCCCTTTTTTGAAAGGAAAACTATATCTTTAATTCTGACATTTTTAACTATTGGATTTTGATTCATTTTTGAGACTTTGCTAACTTTGCAGAGTCGTCCCAAGTTAAATGGGACACCCTGTATATACAATTGTGGTGCTCCGTCTGTCCATACTTCGTAGTTGTGTGTATCGTGTTTGGCTTGGACTATTGCCACTAACACTGGCAGATAATACATAGAGGAATGTATATGGGGCATTCCATACCAAGTCGACCTGAGTGTGACCCTCGACCTCGCTGATTTTGCTTACGATTTTTTATATGATTCTTCCAACACAAAATTGCATTCAGAATTTTTTTCAGATTTTTAAAACCAATTTTGAGTACGTTATGATTTGTTGAACATTTTTTTCGAAAACCTCAAGGGCCGTAATTCAAAATCTGAAACAATTCTCAAAAATCCGGTGTCAACGATGAAAATTTTTGACCCAAAATTCATGATGTCCAGGATTTTTCTTCCACCTCGATTTTAGGTTTTTATGACGAAAACGTCAAAAAAATAGATGCAGGAATTGATCTACCGTGAAAAAGGGGTTGAATTCTTTTATCGTTAACCAACTATTTTTGGAAATTTTTTCACTTAAAAAGAAAATACTTGGTTAATATCTGCAACTATTTTTTTTACGTTTTCTTAATAAAAAGATGGAAGCGATAGCTTGGACATGATGAATTTTGGGTCAAACATTTTTATTTTTGCCACCAGATTTTGGAGAATTTTTTCAGATTTTTTAATTACGGCCCTCGAGGTTTAAAAAAAAAATGTTCAAAAAATCATAACGTACTCAAATTTGGTTTTAAAAATTTTAAAAAAAATTCTAAATGCTATTTTGAGTTGGATAAGAATCATATAAAAAATCGTAAACGAAATCAGCGAGGTCGAGGGTCACACTCAGATCGACTTGGTATGGAATGCCCCATATACTCACCTCTCTCTCTCTCCCTCTCTCTCTCCGTCTCTGTACTTTGAAACACCTGCAGCTGCGGTTCCCATCATGATCTGACGTGAAAATACGCTGGCATGACTCTGCGGCCACCGTATATAGTTTTGCTACACGCTCATCATAATTCTCGTCTCGTTCATTAAGTTCGCCCATTCGAACTTTACAGGAATAGCTTGAAAACTCGTCGACAGCCGGTGGCAAATTATTTAGATAGGGAAAATACCCGTGATAATTATTTCCGCCAAAATATAAATTTTCTTCGTGGCTTTTCTTTTCACTTCGTCTCAGGAAAACGCCTGCTCGGTAATCCAAAAAATAATTAAAATTTCATTTAAAAATTATTTAAAAGAATTATAATTTTATTGACAATATGCAAATTTAATTAAAAAATGTTTAAAAATAATTTGTAATCAATTAAAAAATAATAAAATGAATTTTAATTCAATTTTAATTATCTCGATTACTTTGATTTAAATTATTAATTAAAATTTGTCTTGTGCATTTTCTCTAATCAATTGTTATTGAAATTGAATTTTGACGCAGATAAGATTTAAAAATTCTAAGATTCCAAAATTTTATTGGCACAATTATATTATGAAATTTTTTCACACTCGAAAACAATTTCTTTAATTACTAATATCGTGAGTTATTTTTGTGATTTAAAAAAAAAAGTTTGTGCATGCAATTTCTGAAAACACAAGATTTGGCGTGAGGAATATTTTTCGAGCAGTCGCAATATTTTAAAATTGTGGGAAAAAAATTTAAAGTTTTTTTGGCTTATTTTTTGCAGTAGCCAAAATAAGATTGATTTTTATTTGTTTTTTTTTTTTCAATACGGATGTTTTATTCGCATGCCAATATTTTGTTTTTCTTGCTTGATATATACAGTGGACGAAATAACCGATGCAGTTTGCGTTTCTCAATATATGCTATCGTTGAAATAACTTCGCTCGCAGTTTTGCTCTCTCACTCCAGCTTCGCGTGTTTTTGCAATGAACACGCGATCGCTTCTCTTTATTTCTTTCTCTCTCCCTCGATATGTGCGCCAAATATCGTTCTATTTATTAATGTCTCGAGTTTCTCGTACATCCGGTTATTTCTCTATTGCCATTCTCCACTTTGCTTCTCGTATTACTCAGTAAAAATAAACAGTAGAGACTGATTCAAAAAAGCGACTATTTTTTGTTTTTCGCAGTAACATATTAAATACTTTCGGGAAGGTGGAAAAAGATGCCTGTTAAAATTAGAGCTCATAATAAAAATATTTAGCGGTGGCACATCGCATATTTTGATTTCCCATTTAAATAATACAGGAATTTTTTTTTTCAAAATTTGCAATTTTATATCTCGGCTTCAAGTCAATGTACCAAAATGAACGACACATATTCTTGTAGAGAATTGAACGCTCTAACGCTCTACAAAAAAAGATCTCTTGTAATTTTTCGATAAACTCACTCCTTCAAAAGTTATTCAAGGTTAAAGTTAAATTTAGAGTAAGTTTCACTTTTTTTTTTAAGTTTCCGGCAAAATGTTGAAACTTATTACTAAATATCGTAAACACTTCCCTGAAACAACAGTTTAAATTACATTTACATAAATTACCTTATTATTAAAGAAATTACCAACATAAGTTTACCCATATTCACAGTCTAATATACATATATATTAGAACGTGAATAACTTTTGAAGGTGTGAGTTTATCGAAAAATCACAAGAAATCTTTTTTGCAGAGCGTTCAATTCTCTACAAGAATATGTATCGTTCATTTTGGTACATTGACTTGAAGCTGAGATATAAAATTTCAAAGTTTGAAATTTTTTTTTCCCGTGTTATTTAAATGAAAAATCAAAATATGCGGTGTGCCACCGCTAAATATTTTTATTAAGAGCTCTAATTTTAACAGGTATATTTTTTCACCTTCCCGAAAGTATTTAATATGTTACTGCGAAAAACAAAAAATAGTGGCTTTTTTGGAATCATTCTCTAATAAATAGGCATTTATTTACTTTACCTGAGGAATTATTTTAGCGACACTGAAAAATACTGGGCCTAAAAATTGTAGAATTTACAAAAAAAGGGACGGTGCGAAATTTTGTATTTTTTTTAACCTCGTAGGCTTTCAAATGGGAGCGAATTTGTTTATATCGATGACAACAGAAAACAATCTTGAATTTCTTGATTTTTATACAATGATGTTTTACAAATGAGTAATTTTTGTTTTTAATTTATTTTTATCGTAAAATGGACGATTATAGTGGAGTCTATGAATACGCCCTTAAACACTAATGATTTAACAAACAAACAAACAAAATTGCGAATATCATCGAAAATATAGTTTACAGCGTTTTTTTTTTCACGAGGAATTTTTTTTTGGCAAAAACTCCCCATGATTCGTAATTAGCGGTGAATTTTCCATGGAATTAAGCTTTTGAGACGGGAAAATGAATTTTTTTTTTTCGACTCATTTTTGGCTGGATTTTCCAAAACCTCGAAATAGCGAAATTTCAAGTGCTTATAACTTTACTTCGGTTTGACCGATTCTAAAATTTCTTTTTCGTACTTAAAAACTGTCATTTAACTTAGAAAATGCCGTTTGGTTCATTCCGATAACTTAATTTTTGTAGAAATGAGAGCACTTTGAAAATCGTCGAAAAAAATGGAAAGGGTATATGTATACAAAAATTTGCAAAAATCCATGGTCCAACTTAAAAAATCTGCCAAAAATCGAAAAATGATCTGAATTGAATGAACCAAGCGGCATTTTGAAGCTTCAACGATTACGAAAAGAATGAGCCGTAAATGAACTAACAATCTCATCTAGAAATCAAATAACAGTTATTTTAGCGAACCGATTCAATTTTGGCAAAAATGCAAAAAATAAAAAATTTTAAATTTATATTTTTCAAACCTTGTATCGATGTATTTTTTCCTGCTGAACGCGAATTTACTAACAATTTCTCCAAAAACTCAAAATTTTTAGAAATTTTCATTAAAAAACACTTATTTTTAATTTTAATTTTTTAATTATTCTTCACGTTCCCTCTTAAATCATAATAAAAAACAAAAAAAACATTGACTGTTAGTCGCTACAGTGTAAAACTTCACAAACGCTAATTTCACATTTTCTCATCGATACAAACAAATCTTAGTCGTGGAATTGTCATGTTTTGCATGGCTTTTTTCTCTTCCACCCTCTCTCTCTCTCTCTCTCTCTCTCCCCCCCCCCCCTAATCGCGGCTTCTTTGCTTAGCGTATGGACTTAATTGGCGCAGAGACGAGAGACGACTAGTTTAAACACGATTAATCAAACCGCCAGGCCAAAGGGGCGAAGAGAAGGGGAGGGGAAACAGAGCACAAGCCAGAGAGAGAGAGAGAGAGAGAGCGTTGTTGTTGCACTGCTGGGAAGGAAGTCATCGTCGCCGTGTCGCCCCTCTCTGTCGGTGATTTATCGATGCGCGCGAGCCACGGGCTCGTTCCCCTTATATAAATTATCCATACAATATATATATATAGGGAAAATGGGGGCAAAATGGACTTTTTCGAAAATTCAAGTAAAATCAATTTTTTGAAAATTCAAGTATAATTAATTTTTCGAAAATTCAAGTAACGTTAATTTTTCTCCAATAAGTAAACTAAAAAAACGTTGAAAAACCCCATGTCATGAAAATTTTGAATCGAGATCTGATTTTGAATGGGTTAGTCTAAGTATAATTTTTTTTTCCATAATTTTTTGCTTCCAAACATTTCTTACCATCTTAATGTCCTCATTATTTTACTTTTTTTTTTTATTATTCCAGTTTTTTTTGACAATTTTAATTTTTTGACAATTTTAAAAATAATTGTTCCAACTCTTTATAGAAAATTGTCATGGAGATATTTTGAGTGGGTGAGTTTATTGATAATTGTAATAATTATCTAATTTTCGAATTTCTTTAATTTTTTTAATTGTTCTTGATAATCTTGGAAGGGGTCATTTTGCCCCCACTTCCCCTTTAGATATACATATAGATATATATATATGTGAACGACATAATGCTTCTTAAATCGCTTGATCTTTTAACTGCTTGAACGAGATAGAGAGGGATCCTTTTCAAGTTTATGACTATACATACATACATACATATATATATATATATACAACTATTTGAACACGCTTTACCTACTTACCGCGCTTTGACACAGCCATCCCGGGTACTAATGAACATGTGTTAATAAACGTTCTCCGACTCGGGGACGGACTCCCCGTTGAGACACTTAATTTATATTGGCCACGAGCTTATATTACCTTCCATAGATATGTACACGACAAATATGTCTCCAAATATATATGAGGCATTCCACGACATTCCGATCAAGATCTTGATGATTTCGATTTTCCTCTAAATGTTTTATGTAAAAAAACACACTGAACAAAAATTTACCAATTTTGTTCAGAATTTTTTGGACACGCGTTTTTTGATTTTTTTTTTTAAAAGAAGGGACCATTTTGTAAAATCTGAAAAAATTAAGAATAATCTAATAAAATATAACAAAATGTTTGGGCTTTGTTCCAAAATGCAGATTTTAATACTCTACGAGTCAAATTTTTTCTTTCCAATTGGTTGAATTTTACTCATAGACTATTAAAATCTTCATTTTGGAACAAAGCCCAACAATTTTGTTATATTTTATTAGATTATTCTGAATTTTTTCAGATTTTACAAAGTGGTCCCTATTTAAAAAAAAAAAAATCCAAAAAACGCGCGACCAAAAAATTCTGAAAAAAGTTGGGAAATATTTTTTCAATGTGTTTTTTATACCAAAAATTTAGAGGAAAATCGAAATCATCAAGGCAAGATTTTGATCGGAATGTCGTGGAATGCCTCATATATATGAGTATAATTTGATCACGATATGAAACGCGCGATCGTCACAGATGATCACCGTTTAAATATTTGCTTTTATCCATTTTCCTGGCATTTATATCGCTCTTATCATTCGCAGAAATCGCGAACAAAAAAATACTAGCTGTCGATCGTTGATTAAACTCTTGAGAGAGAGAGATTAACCCTCTTATGCGGAAAGCCGATAAAATTAAAAAAAAAAAAACGTGAAAATTAATTTAACTCGCAGAAATGGGTGCTTTTTTGATGCTATTTTTAGTGCTAGATCGAGGAGACCTAATTTTTCTATACAGTACAAAAATCCCATTGAGCCTTGCATTTGGAAAAGAGTGAGGTTTTTTTTAACCACCCAAATAAATATGGGGCATTCTATACGAAACCGGTCAATCCGTAGCTCCGACCGTTTTTGATTCACGTCAGTTGAAAATTTTCTATATTTTTGTACATAATGAAAGCAGTCTTTTAGAATTTTTTTAGATTTTTATCCCAACCCTTCCAACCACAATAAATTTTTCAAAATTTCACACAATTTTTTTTCGATTACGCATGACTTTAAAAAACGAAGATAACAAAATAAAACAAAAGATTTAAAAAATACAAAAAAATATCGATAAATTTTTGTATGTTTTTTTAAATTTTAAACCCAAAATATATATTTTTTTTAACTTGAACCATTTTGATTTTTTTCAAAACATTCACCACTTTTTGAGAGACATTTTTTAATACTTGTAAAAATGTCTCTTTAGGAGTGGTGAATTTTTTGAAAAAAATGAAAATGTCTCAAGTTAAAAAAAAGAATTTCGATTTTTTTTTGTATTTTTTTTTAATAAAATCACAACTTGAGTCGATAAAAAATGATCTTTTGTTTCATTTCGATATCTTCATATTTTTTTTATTTATGCGTATTTGAAAAAAAATTGTATGAAATTTTGACAAATTTTTTGCGGTTGGAAGGTTTTACGTAAAAATCTAAAAAAATTCTGAAAGGCTGATTTCAGTACGTACAAAAAAATAGAAAATTTTCACAAGAATAAAAAATTGTCGGGGTTACTGATTGGTCCGTTAAGTATGGACGGCCCCATACATAGTCTAAATACACTTCGGATAGACAATGGCTACCATTAAATAATGTACATTTGATGGTTTGGCATGTGTATCGAAAGTAACAAACAGCTGGAGCGCGCGCGATGGTGTTTAAATGCGGTCAGCCACGAGATTATTAGTGCTCGTTTAATTAACGCTCCATAGTGACCAATTCGTGTGCAATATTCATGTATAGATATGTGTATAAGTATCTACAATATATGGGGGGGGGGGGGGGAGGAAAAAGGTGCGATTGGAGGGCTCGCGGAATTTGCATCGAGGAATCGAATTCATTAAACTCTCGCACGCTCGAATTCCTCATGCATGCTCGAACACATATGGAAAATGCACGCGAGAGAGAGATTTTCCATTCTAATTGCTATTGCGCGTTGCCCGTATTCAACGAGACGCGCATTCAACTCCGACGAGTTGAGCTATTAAGGGGTTACACGCATTCGGAAGGTCGAAAAAAGCGATTTTTCAAGAATTTTTTTTTTTAAGAAAATTTTAATTTATCAACGTAAAAATTTATATTCATATTTTTGTAACTTTCAACTCAATTTTAAAATTTTTCTTTTGAAACAATAATGATTGTCGAAGCCGCTGTAGCCGATCTCCTGGAGGTCCTCTAAAAAAAAGCGGTGACCACGATACCTCTGAATTGGATCATCCAAAAGAAAAAAAGAAAAATAAAATCGTTAATACAAGGTATAATCTAGTATTTGATCGAAGGAATAAGCAAAATATTTATTTAAAAAAAAATTGTAGCTTCTAAAAAATAAAGTCGATTTTGGATGAAACATTTTGCCTTAAATTATTTGTAAAATGGAAAATATTTATCGGTAAAAAAAACCTTCGATTAATTATTAAAAAATCACTTTTTTGAAAAAAAAAAAAAAATTAAAAAATTCGGCGATTGCCACTTTTAATTTTTTATTTCTACTCAATTTTTTAAATTCCGAGGTCCTTTATAAATCTTCAGAAATTTCCGGAGTGGTACTTTGTGAAATAAGCCCAATTGAGAATTTTTTTTTTTCAATCGTTAAAAAAAAAAAAAAAATTGATGAAAAAGTGGACCCACTCCAGGTTGGGCGGCATTTTTTCCGGAATTGATCAAAGTATTTCTTGAGTGGAAAAAAAAAATAAAAAATGGCGAACTTCGATAATAAAGATGATTTTTTTCGAAAAAGTGAAACATGTCATAGATTTTAATATTTTAAAATTTCTTTGTATTTTTTTTCGGAAAGCGAAAATTTCCAACAAAAAAAAACGTTCTAATTAGTCAATTTTTGAAGAAGTTATAGTCATTAAAAAGAAAACATCTTTTTCTTTTGGGTTGGATAAAAAAATTTGAAAATTTCCTGAAAAACGTTTTTAATTGGGTAGAAAAGGAAAACAAAATTTCAGTAAAATCGAAAGGAGTCGGGTTTAAAAGTGGTCGATTTGACATGGAATGCCCCGTATATACTTGAATATAAGTACATTGCAAAAATGAAATTTAAAAATAGATTTTTTGAAATTCTTGGCTGCATATAACCCCTTAAGTGGTAAAGTAGAGAGATAGAGAGTGAGAGGGAACATATTTTTATTTATTTAAAAAAAAAACCAATTTCCCAGGGATACATCTTGAGTCCTCAGCAATTGCATTTGAATTTTTTTTATTTATAACGCTCTTGAAGCTTGTTTGGTATGCAACGAGAGTTTTTTTACGAGCTAACGATATATGTAATTTCGTGTAGGTGAGAGAGAGAGCGAGAGAGAGAGAGAGAGAGAGAGAGAGAGAGAGAGAGAGAGAGAGAGAGAGAGAGAGAGAGAGAGAGAAACCGCACTGGATTTTATATAACAACCTTCTCCTCTCTCCTGAAAATTTTCTCCAGCATGCTAAATCGTACGTGCAATATAAACCTTGTATATATATCTATTTATATTTATATGTATATATATAGCTGGAGTAACTCACTTACGGTGCAATTAATTCCCTCGGCGTAATTACCGGGCTAATGGCTCGTAAAATTAAGAACCTCCGAGAGCCGGAGCTCGTTGAGCTCTCTCTCTCTCTCTCTCTCTCTCTCTCTCTCTCTCTCTCTCTCTCTCTCTCTCTCTCTTGGATGTGCATTTTGTGTGCACATATGTATAAACCCACATTCAGCATCTCTATTTCGTGCCACGATCTTGCAACGCCTCTCAAAGGTTTAATTTAATTTAATTTCTTTTAATCATCCATCTCTTTCCCTTTCATTCTTCTCTATTCATTTTGCGAATTTTTCGCCTATGAGAAAAAAAAATTATCAACGCTATCATGGATATTACAAAGTGTGAAAAAAATAGGCAATTTTTTTCTGTTTATTCCAACGAAATGCAGATTTATAGGAAAATCGAGAAAAGGAAAAATAGGAGAAAAATGTCGAGACCATTTTATGACAATTTTTGTGCAATTAATCGTTGCTTCGCTCAATGACGAAATATTTTGTTTTTGTTGCAGTATTACGAGATGTCTTACGGCCTCAATGTGGAAATGCACAAACAGGTGAGTCTAATGATGATTAATTTTGTTTTTTTTTTTTAAATCAAAAGTATCCTCGCATTTTCATGGAAACTCGTATCACGATTTTTTATGACGCTCATTGAAAAAAAAAACTGAATATTTATCGCGAATATTCAGAGCACTTCCGGTTTTGCGAGATGGAGAGAAACATTAATTATGCGAACGCATTAAAATGCACCGCGTTAATCAGAGAGGAAAAATAGTGGTTTTGCTACTGGGAAAAAAAAACTGAACTTCGCTAATTGATTTATCGACAAATATTAATTAGAAGTTTATGTGCGCGCTTACACAATAACTTGCGTGTGAGGAAAATTGTCCATGGACATTTCTAATTTGCACGTTGTTGAGTGCCTTCCCCTCCTCTCCGTAACGACTATTTCAGCTGGATTTTTTTTTGCTTCTTTGTGATTAAAATTTTTTTCAATTTTTTTTCCAAACGATATTAGATCATTGAAATAAATTTTATAGTTTAATAATTATTTAATTGTAAATGGACTTTTTTAATTTGTAAATTGTGTCGTTCCTCCCTCCCCCAACTTTTCAGCTGTTTTTTTGTGGCTTTTTGTTTTTATTTTTTTTCCTAACTTTTTCCAAACGAGATAGATCATTAAAATATATTTAAGAATTGGAATAAGAAGTAAATCTGAGGATTTAATTAAATTTAATCATTTGATAATTATATAATTGTCAAGGACTTTTCTAATTTGCAAATTGTGCAGTTTCTTCCCCATCTACCTGCAACAACTATTTCAACTGGTTTTTTATGACTTTTTTGTGATTTTCAATTTTTTTCTTCAAATTTTTTCCAAACAAGATATTAGATGATTTGAATGAATTTTATAATTTAATAATTATATAATTGTGAATGGACTTTTCCAATTTGCAAATCGCGTTCCCTTTCACAACTATTCCAGCTGTTTCTTTTGTGATCTTTTTTGTTTTCCAAGTTTTTTCACGCATAATCGAAAATTTAATAAAATTTCAAAGATTTATCCAAGAGAATTTTTTCTCTAATTTTTTTCTAAAGGACCTCAGAGAAAAATCGTATATAAAATATTATATAATCATTTTTATATAACTATATAATTTATATCAATTTAATAATTCTCCATTGAATTGAATATTATTGAATATAATTTAATAATTGAATAATATTATATTAATTCTTATTTTATGTTCATATGAGTTCATATTATTTATTATATTTATATTTACATTATATTATTATTATTATTATTATTATTATATAAACGTGAGTGTCCACTTGATGCATCTATAGAAACACGTGTGAAAAATTGGAAAAAGGCCGGAGATGTTTTTTTTTAATTCCCATTCTCGCGCAGGAAATTATTCATTGGGATAATCACGAGCTCGAGGGGTGGGAAGGGGAGGGGGTTGGGGGTTAAAAAAATTCCATTAAATTCGCGAACGTCCATCTCTCGATTTTTCACCTTCCCCCTCTTTTCCGCTCTTTTCCCGTTTCGGTGAAATTCGCTTGATGAGGGATTATCGACTCGAGGGAAATTGGAAACTTTGTTCGCGATGAAACAGCTTTTTTTCTCTCTATACCTCTTTCCTCCTCTCTCTCACTCTTTTATTCTCGATAATTATTCGTCTCATTTTTTTTTAATCCCAGGACTCTCCGATCGGGTTGGCAACCGAGTGAGGGAAAAAAAAATTTCCTCTCTCATTGGGATTCGAGTGTGTGCCCGGACTCGAAAATCTCAGTTCTCATTCGAATCCTCTCTCTCTCTCTCTCTCTTACATTTTTTTCCTCTCTCTCTCTTTGTCCACATCAACGATTCTGGCGCCCTCTGCAAGCTCAATCGCCCTATAAAAGCTCTCTTCCTCTCTTTTTCTCTCTTTTCCGCGCCCTCTCTCTCTCTCTCTCTCTCTCTCTCTCTCTCTCTCTCTCTCTCTTTCCATTTGCTCGTGTACCAAAGCGTTATCGTCGAAAATGCAATTACAGCGAGCGCGGTTCACCGGCGAGCCTTCGTTAATTGCGCTTCATTATTTCATCGAAAATGAGAGACGAAAATTCTCGTGAGAGGTACGCGAAGAGGGGGAATACCCCCACTCCGCGTACACTTCTCGTCCCTCGCCCCGCCGTCGGTGGCGCCACCAAGCTTTGTCCGCTTGTAATAGAAGCGAGCGATATCGTTAATTCCGGTGAATTAAATTCCTGCCAAAACATTTATCGAGCCGATCACGCTGGAAAAATTTACATTCACACTTTTATTTCCATTTAATCGGTTTTTTTTTCTATTCGGCAATGACGAGGGCAATTGAAAAACTAAATGAAAATGGCATTTGATGCCAGCTTTTTCGTCCGGAAAGAGGAAATGTTGAGAGAGTGCAAAAAAATTCGCTACTTTTAAAATTATTTTTTGATGAAATTATATTTTCTTTGAAAAAAAATACAATAATATTCAACGAATAATTGAATGGAAATCAGTCTTCAATTTCTACTCGGCGCAATTTTTGTGAAAGAAAAATTGAGTTTTTTCGAGGATTTTATTTTTTGCTGCAAAAATGAAAAAGGAGATTTAATAATAATTGAATTAAAATCAATCTTCAATTTCTACTAGGCGCAATTTTTGTGAAGAAAAATCGAGATAAATTTTAAAGTATTTTATTTTCTGCTGCAAAAATAGAAAAAATGCGATTTAATGATAATTAAATGAAAATCAATCTTCAATTTCTACCAGGCGCAATTTTTGGTGAAAGAAAAGATTAAGATTAATTTTCAATAAATTTGTTTACTGCAAAAAATAAAAAATTTCGAATCAACAATAATTGAACAAAATTGATCAATCGTCAATATTTACTCAGCGCCATTTTTGTTTAGAAAAATTAAGATTAATTTTCAAGTATTTTATTTTTTGCTGCAAAATCGAAAAAATGCGATTCAATGATAATTAAACGAAAATGAATCCTCAATTTCTACTGGGTGCAATTTTTGTGAAGAAAAATTAAGATAAATTTTCGAGGATTTTATTTATTACTGCAAAAATAAAAAGATGCGACTCATCGATAATTTAAAAAAAAATTAATCTTGAATTTTCTTTCGGCGCAATTTTTGGTGAAAGAAAAAAATTGAGAGTAATTTTCAATAAATTTTTTCGCTGCAGAAAATAAAAAATTTCGCATTAACAAAATTTAAACAAAAATCAATCTTCAATTTCTACTCCGCACAATTTTTGTTAAATAAAATTCAGAGAAATTGTCCAGGATTTTATTTTTTGCTGCAAAAATAAAAATATGCGACTCTCAATGATTAAAAAAAATCAATCTTCAATTTCCACTCGGCACGATTTTTGTAAACAAAAAAATCAAAATAAAACAATAACATAAAAAATGAATATAGAAATTTTTTTTTTAAATATAAAAATATGAAAATATTAATTTACATTGATAATTAATATTTCATCACGCGTTTAGGAATAATTCGCGAATAAATGCTTCAGAATCGGCGTTACTCACCGTGTCGTTTGAAATTGCACCTGCTCGTACTTTACGACCGAGCGCGAATAAACGTACAATCATGAAAATACGTCACACCGAATGCGGTACGTAATCTCGTGTGCGCATATAAGTGCGAGCTGCAATCCGTTCTCCGATGTAAAACGGTTTATTCTCGCAGCGCTAAGTGGGTTTGCCTCTCTCTCTCTCTCTCTCTCTCTCTCTCCCTCTCTCTCTCTCTCTCTCTCTCTCTCTCTCTCTCTCTCTCTCTCTCTCTCTCTCTCTCCAATGCTCCGAGTTAACCCCTTTTGCGAGGCCGAAGCGGCAAAAGCTTCGCGGTGCCGTGAGCCCCTTAATATACGAAACGCGAGAAGCAAAAGCTCGGTGGGCTCGGCAACGATAACGCGGTAATTACTTTTACGAGGTGAGGGCTCTCTCGAAACGACGACTGCTTTTCCTCGATTAATAACAATGGCTCCCCTTTGTCCCCTCCCCCACCCCTCTCTCTTTCTCTCCTTCCCTCTCTTTGTCAGTTACACCTGTAAATTAACACCCACGAGAAGGATCGCGTGCAATGCGCATTCCACTCTCGACCCAAGTCGCTCCCGTTCATTCTTTATTATTTATTTTTTCTTTGCCCCCCTCCCCCAACTTTTACTAATCGGTCGCAGGTGCAACGATGAAGAGTGAAAAATTGTTAATCCAGAGTGGTTTTTTTTCAAATTCCGACGAGTAACATTTATGAGAGTAATTTTGAAAATTAGGAAATCAGGGAAAAATTTAGAAAATTCGATTATTCGAAATGTGACGATTTTGAGGAATTATATTTGAGGGATTTTTAAACTCTTTTGGGATTTTTTTTTTTGGGATGCATCAAAATGAGGTTTTGAGATTTTATTCTGCATCTATTGAGGTATAAAAAAATATTTTTTGTGTTTGACGTACAAATTGGTGAAAGTTGCAGTTGGTAACTTGATTTTCATTTTTTTATTTTGAAAATTTATTTTTATGATTTGAAATTTTCATCATTTTTTACTTGTATCTTCTTTTTTTTAAATCACAAATTCAACTTAATTGTTTGTTGCAAATGTAATTGTTTATCAATCGCAAAAATCGTGTGCCCTCTTCGATGGATAATTAATCTAGGAAACTACAGTTGAAATTTCGAATCGATCGGATAAAAATTGAGTGCGCAACGGTTAATTTTGCAAATTTGTAAAACATTGCACAAAACGCGCTCAGAGGCGCCTCGGAAAATTAAATAAATTTTTTTATAAGATTGTCAACCCCAAAATAACTTTTGAATATCATTTTTTGAATAGTTTATGCATCACTTGAGTCAATAAAAAAATTGAAAAAATAAAAACTCTGGGTAGTTTAACCCCTCAATCAAATGAGGCTTAAAAATTCATATTTTTTAATTTGAAAAAAAATTCTTTGGCAAATAATTATTTACTTGTACAAAAATGTATTCGAGAAAGTACACTGAGAGAAATAATTATTGAATTTGAGAACATGAATTTATTTATTAAATGAAAGTATTGATTCGATTATTTGATTGTTGAACCAAGAAAATCACTCTTCATTTAAAAAAATATTTTCACGGATCTATTACTCCATTATATTAAACTCTTATTTAATAGTAACAATTAAATGCATGATAGATTTGATTAAATTTGTATTCATTGGATTAATTACATTGATCGCATCATAAACATGAGATTATTTGGATTTAAAAAACGAATTCAATAAGATATTATTTTTTTCGAAAAAATTATTTTCTTGCAATAAAGTCATTATTATTTTACGTCAAAAATATTTTTATTTAAATAGATTTGATTGAATTTGTATTCATTAGATAAATTACATTTATCGCATCATAAACATTAGATTATTCGAATCTAAAAAACGACTTCAATCCGAAATTATTTTTTTTGAAGAAAATTATGTATGGCATCATAAACATGAGATTAATTTGGATCTAAAAAATGACTTCAATACGAAATTATTTTTTTCGAACAAAATTATTTCTTTGCAATAAATTCATCATTATTTTACTTCTAAAAATATCTTTATTTAAATAGATTTTAATAAATTTGCATTCATTGGATTAATTAGATTTATTGCATCATAAACATGAGATTATTTGAATCTGAAAAACGACATCAATATCAAATTATTT